>CM076581.1:1044820614-1045528811 GCA_034641835.2 Pinus albicaulis
CTACTGAAGTGATTTGGATGCTACTCTTAAAACAACAATGGAAAAAGGTTTATGTAAGAAGGGTGATGTTATTTTTGTGTTACACCGCATAGGAGTGGCCTCTGTTATCAAGATATGTGATGTGAAGTGAGGTAATTTATTGCAACATATCATAATCCAATAGATTCGCCATATTCCTTCCAAAAGGGAGAAATACCGTGTGGAGGAGCAGCATAAGCTCGAGCGTGGAGACTTGCGCTATGGGTGTTGCAAGTATTAAAGACTCAATATTTATGAAGCATTCATGAAATTATGTAGGTGGTGTGTGAAGATCCTTGGAAGCATGTAAGAGAGCCTTTGTGGAGCAGTAAAACTGAGTTGCAATGTGAAATTGCAAATTTGCAATTCGCATAGACATAAATTTTGTAAACGCATTTGGAGATCTTTCTTGTGAAGAAACCAGTCGATGGGCTGAGAGTAGGTTCACTCGGACAAATTAGAAGGGCGCAGAAAATTGGAAAGGTATGTTAAGTAAAATTGTGGGACTGAGCTTATTATATGTTGACATTTTTGGTTTTCTTAAACCAAAATCGAAATTATAGATAAGTATTTTTGTGGGAATGATATATATATATATATATATATATATATATATATGTATATCCTCTCTCTCCTCTTATATGCTCTCTCTCCTCATATTAACATGTGGTTCAAAATTAAAGTGAAAATGTTGCAAATGCGAAGGTATAAATTAATGGAAAATTAATGAAAATGTGCTATCCTGGGTGATATAAAAAGAAGTATGCATTTTTATGTGAGAGGTTTTATTATGCATAGTGTGGATTCTTCGCAGTTTTGGTTAAGTCATTTTGGACCAAAACTTGTAGTTGGAATGGGAGAATTCTTTTGATTTGTGCTTTAAGATTATAAACACAATTGCTTGATGTTGTAAAATCTTTTTTTTACCATCATGTGGCGATAGCTAGGGAGGTGTTATTCAGGATGAACACAATGGACGAATTGTACATTATTCATCAAAGAGATTGAAAACATGTTCTCTATACATAGATGAAGAAATGTGAATTGATGTTGTATGGTGCATAAAAGTGCAAGAAAATGTTTGCACTAAAATGATGAGCTTATGGTATGAAAGGCATACGAGTATTCACAGTGACAAATATGGCACAGAAGAGTGGAGTCCAGAGAGTTGCAATTGCAAAAAGAAGGTTTATAGATAACCTTAATGGGAGCATAAGGTATGATACATCATTTCGAGAAGGTATTTTTGAATGTTGGAAATTGAATGGTTTATTTATTTTCACGATAAATAAATCTTGGAAAACATGGATTGCATTTCCACTAAAGACTTTAGTTTCATGTGAAATGATAATGAGAAACTGATGATTTTTCATAAGAATTAAGTATGAGAGAGAATGAATATTTTACATCCTAAAAAAATGTAATAGGGGTGTATGTTCGTTGGAGGATTGTATAACTTGAATTAAGTAAAAATATCCACTATCATAATTATTGGGTCGAGCCTTGAAGTCAAAACAGAGGTTAGGGTTAAATGAAAGTTTGGATAGTTTGAGTTAAGATTGAGTATTTTCATCCAAGATTAAGAATTGATGTAAAGTCTGAAGTCAAAGAGTCGTAAGTAAGTCAAAGGTTTGAATGTAATTGGGTGCATGAAAGGCAGAGCCCGACACCCAAAGAATTGGTCATTGTAACACATGAGTTACTAAAGTGTTGTTTGTAGCAAAGTGAAGCAAGATAATTGCCAAGATAGAGAACCAAAAAGATATCAAGCGCTGGAAGAAAGCTTGCGTGGTTGAATGGAAAGTTTGAGGACTTGCTGAAAAGTGGATTCAATGAAATCCACATGTGAACAGATGAAGTTCACAAAGGAGGAGAAGATGACTAGTAATAGTCATTTCAGAAGACCTGATGAAGACCACAGCAGAAGAGAAAAGAAGGAAAATGCCAAGGTAAGTGGCATATGTGAGCAGTTGATGGATGAAGATTATGAGTGGGAGAAAGTTGAGATAACAGTTCACCTTGAATTGTTAATATAATTGTTGCAGAAAAATGTGAAAGACCAGACACATGGTTGGACCATGAGGAAGAAAGTAAAGTGGCAGAAACTACATGCAAATAGGGAACAATAGGTAAACATACAATTGGCAGAAGAGCTGAGGAAGCTCGAGCAGATGTTGAGGTGTGAAGAACTCAGGGAGGCTGAGTTAAAAATGCATGTTTCCATTTGTGGCCCAAAACAGGGTGAAATTCTGGGTGAAGAGATCAATGAGGAAGATCTCATGAACTATTGGGATAGTTCAAAGGAATCTGAAGATGTTTTGATGAGAGTATTAGATGAGGATATGAAGCCTTGCATTTTTAAATCTCACAGTTTATGTATGTTTGCAGGTTTTGCGAGAGATGGTGAGCAGTCTGATGAAACTGTCACAAAAATTAATGAAACTCTTCAGGTAAAGTGTGATGTAGAATGCCTTTCAGAGGTGGAAGGTACTGATTTGTTGCAACAGGAAGAAATCATAAATGAATTCTTGTTTGGGGTAAGACAGCCAGTTGAAGTTGTTATGGAGCAAGAGCATAATGGAAATACCAAAGAGATATTCTAAGGAGGTAAACAAATGTGTTTGTTGAATGAAATTGCTGACGGAATTTTACAATGTGATGATGCTGAAACCAGAATAACTCAGGAAGATTACCAAAAGAAGAATGAAGCTAGGAAGGAAATTTGTGATGAAGTGTTGGAAAGATTTCACATGGAAATCGAGTTCTTGAAACGATGGCTTAAGGAACCTGATGGAGAAGTAAAACTTGCAGAACCTAATCCAGAAGGAATTGCAGTTACTATGCATGATAGGGATGAAATGTTTTTAACATTTATAGAGTTGAATGAATGTTATAAATTTTTAGATAATAATGTAACTATAGGTACAGAAAACGACATTAACATATATGATGTCAAAATCAGAGAAATTGAGCAGAAATTATTTGGCATTGAGATGGAAGATCAAAAGAAGCAAGGAAGTTGTGTCCATAGAGACATAAAGGAGACAGAAATATTGATCCAACGGGATAAAGGGGAAAGCAGCTAGTAGTTCAAAACAGGATCTATTGAATACCAGAAAGGCGATGATGGGAGATTGGTGCTTGAAGCATCAAAAGAGACCGAAATGTCTTATCTTTTTAAAACTAACAGTTTTTTGGTGAATGCAAGTACAACACTGGACGAGAAAGTTCTTGCTATAAAAGCAATCAAATACTATGGGTGTAATCAAGAAGGAGCTCTATATTATTTTTCATTGCAGAAAGTTGAGTGTTCAGCTCAGTTGGAGATGAAATTGTTGTGAAGACCTTGTGAAAGTCTTGAGCTTGATGGAATCGATCGACAGTGAGTGATGAGTTACCAAATCAAGTTGATAATTCAAGATACTGGAAAAGACAGTTTGGAATCAGAACAGTCATGTGAGGACATGGCGTAAGCATTATTCTGACGAAACTTAAACCTCATAGAAAAGAGTCTATGGAAACTTCTCTACATGGGGAGTCTAATGCAAGAGCATCAAAACTAAATTTCCAGTAATCATTTGTGTGATTTAGGGGGTGAGATGTTTTAATTATTTATTTAATTATTTTTCTCATTTTTAATAAATTAAGGGAGAAAATATAAATGTGAGGATTATTGTAAATATTCCTTAAATAATTAAGGATATGAGTGGAGTTGAATTAGGTAGATAATATGGGGATTAGGAATTCCATAAACGAGACTTAGTTGAGTCCAAAATAAGATAAATCTAGATTAGATTTTAGTTGAGATTTGTGTGGAGGATTTTATGGAATGGAATAAATTTATATTTATGTATAAATAGGAGGGTTGTATGAGGATGTAAACAAGTGACGAAGTGAGGAATACAGAGAGATTGAGGAATGGGTTGAGAGCTTTTTGTAAAGGACCAAGAGCCGAAAGGCCATCCACTCTAATATTTGGCCAAGGAATTTCTTATGTATTTATATCTCAGTATATTTATGTTTGTATAAACTCTCTTTTATTTATGTGTGTGTTTAATGAAGAGTTTTTTTTTTAGAATTTTAATGCGAAGAAAGCACACAAGATTTTTATATGCTAGGATCTAATTTAACCCAGTAGCCTGGCATCAATACCATTAGTTTTAAAATTTGAAATACTTATGGGAAAAGAGGTTGTTGTAACCCCATCTTCATAACAGACCTTACAGATCAAGACAAAAATGGGTAGCACTCCCATAGCCTGAGATAGTTTAAGGGGTGGGAGGTGTTACAAAGTGGTATTAGAGCACATGTTCAACATTAGACTTGAAGGGGTTGACACACACAAAACAAAATTTTATATGGATGAGTAACTTTGAAGCGTAGTACAAATCCATCCTTGAGGGTATGCAGTCGAGCCTTCACGAACTCAAAATGCAAGTGAGCACGATACAAGAGAGCGCGAAGCAAATGAGCCTGCAATAAGTGAGTGTGCTGACTTCTAGCATTGGTCAAACAAGCGCGCAACCCTGAGCTGTGCACAGAGACCTAAGTCCTGAGCTGTGTGCATAGAAATGTTGGATGTACTGAATTGCATATCTCTTAATAAAAAGGACCTTTTTGGCGAACCTGAATTCTTATGTGGTTGACTGTCTTATCTGTTAATTGCTATAGATTTAAATCTATTCTATTGCATAATTACTTATGTAATTGGTTAATTGCATCGATGCGTGAATATTAGTTGATTTTAGATGAGTAGATCTGAATGAAGTACACTTAGATACTATGTGCAAAATATATTATAGTATTCTGTGGCGATCTGCGAAAGGGTTAGATCTGTTACTATTAACTGTGGTTGCGTGAATTTGTTATATTATCTGCATTAAGTCTGATTATATATACCACATCGAAATCTCCCTCAGGGTGTAGATTTGTAGGCTGAATCAAGTGGTAGTCCAACCGCAACGCAAATCCAGCAAGGATTTGTTTGCTTTTGTAGGCTGAAGAAAGTTGAAGTCTAGATCTGTCTAGATCTAGCTTGTTTTCACTAGAGAATTTGGCGGAAATTCCGACGACCAATTCGTCGCTATTCCGACACATAGTCGTCGCAAGAGCGACAGTTCGGGGGTGGACAAACCGTGGTTTTTCATGCCGTCGCCATTCCGACGCACGTAAAAAGTGTCGCACTATCGACACTTCTTCCGTCGTTCCGAACAAGCGTCACTCTTCCGACGTCTCACAAACCGTCGCGCCTCCGACGTTTGTAAACTGTCGCACTTTCGATGAAATGTGGTTCGACGTTTGGAACGTCGCTCTTCCGACGCTTGTAAACTGTCGCAATTCCGACCCAATGTGGTTCGACGTTTTGGACGTCGCTCTTCCGACGCTTGGAAACCGTCGCAATTCCGACTAAACGTGGTCCGACGTTTTGGACGTCGCTCTTCCGACGCTTCTAAACTGTCGCAATTCCGACTAAACATTGTCCGACATTTTGGACGTCACTCTTCCGACGTCTGGAAGATGTCGCAGTGCCGACGATATGTGGTCCGACGTTTGGAACGTCGCTCTTCCGACGTTTTCATACTGTCTCTCTTCCGACGTTTCTGGGTTGTCGCAGTTCTGACGTCTACAAGGCGTCGGTAGACCGACGGAGGGTTCAATTTAAAAAAAAAAATTTTAAATTTTAAAAGATGAGAAACATTGTTTTGAATATATTATATGAAGTAATACATTCCATGAAAGTGAAATAGCAGTATGTAGAATAGTAAAGCAACAGATAGAGTACCGACATCCACTGTTCCAAATACAAATTAAAGTACCCAAAACCCTACAACAGTGAAGTAAAACAGTCAATGAAAATGAAATAGCAGTATGTAGAATAGTAAAGCAACAGATAGAGTACCGACATCCATTGTTCCAAATACAAATTAAAGTACCCAAAACCCTACAACAGTGAAGTAAAACAGTCCATGAAAGTGAAATAGCAGTATGTAGAATAGTAAAGCAACAGATAAAGTACCGACGTCCATTGTTCCAAATACAAATTAAAGTACCCAAAACCCTGCAACAGAGAAAAACGCTAATCATAATCATGTGAGGAGTGTGATATGTCCAAAATATAAAAAGACCATCAGACCATATCAATAAAACAGCAACATAGACCAGCATCGCTAGTTTTGAAGGCAGAGTGATAAACATTAATCATTTTTTTTTCACAAGAGAAAAAACGTTGTTTTGAATATATTATATGAAGTAAAACAGTCCATGAAGTCATTACATTTTTCACATCTGAAGATTGGAACCCAAATATCCATCCAGAAAAGTGGAAGTCCCACCCCAGACAATGATAGAAAAATACCCCATGTCACATACAGGGACTTGATATAAAACCCAGCAACGGTCCACATGGAGATTATCGACAATCTGAGAAAGCATCCAAATATGCCCGAGGCATCTATAAGAAAGTGAAATAGCAGTATGTAGAATAGTAAAGCAACATATAGAGTACGTACCGACGTCCATTGTTCCAAATAAAAATTAAAGTACCCAAAATCCTTGAACAGAGAAAAACGCTAATCATGTGAGGAGTGTGATATGTCCAAAATATAAAAAGACCATCAGACCATATCAATAAACCAGCAACATAGACCAGCATCACTAGTTTTGAAGGTAGAATGATAAATATTAATCATTTTTTTTTAGAAGAGAAAAAATGCTATTTTGAATATATTATATGAAGTAAAACAGTCCATGAAGTCATTACATTTTCACATCTGAAGATTGGAACCCAAATATCCATCCAGAAAAGTGGAAGTCCCACCCCAGACAATGATAGAAAAATACCCCATGTCACATACACGGACATGATATAAAATCCAGTAACGGTCCACATGGAGATTATCGACAATCTGAGAAAGCATTCAAATATGCCCGAGGCATCTATAAGAAATTGAAATAGTAGTATGTAGAAAAGTAAAGCAACAGATAGAGTACCGACGTCCATTGTTCCAAATACAAATTAAAGTACCCAAAATCCTTGAATAGATCAAGAAAAACGCTAATCATGTGAGAATTCAAAGTAATTGCGAATAAAATTACACCGAAGGCAAAATTTAATCTATTAACATTGCGAATAAAATTACACCGAAGTCAAAAACATTGCCTGGCCATACTCATGGAAAATTTGTCATCAAAAAATCAAAAAATTAAGAAGACTGCCCTCATACGGGGAAACCAGTCTTGAACGTTTAATTTACAGAATTCAAAAATATTACTTAAAGGTCCAGCACAGTAAAATAAACTAAAATCAGCCCAATTAACTGGTCCTGCTAAGCAAGAAAAACAAATTAACCAAACTACTCCTCCGATGGTTCCTCCACGATTCGGCACCATCCTTCGGAAGGTCCAGGATCGCTAGGTGCTACCTCCACATGCATGCCACGGCTCCCCTCCTGAAGGCCCGAATGCTGGCCGAGCTCAGACCCGTCGGACGGGTGCATTCTTCCTCCGTTTGGGCCTCCTCGCGGAAGACCACAGTGACTACAGCTGTGATTCGCGGGCGGTTGAGAGTGCAATCAAAGGAAAATTGCGCAGTGCGCATCATGGGAGAAGATGAACTAGCGGTGGGGAAGCCAGGAGCAGGGGAATCCATACGGTGGCCAGATGCTACAAGCCGACCCCGCCCACTCCTAGTATTTGGATATCGACCTAAGTAATAATCACTGGACTGGCCGGAAGTCATCTCTGTTGAGGTGCTGGAGGGAGCGTGCCGGGATTGACCTCTAGTGCTCCCCCTGCGGCAGTGCATCCTATGACGAACGCGAGGCATGGGTGCAATCTCAGGTGCAGTGGGCACAAGAGACGAAGAAGCAGAATTCCAATTAACAGAGGAAGACAGACAGAGACAGAACCGAGAGAAATGGAAATATGCAGCAAAGTCTAGGCAGAAGTTTCGCTGGCCACTTCTCCTTATCGTCACAGTTACTAGGCAGTGTAATCCAGTAACCGGCTTGTCTCAAAAACCATGGCTAAACGCCATTTTGTATGTCGACCCGTCTGCAATGCAATCAAAGGACACCCGTCATAATGAATCTCTGATCATTAATAATGAGAGCCGAAGGCCGGATCAAATTGGAGCGTGCGGAATCGCTCAGAGGAGTGGAGGTCCGATCTTGAACAGTGTTAAAAATTAATTAATGCAGATTTGATGTGAAAACTTAATTGAACAGCGTTAAATGTTAATGCGATTAATATGAAATCGCCATATCCATGTCCCATCACCTTAAACGCCATCGAATGCACCCGCAGCCGGGAGCAAGGCAAGTTTTTATTGAGGACACGTGGCAGAAATTGATTGGAGCGGATCTTTGTTTGGGCCGCTCGCGCAGTGGAAATCCGGACCCGTAAAATATTAGGGCGAATTTGATAAGAAATTTGCGTCACAAAATTTTCTGACGTCACCAGACTATTTTGGAACGCGAATTTGGTTTGAATTATGGTTTATCGCCATTTGAAGTCCGGCAGGCTCGACTTAAGAACAATTTTGTTTGATCCCATCTTATAAAATTTGTGTTGGTTTTCTTTGATAATACACATATTAAAATCCCGCTTAATAAAGAGACAAAATTGTTGTGCTTTCGGAACCTGACCCGAGGATTGGACATGAGTCAACAAACAAAAGGATAGCGGAACCAGACATGCACCCGTGGTCAAGCCCTCTACCAAAACCACGAGCGGAATCACAAAAGCGGGTTGCCCATATCGCACCGCTTTTGCGGAGTAGGCGGTATTTCCTATTCGCGAGCGATCCCATAGGGAATGCGACACGTGGCGAAGTGACCCCGGAAAACAACCATTTAACCCACGCCATCGCACGTTAAAGCCCGACGTTGGAAGCCGAGCGAAATTGCCAAGAGTCGTTGATTTGGAGAAGGGCCATCGGACGGTGGTCGCACGTTGAACTTGCCCGGAGGTTAACTAAGGTGTGCGGAGGATAGCCAGCGTGATTGTTGTAAGGATGGGTGGTGAAATATAGAGCCGAAAGTTCATTACAAGTTATTTATTTAAAAAGAAACGTGGAGTATAAATACAAAGTGTTGAAAGTTAAACATTGGTTATAAGGATTGGAGATAATATAAAGTCAGGAATATAAATTAAAGTCCAACCATTGTGGATAGTATTTATTTATCAAATTCTACGAATTTGATAAATAAACTCGAAGAAAGAAGAAGTCAATTAAGACTCAGGCTGGAGGAAAAGAACGGGGTACACCAAGGGAAAATGCTGACAGAGCGATTGTAGACACACCATCTCTCCTTGGGGGTCCAATTTCAGTTTTGTTGCGTCACACGATGATCTCTCTTCTCTGGCATTTACTTGTATTGAAGATCACTATTCTAGGAATAAGGAGTTATTTCCTCCAAAAATAACCCTAGCCAAACATTGACAATGCATCAAGGATATCTTTCTATGCTTCATAAGCACATTTGTTCTACTTCTAAATCATGTCTTGGAAGTGGTTGTTGTGCTGGAAATTATTCACCGGTTGGTTTCATACCAAAGTCTTTTTCACATTTTCAGCATCCAATACATGAAAAAGATAATGGTTTAAAACAACATAAATATTTGAAATTTTGCAAGAATTGTCTGGCACACTTTGAATATGAATTTTGAAGTCAAGTGCATGATGCTGTATAGGATCAAGTGTCATTTTGAATACCAAATGTTTCACAAGAAACTTCTCAACATGCTACCCTGCGGTAAGGATTAAATGACAATATTGCATCAACTATTTCCATAATAAAAGTGCACCTCGGCCATAAGACTAAACAACTACAAATGTTGTAGATCTAACAAGACCACACAATCAAATGTATTCCACAAGGCCAATACTGTATGAAAATGAAAAGGAGTTTGCAACCAAAAATACCTTAGGCAACTAATTCAATTAGATACACCAAACCATCAGCAAAAAGGAAAACCAGCCTACTCAAAAGGCAAGCGTTTACCTCCTTTGATAAAATTTTGAGTTCCGAAACAAGGGCCTTTATTGTCTTGTCAATGCCCCTAGTAATTTGAATGGGGTTTGCACCTGCTGCAACAACCTAAACAAAAAGGTTTCATTTCAAATTATTTTCCACAAATTTTAGATACAACCATTGTCAGTTTTGTATTTCCTAACAAGCTCATAAATTTTGACAAAAGAACCAAAATTTTTTAATACCTGATAGCAATTTTTTCACTCAAAAACTATCTTAGACTCAATAAACCCAACCCAAAACTAAAAAACCAAACACCATAAGACCCTACAAAAATGAATAGATGATCTTAATCCGGTACCATCGACAAAAAGTTACCTTTACACCCTCACTTATATAGATGTAGCAGCATTTTTGGAAGTTTAGCGCATGCCATCCAGAAATTTAATCGACATTCTAAAATTCCTGCAAGTTTTTTTTGTAGACGGCCACAGCCATATTTCTGTACGGGATTGTATTTAAACACAACAGCCAGCATTAACGCAATTCACCAACCAGAAATTAAACAAACAGAAATTTACCCGACAGTTTTGTAAATTCAAAAGGAGGACGCGTGGAGCATTAATATTGGATCGCATGAAATTGAAGGGAATCTGAAAACCTGAAAACCGGACCCGAATTTTTTATAGGGCACATTGGATTGAGAATTCGAGTTAAAATTAGGCAGACGTCAGCATCCCATTTTGGAACACGAATTTGGTTTGAAATTCAATCTATTTAGACTTTTGAAGTCCGATGGAAAGGGTTCTTTAATGTTTTGATAGTTTAATATATACATATGTTATATATATATCATATGCGAAATGAAAGGTGGGCCATAGAATTTAGTTTTAATTTTATTTTTTAAAAAAGAGGGTTTATTATAATATGTTTTATATGTTCCGGCATATAAAAATAAAAAGGTCGAAAAAGCTTGGTAGTTTTTTTTATAGACAGTACGTAAATTTTTTATTACATAGCAGTGTGTAAAAAGTGAAAAACTAAGTGTAACTTTTTAAGTGTGTATACACAGCAGTGCGAAAGGGAAGAAAAGTATTTGTTTTTACCTTTGCGTTTTGTAGCGGTCACTTAATTTTGTAATCCCTCTCGGTGAAGAAGCATAATAGTTTTTTTGAGTTATTGAAGGGAATAGAAGTTTGTTTCAAAGTATTAGGAAAACTCTGTATCTGTCAAAGAAATTTTTTATTTTAAATTGTGTTAAGAGAGGAAGGGAGATTTATGGTGCGTTCTTATGAATCAATAACCATTCAGAACATGCTCATCAATCCAAATCATAAGTATTATGTGACAATATTCAAGCAGGCACTGAATCGGATTTCTGAAGCTATGTTAGAGAAACCCTAAACTCTCACTGAAAATAGGTGAAATGTGGCACCACTCAGAGATTGACATGTGCCAATTGGTACAAGTGGTAGAAAATTGGCATGCTTAAACAACGAGGTGATGCATGAATGACATGAGGGAG
This sequence comes from Pinus albicaulis, assembly GCA_034641835.2. Classification (NCBI taxonomy): domain Eukaryota; kingdom Viridiplantae; phylum Streptophyta; class Pinopsida; order Pinales; family Pinaceae; genus Pinus; species Pinus albicaulis. Next base: position 1,044,832,132 of record CM076581.1, read on the forward strand.
AAAATATCATAAAAGCCCCAAATCTGGAGAACTAAAGCTCATCACCAACCTGAGATTAACAACTTTACATGATGTAACCTATGAAATCGTAAATGGAGAAATCATAGTAACAATAAAGTAACCTATGTAACAATAAAGTCGGATTCATCCTGGGAGTGGTAATGGGAGAAATCATAGTGAACAACGGGAAACATGCATAGTTGCTTACAATCAAATAGATGAAAAAGCACATACAAAAAACCTAGATAATAATCATGAACAAGCTTAATATTGAATTATGAACTGTAAAGGAACTTACAAAATGTGACATTACGAACCTGGTCAAGTGCACAAGCAAAAATATCCTGGACATGACCTGGTTGACAAGTTGTATTGCTCATGATGCAAGAGGATTTGTACCTGCACTGCCAAGTCAATCAAAATCCATCATTATCTATACAATAAATACAAGTAATTGATGTAGTATTTTTTACTCTAAGATGCATTCTTAATATAATGTATGTCAAAACATACTGAATAAGCTCCTCTTCGTTTCAAGAACAATTTATTGGAGTCGCATGAACTTGGAACAAGCCTCCCACGATCTGAAAGAGTAGCAACTAAGTCAACAATGACTTTTTTGTTGCTACGCTGGATCGAGGGAGGTTTGCTCCAAGATTAAATCGCTCCAATAAATTATTCTCTACTAAAAAGGGCCAACCACGTGAAGGTGGAAGCTCTTATGGCCCCTCCCCCCCCCCTCACATCACTCTCAATTCCCCAATACCCAATCTATATTTCAATTTTTACTTTCATGAGCATAAAAAAAAATATTCAATAACTAGTAAAAAAACAATTCAACAAAAAGTACGCAAGGAAAAATTGCAATTAATGCTTGACATAAAAATAGTATGATAAATGAGTTTTTTATATAACGCAAAAAACGTTCCAAGTATGGTAACGTTTGTCTTATAATAATACAATATTTTACATTATCAAATTTTCTTTTCTTCTTCCTATTTCTAAAGCTCCTAATTACATCATCAATATCATCGTGCTCTGCTCCTGTTTCGTGCCTTTCGACCCGCACTGCTGACCTAGTTGCGTAGTCACGATGTCTGGTCTCATCCTGTGACGGGGCATCGCCTACAAAAACAGATAATATTAAATTTTAATTGTCGGTTTTTAAATATCATTGAACTAGTTCGGTAATATTAATAAAAAAAAATTGCAATGAGATTATTTACCTGGTGCACCAGTTGTCGCCGCTGACCTAGTTGCGTAGTCACGATGTCTGGTCTCATCCAGTGACGGGGCATCGCCTACAAAAACAGATAATATTAAATTTTAATTATCGGTTTTTAAATATCATTGAACTAGTTCGGTAATATTAATAAAAAAAATTGCAATGAGATTATTTACCTGGTGCACCAGTTGTCGCCGTTGGGACTGTTGCCCTGTCTTCCTCTCTGGTGGTAAGATCCTCAAGGGAAACATTCTCTGTCATTTAAACAAAAAAAGTTATAAGGACAACCATCAAGGTATCATTAGAAAAAATTATAAGTGGAAATTAATTACCGTCACGGCCCTCACTGATAGCAGCATTGTCGGCCTGGTCCCCACTACAATGATCGGGTTGCACGAGAGGATCATCTACATCTGGCTCTAAAACTGGGTTATTTACCTCGTCGGTAGTGTTGCTCCCCTGATTTAAACAAAGTTGTTAGACATTAAATTTATGGACGAAAACAAAAATATTGAAAGGTTAATGTTTTACTTTATCAGGCATTGTAGATCTTGGGACCTGCCCCAAGCTTCTGCGACGTTCAACTACAGCTTGATAGCCAAAACGGAAAGCGATATTTTTATCTTCCTCTGTAGTTATTGTTCTGAAGTCATCACCCTACATTATATATGATTGTGTATTTTTAATCATATCTAATAGGATTACAAAAACGTTGGAAGGCAATACAATTAATTATAAGATGTTTAGCTACTTAATTACAATTCTTGCAGCTAATTTCAAGTAGCCACCCTGGCCGAGCTTGTGATGGCCCTTTTTCTCAATCCTAGCTTTGGTTGCCTTTGAGGTGTTAGGCAACCTAGCATCAAAATATTGAAGTCGGATATGACGTAGCACACTTTTATTTTAGACATAAAGAAAATTAAAGCTATTGAATTAAAGTTGTAATTTACCTTGCAGGTCCAGTTGGCATTTTTCCTTCTTTCTTTGCCCTTTTCTCTTTTCTGTCATGGATGAGTGCTCTCCACTCACTCTCTGAAACTGCGAGAGGACGCTCATATCTAGGGTTAAATTGAAATTGCGTCCTATAGGTGTCCCTGGTATATTTCAAATATTTTCCTGCTACCTGAGCCACCGCTTTTCTGTCAAATGTGCCGACCCCAAAAAGGGCTTCTAGATAATCTAGAAGTTCTTTTTTCAGGTTGGAATTCTGGGAATTCCACCCTGTACGTATGGTTGGGCCAAAAATTACCAACGCATGGCTCTCGAGAATCCTGTAGAACTCATTGTTTCCTACACAGAATAAAACCAAAAGAAAAAGAAGATATTATCATTAATTTAAAAATAAAAATCATGATAAATATGTTTTAGATAAAGTACATGAAATAGTTAAAATATTAAAATTTACATGGGAGTTGTACATGCTTTATAGGGACACCCTCATCGTTCACCAACAACGTGCCATTAATGGTCCCTGTGGAGCTGACACGTGTAGCTCCAGGAAACGCAATAATGTAGTTGGCCATATCAGCCTCATCATCGCCAACACGTTCAGCAGTTGGCTGGGTGTCAGCTTGGGCAGGGTGTGTTTCTTGGCTAGCACCTAAAGGAGTAGAAGGTGTACAAGAGGGTTGTTGGGCAATCTCTTGCCCTTGTGTACCACTACCACCAACACCGGGTTCAGCAAATGCCAGAAAACGCTACATACAAAAGAACTTTTTGTTAGTTTAGTCAATGTAAAAATTAAAAATCAAACTATCACAATTCATCTCATGCAGAACAAAAAAAATATCCTTTTGACTTTTTATTATTACCTAATATCTATTTAGCTACCTCATAAGATGTTTTATCCTCTCTTCTGTTTCAGGTGTTTGAGGCGCGTCTATCAAAGCATTAAATTCCGACCTTGCATCTCGTGCCTTTTTTTGCAACAACAACACTGGAGATAGGGATGAAGAAAGCTCTTCCTCAAAGAGGGAATCATCGGGCGTACCATGGCTAGGTGTCTGCATATTTGAACAAAATTAATATTATTTCAATTATGTAAATAACTAAAATACCTAAAGATAGAGCAATGCTGGCACTTTACATGTTCTTCCGCTGGCCTCTTTCCGCGATCATCCTGTCTCGGGGTTGTTCCTTCACTGCTCTGATCAGTCTGCCACATTGCAATAAAAGTATCTGTAACCCTGAGTTCTTCTATCCCTTCATCCATGCAAATCCCTCAATTCTCTGTACCCTTGTCAGGACCTTCAGTTCAGACTTCGGTTCAGATGCCTGCGGGACAAGCCGTTACAAGTATAGTTGTCACAAGTCAGTCGTAATTTACATATCAACCGTACCAGGGACAGCCGCAATTCGGTCCCTATACACAAAATCCAAACTATCAGTATCAACCGTACCCTAGCTATACTTATCAGCAGCCTCAACAACCCCAGTTTGGTCCGGTTAATCCTGGTTTTCTAGGAGGTTTTACAATTCTTAATGCAAATCCAATTCCCAGTTATCCTGGGTATCCACCTCCTGGAACTGCTTTGGCTACTCAAGGTTTTCGTGACCCTAACCATCAGTTACCTTTTATTGCAACTTTGGATTTACCTGATTTGAAGTGCCTTACAAATGATCCAATTTTCTATTATCCGTATTGGCCGCCAATGCCACATAAGTTGCCCAGTGATATACCGAAGTTCGAAGGTAAGCCAGGAGAGGATCCATCAAATCACGTGATGACTTATCACCTCTGGTGTGCGTCTAATTCCATAATTGATGATTCCATTCGCTTACGTCTTTTCCAAAGAACTCTTATTGGTCTTGCAGACAAATGGTACATTGACTTACCACAAGGCTTGTTTAACAATTTCAGTCAGATAGTAACTGCCTTCTTGACTCATTTTCAGTTGCCTGTCAGATCTAAAAATGGCACGGAACTACTAAATTCACTGAAACAATCCACGTCCACGTATATTTCTGATCATATTCATGAATGGCGACGTAGGATATGTTTGGTGAAAGTTTACATTCCGGATCAAATTTTGGCGGAATGGTTTGTCAAATCATTGTTACCCAAAATCACTGAAGATGTAGCTAAGGCTAGTGTTGTTACTGAAGAGAAAGTAATTTCTCAAGCTCAGTACCTTGACCTCGTTTACATGCAATCAGGTACTTTACATGAAAATATCCTAGACCAAACAAGGTCAAATAGTTGCTGCTCCTTCAGGGTCTCATGCCGCTAATGGTATGATTGGTACAGTCAATACGAAAAGTAAGAAGAAATCTTCAAAGAATTCTTCTCCAATTATAACTTTACCTAATTCCCTAAAAGGAGAATCTTCCCCCGAAGTTTCTGCCGATATTCATGTTGTGGAGACATCCATGGCTAAATCTAAATCCGGTGGTAAAAAGAAAGGGAAGAATAAAAACAAAAAGAATTCGAAAGAAAAAACTGATAAAAATGAATCCAGTGACGAAAAACGTAAACCACGGTATCCTTGTTACATTTGTGACGAAGATCATTTCACTAAGGAATGCCCACATCGGGCTGAGGTTGTGAAATTCGTTAAAGGTTCACAACAACCTGCTGTCTTGAAGGATCATTTTCCAGCTCAAGATAGTAAGATGGTTGGTTCTACTTCGACTGTTTCAGAAGAACCTATTTTGATGATGTCTCATGTAAGGATTGCGACGCGATCGCAAGATTATGGTACTAAGAATCCTGTTGATGGTAAAGAAGCAGAATCTTCTAGTGAAAATACAACAACTACACCTCCTCCTATTTCTAGTCCGCTACAGATCGAGAAACCGAATCCAGACTTGATAATCAAACCTCCTGCTAAAGGTGTTCTTTGTAAATCAGCTTTCAATCCACATGCGAGAGCTGCTCAGGATTACAACATTGTTGAAGACTTAGCTATTTCTCCTTTAGCAATGTTGGCTTTGGAAGTGCTGCAATCATGCCCAGCACAACTTAAGTTTCTTTTTTCTGCCATAAGAGCTGTCCATGTTCAGGATTCTAATCTTATAATCTTCGATGTAGAAAATAGTACACCTCGCCTACCTCACCAAATGGCTTTCCAGATTCCAGCGATAGTCAAAAACAGACTGATCTATCGGATTGTGATTGATGAGGGAGCTTCAACGTGTATTATGTCGATTCAGTGTTGGAAATCACTTGGTTCTCCTACACTGAACCAATCTCTGATGATTCTTAAGGCTTTTGATGGTCGAGGTTTCCACCCTTTTGGTATTTTGCAGGATTTACCCATAGGGGTCGAAGGTAAAACTGTAAATCTAGATGTGGAAGTGGTTGATGCCCCTCTTGATTGCAACCTTCTCCTGGGTCGTAGTTGGACTTATGCTATGACTGTTGTTGTTTCTTCGGTCTTCCGACTCATAAAATTTCCATATCAAGGAAGAATCGTTACAATAGATCAGTTAACTTATTTTACATCCGACCCAGCCTCTACAGAAACAATCCATCATGTTGGTAAAACGGCTATCCCTTAAAAGGATGTTGGAGTAGGTTTGATTAAATATTCTGGTTTGCTAGGAACTTTTTCCTTACCTCCTCCTAACGTATCGCCTTTTGTTGCAACTATTCATATGATTTCGTCAGACTCTGTTATGTTTGATGATCCTTGGATCGTACGTTCCGAATCCGAGTTAGATTCAATTGATGGCATGATGCCTTTGAGTCCATTTGAACTTGCATATCAGGCTGTACAATCATTTTCCAACCCCTCTTCAACCGAAACTGATCCAATGAATGGGATCCATGAGGAATCACTTTCTATATCTAGTTCAGCCACAGCGGAATTTCCTGAACTTGTTCATACTAATGAGCAGATTCGTGAATTTTTGTCTGTTGACGATTTACCATGGGAAGATCTACATCACCGATCTTCGTTTTTACTTGAACTAGATCATTTGGAAGATGATTTCGCTTCAATTTTTACTGTTGAATATGTAAAGGAACCGCAAAATCCATTGAAAAATCCTGATTCTGAGTTCAATTTAGAGAATATCTCTCGAACGATTCCAATTGACATTTCAGTGAAACCGAGAATAATTGAAAAAATTCATATAGGTGCTTGTTGTACTGAAGATGAAATTCAAACTTATAAAGCCCTATTTCAAGAATTCCATGATGTGTTTGCCTGGTCCTATGAGAAAATTCCAGGAATTGATCCGTCAATAGTCGTACATGAAATCAAGACTTACCCGGATGCTAAACCCGTTTGTCAATTTCTACGACAAATTCATCCTAGAAAAGCTGCTGCTATAAAAGCAGAGGTTGAAAAATTACTTCATGCAGGTTTTATTTATCCAATTCCTTTAACGGATTGGGTATCTAATATTGTTCCTGTGACTAAAAAACAAGGGACGATATGAGTATGTATCGATTATAGGGATATCAATCGAGCTTTTCCTAAGGACAATTATCCAACTCCCTATATCGATCAGATTATCGATGATTGTGTCGACAGTGAAATGTTTTCCTTTATGGATGGCTTTTCCGATTATAATCAAATAAACATACTCCCTGCCAATCAGCCTAAGACAGCTTTCATTTGTCCGTGGGGGACATTTGCTTATTGCAAACTACCCTTTGGATTAAAGAACGCTGGAGCAACTTTTCAACGGGCAATGTCTTACGCATTTCATGACATTAAGCACATTGTGCAGCCTTATCTCGATGATTTACCTGCTCATTCATTCCATAGGGACGACCATCTCACTCATTTACGAGCCATTTTTATGAGATGTAGGCATTATCGAATTAGGCTGAACCCGCACAAATGTGTCTTTTGTGTAGAATCGGGTCGCTTACTGGGATTCGTTGTTTCGAAAGAAGGCCTTCACGTCGATCCATCGAAGGTCATAGCTATTGTTAATTTTCCACCTCCTTCGACTTTACGCCAACTCCAAAGTTTGCAGGGGAAAGCAAAATTTTTATGTCGGTTCATTCCTAACTACGCCGAGCTTACAAAAGGTTTTACCCGGTTGCTAAAATAGAACATTCCATTCTTTTGGGATGAGATCGCTAATCGATCTTTTGATGCACTTAAGCACGCGTTGACCCATGCACCATTATTGCATCCTCCCAACTACAACTAGGATTACATTTTGTATCTCGTCGCTTCTCATTCCACCATTGGGATGGTGTTAGTTCAGGAAGATGAATCTCATATTGAACATGTGATTTACTATCTTAGTCAGAATCTGCATCCGACTGAGATTAAGTATACGCATGTGGAGAAATTGGCCTTGGAAGCTGTTCAAGTTGTCCAACGATTTAGACATTACATCTTGTTACGTAAAACCACGGTAATTTCTAATTGCAACCCTATGATGTACATTTTGACCAAACAATTGCTAGGGGGCAAATATTCCAAATGGATAGTCATCCTTCAGGAATTCAACTTAGAATTTGAAAAATCCAAGGCGAAGAAATCTTTGGTGTTTGCAGAACTAATGTGTGATTTCCCCTCTACTAATACTGAAACTGTGGCAGAGGAGCCCATTGCGGATGAATCTCTGTTTCTTATCAGTACTCTGGATCCATGGTATGGAGATATAATCGTTTATCTCCAAACCCAATCTTTTCGGCCTGAAATCTCACGATCTCAGCGAGGGAAAATACGCTTCCAATCTCAACAATACAATATTGTTGGTGATACACTCTATCGTCGTGGAGCGGATTCTGTTTTTCGACGATGTCTTACTCATGAAGAAGCTGAAAAGGTTTTAAATGACTGCCATTCTGGAGCATGTGGCGGTCATATGTCAGGGTATGCCACTGCCCAAAAGATATTGTGCGCTGGTTATTTCTGGCCATCGTTATTCAAAGATTGTATTTATGCAGTCCGGAAATGCCACAATTGTCAACTTTTTGATCGTAAGATGTGCGCGCCACCCGCTCCTCTTCACCCTATAATTGTTTTCGGTCCTTTTGCGAAATGGGGTATTGACTTTATTACATGTAACCCTCACTCGGCCGGGGGGCATGCGTATATTATCTTAGCAGTGGATTATTTTACTAAGTGGGCCGAGGCGATGCCTACATTTTCAGCTGATGGAAAGGCTGCTGCAACTTTCGTATTTAATCACATAATTTCTAGGTTCAATGTTCCTCAAGATATTATTACTGATCATGGAAGCCATTTTCGGAATGTCATGATGACTGAATTGACAGAACAGCTTGGCTTGCGACACGATAGTTCCACTATGTATTATCCGCAAGCCAATGGTCTGGTTGAAGCCATAAATAAAGTTTTAGTCACCATGATTAGACGAATTATTGGTATTCACAAAACGAATTGGCATTCCATGTTATTTTCAGCACTTTGGGCATATCGAACCTCAGTCAAAACATCAACTAGTTTCACTCCCTTTCAACTCGTTTACGGTTGGAAGCTGTGTTGCCGATTGAATGCGAAATTCCATCTTTGAAATTAGCCATAGAGTTACTCCCAGCTACGTCTGAAGAGGATAAACGTTTTTTATACTTAGCTCAGTTGGATGAGAATCGGATAAATGTTGGAATAGCAAACGAGGCTCATGTTAAAAGAATAAAAGCTCAGTATGATAGAAGTGTTACCCCTCGAAATGTTTCAGAAGGAGACCTAGTCTTAGTTTATGATCAAGCCAACGATAAGCTAGGAGCTGGGAAATTCATGCCTATGTGGCATGGTCCTTTCATTGTCAAGCGAAAGCTGGCAAAAGGGGCCTATGAGCTGATAGATTTTTATGGTGTCCCTTTAGATAAACCTAGAAATGGGCTATATCTAAAGCGATATTATGCTTAAACTTGGTGTGGAGATTTTTTATTAGGTTAGATTTCTTTACAGATGGTGTGTCTTAGATTAGAAAAGCGTGCCTAGTTTAGAAGTGTGTTTTTTATCACTATTCCTGCTTATCTAAGTTTTACTCTTGATATTGCAGATGTCGATGTCTCTTCAGACCTACATTGGTTTTCCTGATGGTGCTTGTCGTAGTACACGGAACATTTCTTCTACAGCTTGGGTTATCTATTCACCCTCTGACGAGTTAGTTTTCATGCATGGGGTAAGCCTTGGTCAAACAATGAATAACATTTCCGAGTATAGTGCAGTGATTGAGTTATTATCTGAATCCATATCATTTGGAATTCGAAGTTTGATTGTTAGGTTGGATTCTGAACTTGTTGTATTACAACTTAACAGGGTTTATGCCATTAGAAATAAAGTGTTATTACAGTTATTTTTAAGAGTTCATCTCTTGGAACGTGAATTTGATTACATTGAATATCAACATATTCCAAGACATTTAAATACTTTAGCAGACGCAGTTGCTTCTAGTATGATAAATCGACATTTGCAATGATCAAAAAACAGTAAAACAAAACAACATTCATAACATGTACACAGATAGCCGGTAAATAGTGATATATATCATAGGATAGTGTTTTCAAAAAATATACATCGTCTTCGATCATAGGTTGGAAACACCTTATGATTGGCAAAATGATAACACAAAAATTCAAAAATATGAGTCTACAACACGATCATCCCATCACTGATGGTGATCCCGATAAGAAACCACTGCTCTCGCCACCCTGCACAGGAACCTCCTAAAAGGTCCTGGAACACCAATAACCTATCTCTGCAATCTGAGTGGAATGTCATCTATGTTTGTCTCTGGAATATCTAGAGTCAAACGCTCTAGGTGATGCTCTAAATCAGTCAAGATTTCTGCTGACTGGCCTGCTGGGGCTGGTCGCTGTGGACCCACATCTATATGCAAAAAAATTTTGGTTATTAATTTTCAAGACGATTAAAACAAAAAAATTAGAATCTAGAAACTGTTGAGAAATGATTTTACCTGAGTCATCCCACTGCTCCCCTGCTAGGAGAGTCATCTCTCGTTCGCCGCGGAAATCTATCCTGGCGTATGGAAAATCCTCTATAACAAAAAGTTGGTGATCCAGCCAACGAAAATATGAAGAAGGAAATCAAACAATCTCAGCGCCCTTAATACTGTGACGGGCCATCAGTGCGGACCAACGAACCATCCTAGGTTCTCGAAGTCGACCGGCATCAACAGGAATACTCTGCAAAGCTAGCATAGGGATCCTCTCTAGAGCAAAGGAGACAACGATGGATCCATATCCAAAGTTATTTAGTTTCCCGTTTTTCACTCTAGTTAGTTGGCCTTTTACATTAGCCAACACAGCTTCGCACGAGTTGAAAATGGTGCCGCGAAAACAGTCCACAGCAATGCGCATCTGGGAACCGGTAGCCACATGTGGTGCTGCACTCCCACACAGCCTGGTAACAGTAAATGCAATAACTTGCATCTCATGACAGATGATAGTTTTTATATCAATCCGTTTGTCCCTAGGGTCTGCTTCATCATTTCAAAATTCTTGTCGAAGACTAGCGACAGTCTGGCCACCTGGCCTAGTCCCAAACAAGGAAAGTTGTTCGCCCCTCTTGGAAAAACCAGTCATAAAATAAATGTCCTCTAGCTCAATTTTGAGTCGGTGGCTGCCAATAATGAAACACTGGTCCTACACGTTCCACCTGTTTACCAGCCATGTCAGGAGGTCTACCCGTGCCCTCATGCCTTGGATGGCCCAAAATTTATACAAACCGCATGCTCTTAATGCTTGCATTGTGGGCAAATGGAGCATTGCGGCATCATCTACGTCCTCGTGCTCACGTTCTCTCCAAATCAGCATCTTGTTAATCCTACAATGTATAAAAAAATAGATTAGAACAATCTAGTTTGAAAATTTTTGGGCAGCAAAAGAGAAATTTGATTTTTAAATTTAAACGCGCAGGGACCGCACTTTTCCTTTGTACACAGTGCGTAGGAACGCACGCGTTTTGTAGGAAAAGTGCGGACCTATGACTTTTTTCTTTATAGAAAAAATTCAGGGTCTGCAGGTGCCATGTGTGTTACCTAGGGACCCCTGCGGGCGATTTTCAAACCATATTTTTCCTCAAAAAATAAAAACTAAATCCTAAAAACGAATTGTAAATGGATGAAATGCAAGATTAGGAGGTCATGGATTACCTGGGACTAACGGTTCTCGATTTCGATGGGCGGATTTTCTGGAATCTTCACAGGAACTTTCTTACCCAAAAGCTTCTACTTTTCACTCAGAACTTGAACGGTAAAAATGAAATTGAAAAAGTCCTTTTTATAAGTTTTTTTGAATAGATGAATTTTTAATTTGTTTATTTTTCACTTTAAAAGGGTATTTTCAAAGCATTTTTACTTATCTTAAACAGGTATGTGTAATGTTTTAAGTTTTTGTGCAGAAATTGGATTTTTCAGGAGAATTGATCATTTTTCAACAAAGAGCATACTTTTATCACTTTTTCGGACTCTTTCAATATTCACAAAAAAGAAAAACATTGGAGTCCTCTTTTAAGCCCTTTTCAGACTCTCTAAACATGAAAAGATTTTCGAGTAATTGATTATTAGAACTTGTTAAAGTAAATGAATGATCGTCCCTTCAGTATAAGTTTACCCCTTTTACGGACTGAAATGGACTATTTACGAAAAAGGTATACGTTGACTAATTACGGTCAATAAAGTTCTCTCCCGCATTATTTTATCCTTTTTCGGGCTCGAGAGACTAAATTTACGAAAAATTACACCCTCGGAGTTTTCTTAAGTTTTTCTTCTGACTCCCTAAAATTGAAAAACACCGAGTTTCTCCTATACTGGACTCGTTAAAATTTAACAGTAAAGGACCTGTTCAATTTCAAATAGGAACAGACCACTCCTTCTTAGGGTTCGAATCTTAAACTAAGTTGGACTCATCCGAAGGATGAGCTTATAAACAAGCAAATTTTATCCTCCTCAAGCTTGTCAAAAATAAAGAGGTACTTGCCAGAAATGGTGGGGGAAAAGAGAGGAAAATGGGCATATTTGTTGTATTTTGATTCTTCAAAAATCAGTCAACCACTCTTGAACACGACACTTTCATTCACCTGGGTTGGGAAATCCTTTGCCTAACAGTTAGTCAAACCTCATTGAAAGTCTTCATCCGGTTTCTGGGTATTAACTTTGGGTCAATTGTTACCAAGCCATCTGCAGTGTCGTTATGTGTTCAAGAGACAGTTCAAATAAACCATTCATCTGTAAAATATTTGTCATCCATTTTGACCATCCCTGAGTCAGTCCTTGCCAATATATTTTCAAAACTTGATCTATGATTTCATGTTGTGGGCTTGCCTACGACGGATCGCTTTCTATCGACGACAACTCGTTATCTAGGAAGTTGATCTAGAAATCGTCAGTACCTTGAATTCTACATGCCTCAATGGCAGGTTTCTCACTTTCGACGACTGGTTACATCATTGACCTTCGATCGAATGATTCCATGACATGTTCGACTTCAGCTCATTCATTCACATTTCATGGATTGTACTGGGTACTTTGAGAGACATTGACATTACTGGTGGTTACTCTCACACTTGTTAACAGTTTACATCATTGACTGGTAATCAAGTGGTTTCTACCATGTTTGACTTCGACACATTCATTCACATGGATAGAATCGTACTAGTTCGAAATGCGGAAATCAAGACCCTGGATCTAGTTTCTACCATCCAGTCTACGAGGAATTTTGTTATCATTTATACAGTAGACTATTTATAAACAGATGGCTGCGTCCATACTGTATCACACATTTCTATACTGTGATGTACTCAAAATCATTCCTGTATTAGAACAGTCAATTAGTTTCTAGTTAGTTTTGATCTGAGTATGGGAATGCCTACCTCAGTGATGATATGTATATATATATATATATATATATATATATATATATATATATATTGCATTGAATGTTTTTACAGGTGCCGACTAGGGTGTCCACGGGATGATCCTTGAAATGATAAAGTACTACACTCTTCATATATGACAGACTTCAGTTTCATCTATTCCAGACTTTGTACTTTAGGGGGCAATCTGTTACACTAAAAATTGTCATCCTGAAATTCTGCTAAGTGTATGAGCTAATTACTACTCATACTTTCCCCTTTACAAGTCTAATATATCAAGTTCCTCATATCAAGCCTTGAAAATCAGAAAGAATTCCTAAAAGTCTCCTAAACTTTGGTGTCGCACTTTCTGTCTATCTTGCCTGCGGTCCCGCACCTAATTTTCGGCCCTCCTGCACACCTAAACGCACTTTCTCTTTGTTAAAGGTGCGGACCCCTGTAAGATCAAAAAGGCGCAAGTAAATTCCAAAAATCTCAATTAAAGTAAATTCTGGAAGCTTCTAGAATGGAGCTTGTGGTGGCAGAACCGCTCTTGTGAGGTGCATGAATCCCTTACCTTATGGAGCTAACCCCTTGATGTAAGGAGATTATCCCTTTGAAGAAGGACTTTATCCCTTCATACTTGGAACAGAAAACCTCCTCTTTTCTACTATAAAAAGAGGCATTGGGTAGCCTCAAAGGGAGTTCAAGCTTTTATAATATTTTGAAGTTAAGTGTTGTTGAGATTTAGACTCAATTGACTAAGACTTTTTGGAGGAGAGATTACATACCTCTTTTTGTCTTGGTTGGAGGAGTGCAGAACTTATCAAAGTAAAGGAGACTCCTGCTTCGGACCCCGGGAAGGCCTGTGCAACATCAAGGCATTGGTTGTAAGGTTTTCCTTCTTTTGAGATTAATACAAACATACTCATTTTTCTCAATAAGCTGTCTATTTATGGTTTATTTCATAGATTCCTTGATCACTATGATAAGCATGGTTTATGATAATGTCTATACAGGTGCTATGTAATATTTTTCTTGTTTGTCACTGCAGGTTTACGAGGAAAAATCCTTCAAGCGCGCGAGGGACAACAACGACTTCAAACAAGCACTGGACAAACAGTAAGTATTTTATACCTCTATAGAGCTTTTTGTAAACCTTACATGTTTAGAGAAAGATTAGTATGTTTGGTTGTTTGTTGCTAGATAATTTTAGTACTAGGGAGATTGGTCTTGTCCGCAAAACAGATTAATCCACACAACAATGCCATACGAGCCCTGCACGGCCTGCACATCAACAAGACACAGTTAAATGAATTGAAAGAGTATCAGCATCAAAGACAGAACAAAGCAGAACAGAAGGTTGAAAATAATTTGGGGATTACGGCTAAGATTGATTATCAAAAGCCTAATCCTCCAAATTAAAATAGAATTAAAGGAAAATCAGAAGGGTTTTATCAGATAGAAAGCCTCCACCGCCACATCTGAGGCAAATTGATTCCTCCCAGCTAACCCAGTGCCACCTGTGCCTCAAAGCATTCAAACAGAGGCTGAAGTTATTGATCAAGATAAGATATTTGCCTCAGCGTAGCCAAAGAGTGAATTCTGCAAATAAAATTAATGACAAAATATCAGCAGAGTTACTTCAACATAACAGAGAGCCTTAAAATTCAAAAAGGGCTCCCACTGAGCTTTAAATCTTAATGTAAATTATTTAATACAGAGGACACCTATGTAAGCTTCTTCATCGAGCCCCCCAAAGGCTGAGAAGCCATTAAGTCTGTATTAATTATCTTTGGAGATCTTTTATCAGATCCCACCTCCTCATTCTTCTATAAATACTACTAGAGAAGATGAGAGAGGGGTTGGTTGAGTTGGCTACTGAACATTGAAATGTAATTGAGCTTGAGACTTCTATCTGTAAATAGTGTTCACTGGCCCTTGAAGCTCGCTTGTGATAGATAAGTTAGTCTGGGAAGTGTAGATGATTGCTAATCTAAATCATTGGACTTGAAGTTATAACTGGTTTGGAGCATCAATACAAGTTGATTTATGGGATCCTGGTCTATGTTGACGGTGATGTTTTTCTCATTGTAACTCATTATTTTGTTTTTTTTTTCACTGTGTTCATCTTCTCTTATAAATAACAGCATGCATAGATTTAGGACCTACTGTACATCAGTACCCTTCTCTAACTGAAAATATTTATCTATATGTTTTCTTCCAATTTGTGTTACTTAGGAATGATTTAATTCTGTCTAAGCATAGGAATGTTGGCGTTCCCTCATCCTATTGTCTTAGCTAATTGTTATTTTTAGTATATGTTAAGTAGAGATGAACTAAGGAAGATATGGTGTGCCCTGGTCCTAGTTTTATCCCCAAAGACTGTCTAAATGTTTCCCTTGGAATGTGTTGAAAGCTGGCTAGTTTAGAAGTACTTACCAGATCTTAGACCATCCTTTGTTATCATTTGTGTTTCTCTTTGTGTTTTAAATGTTTTCTATTGAAAGTGCATCAAAATCAGGCTAGTTTAGAAGTGTTTACCTGATCTTAGATTACTTTTATGTCTTTCTTAAGTGTATGTCAAAGGCAGGCTAGTTTAAAAGTACTTACCTGATCTTGGGTTGCTCTTTGTTCTTCATTTGTTTAATTCCCCTTCTTGTTGTATCACTTCATTCCATAAATAAAACTTCAAAGAGATCCTTAGACATAGATGACTTTCCCCATGGACCACTCTTGCCTCTTGTTGTTTCAATTAAACCCTATTATGACCCCATAGCCCAATGGACTAAAACCTGTAATTATCTATCTTCCTGGCCAAAGCTTGTTCTATTTGCTTGCAACTTCACACCTTTGAAAATCTTTACATTTAGAACTCTCCACCTCAAACATTAATCATGCTCAACCATCCAAAAACAAAACAAAACCCTCGCCGTCATAACTAGCCTAATATCATTACCCAAAACTTCAAAGACAAATCCATCTTTTCACTTATTGGAGAGATCCCTCTCTGGACTCAAGAGGGCTAGATCCTAGAATCCCAAAGTGGTTGAAACGATGTTCTCCCTGCAGTTGGACTTTTGCCAATCTTGCTAATTACAGGGTGCGAACAGGAACCATAAGGAGAATCATGTTGACTGCCATGTGAAGTAAAGGAGAAGGACAATGGTCCCTCAAATGTAGCCAACGCAGTTTGACTCTCCACTGCCATAGAAAATAAAATGATGGGTGGCCTCCCCACCATTTTCTTGCTGCCCCAATCTCCTAGAGAAAGTGAATAATGTCATGTGCAATGTGAGTATGTTCTCCACAAGAAATCTCCTCCCCATATTCACTTAGGGAGTGATCATCCATAATGGCCTTATGTAGACCATCAAATCTAGAAGGAAGAATATCCTTCTTTTGAGAAAATCCCTGCACATATATGGTTAAGAGATGCCTATATAAAGACAAATCATCATGAAAATCAACAATACTCTCACCACATGTTTTGCTCATATAAATGGAGTGGATCATAGATGAGTCTCCCCTCATCCTCAAAGGAAAAAGAGTTGACTGTGCTAACTCCTCCATCTCCTCATGATCCATGGAGTGCCTCCTCAAGTTCTTCAAGTGGTTCCTCCCACAAGAAGATAAGAAATGTAATGTGGCCTTCATGGTTGGCCCATGGTTCCTCCTAAAATGTACAACATGTATAGTAGGGAGGATCATGCTCCCAATGGGCATCCTCAGTCTCAAGCCCACTCTCCAATAAAAGCTCCCCATGAACATAAACATATCAGCAATACATGGAAGCATAGTATAATAAGAACAAGTTTCCAAATGAAAAATGGAAAGTGGATCAAGGTCCCACACAAGGAACCAGCGTAGTGCATCCCTTGCCTGCATCAAATCAAACAAAAACAAGTGTTCTTCCAGCCACTTGTTTGCTGCCACAATCATTTTACAAGATGTATACATGGAAGTACAAAAGGGTGTCAATGGTGCACACCAATAGTCATGTGGCTTTCCCCACAACCACCAATGAGATAGCCAATCTTAATGCTAAAAATGGCTTCAAGTACATCATAATACAAAATGCAAGAAGGAATAGTCCCCCTTGGTACAATATTCTGTTTATAACAAGACAAGAAGTACAAAACATAAGGTGAAATTGTACATTCTCCATCATGTACTTGAAGACTTGAGCTGAAATGGCTCAACTGAAAATGCTCCCTTACTCCCAATGAGTAGGAAGGTGGTTGTGACATCCTCTCCATCATCATCCGGGCTCTACATCTCTCCATATTTTGAAGTATGTCTTGTTGAATGCCCTCCCAAATGAACTCCTCTTCCAAGGAAAGATATGCATCACAATACATGGAAAATAAGTCCTCATGTGCTGCTGTCTAATACTTTGACATCCCCCATGCCAAATTTCTCCTCCAAACACTTCACCTCTCCAAAAGCCAAGAGCGGTGAATACAAAGACAAAATTTCTCTCATCAATGATAGATCTGGTGGCCTCCCTGGTGGAATGCCTCTATGCAGTGAGACATCAATGTCAATATTGGACTATACATATGGTTGGGCCACCTTGCCCTTGCTCTCACAGTGCAATATAGTCTGCCTCTTCTTTGCACTAGTTCTCTAAAATAGAGAAGGGTGTGTTCCTCTCATCACATGATGCTACTCTTCCTCCCTTCCTCCTCCTTCCAGCTGCAATGCTACATAATCATGCTGCTTGTTGATTGTGCTTGGACCTCCATGTATGAGATCCTAGGGACTCCCTTGTAAAGCTGCAAAAATCCCTCTAGTTGGAGCAAGAGCTCCTCCTCCCTCTGCATGAGGTGCTAGATCAACTTTAGAAATGACAGCGTTGTTGCCCTCAACCTCCACAATATGAATGGGAAACCCTCCTATGATTGGATCCTCTTTTGGAAAAGGGATCTCTATGCCTCCTTGTGCCAAAATACAAGATGAAGGTCTTGCCTCCAATGAAGTATCATGCAAGATACTAGCCTCCTCCATGGTTTTCTGAAGTGTTTTTGAGTCTATGGTTTCCTCCATCATATGCAAGGGTTTTTTTTGTTTGAATGTGTTTGTTCCCTCCACATGAGCTTCAGAATTCCTCCTACCAAAGCTCTTCATCAAAGTTCTAATGAAAATTGCATAGGAAGAGTTATTTACATTTTTCAAAGTAAATGACTCAAATAACCACCATACATAGACCTTACCTCCAAACTGCAGCGCTGCTATTCTGATGGCTTCATCTTCAGAAATCTGATGCTGCTGCAGAAAGGTGTCTAGCTCTTCTATCCAAGCCCTGGATGAACAAGTAGGGGAACCATCAAAGATAGATAGAAGAAATCTATCCTCATTATGCTGCTTGCTCCTCATCACCATGATCTTGAAAAACTCCGGGAAAGTAATATGATCTCTACACTTCTGAGTTTGAGAATCATACTCATGCAAAAAACCACTAAGAGTTCCTCTCTTTGACATTCCTTCTATGGTTTTCTGCAATGGTACTGCGTTCTTATGCAAGGCTTTTATCTGAGTTTCCTTGTTTAGATCCACCATGTGTGTCTCATGAATCCTTCTATCAAATCTTTCCTCTAATGCCTTAGTGAAATTTGCATAAGATGAAATGTTTACATTTTTCAAAGAAAAAGATTCAAAGATCCACCAGGCATAAGCCTTACCTCTCAAATGCAGCGCTATAACTTTGATAGCTTCATCTCCATGAATGTGGTGTTGCTACAAGAAGGTATCTAACTCTTCCACCCAAGCTTTGGCTGAACATACAGGTGAACCCTCACAGGTAGATAGATGAAATCTATCCTGTTGCTCTTTCCCATTCACCTTCATCTTGCAAAACTCTGAAAAACTGAGATGATCTCTGAATTTCTGAGTTTGAGACTCATACTCCTTCAAGAAATCGCTAAGGGTTTCCCTCCTAGCAATCTCTTCTTCTCTTTCCATCTCTCTTCTGGCAATCCTGGGCATGTGACTGCGCTGTAAAAAAATGGTGTGTAGCTGTTTGCTCACACTCCTCATGGAATAATCTAGAGTTTGCTTTTGATTCAAACCCTCTTAGAGATCCTTCACATATCTCCCTCCAGATCTCCTCGAACTCTTCATGAATCCAATGTACAGATTAAGGAAGAAGTTTGGTAAGCTTATCCCCTTTTTCTTTTTCTTCTCCAAAAGATGGAATCTTTCCTCTGCTTATTTCTTTGTCTCCTTGATGAGAATAGGAAGTGCAGGGTTCTTCCTCTTCTTTCCGCTTATCCTCCTTGGGGAGGTTCTTCATGGATCTGAAATATGATGAGATAAATCCCATCCTTCCAATATTCTGATCTTCTTGGGCTTAGACTCACAGGCTAAGCCAAGAAAGAAACTCTGATACCACTGTAAGGAAACACTATAACTTGCCCCTTTTAGTCTTGTAATGTTCCAAATTTATAGCCTCCAAGCTAAATGGAACATTAGAGTTAGCAACAGCTCTAGCCAGTGAATAAATTGGTAGAAAAACCCATAAGTCTCCTAAGGAGGATAAAAACACTCCAAGTGTGAAATGAGACACTCTTTCTAGCTCAATAAGGCACCTCCATGTGTGAACAAGGTTAAATTGAAGCTGCTTTGACTAAGTCAACAACGCAGTTTTAGTGGAGGAGGAATCCTAGGATGGTTAACACAATTTTGGAGGGAGATGTAACTTGGGTTAGAAGTAACCTAATTGAGTGGGGCCAAGGGAAATAAAACTCATGTCTTATATAAGGAAGAGGATGGTAGCATTATGGATCATGTTCTAGTTTATTATTCTTGTCTGGCAAGACTTGTTGCTTCTTTGCTGCTTAGCAAAGCTACAGTGCTATTTAGCACTTGGTGTTCCCTGGAGGGGAATCCCGCCTCTTTCCTTTGAGGAGCCTCATTGGGAGAGTTTTAATTCATCATTCCACATCATGTTTTTAGGCCAAGCTTCAGCCATCTTCATCAGCACAGCTTTGTCAGAGATTGTGTAGTGTTGCTGGGTGCAGTAGTGGAAGGGATTAGAATCCCGGCTTCTGAGCTAGTTTCTCATTAGAGGAAGGTTTCCATCACTTGAGAGATCTGTTTGGAGAGCTCCAAAGCTTATTTCAGATCTGTGGTATCAGACCACACATTTCCCATACATTCCCAGCATTTTTTCTGCTAGGGAATGCGTTATTCTGAAGGCAATGTTCATTGCATGGTTTGGTGGCTCCGTTGCTGAGTTTCCTTGTGATTGAAAGGTCCATCCTTTCATGGGGGGAAGCTTTTGAGGGATATGCATCAGATCAATCATCATTCAGCCTTCTATGCTCTTATGCTTCAGTATTGCAGTGATTATTCAGTAATTTTCTGAAGATCACATTTGTATGCAGAGTATTTGACAAGAAACCCTTGTCGGGTTCTCTTGTAATTTGTCTGAGGAGACTAGATCTCTGTAATTCAGCATTATTCATTAATATATGAGTATATCTATTTTTCTCCCATGTTTTTATGTTAAAACCTTCTTTAGACTGCGCAGTCCATTAATGCAGCAACTCCGGTAAAATGCAGTTTTGGGGTTTTTAGACATTTTCAGCTACACTAGTGTGGGAGGTCTATTTAACCCACCTAGTTTCATTTATTTCTGATATCCTCTTGTATTTATATGCTACATAGATGTATCCATGGGATCCAAGTGATGATTTCACTGTTTTATTGCATACGTTTCTAGGAATAAACTTTTAATGCATGATTCATGAGCAGTCTTGAAAAGGGGATATTACAGTGGTATCGGAGCATGATCTCTAGATCAGCCTGTGAGATCCAGCTATCAGAGGAAGGAGATATGGATAGAAGCCATAAAGCTTTAGTATGTGACAGAATAAAGGAATACAAGCATACCAAGCTTCTTCCAAAATCTATGCAGAGCTCTCAAGGAGAGATGAAGAAAATGAGATTGGAGATGGGATCTCCAAAGAAGGTTGTTTCTAGATATGAATCTAGATTTTCATATGGTGACAATGAGCATGAAGCTACACACCATAATTCACAGCGCATTCAAGTGCCCAGATCTATTTTGAGATGGATGGGAGGAGCTGATGTCTTGCATTACACATTGCCGAAAGCAAAACCCCCAGTTCATATTCTTGAACAAGAAGGCATGGAGATCTCTTTTTCACAAGAGAATCCAACTATTGATATGTTGCCCATACACAATGAGGATGATGAGGGAAATAGCGTTGTCATATCTAGAGCATATCCAGTTCCTCATGCAGAGGGAGGAGGAGCACATGCTCCAACAGGAGGGATTCCTGTATCCTTACAGGAAGTTCCCCAGGATCTCATACATGGAGGTCCAAGCACAATCAGTGAGCAGCATGATTGTGCAACATTGCAGTTGGAAGGAGGAGGTAGAGAGGAATAGCAGCATCATGTGATGAAGGGCACACACCCTTCTCTATTTCAGAAAGCTAATGCAAAGAAGAGGCAGACTGATTTACGTTGTAAAGGCAGGGGCAAGGTTGCCCAACCATATGTGCAGTCTACTCTTGACACTGATGTCTCACTTTATGGAGGCATTCCACTTGGGAGGCCACCGAATCTATTATTGATGAAATACATCTTGTCTTTAGATTCACCACTCTTAGATTTTGGAGAGGTGAAGAGTTTGGAGGAGAACTTTGGCATGGGGGATGTCAAAGTAGAAGGCAGCAGCATGAGTGGAGCTTTACATGCCAGATCACCAGTGTTGTCACTAAGGAGGATTGATCTTTATTGGAGATCTCATCTCTTGGTAGAATACTCCAAGGATCTTGGTGCATGCATGATTCTTGATGACCCGGATGGAGATGACAGATACATGGTGGATGTGGTCATCTATTTACATGGTAGAGTCTTCTTGACTAGAGCTTCTAGTCTCAAGGAGAAATTGCCACATGCAGCAAATGAGGATTTCTCTTCCATGCATTTCGATGCATATCTTTCCTTGGCAGATGATTTCACTAGGGAGGGCATCCAGCATGACATATATCAGCATATGGAGAGATGCATAGCCCATATGGTGATAGAGAGGATGTCACAGCCACCTTCCTACTCATTGGGAGTGAGGGAGATTTTCCAGTTGAGCCATTTCAGCTCAAGACCTCAAGTACATGATGGAGGAGGTATAATTTCACATTTTTTATTGTACTTCTTTTCTTTATTTGAGCAGCATGATGTATCAAGAATAATTGCTTCTTCTTGCATATTGTATGATGATGTACTTGTAGCTACTTGTAGCATTGATCTTGGCTATCCTTTTGATGAGTTGTGGGGGAAGCCACATGTTACTTGGTGTGCACCATTGACACCATATTGTAACTTCATGTTTTCATCTTATGAGATGATTGTGGCAGCAAATAAGTGGCTGGAAAAGAACTTGTTATTTATTATTATGATGCAGGCAAAGGATGCACTACGCTAGTTCCAGGAGAGGGACCACGATTCACTCTCTGGTTGTCAATTGGCAACTTGTTTTTATTGTCTATTTCTTCCATGTATTGCTGATGTGTTTTTGTTCAAGGGAAGCTTTGTATGGAGAAAGAAACCAATTGGATGGCATGGCACCCATATGATAGAGTAGCAGAAGACTAGTTGGTATGGGGCATCATACAAGCTGACCATTATGATCTTACTTCATGGCTTGTATGAGGGAGAAATGGGGCAGTAGCAAAGGTTGTTGTTGCTATGGTTGCACTTGGGAGAGTATGGGAAAAATTATTCCCATACTTTTCATGAGATTTCTGAAGAGAAGGAAGGCACATTCATGGTGCAAGGAGGCTACCCTTCAGCATTGGAGGATCATGAGAGGTTTCCCTATAGGGAGAAGATCTTTTCACATAGCAGCATAATGGTGTATGACTTTGGCATATGGAAAGTCAAAGAGAGGAGTCATGGAGCCTTATGATAGAGGCCTACAGCACTGTCACATAGGAGCATGTTCTCATGGATGAAACATTCTGGGGAGAGGAGGTATTCCTTCTTCTTGCAGATTTTTATGACGATATTCTCATGGGAGGACTCATTAGAGGGTCTCACTTTCATCCAACTCACTATGTATGGTAGAGAATTCATTTTTGTACTTATTGATTACTCCATTGAGTATTTGTACTTTCTCACCATGTTTGCACAGTGCATTGCTCCTCAAAAGAGCAAGATTATTTTGGGGTTTCATGGTCACTTTGGGGCCAATGTTTATGATGATAGTAGCCCATCTATACATAACTTTGGGCAAGTGTATTGTCATTCTATATATGTACAACTAATAGACATTGATGCTTACTTCCCCATGCTGGGAGAACATACATATCCAGCTTGTAACTTGTTCCAGGAACACTTGCCACATGACATTCCTAGGCAGCAGTTGGGGAGACTGCGTATGGTACTATCCAAAATTGCACCTAACTTTCAGCAATTTTCTGATTTGGGGGCCAAATGGTGATGATGTGCCATTCATCTTGGATGGAATGGTTTGGGTTGACATGTCTCATGACTTTGGAGGGAGAGTCCTTAGTGTGTAATGTTCCCAATCTGGAATGGCTAGCAATCCATGGCTGGAAAACGCATTTTCCATAAATGGAGGTAGCAGTATTTGATACCAAGACCTGGATCCCTTACATCAATGTGTCTAAGACCAAAATCTAAGAGTGGGGACCAAATAAATCCTTCTATGGTGGTGATACAAGCCTCCCACTCCTAGTTCCCTTCATAAATTGCCCAGTGAAAGGGCTGCAACAATGCATGCACAAGACTTGGAGCATCAGCGTTATACAAACACACCAATAGAACAGCAGTGACATTTATCTCATATAAATGTGAATTAAATCCATAGCCATCTCTTTAAATAATATCAGCAATAATGAATATAAGATCATGAGGGAAATGTTACTCAAGACAAGCAAAACCCTAGCTCGAAATACTGCTGCACAAGTGTGCCCAAGCTAGGACTGCGCTGTTATATGAAGACACTGCAACATGTATAATGGAAATATAATGATAGCTCAATGATAGCTCAATAAATGAGGGGGAGAAAGCTCTCAACCCCTGAAAACAATATTACAATAATCTTTAGAAGGATTGGCTACAATACATGTACAAAATGGGAAAATACAATAATGTCGGAGTTGTTGGGTAGCAACAGCAACTCATAAACAAAATAGAAGGAGATGGCTGAATATGATCTACAATATTAAATATCCTCCTCCAATGGATCTCTAAAGTGAAAGGCTGATCCCTTCACCAAATATTTCCCCTCCAATCAATCTTGCAGTCCCTCACTGCAAATACACCATGAGAATAACGTAGTCTAGGAGAGATACTGCGTTGTAGGTGAGCTGGAAAATGTTGGCCTGATTCCAAGATCTACAAATCTGCCCAAGAAAACTCCTCAATGATCTCCTAATGAAATGGAGATCCCCTCCTCTAAAAATCAATCTCCGGAGTGGTGTTGTGGAATCCTCCCCTACAACACCCAGCAACACAACCCAGCCACAAATGGAGATTGCGCTATAGCTAAATGAAATGTTTTGGCCTCAAGCCTAGATATGGGGATAATGAAGTATAATCCCTCAAGAGGTATCTCAATAAGGAGAGGAAATCCTAAACAGTAATTCCCTCGGCAACTCTGCTAAACAGCAAGGAGATGCTCCAAGTCTAGACAGACCTTAAAATCTATAATCCATAACATGAGAAACAATGGTTGCCTTGCCCTCCTCTTATACAATTGTGAGTTCCATCTCCATGGGTCCCACTCATTAGGGTTTTCCTTCTCAAGGAATCTTCCCTCCTCTTTCTCTACACTGTCCCACAATGTGCTCTCCACCTCATACCACTGCGTTGTTTGACTTGGTCAAACTCAACCTAGTCATCCTGCAAAAGTCACTTTTCACACATGGAGGTGTGAAATCAAACTCCAAAATTGATCCTCCTTCATGATAAGAGGATTTGCATTCCCTATAGATGAAATGAATGGGTCTCCTACCCATTTTATTCATCTCCTAAGTGCAAATGTCAAAAATTAATATTCCACAAAATTTGGAATATTACAGTCCTCCCCTCTTAAAGATTGCTTGTCCTCAAGCAAGTACAAGGATAGACTAATTTATTTCCCCTTAATTTCCATATAGCATCCATGCATGATAAACTCCCCCAAGAAAAGGATGCCATATCATCAATCCAATGTCCAATTTGTCCCTCCATCATATGTAATCTAGCCTTTGGTGAACATCCCCAAATAGCTATCATGTCGAAACAAATATCCATGAAAGAAATAATGGGTTGTCTAAGGGCCTCCTTGAGGCATGAGATCTGATATAAAATGGGACTCATCATCTCCATATAAATCTCCCATCCCCAAGTGTTAGTATTAATCTTTTGTCGTAAAAGATCACTTTAGCTACGCATAACAAATAGCCCTAACATCGATTATGGCTGCAAAATATCTTTAAGTTTGCTGCACAAATTCAGATCTAAGCACAAAAGACATTAAGTAGATAAAATGTAATATGGCTCCATGCATCCAATGAACAAGACAAGAACAATGTATTTAAAATAATTTTATATTATATTAAAGAATGGGGCACCTGAGAGGAAAACAAGAAAGGTGTTTTCCGGTTCTCCTCAATGGGATGGGTTCTTGAAAGTCCTCAATGTTTCAGATCTAAAATTCCTCTCTTTGGTTGATGTGGAAACCCAAACAAACATAGAACTCAATGGGAGCTCACAATGCAAAAAATGGAAATGGTGACCAAGAATAGATCCAGAGTGATCTAATGCAATGAAGGTGACTAATGGATGGGGAAAACCCTTCTATTTATAACAAAATATTGGGGTGTTCTAGAACTCGGTGCATGAATAAAATATTATTAATCAAATTCTAGAATCACCTTTTAGGAATATTTTATTATATTTGTTGGAGGGAAAAGGGTTTTTGACTTGGGTCAATTCCTTTATTTATAAATAACAAATAAATAAATGATTTATTTATTATTTAAGGGAAATGAGGGGAATATAATTAAATAAATAATGGTTTATTTAATTATTAAAAAATGATTTAGTCAAATTTAACTAGGAATAGTATTTAAATAGTGATTTAAATAACTTATTCTTAGGAAATAATCAAATAAATAATGATTTATTTACCACTTCCTATTTTGAAGTCAACACACTTACGAAATATAGACAACAGAGAAAAATAAATTTTACTTAGGGTAAAATCGCTCCTACATGGTGTACTTGGTTCATCTTAATGACGATAGATGTTGATGACTGAAATTAGGTAACGCTAACCATCCATACAACCTAAGCGTTCTTCAACATGGTAATCGATGCTTCACCTTGAGCCTGAATGTATAGGACGAATTGATGAAATCTTAACTGTCTATGATGTCTTCCTTCACTATGATATGGCAATTTATTGTATTGGTGCGATCTATATAGTATAAGAGTGACCTTCAAGGATTTCTTCCTTCATCACCATTTTTAATCAGCTGGTCAGACATTTCATCCATGATGAGTAAGACATGATCATCATAGAATACCCCAATGACATGTTTTTTGTAGGTTATACCATGTGTAGCAAGGTACAAACATTGTCTCATCGGGCTACAACGCAACCTCATCCACTGCAGCTGCAGAAAATAACATGGCAAACATTGTATAGAAAATATCACTTCTACTACTGACTAGTAAATAGATGAGTGAATCAACAATACACAATCAAACACATCCCCATATACATACAATTGATGGATAGCATCATCAAATTCATGGCCCACCTCAAAAGAAGGCAAATAGGTGGTTGTGGTGGCCATGTCTCCCCTCATGTTCCCACTAGAACATGCAATGCATAAACTATGGGGATCATATCCCCTCAAAGACGCATTCAACTCATGTGTAAATTCACCAATCATGCTCCCAATAATAATATGGACAATATCAGCAAATGGAAACATCCTCATCATCAAAATAGAGGAAGTATTGATGGTTTTACGTGATGCTCGATAGCACCAACAGTCTCCCAAGTAGCAACAGCACAGTTTTTCAAACTGCTGCTTCAGAATTTTACATGGAAAAATGTTTCTTAATACATGGTCAAGTACATGAATTTGCTGAACATACATGTAATGAGAAATCCTTTTCCCAAGGCCACATAAAATATGGTTGTCTCCATCATATGGTTTTGCCCAACTTTGCTCATGGAGCAACATGAAAAATCTGCCCCTTTGAGGAGCCATGCACTGCCACATAATGATAAGAGTATGTAAATCAGAAAATGTAAACACAAGACTCTTACGATAGGCTGGAAGTAAGATGATAGATGGATCCATGTATATGACCCTGCTCCCAAGTGTCAGTGTTATGAGCTCATGCAAAAAGGCTCTTGTCCATGCCAATCTTTGTCTCTTGACATGCTCCTTGTCAAGAACACCTCTAGTGATGTTGCTGCAAATATGAAGCTTCTCCCAAGATGGAAATGCCTCCTAATCAGTCCAAGCCAAAGAGTAATCCCTTTGCACTATGAGAGTTCCCTCCTCTACTCCTGCAACACCATACATCATATGAGAGAAAATCTGCTTGTGCTCTCTCCAAGATAGTTCAAGCAATCCAAGTGCTTGCTGCCTCCTCATGCTCACATCATGTAACTCATTTGATGAAGGTATCATGACTGATATATATACCATATCAGCACCATGTATTCCTACTCTCTTCTTCTCAATGATGTAAACATCTTGCCACCTCTTATCTACCCCCATCCTCCTTAAAAAAGGGTACACCAAGTGATGGCCAAACTCCTTCAGGAGGAGCCAACGCAGCCAAGCCTCTTGTTGCCCAGTATCATATATTTGCAAGTGGAAAATAATCCTCTTTCTCCTCATCCACACCCACTTAGCTCCCTGTGGATGTCTTCTCCTTCTTCCTCCTGTAAGAACTCTCTTTGGAATTATCCCAAAATTTTCCACTAAATTTCTGAGTTTTGTCAGAGATACCCTTAGTGTTAATTCGACCAATAGTGAAATCTCTGCTACAGCTAACATACTTTCCATGAATAAAATCTAATCATATATATATATATATATATATATATATATATATATATATATATATATATATATATATATATATATATATATATATATATATATATATATAATTCAGCAGTAATACGATTAAATGAAGAGCGGTAGTGAAATTGAATCTTTAATATTTCATAAGGAACTAGTCTATACATAGAAAAATACCTGGAATAAAGCTGATGACTTGATGGTGGTTCTCCTTGTGAAGCTGTGAACAGTTTACTGAAACAATCAAATCCTCCCAACCAATCTAGGAACAATCCTAGACCTAGAGGATGCCTCCTCTGCCCCTGTGCCCAGAATTCAAAGAACCCAGAGACTCCCTTTCAGAACAGTTCCCCTCCCTCCATATTATCACTTGGTAATCATGCAGAATTTTCAAAAGACCGACCCCTTTCACCTTTGTATCATCCCCCTTATATAAATTTCTCCACCACCATAACATCCTCCCCCACTGCCTTTTCTCCATCAAGATTTTATCTTCATAAATGAAGGTACGAATGTTATTTATGGAGATGGGATTGATATTAAAGAGAAGATGTGATCTACAGTTATCAAACTTGTTTAGGGGGTATAAGACTTAACTTTTGAGTACCTTTATGATTAAGTCTTATGTTGGAATTTTTATTAATTAACTTTATATATATTTTAATTAACTTTAGGTTTATTTTCTTTTTATTAGTCCTTTTCATATAATTTATACTTAGTTAATTGAATATTAATCTGAAATCTTAATATTAATCTCTAACTCACGTAATCTTGATATTAGTAGATAGGTGTACTAGTGCGATGTGTGCGAGATAGGCAGGTGTAGCTATCAAATGCATATATCATACACACACTAATATTATTGTGTATAACTGGGGAATGGGGCGTTACACCTCATTTGGTACTCCTCCCATGAGGGCTACCATTCTCCCAAGCCATATCTTCCCCTTTGCATTTCATGGAAAGTTGAAATGCAACTCCTTGGAGACCTCCTAGAGAAGATCTCTCACCCATGATTATGTTGGATCCATGAGGACTCAATTGTGATGGAGGTAACATCTCCTCTCCACCCATGTTTAACAGTGCTGCTAATTCCTCCAATTGTGTTGCAGCTGTTTCATCCTCCGATTCAAAATTTGTTTCATTGTTTTTCATGGGGGTGTCATGTTTCACTCTATCCTCCAAAAGTTCACACTCCAACCTCAATGGCTGAATGCAACTCAACCAAGCTGTATGAGGATGAGGGTTCATCTCCTCCTTGAACCCATTGCACAGAGCAGTGCAATCAAGGTTCTCTAGAATAGCAAAATGTGTAGATTCTTGGACCTTTAAAGATGAATTTCCACAATATTTTAAATGATTTGCTGAAATGGAAAGTGGAACTTTACTCATACCTTGGTGGACCTTGGGATCTTCTTGTGAGGCTGCAGTAGTTGTCTCCTCCAATGCAATGGTTGCCTCATCCATATATGTAGAAGGCTGCTCCTCCAAAGTTGTAGCAGCGTTGGTGCAATCCTCCTCCCATGGTGGTGTGAGCCCTTCCTCCTTTGTTCTTTCCCCATCAAAGGTCTTGATTAACCCTTGAGTAAATTCTGCAAAATAGCTCTCCCTTGAATGGACCAAGGGTTTGAACCACCAAACAGAGGCTTCATTCTCCATGTACAGCACTACAATCTCCACTGCTTCTTTCTCTGCCACTAGATGTAGCAAGAAAAATGCCTCTAGCTTTTTCACCCAAGCTCTAGCTAAAGTGTTCCCTTCAAATGTAGACAATAGAAACCTATTGCCTTTTATTTCTCTTTTTCCATAGGGATTTTCCTCCTTATTCTGCTGAATAAACTGTGGGAACATTGTAGCTCTCGTGAATGCTACAGAATGGGATTTATACTCACTCAGGTATTGATCTAGAACCTGATGATCTAAGCATCTCTCATGCTTGCTTTATTTTTCAATAGGAAGTGCATGGACCTTCCTCTTCTTCTATTTGCTTCTCCTCCTTAGGGAGGCTCTTCTTCGTTCTAAAAATAGATGAGAGCAAGCTCAGCTTCTTCGTCATCTCCTTTTGATATCAAACTCACAGGCTGTTCCAAGTTCGACGCTCTGATACCACTGTAATGTTCCCAATCTAGAATGGCTAGAAATCCATGGTTGGAAAACACATTTTCTAGAAATGGAGGCAGCGGGATTTGATAACAAGACCTAGATCCCTTAGACCAATGTGTAAAAGACCAAAATCCAAGAGTGGGGACCAAAGAAATCCTTCTAGGGTGGTGAGACAAGCCTCCCACATCTATTTCCCTTCAAAAATTGCCTAGTGAAAGGGCTGCAACAATGCATGCACAAGACTTGGAGCATCAGCATTATACAAACACACCAATATAACACCAGTGACATTTATCTCATAGGAATGTGAATTAAATCCATAGCCATCTTGTTAAATAATAGCGGCAATAATGAATATAAGATCATGAGGGAAATGTTACTCAAGACAAGCAAGACCCTACCTCAAAATATTGCTGCACAAGTGTGCCCAAGCTAGGACTGCATTGTTATATGAAGACACTGCAAC
Organism: Pinus albicaulis; assembly: GCA_034641835.2. Classification (NCBI taxonomy): domain Eukaryota; kingdom Viridiplantae; phylum Streptophyta; class Pinopsida; order Pinales; family Pinaceae; genus Pinus; species Pinus albicaulis. The sequence continues at coordinate 1,044,862,774 of CM076581.1, forward strand.
ATGTATAATGGAAATATAATGATATATCAATGATAGCTCAAGAAATGAGGGGGAGCAAGCTCTCAACCCCTGAAAATAATAGTACAACAATCCTTAGAAGGATTGGCTACAATACATGTACAAAATGGGAAAATACAATAATGCCAGAGTTGTTGGGTAGCAGCAGCAACTCATAAACAAAATAGAAGGAGATGGTTGAGTATGATCTACAATCTGAAATAGCCTCCTCCAATGGATCTCTAAAGTGAAAGGCTGATCCCTTCACCAAATATTTCCCCTTAAATCAATCTTGCAGTCCCTCACTGCAAATACACCATGAGAATAATGCATTCTAGGAGAGATATTGCATTGTAGGTGAGCTGGAAAATGTTGGCCTGATGCCAAGATCTGAAAATCTGCCCAAGAACACTCCTCAATGATCTCCCAATGAAATGGAGATCCCCTCCTCTAAAAATCAATCTTCGGAGTGGTGTTGTGGAATCCTCCCCTGCAACATCCAGCAAAACAACCCAACCACAAATGGAGATTGTGTTGTAGCTAAATGAAATGCTTTGGCCTCAAGCCTGGATATGGAGATAATGAAGTACAATCCCTCAAGAGGTATCTCAAGAAGGATAGGAAATCCTAAATAGGAATTCCCTCGGCAACTCTGCTAAACAGAAAGGAGATGCTCCAAGTCTAGACAGACCTGAAAATCTATAATCCATAACATGAGAAACAATGGTTGCCTTGCCCTCCTCTTATAAAATTGTGAGCTCCCTCCTCTTTCTTTGCGTTGTCCCACAATGTGCTCTCGACCTCATACCACTACGCTATTTCACTTGGTCAAACTTGACCTAGTCATCCTGCAAAAGTCCCTTTTCACACATGGAGGTGTGAAATCAAACTCCAAAAGTGATCCTCCTTCATGATAAGATGATTTGTATTCCCTATAGATAAAATGAATGGGTCTCCTACCCATTTTATTCATCTCCTAAGTGCAAATGTCAAAAATTAATATTCTGCAAAATTTGGAATATTACATAGTAACTCAATCTTCTTCTTGCCATTGGAGGGCAATCATGTTGCAGCCCGAGATCAGAATACCCTCTACACTTATCATCATTGGAGAGGAGTACAACGTGGGATAGGCCCTCTTTCCTATCATGTTCACTTATTCAACCCACCTACATTTCAGGAGCCAAAGGTGGAGGATACTTTTCATGAGTTACCATGTTGGAGGGTGACTCACTTCATTTGGATGATAGCATGCGTGAGGGAGGCACTCATTCACCATGATGATCATCACTCCTACTTTTTGGAGGCCATGAGACAGCTAGCAGGTTTCCATTCACACTTTCCACCTTTGATTGATGCAACCACTTTGGTTTTGCACACTTAGGAGGAAGCATTGGATGACAGTATATTTGCAGATTATATTGATGCAGTGATGGAGGCTATTGATGGAGGCCACATGAGGAAGAGGGAGGAATTTTTTTTCTCCCTATGCATTTTCTTGAGGACAAGAAAATATTTTGGAGGGGAGGACTGTAATGTTCCAAAATTTTAGCCCCCAAGCTAAATGGAACATTAGAGTTAGCAGCGGCTCTAGCCAATGAATAAATGGGTAGAAAATCCCATAAGTCTCCTAAGGAGGATATAAACACTCCAAGTGTGAAAGGAGACACTCTTTCTACCTCAATAAGACACCTCCATGTGTGAACAGGTTTAAATTGAAGCTACTTTGACTAAGTCAACAACGCAGTTTTAGTGGAGGAGGAATCCTAGGATGGATAACGCAATTTTGGAGGGAGATGTAACTTGGGTTAGAAGTAACCTAATTGAGTGGGGCTAAGGGAAAGAAAAAATCATGTCTTTTATAAGGAAGAGGATGGTAGCATTATGGATCATGTTCTAGTTTATTATTCTTGGCTTCCAAGACTTGTTGCTGCTTTGTTGCTTAGCAAAGATGCAGTGTTGTTTAGCACTAGGTGTTCCTGGGTGGGAATCCCACCTCTTTCCTTTGAGGAGCCTCATTGGGAGAGTTTCCATTCATCATTCCACATTAGGTTTTCAGGCCAAGCTTCAGCCATCTTCATCAGCATAGCTTTGCCGGAGATTGTGTAGTGTTGCTGGGTGCAGCAGTGGAAGGGATTGGAATCCTGGCTTCTGAGCTAGTTTCTCATTGGAGGATGGTTTCCTTCACTTGAGATATATGTTTGGAGAGCTCCAGAGCTTATTTAAGATCTGTGGTATTAGAACACACATTTCCCATACATTCCCAGTGATTTTTCTGCTAGGGAATGCATTATTCTGGAGGCAGTGTTCATTGCATGGTTTGGTGGCTCCGTTGTTGAGTTTCCTTGTGATTGAAAGGTCCATCCTTTCATGGGGGGAAGCCTTTGATGGATCTACATCAGATCAATCATCATTCAGCCTTCTATGCTTTTATGCTTTAGTGTTGCAGTGATTATTCAGTAATCTTCTAAAGATCGCATTTGTATGCAGAGTATTTGACAAGAAATCCTTGTCGGGTTCTCTTGTAATTTGTATGAGGAGACTAGATCTCTGTACTTCAGCATTATTCATTAATATATGAGTAGATCTATTTTTCTCCCATGTTTTTATGTTAAAACCCTCTTTAGACTGTGTAGTCCATTTATGCAGCAACTCCGGTAAAATGCAGTTTTGGGGTTTTTAGTCATTTTCAACTACACTAGTGTGGGAGGTGTGTTTAACCCACCTAGTTCCATTTCTTTCTAGTCTCCTCTTGTATTTATATGATACATATATGTATCCATGGGATCCAAGTGATGAGTTCACTGTTTTATTGCATATGTTTCTGGGAATGCGTTTTTAATGCATGATCCATGAGCAGTCCTGAAAAGGGGATATTACAGTGGTATCAGAGCATGATCTCTGGCTCAGCCTGTGAGATCCAACTATCATAGGAAGGAGAGATGGACATCTAACATCCGGTGGAGGCATTAAATGGTGGTATGAGCATCCTGGGAGATCTAGAGAGTGGTGTCACCCCATGGTTTCAACTGTTTCCTGACGACATGCTTGGCACGGCGAAGAGTCGCAATCGTGTCCATGACAGCTAAACACGGCGCAGAGACGCTAGAGGGCAAGGGAGCTCTGACCTGATTGAAATCATCTTCCGCCTGCCGTAAGTCTTCCTGGATATGCTGAAGCATAGGATGGCACCGGACTACTGTCCAGAGCTACGTAGCTATTTTGACCAACTATGTGCCCTGAGTAAGCTGCTCCTGAATAATATTTGTTGCTTCTATGACCAATGCAACCCGTTGTGCCCGAACTTCCAGAGGTATTTTACACTGCTGTTGTGTAGTCCGGTCACAGTGGCGGACCTCTTGCAACACAGTGGTGTATAATCCTTGTAACGCCTCTTGGGATAGCTGTACCAAATCGATTTGTAGGTCCGTAGCTATTGGGTTGTGGTCGTTAACGATGACAGTACGAGGGAGTGAACAAATATGGCTTTCGCTGGTAGGTAATCTGGGACTGCGAAGAAGTCGCAATAGATTCCTATATCTCTTTGTTCCTTCCTTGCACAGGATGAGTTGCGATTTGATTGTGACAGCGTGGGTGGCGAACCGTAGCAATTGAGAATCCTCCTTCGTAGTTCCATCTGAGGCCATCCAACTGGGTCCTGCGATCGTTCCTAGGTTGTGAAGGCCAGGAACCCCCATCGTGCAGCTGTCGTGCCTCTCCACGTGAGGTGCGAAGTCAATTCCCCCTGTAGGGGGCCAGCAACCAATCATTTGATCAATCTCGGGTGCTGGACAGACCCTCTTAATATGATGTCTGCGGGTGCTGGAAAGATAGGGACCGAAGCATTCGGTGGGCTAGGGGCCGCCATAGCAAAAAAAATACAAGCGTCCCAGAACACATCAACGATTCCAATAATCTAGTAGGAAGATAACAGAGGCATGGTATAGCGACAATATGTAGCCCGTTGCGAAACTATCCTGTTAACTGCACACTGTTCGGAGCTATCTAATGGCAGAGTAATTCGTACTTGAAACCTACCATCGACCATCTGAAGCAAACTTACCATAAATTTCCGCATTAATGGCCAACTGCCTAGTGTCCGTAACGGTAAGGTTCCCTTCCTACCCAAATGCAGTGTGTTGATGGTCGTTAGTCATATTTGAGGGCTTTCCCATGGATCTCCAGTCTTCAAATGACGCCTGCATGCTGTTCGTGTACCCCGAATTAAAGTTGATGCTAGGTGTTTTGTAACATGGTTCAGGCACGATTCCAGCAAGTTGGCCACCATACTTCTTGATAGGCATGCTTTTCCCTTGGTCAGGGCGTCCGTGTGCGGCAGGTCTATGTCAAGCGTCCTCATGCCATCTGTTCCCTGAAATGTTCGCAATTTTTCCCAATTGCGTGTGGGTTGGTGTAGCTCCGTAGTCGAACACAAGCCTAGGTCATAGGTAACCAGGTGAGCTTGTTCAGGCGAGGTCCTATCGCACCATTGAGTTTCGCATGTCAGCAAGTATCTGTGTGGGTCCTTTGACCTCAGGATCCGTCTGTCAACTGGGGTTCCCAAGCGCAGGATCATCCCACTCTGATAACTCTCCCAAATGTGGAATACCGGCCCTTGCGTATCCCACCAACACGCAGGTGCTTCATGCAGGGCTAGCGGCAGTACCCCTAGCCTGCGTTCCTTGGGAATTTTGGCTTCAACAAACTTCATAATATTACCTGCATCATCACGGTAGGGCAGGTTTCTTACCTTGGTAGAGATGCGGCGGAAATTCCTGGTGGTCCGAAGACATCGTAGCGCCGAAATCTCGTGCAACTGTCCTTGCCAGTTTTCCAGTTCTTCATCAGAGTCAGAAAAACATTCACTGTCCTTTTCCCAGCAGAGTACTCCTTCGGCCGTGGGGTTAACCCAATCTTCATCCCACGCAGTCAATTTGTAAATGTGATCTATTTCCTCCTCCTCGTAGGCTGGCTCTGTATACCACACACCTTTTGTTGGATCTAGTGGTACTATTACACGCGTACCGTTGTTCTCAAACACCATGCTACGATTTTTGAGATTGATGACACCCCCCATGTCTATAGCCCAATCCAGTCCTAGGAGTTTGGGGTAGGGATATGCATCTTCCACAGTTTCTATTAGTTCAAAGTCAGCTAGGACCTTTACCCCTGCGATATCGACCATGAATTTTGGTAGCCTGCCCAGAGGAATGATTTTTTGTTGATTTTCCATTTGCAGCTGGATGGTGGACCATTCTAATTTAGGCTCTCCCATTCATTGCCATGTCTTCTTTGGTAATAAATTTACATCTGATCCAAGATCTAAGATAACTTGATCCATCTTGTAGTCACCAATCTGCGTAGTCAACCATATTTCTCTTCCAGTGCGTTTTTTATAGCTGTATAGTTTGTGTACATCCTTGGTCCCGGGAATCAGATTGGACCAAGCTACACAGGTATTCATTAATTCTTGGAGGTTCTCTATGGCCTGCAGGTTTCATAGCAGCTTTAGACATGCCTGCAGGAAGGGCTCAACCCCCTCCCCTATCTTGAGGTTGTCGACAGCTGTGCAAGGGCTGCTAGTGGTTACTGTTCTTTGAGGTTCACTCCTTCCCGAGAGGAAAGCTCCTCCTTTGCTCCCTGGGTGACCATCCCACTACGTGTCATGACTTTTACACTCGGATCTACATTCCTTATCTTAGTTTTAACTCTTTGCACATTCTGCGTAGGGGTGGGTTGTTTTTCCTGCATCTTGGCTATTAAAATTGGGAAATCCTCCACCACATGATCTAGCTGCCTACAATACTTGCACGATGGCTTGGTGGGATTTGGGAATTCTCTGGCGAAGTGTCCTAGCTCTTCACAGTTATAACAAATTAGTTGCCCACGTCCTCTTCCTGCACTTCCCCCCCGACCTCCTCTGCCCCTGGCTGGTGATCCTTCGAAGTGCGCAGAATTTCTCGTCGACGCAGGGTCTGATTGTACCCTATACAAGTTCCCATGATCTATCATCAAGTCATAAGTATGACAGTTCTGCTCATTGTGTCCCACTGACCGGCAGAATCTGCACCATTGTTGCTTCATTTCTGGGACATACGCACCTAGCCAAGGGCAATGGTTCGTATCATGCAATCCTGCTACACGATAGTCGTTGCACCATAGCTCAGGTCCGCTCGAGCCTAGTCATGATAGGATGGGTTCCCCACTTGCTCTTGGGCGTACTGGACTAGGTCCCCCCACCTACATGTAATCTGCCAGTAGAGGGCACTGATCCTGTGTATGGCCAGATACCCGACATCGTATGCACCATAGGTCTGCGTCGTCGTCCTTTCCGCACTCCTTTTGTAGGTTTTGTATTTCCATATGCATAGCCCCAAGCTATTCCTAAATTTGATGTACCCCTACCGACGTATCCTCTCTGGGTGCAACTTCCAGTTTCATAGTGACTTCCACAGCTTTCTCCTGCGACTCAAAGGTTTGGTGACTTATTAGCGTGCGCAGGTGAGGTAACAACATAGCGATGAACCATTTCATATGTTGTCTATCGTCATACTCGAATCCTCCTTCCCTGATTTCTCTCTTCAATCGCTAATCAGCCTCCCACATCGACTCAGACACACCTTGTTTGAAGTCCTTTACTTTCGCTACTAGCTGAGAGTAAGATTTTGGCTTTCAGAACTGTTGCTTCAGAGCATTTTTGATATCTTGAATAGACGCACTCCCATTCTGGGCAATGTATCTCATATACCAATCTAGTGCCCTATCCTCAAACGCCAGGAACAGCTGCACCCTCGTCACCGTATCGGTTGCCACATTCTGCGCAATCCAGATGGAGTCTGCAACAAACCAAAATTGGTACATATCTTCATCCCCTATCCCCTTGAAAGTAGGTAGTCTTAGGTGTGCAGCCATATCACTATTCAATGGGGTTGGTGGTATGGCAAGTTCTTACCTTTGTGCGGCCTAGGTGGCGGTGTAGCCGGGGGATCCTGCACAGCTGGTTCTTCCAACATTGTTCATGCAATGAATCAGCAAGGTACTGGGGAAAATTGAATATGGTAGTAGGAGGCTGACTAGGGGAGAAAATAGAAAGAAACCCTAGGACTAAAACAATAACATGCTCATCAGTGAAATAACCCATAATACATAACATCATTGTAATGATATGTTTGGTTCTCTTAGAGAAAATAGATGTTGGATAAGGAGGGTTAGTCTAAGGAGTTTCTATTGATGAGGGGATGAATGTTTGGAATATCTGGAACCTCTTGGGGAAGTCCAGATTCAAATATAACTGAGTAAGGGTCTCAATAGATAGTGGAATTTCATCAGGTCTAGGTTGAACTTGCAGCATTTGGTTAATTGATTCAGTTGTGATAGTGAATAGAATCTCTTTACCAAGGCTTACAATGGCTCTTTGATCAAGGAAATAACAAATTTGGCAAAGTCTAATCACTTCTGGACATTGGAAGGTATGTGGGATTACATACTTGGGAAAATTGGACTCCCGAAGGAAAACTTCATCAGCTTGGAAAACTGATTTGTCATGGCTCTAGTAGTGGAGCTTAAGAAGGTTAAACTCAGTGACAGGGTCACTAATTTTAAAATCTTTGTCTGCCAAAGGTGTGTGTTCCACATCTACAACTGGAGGTTGCAGGGGATTTACTGTTACAATACTTTTGGAAGCCATATTTATTAATTTTAATCAATTGATTACTCTCTGTGATAAAAAATAGTCTCAAGCCTTAGGAATTCTGTGAAGAGATGCCTAGGGTCTGCAGAAAAAGGATTGGAAAGCAACAGGGTTTTCTTTTAGTCTGCAAAGGCTCTTAAATTGGTTCAATTACTTATTACTTTCTTGGTGTAAGTATAGGCCTAAGCACTAAGGAATACCTGGAGAAAATGAAGATTTTGGTTTGCAGAATGAGTTCTCTGAGGTAGCGGTTGTCTTTATATTGTTTTAAACAAGTTCTGCAGCATCTTTGACAGCAAGATTGTTACATTCTCATGTAAAGGGCTTTAAAACAGGTAGGTAGCTATTCTTTAGCTCAGGAATATGTTGGCAATGCTCTGTATGCGGAAACTGTAACAGAAATAATGGTGAAAGAATGGAAAGGGAGGCTTTATGCATTTTTAACCAACAGTGGTTAAACATTAATGCGTGGGGTCAATTCAAATGGGAGCGGTGGTTTTTATAATAGGAAAAAATACCATTTGGAAGTTTTCGCATCGGCAGAAGTTTGTAGGCAGTATTATTTCTGAGGATGCTATGCAATGAAATGCCACCACGTAGCAGGGAGCAGGGCTCCAAAAACTACTCATTTCGAAAGGTCTTGGAGTGGTTAAAGATCGGGCTTTCAGGCGTGCGATAAAGATTATTGGCCATTAGATCTGGTCAACCTAGATCTGACAGATAGGAAAATGGGAATTATCTGTCGGGGATTAGATAGGTGTGGGGCCCAGGTTATATTACATGCAATGTGATATGTGAAGGGTTTAATATATATCAGAGTTGTAAGGTAGGCCCAGGTTATATCAAATGCGGGAAAATTAAAACTATAGGTTATAAATAAAATATGGGTCGGGGATAATATATATATGCTGGAATTAATTAAATACGGGATAAATGTGTATTATAAATGGATTTAATACATAAGAGAGTGTTAAGAATATATAGTGAAATGTTTAATAAGTGTGGGTTTTATACACTAAGTTTTAATGTAAAAACTTATATCGAGGAGGGATGTTTAGTAGTGGGACCCAATACATGATTTTAAATAAATACTTAGGATAAATGTATTTTTTGGGGGGTTTTTTGAATAAAGGGAAATTAGTAAAGGGACTTTTACTTTCCAAAGGATAAATGTGTTTTGAACTAGGGAAAGGGTATTTATGTAGGGAAAATGAGTGAAGTAAGGGGAAAAAGATAAATATGAAGGGGAGGGGGTATTTTTACAAGGGAAAATGAATTTAGAGGGAAATTAGTAAATCTTAAATGATTGATTTCTGTTATCCATGCCTTGTGAAAACTGCTTCTGCCTACCCATCATCTACCCTAACATTTTTTCTTCATTCATTTAGGTGCATTTGAGCTTGCAGACCATTTTTATTTTTCTCTTAACAGAAAACTATCTAATTCTATCCTTATTACTTCCAATGGCTCAAATTAAACTGTTGATCTCATTAATTATTCTCTACCTAACTATTGATTTACCAAGATTAAACAGTTTGGCTAGATCTTTATTCTCTATCTATCAGCATGAAATTTAAAACATGAAAGATCAAAAGATTAAATAGTTTGACCTTCATGGATTGTGGAATTTTTGACAAGCTGCACACAATCTTATTTTGCAAAGTAAAGTAAAAATTAGTGGCATTTGAATTTGCATCACTTTCATGATCTATTTTATCTTTTTTTTGTTGGGGTTCATTTTTTTTATTCTTTTTTATCTTTTTCTTTTATTAGTCCTTTGATTTTTCTTTTATGACTTTTACCCTGTTTACATTTTTTGTTTTTTATATGGGAAAACAATTTTCCAGAAAGCAAAAGTATGTACATATTACAAGACTAATCATAGTCAATTCAAAATTATGAATCCTATTATTATAGGACCCTAACACCTCAAAAGTGGCCACTTGATGATGATGCATCGCCTATTGGCATTCATCGATGGATCTACGAAAATTTATCCATCATCTAGTTCCTTTATCACATAAGGGATTCTTCGAGCAATAGTTTGATAGGATCTCCTACTCCCTTGTCTTTCTTTTCTTTCACCATGGGAGGTTGTCGGGGCCAGCAAGGACATTCTTGCAAATACTCAAGAATTTTGAGTCCTAACTCCTTATACTCCGACCATGTTGGGGACATGCACAACAAAATAGATAAAGAGTAGACCACTCTGATACCACTGATATGAACTTACAAAGAGAACAAAATAAAATACCTTACAACCAAAACACAAAGATAAAATGAAACTTGAATTCAATTAATAAATGGAAAATATTGAAACTACATACATGCTAAATGAAAGCAAACTAGATCAAATAGTGGTATCTTATCTTTAAGAAGAGATGTGATGGCTATGCACCTTCTTAAATTGTGTTACAATGAGGCTTAAAGGCATTTTTATCATAAAAAATTAATGAGAAACCTTAAACATCCAAAAAACCTAACCTTAGGAGATGAAGTTCCAAAGGATTTTTTGACCCCGATGGTTAAGTTGGAACATCAACTTATCAAGGTTGTAATGTTGCCATGCAAAAATTTTTTGGCGTACACGATAGCCCTTTGGAAAGGTCTATCATAGAAGTAAATTTTCCAACTGTCAATGATAGTCTTCTTGGGAATTGGATAATCCAACTTTCCCCATGTGTTTCGCACCATGTGCTTAACCGCCTCTCGAGGATCAATTAAATATGTCGATGCATTCGTTTACAAACACCTGTGAGTTTTGATGTAATGAAAATTGTGATTGCAACAAGTGGTATCAAATCCTAAGGTCTCAAGTTTAAAACACCCCTGACTCGCACTAGGGGGGATATTTTTAGGCATTGGATAATCCAACACTCCCTATGTGTTTCGTGACATATGCTTAACTGCCTCTCGAGGATCCATTAACTCTGGTGATGTGTCCATTTACTAACACCTATGGGTTTTTGTGTAATGAAAATCATGATTCCAACAAGTTTATGAATTCCATAAGCTTTTTTCCATAGAAAATGTCATTTAGGGCCTCAAAATGGCTTCAGAAGTTCAAGACCTAAAAACTGCCAAAATAGAAAATTGTGCTATGAGCTAGTGGAATTGGTGGGTGGCCATTGATATCCACCTAGATCAATTGAAATGGCATATTAAGGAGATAATTATACCTTGACCAAAAATGCACAATTATGGATGAAAAGGGTATCATAATGAGATGGAAAGGAGGAAAAGGTATACAAAAAAGTATTGGACGAATGTCGAAAAGATTGTCAATAACAATATGTTATATGTTGGGTATTACCTCATTCTAAAATTTCTTAAATTTTATTTAAATTTGAATAATTTTGTGTGTAATGTGTCTATTTCATATCCATTTTTAATCCCAATAAGGTAATATTTCCATATTTTTCATTTTATCTACCATCCTAGTTACTCTCTTTTTCATGCATTGCGCTTAACTTTCATAAAGAATTTGGTTTTATTTGGAATTATCCTTGGGGGTTGGATTAGTCTCTAATTGGATATCTATTCCCCTTGGGTCTCTATTAATTTTGGCATTCCCATTATGATTATATTGCAATCCCTCCTATTATTTATTTTATGCATCTAAACTCAGTGGTCTTTTCTAGATCACTTTAAATTCCATGTTAATATTTTTGTGATATTATTAGTAGTCTTCACTTATTTTTTGTGCATAATTTCCATGGATCAATTTCTCTAAGAAATTTGCAGAGGATAACTCATCTGCCTATCCTATTTTTCTACTTTTTGAAATCCGATCAAAATTTAGTTCAAGGTAAATTTCTCTTGAAACTTTCCAATAGGTAGATGTGAGATTTGAGTTCCACCTTCCAATTCTTACCTCGTATGGTTTCATGTATGTTCTTATATATAGTTTCTCTAAATTTCTTTAGGGTTTCTCCATATTTGCATTAACATAGTACAATTCCTATTCTCATATTATGTCCTCCATGGGTTTGAACCTGGAATATATAATGAAAATCCAAGGTGTTTATCAGTTAACCTCACCTATTGTAGGGTTTAATGAGAATATGGAGGTGGAATTCACTCCATATGTCTATATATAGTATGTTTTTAGAAAACATGAGAGTGAACATCACTGCTCAACAAATTATGTTGAGAATTCTAATGTATACAATGTAATAGAACAAATATAAATACACTAAATGTTGTCTTAAGATAGACAACCGATCTTGGAAAGAATCACTCAATTGAGATAATATCTTAACCAATCACCAATCTAGGAAGCTAACTAGTTGGAGAAAATCTCTCACGTCTAACTAGGCCTAACAACCTCCTAGAAACTAGGAACATGTCCTCTACATAGAGATGAACTCTACCTAATATTAACTAATAATATTAACAATCAACATGATCACACATGAGACAAGTAGGAGTTACATACTCTGACAATCCCCCTTAACGACTACTTGTCTTAGTCTTCTTTAAATGACTTATCCTCTAGAGAAAATGCTTCACTATAACTTGAAGAATCTCCTTAATAAAAAATACCATATATGGTCCATCCTATCACTTTCATCTAATACCTAAATCATGCACACATTGCCAAACTATCAACCTCCATATAAAGGAAAAACCATCCACCAAAATGCACAAGTACTTAATTTCTACAACTGTCGGCTCACTAGGATGTCCTTCATATACATGGTTCATTCAAAGGGGTGTGTTTTCCTCTCTAGTTATTACAATGACATGCCCTTTACATGTTATATACATATGAGGGCATGCAACACACTCTATCCCATGGAGATACCAAGTACAAAATTTTCAAGGACCAGTACTTCAAACCAAAACATGACATTGTAAAATTTAGTACAACTATAATGTATGGCTCTTATTACAATGTCGTCATGAGTCTAATATTATTCACACACTTTTACCTAGTTTTTCCACCATCATCTAATCTCCACTACTACAATAATGCTTAAATAGGAACTATTATTTTCTTCTATTGGACCAAGCTCCAAAGAATTCTTTGTTATGTCTAGGACCACTCTATACTTCATCATTGCAATCTCACCTTTCTACTTCAAAAAATTAGACTTGCAATCAATCTTTGTTTCTCAAACAAGAACAATGCATCTCTCCTCCACCTCAAAAAATGCCCATGCTCCTCCATTCACTTATAGAACTATTTTATGGTACTAAATGGAAACAAATCATACCAATGATATCTCAGATTGGCATGGAACCTTTTGTACTTAAAGGAATAACATCAATCCGACCATAAAGACCAATTAATTGAACATCTTATGGGCATACTTCCATCTACCAAGATACATGGGTTCCATCCACTATATTTTATAATTAACTAGGAAAATAGTCTGGATACATGATGTATCTATCTATATATTCCACTCTTTGCATTGGTCAATGAGGACTTATAGTTCACCACTTGAAAAAATATTAAAGGAGAAAAAAATTGTAGCTAAAACTCACTTCCATCCATAACAAATTTCCTTAGTATGAAGTATGAGAAGTGATTTTACATCACAAAACATTACAACACTAAATACATCAATGAGAGATACACGACATAATGACAGAAATACCATCTTCTTGATTTTTCACATCATGGGCCTCTTCATTTCATCTTTGACATATTGGTATTGGATCTCCATGGTTGCCCTATCATTTGTTAGAGTATAATATTATAACAAAATAACTTCAAATTGAGGTTGTTCATATCGATATGTTCAATAATTCCAAGACTTGATCCAAGAAACTCACTTTTAATGGAGATATAAACCGAAACATAGACCAATCATCATGTTCAAGCCTTAAAACTTGGATTCTGTAGGTTTTAACCCTGAACAGAAATTATCTACACACGAATCTTATAACAGCAAATAAACAATAGCGAGAGCATAAAACATAAAATAGATAAACACAGAGATTTTCCCCTGGATCCCAAATCGGGACGACCAGCTTGATTTTTCATTATATTCATTTTAGTGTTACAACACATATAATATACATGTCGAAGCATACATGAACCCCAATCCATTAACCCTAGATTAGAACATAACCGTAGTTCCCTTGACCAGATCTACAAAATACCAGGGGTCGAAAACCATTGTACCCAAAAACCATGTGCAAACTCATGCACAAAACATGGGTGGGTCCGCCTATGAGTGGGACCGCATACCAAAAAAAAAATTTCTGAGGCACTGTCGCCCCCCCTGTGACCCCCCTGCTGCGCCCGGCACAACGTACAGTGTGTGGGCCTAGTCGTGGAAAGAATATAACACATACCCAACATTCTCCCACTTGTTGTTTTATTTCCACAGGAGAGCTTAGTCATTGGGCCAATTCCTCAACACCCATTGTTTCTCTACACCAAGAGAACTTCTGAGTGCTTACAGACTTCGTCAATGCATCTGCAACATTCTTCAAAGTGTCCACCTTTACCAGCAACACCCTTTTAGCCTCGACCATATCTCTAACAAAGTGATATTGAACATCAATGTGCTTTGTCTTTGAATGATAAGCAGGGTTCTTAGCCAAGAAAATTGCACTTTGGCTATCACAGTCTATCCTTATAGCTTGTTGTACCAACCCCATACTTGAACAAAATCTCTGCAACCAAATTGCTTCCTTGCTTGCATGAGTGGCTGCTATGTATTCTGCCTCTGTAGTTGAAAGAGCCACTACAGACTGTCTTTTACTCATCCAACTGACTGCGCCTCCAAATAGGCTAAACACATACCCACTTGTAGATCTTCTTTGGTCGAGATCTCCAGCCCAGTCTGCATCAACAAAACCACGAATGTCCAACATTCTTTCCAATCCTGGTCTTCCCTGGTAGCACAAGCCATAATCACTAGTGCCACGTAAATATCTGAAAACCTGCTTCACTGTTGTCTAATGCTCCTTCCCTGGGTTTGACATAAACCTGCTCAATACTCCCACTGCATGTGCAATGTCTAGTCTAGTATAGACCATTGCATACATCAGGCTACCCACTGCACTTGCATATGGAACACGGGACATATACTCCTCTTCTTCTTGTGTCTTGGGACACTATTCAGCAAACAGCTTTACACCTACAGGAATAGGAACATTCACCGGTTTACTATCCTGCATATTGAATCTCTGCAATATAGTCTCGACATACTTCCTCTGGTTTAACCAGAGCTTCCTCTTTGCCCGATCTCTCTTAATTTCCATGCCCAAAATATAGTTTGCAGCACCCAGATCCTTCATGTCGAATTTGGAGAATAGTTGGGTCTTTAAATCTTGGATAATTTCTTTGTCATTTCCAATCAACAACATATCATCCACATACAAGACCAAATAAATAACATGGGCACCAATTAATTTAAAATAAACACAGTGATCCTCCTTGCTTCTGGTGAAGCCAAGTCCCCGTATATAGGTATCAAATTTCTGATACCACATCCTTGGTGACTGTTTTAACCCATACAGAGACTTCTTCAACTTGCATACTAGTTCTTTCTTACCCTTCACCATAAAGCCTTCAGGTTGCTTCATGTAGATCTCCTCTTCTAGATCCCCGTGAAGAAATGCTGTCTTCACATCCATCTGTTCTATCTCAAAATCAAATGCAGCAGCAACAGATAAAAGTAATCTAATAGAAGTAACTTTGGCAATAGGAGAAAAAATATCACCAAAATCAATTCCCGGCACCTGGGAATAACCTTTTGGTACCAACCGAGCTTTGTATTTCTCCACCTTGCCTTCTACATTCATCTTCTTCTTAAACACCCATTTGCTCCCAATGGGCTTCCTTCCAGCCGGCAACTCCACCAGATCCCATGCATCGTTTTTGTGCAAGGATGCCATTTCATCAGCCATGGCCTCCTTCTAGAGTTTTCCATCCTCTGAATCTACTGCCTCCCTGACAGTTCTGGGTTCATCATCAGTTATAGTTAAGGCAAAACCTGAACAGAAAGCAGATGGACTATACCTTTATGGTTGCCTTCTTTCCCGAACTGATCTTCTCAAAGCTGGAGTTTGTGGCTCTTCCTCTTCTGAATCTTCTTCTGCTGTAGAGTCTGATTCATCCTCCTTTAGCTCAAACTCTATCTTCTCAGGTTCCTTTGGTATGATTTCATGTTTAACAACATCTTTCACCTCTTTAAACACCACATCTCAGCTGTACACAGCCTTCCTTGTTTCTGGGTTCCAAAGCTTGTAACCCTTTAAACCATCCTTATACCCAATAAAGATGCACCTTTCAGATTTATTATCCAACTTGGTCCTTTTCTCCTTTGGAACATGTACATACGCATCACATCCAAATACCCTCAGATGTGAAAGAGAGGGTTTCTTACCAGTCCATACCTCATGTGGAGTCTTGTCCTCCAACGCTGATGAAGGTGATCTATTAACCAAGTAACATGCAGCTTCCACTGCCGCCTGCACTTTGTCCTAACCCTGACACACCGAGCATGCTTCTTGCCTTTTCCATCGTTGTTCTGTCTTATCTCTTTCGCATCCTCCGCTTTAGCCGAGGTGTGTATGGAATAGTCTTCTACCGTGCTATCACTAAACTTTCATCGAACTTTCAAGTTTCTTCTCAACTCCCCACCATTATCTGTCCTCAGCGCCTTTATCTTCTTCTCTGTCTAGTTTTCCACCAGAGCCTTAAATTCCTTAAAGCTGTCAAAGACTTCAAATTTTTTCCTCAAGAAATATATCCATGTATTCCTTGAGAAGTCATTTATGAATGAAACATATTACACAGACTTTCCCAATGGTGGAACTGACACAGGTCTAAACACATCACTGTGCACAAGTTCTAATATCTTGTTCTCCATCTTAGCACTAGAAGGAAAAATCACTCGATTCTGCTTCCCATATACACAATGTTCACAGAAATTTAAATCTAGAGAGCAATTAGACATACCTTCTACCATATCATTTCTATGTAGTATCTGAAGGCCCTTCTCTCCAATATGTCCAAGCCTTTGATGCCATAGCATGGCATCAATATAGGCTTTCTGCTCCACTTTCAGGAACCACATAACTATTACACCCATCAATAACAGTGCTACCTTGCAGCTTGTACAGAGTTCCAGTCCGAACTCCTCGCATTAATACCAGTGCTCCCCAAACCATCTTGCAGGCATCTTCCTCGAACACTCTTTTTACACCTGCATCATCCATCTTTCTTACAGAAATCATATTTCTAGCCAATGCAAGAATATGCAGAACACCAGGAAGTGTTATAATCCTTCCACCTTGCAGCTTCAACTTGACCTTTCCACGTCCGATGATTTTGGCCTTCCTATCGTCCCCTAGGAAGACATCACCATCATATTTCTCATACTCGCAGAACCACTCCCTATGGGGAGTGAAGTGAAAGGATGCACCTGATTCAATCAACCATGACTCATGATCTACATGTGTACTTGAAGAAGAAGCCAAATACACATCCCCACCTTCATCCGAGGTGGTTTTTGCCTCTGCAGAAGGAGCATCATCAGATCCCTTTCATTTCTCAGGAGCTTTAGATCTGCAGTTCTCTGGAGCTTTAGATCTGCAGTCCCTTTTGTAGTGCCCTTCCTTTCCGCATTTCCAACATACCTTTACAAACTTTCCAGGAGATTTAGATCTCCCTCTAGATTTGGATCTCCCACTCGAAACCTTATTCTTGTTTCTGTTTTGGGACCTTCCTCGTACAGATAAGGCATCTCCATTCTGGCCTTCCATATTTCTCCGTCTCATTTCCTCCGACAACAAGGCTGAGACAATGTCATCAAAATTCAAGGTAGTTGTATTGCTACCTATTGCAATAACCAGACTGTCCCACGAATCTGGTAGAGAACACAACAAACTGATGCACTTATCTTCATCTGATATTTTAATATCAACAGATGACAGTTGACTTACCACAGTATTGAAGGCGTTCATATGCTTTGTCACCTAGGTTCCATCCTTCATCCTCGTGTTATACAAATTTTTCCACAGAACAACTTATTCACCAGATCAGGATTGGTACAAAGTCTCTAACTTGACCCACAAAGTCTTTGTCATAGCTTCCCCAGATACATTCAACAATATCGAATATGAGATACACAAACGTATTGTGCTCTTTTCCTTCTGATCCAACTTCACCCAGTCTTCATCTGACATTTCCGTCAGTTTAGTACCTGGATCTACCACAATCCATTGATCTTTATCCACCAACATATCCACCATATTGAGCTTCCACAACTCAAAAATATGACCATTAAATTTCTCGATATCTATCTTCCCACTGCTCACCATCTTCTTTGACTACAAGAATCGATCCTGCAGATCTCCCACAGGCTCTGAGCAAAAAACCCCTTAGTAGCAAAGGCGTCCCCTTGAAGCTGAAACATCTATGATACCAAATGTAGGCTTTAACCCCGAATGTAAAATTATCTACACACGAATCTTATAAATAAAATAAACAATAGCGAGAGCATAAAACATAAAATAGATAAACACAGAGATTTTCCCCGGATCCCAAATCGGGATGACCAGCCTTGATTTTTCATTATATTCCTTTTAGTGTTACAACACATATATATACATGCCGAAGCATACATGAACCCCAATCCATTAACCCTGGATTAGAACATAACCGTAGTTCCCTTGACTGGATCTACAAAATACCAGGGGTCGAAAACCATCGTACCCCAAAAAAATGTGCAAACTCATGCAGAAAACATGGGTGGGTCCGCCTATGAGTGGGACCGCATACCAAAAAAAAATTTGTCGGGGCGCTACCGCCCCCCCTGTGACCCCCATGTTGCGCCTGGTGCAACGTACAACGCGTGGGGCTAGTCATGGAAAGAATATAACACATACCCAACAGATTCATAGCTTTATTGAATTGGGGGATCACCTTCATACCATGCACAATGACAACTTTCTCATCCTTCTCTTATTGTTGACAAACATATCATTCATGTGGAATTTCATTGCAAAAGCTTTGAATCGTTTCTGTGGATCGAGCCACTTAACACAACAAGGAACCTTTTTGTACACAATGTGCCATGCAGACTCCAACTCTTGGTAAGATATTAGAGGTTTTTTATGTGCATCAAATAAAAAATACGATGGAAATGCAATAAAAAATGAGATTCCATAAGAAGTCAATAACTACTATTAGCCTCGAGCATGATCAATCCATTTATCATTCCTCCAATTCATTAATCACAACTTCTCTAATGTTCCTATTAAAGAAACACATTCAATTTCCTCTCTGTACCCAATAGACCTAAACAGATAGAGACCTCCTAGCCAACATCTCAATGTTCTAATATTCATTAGGGGAATTTTAAGGTCTAAAATGGGCCTCCTAAGAAAAATGTACAACCAAATAAAATTTATAAGAACCAATAGGATTCAATATGATGATGTCAACCATGGGGAATGATTCACCTTTTTTTCAATAAAAGGGTAAAAAAATTAAAAAATAATAAAATAATAAAACTACTTTTCAACTCGTATTTTCAACTTATCTCCCAAAGTGTTTACTCAAATTTCGAGTGGGAGTACTCGTTGGATGTAAAATTTAATTCCTCATCCAAGGAGTACACATGTTGCATACTTCCGATGGACCCTCCTACACAAAAAATGAGAAATACATGAAAAAATGTGACTGCAATTACGTTTTTCATATATTTCTTATTTTTCATGTAGCAGGGTCCATAGAAAGTATGCAACATGGGTACTCCTTGAATGAGGAATTAAATTTTTCATCCAATGTGTACTCCCACTCAAAATTTGAGTAAAAATTTTGGGAGATAAATTGAAAATACGAGTTGAAAAAGTAGTTTTTACTTTTTTCCCTCTAAAATTTGATGATGTAATCAAATCTTATTTTATTATTTCCACTATTATTTTATCATTTTCTTAGGAGACCCATTTTAGACCTCAAAATTCCCCTAATGGACTCCACCAATAATATTCAATCTAACATCTCACCACCACTAGCCATTATACACTCTCTATCTCTTTGAGATTAGTCTCAACCTTGTGATCATCACTTAAAAGAGAAACCAACCATCCAAGTGATTAAATAATGTAGCAAGAACCACATACATATGCCACAGTAATTGTCCAAGCATATATTATCATAAAAGAAACAATGGTTCTCAATGTTTGTTCTTTGATGTGAAATTTTTTATCAATTTTGGCAAAACTTGCGACCATGGTTCTTGACAACATTCATAACCAATATTCTCTATTGAAACATGTTGGCATGACACTCATAATATATTTCAGTATATTTTCCTTTGAATATAGAGATGTTGTTGATCCATTATGCTATTGAAGATTGCAAACAAACAACAAAGGTAGAGGCCTTATCCCCAAGATTCTTATAGTAATCCAATTTTATAAGAGTGAAGTCATATCCCTTCTTGCTTTGGCCTGTCTGGCCATGTCAGCTAATCAACTTATAGATCTTCTCATTTTTAAGCTCCAACTTGAAAAGCTTTTACATGGGCACCATCGAACCTTTTATCCCACATACGAACCCCATTCCATGTTCCTGCTTCGTCTTCATCGACATCATCAACAAATTCATACACCCATACCATTGGCATACCAAAAGTGTATCGCCTTTTCTAGTAATGCATCAACCATGAAGTAAACTTTACAATAGATGTGACACAACGACACGATGAGGCCCATCACTTCTACAACCTTCGGGATTGCGATGAGTAAAATGGGCCATTTCTACCATGCCACATGGATCTATAGCCTTCTATTCTCTCTTCACTCACCATAGTGACCTAGGCACATAAAAGCTTACTCTAGATCCAAATCGAAAGTGGCCATGCAACAACAACATCAAACAAACAATGAACAAACCATAACTAACCAATTATTACAAATCATACCAACAATCCACACTTAACAAACACCTCTACTCTCCATTTCCTTGTGCCCTCCCATGAGAGAGTCGAGCCTTACAAGTTTATTGACTACTTTTAACTACCCAAAAATACTTTAAGATATTAAGTAAAGTAAGTCTTCATACATATATACATATATACATTAACACTTAAAAAAAAAAAATTAGATACAACAAAATTTAAAAATCAAATATTGAGATAGAACATTCTAAAAGGATCAATTGAAAAATACAACAAAATTAACTTTAAAAGAAATTGTAAATGATTAATACTAAAATAAACTATTCAATTAAATAAATCAAATTTTCAATTTAAAATTTACTAATATAACATTATCTTTAACTTTTAAAAGAAATTGTAAATGATTAATACTAAAATAAACTATTCAATTAAATAAATCAAATTTTCAATTTAAAATTTACTAATATAACATTATCTTTAATTCCCATATCTGTTTTTATTAAATAATACATAAAATATAATAGCCATTCATTTAATTCTATAAACAATTTAATAAATATATGTACTTATTTATCTTAATTCATCACTTCGTATCTTACATCTCACCTTTTTTCTAAAATCTCGGCTTTATCAATAACCATCACATCAAAGCATATAAGTGAATATTTCCATATGTAGATTAATTGTGACAATGATTTTGGAACTTTGGTACGTTGTTCATCACTCATGAAGGGGATGGCGTAGCTAATTGGAATCTTTCTCACAACTTCACCCACAAGCAACTATGACAATCATAAAGCTTTTATATACCTAAAAATATGCTAAGAATTAGTGCTCTTTCTTATTTTTTCTTTAAGTCCCACACAAAGCATACTTCTACAATCATTTTCATTATTTTTTTCTTCCGAGTCCCACACAAAGCATACTTCTACTATCATTTTCATTTGTTTGTGAAATCACTTTTATGAAAATGGGTGATGTAGATCTGTGGGAACCTCCAACACCAAAATCTTTGTCACATCTTCACCTCGAAGCAACCATGATAATAATCAAATTGTGTAGGCATGACCAGCTTTTATGAATACATATTTTCTATAATCACTTTCATGTTTATTGTGTGACCATGGTAAATTATTTTTATGGAGTTGGGGTTTTATTTGAAGATGTATGTGGGTATTTGATTTTTTCTTGTAGTTAATACTATGTTATGTTTAACAAATTATTAATATAAAAATGGCAATATTTGTTTTAGATTATTTTTATAGTTTTAGAAATTAAGTTTAGATGTTGTTAAACAAATTATTTAACTTCAAACTTGTAATTATAAAGTCTTTATATACATGAAGGAAGGTGTTTGGCCTCTTATAATGGGTCAACTTTATCAACAATGGGATTTAACAAACACATATAAAAGATTGCATACACATGCATATTAATAATACAACATATAAATATTTTATGATTATTTTCCATCAATTTATTATTTTTATAGAATATATATATATATATAATGCAACATGGTTTGTGATAAAAAAATTAGTTTGTTTGGTCTTTTGTCTCGAATGACACGTTGTTTATGAAATTAAAAACTCCAAAACTAGTTAGAACATTAATTAACATATAAAAAAATGTTTATCATTTTGTTTATTAATGTTTTTTAAAAATTAAAGTTGGGTGGAGCTATCAATCTTATAAAGAATAATAATTTAATTTTAAGGTTTTGGTTTAACAAAACACCAAATTGATAAATGACAGGCTCTTGTTTCTGGTATAAGTGGCCTCTTTTGTGCAACATTTTGACTTAAGTTTATAAAGGTGTACATACCCTATCCCCCTACAGTTTTGAACATGTGGTCTCCTAAGAGGAAACACATTCTCTTAACCATTAGGGCGAGTCAAATGGTACTCATCATATGATATATCTTCACCACTAACTACATATTGAACATAGAGAGTAATATAAACATGTATTGGGTTGTAGCATAATATAGTAACATATGGCTCCCAAGATTATTGTTTTAGCATATTTTGGTTTGTTCACCCATTATGTACTTAATGGTCTCCAATATACAAATTGGCTCATTATGAATATTGAATACCTTGCTAGAAATGATTGATTCATAACTAGGGGAAAATTTGGTTGGCTTCAAAAGCCTCTCACTTAGTTTCAATAAAAGTGGACCTTGTTACCCACCAAAAAGTGGGTAACCCCTCATAGAAAATTTGTCTCCTCATTTAACAACTATCTAAATAGCAATCCCATGATGGTCAACTCATAAAATTATGTTGTAGTTCTTCACCCATTACTTTGGTAAAATTTATATTCCATTTGGAAAGCTTCTTAAATGAAGGTGAGTCCTCTCTTGGTAGGTACTGTAACCATTCTTCCAATCATGTGCTTTCACTTAATGTTATGGGCATATGGTTCATGGCGAAAATGGACGATTGACCAATCTCGGTTGTGTCCTTGTTCCCTCACTTCACTTGGGAGATTAGTCTTTGACTCTAGTTTAATGGGACTTCCTCTAAGGTCTTAGGGTTTAGGAAGGGCACTATTGGGGAGGCATTGATTGACATATGGTGTCCAAGGTAATCTATACTTACCACTTTTCATCTCTCTCAAATGTTCATCTTCATTCTCCAGGTTGGTAATCATTAGTCATTGAGATTGGCACCGTAAATACAAGTCCTTAAGTCATGGGTGGGAAACTTGGCCCCAAAGGTTGGTGCAGCCAAAAGAAAGTTAAAATCATATAAAGCCACAATAAAATAAATGTAAAATCCAAAATATGGTTGAGACAAAGATTAGCGTGTGGCAAAAATTATAGCATGAGCTCTACCTTCCTCATTAGTTATCACTCAATTCCTTAATCATTTAACGCTTCATCTCAAATAAAGGAACTCTTGAATGTCCCAAATCATATAAAGGTGTATTAGAGGATTAGAAAAATCAAGCCGAGGAAAGGGGAAACTCATGTCATCATGATTGCTCCCTCTTTACATCATTACAATTAAGACGTTGGACCTCCATTAGTTGGTCTCATGGTTGTGGTGATTTCCTTGAACTCTATCCCACTCCATGAACATTGTTATCACACACACCTATGGATTAATAGGAT
Source organism: Pinus albicaulis (assembly GCA_034641835.2). NCBI lineage: Eukaryota > Viridiplantae > Streptophyta > Pinopsida > Pinales > Pinaceae > Pinus > Pinus albicaulis. Next base: position 1,044,886,455 of record CM076581.1, read on the forward strand.
GGCCTAGGATATGTCACTCCCCTTGGGGATTGGAAGCACCTAATATGGTTGTGGACCTAATTATCCCTAACACAAGTGAGGTAGCTTCTTCAAAGATCCTGATTTACTTAGACTTCTGAAGGTGAGTTTTGTGTGACGTATTATTATGCCCCTAACATTAGATATGGTTGATTATTATACTTTAATGGTTTTATTACCCTTATGAAGTTGATCTCACTTTATATTGAGAGGTTTTTTTTAGCTTGTATCACATATGCAATAGAGATCCATTAAGGGATAACTCCATCCTTCTTCAACACCTTCTAGTGGGTTCTTTTCCCCATTTCAAATAGAATACATGGCTTTGTGGCCCCAATGTTCATCCTCATAATTTTGGGCTTTGAGTTGATTTCACATGATCCTACACCCCTTGATTAGCCTCCAGATGCTAAAATGTTGAGCCTAATAACTTAGGCATTGGACTATTTTATGATTATCCTGGATGGACCTAGGATGCCCCCATCATATCCTTAACATTGTTTGATGGATGATACCTTGTTTCAGATCCCAAATGAGATGATTATCATTGAGATGAATTGAGAAAGCTAGCATATCCATCTCTGATGCCAACACTTACCCTTCGAGGTGTCATGTCACTTTGACATGCTTGAGAAGTACAATGCAGAGCCTCTATTGGATGACATAATGGTGAAGGAGGCACCATTATAAGATGTACACAAGCATTATAAGACTTCCTTTCAGTTAGGAGCACTCCTAGACCCTTGTCCTGTGTTCCTTAATGCCTAATGGTCTATTTTGGAGGATGATATTGTGGTGGAGATCATTTTCTCCCACACATGTGATATTCTTGGAATTTCGTTATGTTTTAGAGCTATTTCAATGTCATCTTATGATCTTTGACCTAGTTTTACACCCAAGTAAATATTCTTAGGGTTTTTTTTGTAAAATTAATTAAATAAGGATTGGTTTCCCTCATATAAATAGAGGGAAGCCTTATTCATTTTGGATCAACATTCTTCATTACACTTCTCTCTCTTTTCGAAGTGTGCATGTAACACCCCCTCCCACATTTACCCAAGTTCATCAGTCTATCATGGTAAACATGTGACAAAGAGTTACTGTGAAATGACCCAACCTCCTAGATACAATTAAGAAAGTGGAGCCAACAAATAGAAACTTACTGACCTTCCTCGGGAGCGACAAGACCACCAGGAGCCAAACAACTACTCCAGGTGCCTAAACCCTAAGTTAGCTTGCCTTTTTAGTGATCTGGACTCCCAATCATAGGCATACCACCACATCTAGGTGATTTTAACCCTCGAGTCGCATGGATAACAATGCATCTAGGTGATTGCAACCCCAATTTCTCATTTTTGTGCCTACAACTGTGACATCAGGGCTAGACTCCAGATCACTACCCAGAACTTTATGATACTTTACAAAATAATAAATGACATAAATACAGAGACACTTAAACATAAGTTGATCAAGGAATTGACCTAACCAAGCCTAACCATGACAGTGATTATGTCAAACACATGGTAAACGTGTACTCTACAGGTTATAAATGCATATCTGAACATAAGGGTCTAAAACTTATCTGAGAATCACCAAGAAGGATTAATTCCCTGTCATAATATTTTCTATAACATTAGTTAGTCCATGAATTCACCAACCATTCATATATTCATCAAAACATGTCAAGATTCATAAGTAATATACATCACATAACTAGCAAATAACTAGCGTAGAATCCATGACAATTCAACCATAAAATAACCATCATAATCAACACATATGTCAATAGATCATAATAGTATTAACATATGAAAATGCCAACCAAGCCAGGGACTTCCATGTACCACCCAACCATAGATTTGGTTGAACCAAATATTTCTTTCAGTCAATCACCCTCATGCCATATTCCAAGTATGAATGTGGAATCTCATGGAATAAACCAACCAATACCAAACCAGGGATTCCAGAGGCCGAACCACCTCAACCCTAAACTAATGATTCCACCTCACGGTCACACATAACTAACCATCACTGGATTGGTCTTTTCCCAAGTTTTCCAAGGCTCCAGAGTGTTTGTTCCAACCCAGCTCCAAGAATAATAACTTAGCTCACAATTGTTTCAGGGCTCCAGAGCATTTGTCCAACCAAGGATCCAAGACTAGAACTCAACCCACTAAGGGTTCAAGAGCATTTTTCCAATCAAGGATTCCAAGACTAGTAACTCAACCCAATTCATTATAGGGCTTCTAGAGTTTTTGTCCAACCAAGGCTCCATGAACTAGTAGCTCAACCCACATCCATAAGGAAAATGAGAATCAATCAGAAAAAAAAAAAATGGGAAAACCCACAACACCATGGCGCTAGGAAAAACCACTGTCAATCTAGGCAATCCTCCATGCCAGTGACAGATCAGAACCAAGAAACCACATGCATGTACCATTTATGCCAAAATTATCAAGGAAACCATACATGCAACTTGATACCTACAAAGAAATCCAACAATAGTTTTTTATCTTATTATTCCCTTGCTATTTTTGGCTTTCTTTTGCCTTCTTTCTCCAAATCCAGTGTGATCCAAGAATGCTCCAAGAAAACTCTAATTGTGTAAGAGTATGAGAGAGAGAATAGAGAGAGAGAGAGAGCTTCACCATAGAACTAAAAAAATATTCAACTAACAAAATCCTAACCAACAAAAGTCATGAATTGATCCTTAGCATCCTTTTATCATTAAGGCCTCTATTTTCTTCAATTTCCCTCTCATGCAAATATGTGTCTCTTCACCTTGCTTTTATCTTATTTTCCTTTATTTCATAAATAAAATGTCAGTTAATGCCTCTTTTCCTTTTCCAATGCCTTTTCCAATTTCCTTAGCCATAAATACACCGAAGTGGCAACCATTAGGATTTTGTTTCCCACCATTAAGCTTGGAATACATGTCCCATGACCTTGGTCTTATTTTTCCTTTATTAACTTTATTACATTAACTTTTAACTCAGGGTTGTTATATAATCTTCCCCCTTGGGGGAACACTGTCCTCGATGTTTTATGACACCTATGACCAACAAACTGCTGAAAACAAAACTTACTTCCCATGGAGCTTTATAATATTGTATGATGCAGTATTTACGATGAAATCCTATTGAAAACATAACAAACATATCGCTTACTGTTACTTTATGACATAATTCATTACGGTATTTACAATAACAATCGCTTATACACTCATGCACATTTACTTCAACTAGAAAATAACCATACTATCTATGGATATCTATAAACACAACTTGATATAGTATTTACAATAATATACAGATATTCACATTTGCTCTAAGATGCAAATAAAAGGATATGGTGCCCATATCAATAACAATGGAATTCAGAGGCTTACACCTCCACCCTCAAAAGTAGTACCAGGATTCACCTCCTTCCAAGGAAGTCCAGAATCCACTACCAAATTCAAACCTGCATCCAATGTCCAACACTACAATATTCTTCCATTTTTCTTCTTAGTGAACAGTTATTGACTCATTGTTCCAGGGCGCACTCCCAATGTGCTTATGATTCCATCTGGAAATGCTAATGACAAAAATCAATGTATTCCCCGACCTTCCCTTCTCTACTACATAGTCCCTCGAGAAATTTGATCACCCCCTTCCATGCAGTCACACACCTTCTAAGTTCCATGGACATCCCCTTCTTTGTTACACGGTCCCTCGGTTGAGCCCTCCCTTGGCAAGGTTTCCTCGCATGGGAAGGTCTAAAAACCAAGGCATATCCCTACCTCAAAACCATCATACCATTCATCACATGCTCATGGAAATCAATGAGACACTATTGGGTACAGTGTCCCATAGTGGCCTTGCTCCTGAAGTACTTTACCAACATACTGCTGTTTGTTCCAATTCCTTTTTTTGTTGCTTCTAATGCTTGCAGTCAGTTTCAACCACCTAAACCGAGCATTTTCAACCACCCAAACATGGGATTTTTTCATGTTTTCCTATACCAAGCACATAAATTCCATTAGATTAAAAATAAATTCAAATCATAGCTCATTGGTAGCTTGTCAATAAGGTACACCTGCAATTCTGTTTACTTTCTGTCACATCAAGTCAAACTAGCTCTTTGATCAAAACATCATGTATCAACATATCACCTCTGGTTAGCTCAAAGCTCAACCTTCATAATCAAAATCATGAATTTCATGCAATCATCACAAACCATAATCATAGATCACATGTGACCATAATAAATCAAAGTCATATATCACATGCATAATTAAAACTGAAATAAAATAATGATACTTATCCTTCAATCGGTTCTTTGCTTCTAACTTTGTCCTTTGTCCTTTTTGTACACACACTGTATCAATTTCCACACCTGACAAGCACCTAGTGCCTTTTATTCTTCAATCACGTACACATACACACAATATACATTACACACATACAACCACACACGGTGTACCACACCACACAATACATGCATCTACACCCAACATATAATACAACACATATACCTACACCCGGTGTATAACACAACACATACACCTACAACCGATGTACAACATAATACATACACGTACACAAAGTAAAACAAAACCAATACACATGTCGCGATGTAATGACTACACAATACTCATAACACAATAGCACATATACACAACACAATATGTACGACATGTACAATAACACCATGTGTACCACATGTACACAACACCACTTGCACAATGTGTACACATCACCGCATGTACACAACACCACTTGCACAATGTGTACACAACACCACTTGCACGATGTGTACACAACACCACATGCACACAACAGCACATGCACGCAACATTGCATGTACCATAGGTACATAACACTACATACACACAACACCACATGTACAACATGCACACCATACCATATGTATACAAAATTGCATATGCAACATGCACACAACACCATATGTACACAACACCACACAAACAACATGTGCACAACACTATATGTACACAATAACGCACATACAACATGCACACAAAATTACATGTACATAGTACCGCATATGCAACATGCACAAATCACTATATGTACACAATACCACATATGAAACATTCACACAACACCATAAGTACATAATATCGCACATACAACACGCACACAACACTATAGGTACAACATGTACAACAAATACACAACAGTATTACTGCACATTTAGAGACCACACTGTCTCTACTAGGAAACTTTTCCTCAAGTGTCTCTCCACTCTCCATGCTTGTCCCAACATGTCGCATATCACATTGCTTTCATTTTGTTGATGTATCCCTCACCATTACCTGCCATAGCATAAACATATACATTAAGTATAATCACATAATATCAAGTCATATCCACATGATACTAACCTCATAAATCTTGTCGGCCTACTCTACCCACTTCATTCCTCATATACCAGGAACCTCTTCATGTCATTCACTTGCATAAGAAATCATTCTTCCATAAGAATGATCCCTGAAAACCTTATCAGACAATGACATACATACATACATATCTATAAACATTAGCATAAAACAATCATGATAATGTCAGGCAATGACATACATACATACATGCACATATATGTATATATAAACATAAGCATTATCATGATCATGATCACAATACAATTACTATATATCGTAAGGTCAAGGTTAGATAACTCCCTTTATCCATGCACAACATGCACAATATTGAGAACAATAGTTCCCAACATAGCCAAGGCATCTGAAACCTCAAATCCATTTACTTTACCTTTTTGGTTACCTCTCTCATGATTGTTCTTCCATTGTCCATTTATCCCATTGGACCCAACAAATCCAACCAACTGTCATACTCTTTCCTTCAACTTCCCTTACCTGTGCATCAACTTCATCTGTGTCTTACATTACCTGTTGGGCTTCATCCAACTCTCCCCGAGCTCCATTAACTTTCCTCTTCTCCAACCAATTCCTAAAACCCTCAAAACATAACAAGAACAAGAAACAAACAAGAAGAAAACCATGAAAAAACAATAGCAATACAACACCACAAACAAAGTGGCATGGACATGCACCAGAAACAACAAAACCTCAAATCAAGCACAAAATATCACAAAGAACTGCAAGCACAAACTCGCAACAAACGCCATGACTCATTCCCCATGGGTTCCCAGGGAAAGCTCAACTTTATTCTTCTTCAATATTTCACGGTGGTCTCTTTTTCCATGCAATCCCTGCATCATACTACCATAAACACATAGTTGTAAGTGCATAGATAAACATAACAATATACCAGTTACCTTAACTTCTTGTGTTAAGCACGTTGTCTGTAACTGAATAGGTACATATATCATCTCTCAAGGGACTCCAACTCCTTGATGAATCCAACCATAACTGAAAACCAATTTTTATACCTGTCAATTACATGTTCATGAATATAGCACAGATCCACATAATGTCAGACAAAATCAAGGTTAATAAGACTTCCTATATTCATGCAAAACACTCATTCATTTGGAATTGTGATTTCCAAACATTGCCAAAGGAATTCTTACCTAATTCTATCTTTTTACCTTTTTCCTTGTTGCAACTGAGTCTTACTATGTACTATCACATCACCCAGTGGTTAGTTATATAAAAAAATCAACTATTACCTTGTCATTTTAACACCAAGAATGTCACCCTGCAACTGTGCACACATGTCAATCACATGTTCTAAAGATCAAGACATCATATCTATTAATTTGAAATTAGCCTTTACCAAGACTAACAGAAATGTCATAATCAACTAACAGTCATTAGTCATAGTACTACAACTAGCACCCACTTACACTCGAGTGCATATCAACTATATCAACACATATTGTGTTAGTACAACCATCTTAAAACAAGATCATTACTTCATGCAGTCTTATAGATACATACTCATAACAATGCAATTAATCAAAAATTCAAACAACTTGTAAACATACCATGTTAGATAAACCAAACCGTTAACCTAATCAAACTCATACCTCAATGTATCTCAAGGGAGGATATCGGACTGCACAATTCAGTCCCAATTAGTATGGCGTAGTATCATGCATATATCAACTCATACATGAATATCATAACCATAACCATCTGCACATGCCAATCTAGATTAGCATGATACATATAGCATCAATATTTTAAATTCAATGACCATAATCATCATGTGTGTGATCGCAATGCATATAACAACAAGTTACTATCTTTTATGACTATCTGACCCATGTGCATATGATCACACTTATTAAATAGCATCTTTCGTACATGTAACCACAACAAAAATAGAATGACAAGCATGCATATAACCATAATGCATCTAAAAAACATTAACCAATATACCTGCATGCCAATCATATAATACTTGTATGACGATCTGCTCTTACCCCAAGGTAAAATGTTGCAACCTCGCTCTAATGATATGCATCTCCTACTTCCTCCTAGCCAACATATTAGCATCATAACATACCAACAACATCATGACGACATAAATTGCAACAATGACTATCAAAATGCATGCATAACAACACATAAACAACTAAAATGCATGCATGATGAACACATTACTTCCATCTAGTCCAAGTGTTGAACCTGGGAGCTCTGATACCATTCTGTAACACCCTCCTCCCACATTTACCCAAGTTCACCTATCTACCAAGGTAGACATGTGATGAATAGTTACAAAGATATGACTCAGCCTCCTAAATACAATTAAGAAAGTGGGGCCGACAACTAGAAACTTACTGGCCTTCCTTAGGAGCTACAAGATCCCTAAGAGCTAAACAATTGATCCAGGTGCCCAAACCCTGAGTTAACATACATTTTTAGTGATCTAGACTCCCAGTCACAGGCATAAAACTGCATCTAGGTGAGTTTAACCTTCCATTCACATGGGTAACACTGCATCCAGGCGACTGCAATCCCAATTTATTAGTTTTGTGCCTGCAATCGTGGCATCAATGCCACCTTTTCAGGGCTAGACTCTAGATCACTACCCAGAACTTGATGAAAATTTCCAAAACAATAAATGACACAAATACAAAGCCTCTAACACAGAACTTGATCAATGAATTAACCTAACCAAGCCTAACCATGGTAGACATTCCATCAAACACATGACAAAAATGTACTCTACAGGTCATGAATGCATATTTTGGGTCACCACAATTGTCTTATTTTAACCCTACCTTTACCCTAAATCATGCTACCTAAACCCTTGTTTTATAATTAAATTAAACCCTTTACAAATAGTTCTCGATTCCTTTTTGTGATTTTCTTGGACATGGATCATATAGGCTTATTAATTATTAAATAGTTTTAATAGGTTTATATTTCCTTGCAACTTATCTATTTTCATATTTCCTTAAGGTGTGATGAGTAAATGTCATTAATTGAAGTCGGAGTTGGTTGGTGTAGGATCCTACATTCTTGTATCATCCATCATTCTTGTACCAGATGGATAGTTGGCCAATTCACTACAGATTGACTCCAAAAATATCACAATTGTTAAGGGATAGAGCACACCTACTGCTGAGGGTTTCTTCCATTTCCTGTATCTAGCTTGGAGCGTTATGGATATGCTAAATATGGAGGTCGGTCATCGCTCGATGTGTTTTCTTGTTAAGTCCTTCATTGTGGCCAGGAGTCGAATACTTATGTATAAATTATGGATTCTAAGATAGGTTTTGTTAGCGATACTGTGAAGAGATTTTGGTACCATGTTGTTGTAATTTTGTAATCCTCTATCACCTTGACCCTCTGGGGCTGGACCTCTAGTTTTATCATGCATATTTGCAGAAGACTTTGAATAAATAAGGAGCTAATGTAGGTTTCATTTATTTATTGTCCCAATTATTATTTGTAATTCTTCCTTTGCGCGTTTGAGTTCATAGTTTTCGTAAAGGGAAGCGATTTGGTTGGCTAAGGCCCAGCCAACCTAGCTCATTCTCCCTATCTTGCGTTGTGTTCTTATATACAATCATGTTTGTGTGAACATGGTGATTCCCTTACGCTTGAGCTTGCAGGTTTGGCGAAACCCTTGTGGTTGTATTTATTTTATGTGTGATCTCAGATCTGAGGAGTCCTTGTGTGTGTTGAGTGGATTCATTTGCAGTTTCATAATTTCATTCTTTCCTGAAGCATCACATTGTTTCTTTTCTTTTCTAAGAACGTTTCTTGAATCATTTCTGAAAGGTTAGAAAGGGTTGCATGTTTAATGACTTAAGTTTTGTTTGGAAGATTTATTTCCTTTCATAGCGAAGTGTGCCCTGGAAGAGATATGAGTTATGGAGGTGTGATGGTTCCTTTGTGTATACATTTAAATTGTAGCGATATCCTCAAAATGTTTGTAAACTAAATATCATTAAGTACAGGAATCGTGATGATATTTTTTTATGAGTTTAAAGACTTCATGAAATTAAATTCATTATTTATGTAGAGTATATTTATCGCAATGTGAAAGAGATCTAGAAATCGTTTAAGTTTAATCTTTTAAATAACACATTTTTACTTACAATGAAAGTGTTTTTCCTTTCTTCCATTGTGGGAATCTCCTTAAGTCTTTGCAGTTTATCTTTTCATTGAAATTTTGCATTGGATTGGGATTCTTTTTCATTAAAGTTAAAGTTGAAGTTTTCTTCCCTGTTTGGTTAATTTCCAGTTTACTAATTGTAGCACATCAATGTACGAGTGAAGGGTTGTCCAATGCAAGCTTGTTCTAGTGTAGGAATAAAGTGTTCTAAGTGCAGGAACAAAGCGTTCCAGTATAGGAAAAGAACGTTCCAGTACAGGAACACAATGTTCCAGTACAGGAACAGAGTGTTCTATTACATGAAGAGAGTGTTCAAATACAAGAACTAAGTACTCCAGTGCAAGAACGAACTCGTTTCGGTACATGAATTCAATTGTTCTAATACAGGAATGAAATATTTATGATATAGGAAACATACTTAAAGACACAATATAATATCATTCTTTTATGTTTTCTAATCATTGGAATTCGACTATAGGAACATTATTTATTCTTTAATATATTTTTGAGTTTGATTGCAAGGCGTTCTTTATTTCTCTATCAAATTTTTTGGCGAGTAGTCTTCTTGAGTAAATCCAATACCTAGAGTGGCTTGGCTTCATTTTGCTGAAAGGTTTTCATTGTGATTTGTTTCTTGCTTATTTTGCACGATTTAATTAGTGGATTAGAAGTAGGATTTACAGAAGTTAAACCCAAAATTATTTGGCATTTCCTATGCTACGCCTCGAAGCTTACATGGCCCTGGTTTGAAAAATAAATGTTGAAGGATTTCAATTAAATTACAACTCCGACACCTAACACGTATCTGAACATAGGGGTTTGAAACTTATCTGAGAATCACCAAGAAGGATTGATGCCCTCTCATAATAGCTGCCATAACATTAGTTAGTACATGCCTTCATCAACTATTCATATATTCATCAAAACATGTAAAGATCCATAAGTAATATACATCACATAACCATCATATAACCAACGTAGAAGTCATGGAAACTCAACCATAAAATAATGATCTATATTTGAAAGTTTTAGAGTTTATGGTGAAATTTGCAAGTGACATGATTATGGTTTTTAAACACTTGTTTAAATTTCATTAACACATTAACATGCTTTGAAACTCAGTTTTGCAGAAAATAAAGAATAAATCAGTACCATAATAGTATACATAAAACAACAAATGATGAATGAGTTCACCCCTCCTGGGCTACATCTCCTGGTCCAGCATCCAATGTTGGGCCTCTTCCATTATGTTCAAAAATATGTGTTTACATCAAGTTACAGTGCTCAGAATGCCAAAAATGTCTCCAATGGCCCTAGAACAGTAAAAAACCCCTAGTTGGGCTCTTTTTGCTCTCAAAAAGGTCAAAACTTGACTGAGTTATGCTCCAATGAAGTTTTTTGCTACATGTCCTACAATTTTCACTTCACTGGAATATGTTCTACAATTTCCACCTTTCGCGGCCATGCGGAGCGACAAATTCACCCTGTGCTAGCGATATTCCCATTGCACCGGGTGTAATTTTTCAAACTGTTAATCATGCTTGGTCGGCGTTTATCCGGCTAAAATTTCGCCAAGTGGTGCTCTATTGGACTATCATATTCAGAATTTGTTGTACAATTTCCCACCAGTTTAACTGTGGGTTGAATTGACCTGGGTTCCCATAAATTGAGGTTGACTGTCGTTGGGGTTAACAGAACCCTGCCCAAGGAAAGTTTCACTCCCTGCCCGTCAGTTGGACTATGGCATCAAATAGTTTGAAACCCATCCTGTGTTCATTGCAACCTAACCTCTGAACTCAACCGTTGGTTCCAAACCATTCTTCGCTCTGAACTTTGGATAAAGTTTAATGTTTCAGATGGTGTATAACGTTTGGCCTACTAGTGTTAATTCATATATGGTATGAAACTTTGGTTTAACACATAATATAAAGTTGTGGGGCCGGGTTTAACCCCTGACCTGAGTTGGTGGAACGAGGTCTAGGATTAGCCCCTGTCCTCACCTCCGAACCTGTAGACATGAAACTTTAAATATAATTGCCACGCTATATAGTATAAGTAAAAAAGCAGCAGAGTTGGTGGAGGTATTTTTTGGCTTGTATGAGGTCTGGTGTTCGGTTCTCGTGGGGGTTATTCGACCTCCATACAAAATTTTAATTTTCCATGAAGAGGCCACATGGTAGCCATTGATTGGCCCACGTGGCTCTCCCTCATTGGGCCACCACACAATTACACCACCCAATAAAAATTCACCATACCACAACCAATCAAATGATGTGAAATGTCTATCATCGACTAGTCGATGTAGGACCAAGTCATGGCCCAGTCAGCGTATATACTATTGAATGGGCATCCCTCCAAACCAATTTTAAATTTTTTAGTTGCTTCCCAATTCGAATAGAACGCGATATCGGGAGCATCCGATGTCGGATTTGAGTGAAACGGTTTGTGTTGGATTCAGGGTGACGAGATCTATGCTTTGGCATTAGTTTCAAGCCAATCCGAGCACTTTGAATTTTGAGCACTTTCTTGATCTGGATCATTCCTCCCCACTAGAAGATTTTGGACCCCAAAATATCACTTTTAGTTAACAAAAAAATAAGGGTACAATTCCTTCACCCTTCCAATCTCAATCCATTTTTATTTGCTTGGATTTGTTCACTTGAGCCCCACACGAAAGTTCTCCACGTTCCCTTGTTTTGAAGTCCTTTTCTTTTTGTCAAGGATGGTGTCTTGTTGTAATTATTCAAGATATTCAAGAGAGAAAAAATGAATTGAAGCAATATGAACATTCTCTCCTTGATATTCAATCAAAGGAGGCTCATACAATCTTAAATTCTCAACATTAACAACTGCATAAATTTGCATATATGAAGGCAAATCCAACCTGAAGGCATTATTACCAATCTTTCCAGAATTATGAATGGACCATATCGAATTGGTTTTATATTTTTACCTTCTCCTTGGAGTCTCTCTTTGCTAATGTGAAGCCAAAATTCATCACCGAATTGGAAACTGTGATCCACACGATGCTTACCATGTCTAGTCGTGTACTTGACTTGACTCTTCTCCAACTATTCTTGAACTATTTGATGTACCAATTGAACTTGTTCAATGAATCTTTTGGCTTTTTCTATGTCAATATGACCATCAATAGCAATATATTTCCCAAAGATAAAATCTAAAGGAGATTTGGGCAAGTATCCCAAACATGCCTCAAATGTTGAAGTTTGAGTCGATGAATGCTTGGCCCGGTCGTAAGCATGTTAAATATAGTGCAAATGTTCATCTCACAACTTAGGATGCTTGATATAATAACCACGAAGAAGATGTATCACCGATCTGTTCACCACCTCTGTTTAACCATCTATTTGAAGATGAAATGTTGTACTTTTTTTTCAGTTTGGTGTCCATGAGTCCCCACAAGCTTGACCAAAATTTCCCAACAAAGGGAGAATCTCAATCACTAACAATGGATGTGGATAGCCCCAAATGTACCCAGGCATTCTAAAATAATAATTGAGTAGTCTGTTCAGTTGTAACCTACTTTTAAAAGGCATAAACATACACATTTTTCTAAACATATCCACAACTACATAAATATAATCATGACCTATCCTAGACAGAGGTAGACCTCTACAAAATCCATAGAAACACTCTCCCATGCTTGAGAAGGTACTAGAAGTGTGTATACAATCCCAAATTTATATTTCTAGGTTTACTGACATCACATAATGAACATCCTCTTACAAATCGTGACACGCTTTCAAGAATACGAGGTCAGTAACAATACCTTTGTAATTGTACCAATGTCTTATCTACACCAAAATGAATAGCGATAAGAGAAGTATGTGCTTCCCTTATGATGTTGACTCTGTCTCCCTATAGAATACAAATCTTACTAAGATGGTACAACAAGTTATCATGCACATGATAATCCAATTCCTCTACTTGGTTACCTTAACACAAAGCCACATATACATCTTTGAAATCATTATCTAAAGCATATTGCTCAATATAGCTCTCATGCATGACAAAATTTTTCTTAAGAATAATGGATGCACTAAAAATCGATATAGAAAGCATATCAACAACCTGGTTATAGATAACTTTCTTATACCTTATCACCAAGTGGAATTGTTGAAGAATCCCATCCATCGAAAGTGTCTCGCTTGTTGCAGCTTTGTTTGTGATTGCAAGCATTGCAATGGCTGATGATCCATGTGAATGGTTGTTTCCTTACCCATCAAGTAGTGTTTCCACTTTTTCTCACTTTTCACCAATGCATACAATTCCTTGCCATATGTAGGATAGTTAATCATTTCACCATTAGAATTTTCCGAATGAAAACAAATGGGCTTACCCACGGATTACCATGTTGCATTAGGATTGCGCCCATGGCATAGTCACTTGCAACAGTCTGTATCTCAAATGACTGTATTAATTCAGAAAGTGCAAGTACAAGAGATGAAATAATATTTTCCTTCAATGTATCAAATTATTTTTGTTGTTTTCCTCTCCACTGAAAAACCTACTTCACACTTTTCAATCCATGCAATGGAGTTGCGATAGAAGAAAAGTTAGCAATAAAATTTCTCCAGTATTGGGCTGCTCCCAAAAAACTTCTAACCTTTTTCACTTTTTGGGCCTTTTCCAATTCAAAATGACATCAATCTCGGAGGGATCTATTTTCAACTCACCTCCTCCAACAATATGACCCAAGTAGACTAAAGAAGTTTTTCCAAATTCACATTTCGATATCGTTAAAAACAATTGTTCTTTCCTCAAGAGATCTAACACTAGCTTGACATGCATGACATGTTCTTCACAGTAATTATTGAAAAATAATATGTCATATAAGTATACTATCACAAATTCATCTAGAAAAGGCCTCAATACATCATTCATCACATGCGTGAAAGTAGTAGGAGCATTACAAATCCCAAAGGGCATAACCAACCATTCAAACAAACCTTGCTTTGTTTTGAATGTTGTCTTCCATATGTCTCCTTCAACGATCCTAATTTGATGATAGCCACTCCTCAAGTCCATATTAGTGAAATACACAACATCTTTCAATTCATCAAGTAAATCATCAATTATAGGAAGAGGGTAACGGTTCTTTACCATAATATTGTTTAATGCACGGAAGTGTCCAAACATACGCCATGTTACATATTTTTTTGGAACTAAAATAATAGATGAACCACATGGAGAAGTACTTGGACGGTTGATCCCCTTGTCAAGCAACTCTTGGATTTGTTTTTTAATTTCTACATTTTCCATCACTGGAATCCTGTACATGCCAATGTTAGGAAGGGGACAATCTTGCTGCAATTGGGTTTCATGTTGGATTCCTCTTTTGGGAGGCAATCTCTTAGGCTCCTGAAACATATCATCATATTGGTTAACAACCTCAACTAAATTAGATTTCAACTTTGAATCACAACCTTGAAATGCTTCATTATCAACATCATTCTTGGGTTTGATCATTAGAATTACAAAATTATTGCTAGAGTTAACAAGTCTCTTCATTTGTCCAACATTCACAAGTGAAACGTTTAGTTTCTTTCCATGTGCTCTAACAATGTAATCAATACCATCTAATTTGAACAAGAAATATTTGTTTTCATGGTAATGAAAGATAGCTCTCTTGTCATAAAGATATGGGCTTCCCAAAACAATACCACATATGTCTAATGACATTACATCAAGCTCTACCTCATCAATGAAGTTTGCAGTACTAGAGAATTTCAGTTTGCATTTTCTAGTTACTTGCAACTTTGCGTTGTCACACACCTAGCCTAAAGGATATGGTTTATGATGTGGAATGGTTTCCAAATTCAAATTTTTGACAATGTTTCCAGAAAGGAGGTTTTCTTGTGAGCCACTATCAAATAGAGTGTCAATCTTGTTATGTTTTGAGATGACTCTAATATGGAAAATCTCTATAATTTATTTTTCACTTTGATTTTCATTGTGACTATTTGAAGAACTAGTGCTAGCAATGGATTCATTACCTTTCAATCCCATAGTTGTGACCTATGTTTCATCTCTCGAATCGGATCCTAAATAATGTTGTGTATTTGTAGCTATATTTTTCTTTCCTTTTTTGTTAAACTTTTTGGGTCTCATCTCAGGATGAAGTTTCCAAAAATGATCTTCATCGTGACCGTCCTTTGAGCAATGCTTGCATGTCAATTTTTCTCCCTCTTTCTTGATGGAAGCATTCTTCTTCCCTTTTCTTTGTCTCCACCTTTAAATGGATTTTTTTTGCCCTCTTGTGGGACGATTTCCCCTCTTGCTTCTAGATGTGTTTCATGTACACAAACCTCATCTAAACTTGTAGGGTTAAACATGAGAATTGTATGTATCAAATAGCTATGAAAACATCCAATGTATTTCAACAAAGTATCTTGAGATGACAAATCTACACCCAATATCAATTCTCTTCTTCTAAAATCTTGGGTATAGCTTTTCACACTTTGACCCTTTAATTGCCTAAAGTTTTTCCAATCCTTGATGGATTTTTACATGTATGCTAATGGATAAAAATGTATTCTCAATGCAACAACGAAATCATTACAAGAAGATAAAACCTTACCATGTTTCTTCATTTCCTCTTAACTTTTGGCTTCCCACCAAATAAGTGTTGCACTTTCCAACCTTAATGAAGCAAGTTGAATCTTGGTCTCATCATCCTTGATCCTTTTTATCCTGCAATACACTTCAATCTGACGAACCCAAGTATCTAATATCTTAGCATTTACCTCTCCATTATACATAAGCAATTCAAATTTTATGTCTATTTTTAACAGTGGAGTTTTCCCATGTCCCTTTGGAGAATGTGGAGGTGTTTGTGAAGGGGTTGTTGTAGAAGATGATGATGGTGAAGATGGTGGTGAGGATGGAGGTGAAGAGAATGGTGGTGTCAAATGTGGTTTGTCACCATTCCCTCCATTCCCTTTTGGAGTCATGTCCCCATCTCCTCCATCTCCTCTTGGAGGCTTATCTCCCTTTTGAGGCTTGGATCTCTCACCTTGCAACCTTGTGTTTCTCTCTTCATGGAGAACTTTCACCATTTGGGTCATGTCAAAGAATACTTTTCTGAAATCCTTTTCATCCTCTGATGTATTTTTAGGCTCTCCTTCATGTGCCATGACTGCTAAAGCTTCAAGTGCAACTTGAGGTGAAATTTGTGGTGGAGATTGTGGCAAATGTGCTCTCCTTGTCCTTGACCTAACTTGAGTGTTGGCATGTGTTGTCCTTGATGGCAACCTAATTGATGAAATGAGATGATTGGCAATATGATGCAGAGTGTTGTCCTTGATGGCAACCTACTTGATGAAGTTTATGGCAAAGGAATTGGCAAAGGTTAGCAGAGAAGAACATAAGAAGAACAGAAGGAGCAGAGACAGAATGGGAGAAAAGAATACAAAGGCGCAACAGAGTTTTTGGTGAACAGCAACACGCATTCAAAAAGGATGGGCAGCGCCGTTTTATAGTGGAATGAAGACATTTGTAGTTTCAGACTACGGAGGAGCAGAGTTTATTTAAAAACATTCATTTCGGGCATTTAAGCCTTCAACAACCAAGTATGAAGGAAATTGATTAAAACAGCAGAGGTCCTTTAAGTTTTTGAAAAGGAAAGGACAAGTGGTCCCCACCACCTTAGCGCAAATCGCAAGATCGCAAGTTTTGAAGTTTAAATGTCTTGTTGATGTGGATATTTGCGATGTGTGATCATCGTGCCATCGCACCTTGCAACATCGAAATGTCGCAAAATAATCCTCCACCCAAGCCAGAGTTTGTTGATTGTTGCGATATGCGATTATCGCAATATCGCACATTCAAGTGTTCCGCCACATGTTTGATCGCCAATTTGCGATGCGATCCCATCGCAAATCGCAAATATTAACTTTGCACACTTTTTTTTGATTGCGCCATTGCATATCACACATCGCAAATTTCCGACTGCGATGTGGGCCCAGGGTCAAAGAATGAAATCTCGTTTGTTTGAAGATTGAAGTCCGGGTTAAAATTTCATTGAAATTTGATTAAAAGTAATGTTACGGAGGCAGTGTAAAGTTTTAAAATAACCATTGGGGTTATAATTATAATATTATATGGTGGAGATAAAAGACTACCTTTGGGAAGATTCGTGCATGGAAGAATGAAGGTTGGGGTTTCAATTTGGTTTGGCTCGATTTTTAATACGCTGGATTATCTATTTTGACCCCGTCCAGGAATACCATTAGCGGTTCGTGGTTTTGGCTCATGGTATTGATAAAGGCTAAATCTATATAAGGAGAAGGAAATCATTGTGCAAGGGGGCAAGTGTCTGGGTTTTAATGAATACTTCACTCTAGAGCATTTCTGAATGAAAAAGGTAACAGTTTGATGATAGATCTGAATCTATGATGCACCTATGAACAAAATGATGAAGAAGGATCTCTAGATCTGAAATGTATATGTATTTTGTAGATCTGTTTGTGCAATGTTTAGATCGGTGATCTGGCGAATCTCTACTGAAGAAAAGGAAGTAATCTGAATTGCTTATCTGATTTGAGGAGCTACACTGCACTAAAATATCTGAAGATCTATATGCAAATTTGGGTTGTTTGAATGTTGATTATGCTGCTGATTATGTTGATGGAAGATCAAGTTGTTGATTGATTGGTTGATGCTTCAATGAATGAATTGATGGGATCGTAAGTTTCAGTTTGATGAATGTTCTTTGAGCGTAAATGTGGGAAGTGGGTCCAGTCTGAAAATTGATGAAACGTGGTTCATGGTTGTGCTGAGGGTTGTAGCCTTTAGTCAGGGGGTTGTAGCTCCATTCCAGGTGAGGCTGGTAAACGAGAGCAGGGGGTCGTAGCTCCCTTCCAGGTGAGGCTGGTAAACGAGAGCAGGGGGTCGTAGCTCCCTTCCAGGAGAGGCTGGTAAACGAGAGAAGGTTGTAGCCTTCCTCACAGGGTGTCACACAAGGCTAAAGGAGTCTCGTGCCAATAAATGATTGTAACATGTTTTCTATATATAATAAATATTGAAGATCGAGATTTACTTTAGCGTGGTTTTCTCCTTCGACTTGCCTCCACCCAACTCGGTGTTCATGTGTGTTTCTTATGTGTGATGATTTATTCTGTTCTTACTGCACCTGTTTACTGCTTACTAAACATCTAATGAATGAATGATGCAAGATCTAAGTAAAGAATTATCTGCATTATGAGATCTCTGGTTATACGCGAGTTTCATTAAGAAGATCCACATGTATATGCGAGTTTGCTTCGGTAAAGTAGCGTATGTGTTTTAGAGAAAGAAAAAGCAAAAAAAAATTCAGTGAGCTCTAAATACTGACTCACCCTCCCTCTCAGTATTTTTCCCAACATTGAGGGCTTGCAACCACAAGCTTTAGTCCACCTCTCTTGAGCTTCAACCTTGTAAGCATCAAAAACAATTACAACAAAATTGAACCCTTAAAGGAACAAAGAACCAAAGCTATGATACCAAACCAATATGTATGTGAAAGTTTGAGAGTTTATGGTGAAATTTGCAAGTGAAATGATTAGGGTTTTTAAACACTTATGTAAATTTCATTAACACGTTAATATTATTTAAAACTCAGTTTTGCAGAAAATAAAGAAGACATCAGTACAATAATAATATACACAAAACAAAAAATGATGAAGGAGTTCACCCCTCCTGGGCTACATCTCTTGGTCCAAATTCCAATGTTGGGCATCTTCCATTATGCTAAAAAAATGTTTACATCAAGTTACAGTGCTCAGAATGCTAAAACAATGTCTCCAATGGATCTAGAATAGTAAAAACCCCCTAGATTGGCTCTTTCTACCCTAAAAAAGGTCAAAAACTGACTGAGTTATGCTCCAATGAATTTTTCTGCTAATTGTCCTACAATTCGTACTTCCTTGCAATACGTTCTACAATTTCCGCCTTTCATGGCCATGTGGAGCGACAAATTCACGCCGCACCAATGAGATTCCCACCACACCGTGTGAAATTTTTCAAACTTTTAATCATTCTCGGTCGACCTTTATTCGGCTAAAATTTCACCAAGTGACATTCTGTTAGACCGATAGATTCATAAGTTTTGTACAGTTTCCTGTTGGTTTGACTGTGGGTTGAATTGGCCTGGGTTCCCACCGGTTGAGGTTGATTGTGTGTTGGGGTTAGCAGAACCCTGCCCAAGGTAGGTTCCGCTCCCCATCTGTCGGTTGGACTATGGCATCAAATAGTTTGAAACATGTCGTGTGTTCACTTCAACCTAACTGCCAAACTTAACCGTTGATTCCAAACCATTCTCCACTTCGAAATTTGGATAAAGTTTAAATGCAATGTTTTGAATGGTGTATAATGCTTGGTCCATCGGTGTTAATTCATATATGGTATAAAAATTTGGTTTAACATACAATATAAAGTTGCGTGGCCGAGGTTAACCTCTGACCCTGGTCAGTGGACCATGGTCTAGGGTTAACCCTAGTCCCCACCTCTGAAACTACAGACATGAAACCTTACATAGAGCCACCACACTATATAGTATAAGCAACAAAGTAACTTAGTTGGTTGATGTCTTACTTGGCTTGTATGAGGTATGGTGTTCAAATCCCGCGCGGTTGTTCGACCTTCATACAATTTAATTAACCATGAGGAGGCCACGTGGTAGCCACTAATTAGTCCATGTGGCTCTCCCTCATTGGGTCACCACACAATCAAAACACCCAATAAAAATTCGCCATACCACAACCAATCAAATGATACCAAATTTTGATCAACGACTAGTTGATGGAGAACCCATTCAACCTACCTAGTCATGGCCCAGTCAACGTACGAATTGTTGACTGAGCATCCCTGCAAACCAAATTTCAATTTTTTAGTTGTTTCCCAATTCAAACATAACACGATATCAGGAGTATCTGATGTCAGATTTGAGTGAAACGAGTTGTGTTGGATTCAGGATGACGAGATCCACTCTTTCGCATTGGTTTCGATCCAATCCGAGCAATTTGAATTTTGAGCACTATCTTGATCCACTTGATCAAATAACCATCATAATCAACACATATGCTCATATATCAAAATATGAAATACCTCTTATTAACATATGAAAATTCCAACCAAGTCAGGGACTTCCATGTACCACCCAACCATAGATTGGGCTGAACCAAATATTTCTTTCAACCAATCACCCCTGCACCATATTCTAAGCGTGAATGTGAGATCTCATAGAATAAGCCAACCAAAACCAAACCAGGTATTCTAGAGGCCAAACCACCTCAACCCTCAACCAATGATTCCACCCATGGTCAGATGTTACTAACCATCACTAGATCGGTTTCTACCCAAGTTATCCAAGGCTCAAGAGCATATGTTCGAACCTGACTCCAAGACTAGTAACTCAACCCACAATTTTCGTAGGGCTCCAGAGTGTTTGTACAACCGAGGCTACAAGGCTATTAACTCAACCCACCAAGGTCTCTAGAGCATTTTTCCAGCCAAGGCTTCTAGGACTAGCAACTCAACCCAAATTGTTCCAGGGTTTCGAGAGCGTTTGTCCAACCAAGGCTCCAAGAACTAGTAACTCAAACCACAACCATAAGGAACATAGGCAGAAATTAGAAAACAAATGGGAAAGCCCACAACACCATGACTATCTAGGAAATGGAAAGGATAGGCAAAACCACTGTTAATACAAAAAATCCTCCATGTCGATCATAACTCATAACCAAGAAACCACATGCAAGTACCATGCATGTGAAAACTAGCAAGGAAACCATGCATGCAACAAGATACCTGCAAAGAAATCTAGTTGAAGTTGTTAATTCCACTAGTCCCTTGCACTTTCGTGCTTTCCTTTGCCTTCTTTATCCATATTCAATGTGCCCCAAGAATGCTCCAAGAAAACTCTAAGTGTGTAAGAGTATGAGAGACAAAGAAAGCTCCATCATAGATCTGACAAAAGATTCAACTAAAAAAATATTAACCAACAAAAGCCATGAACTGGTCCTCATAAGACTTTTTATCATGGATGCCTCTATTTTATTCAATTTCCTTCTCATGAAAATATGTGTCTCTTCACCTTCCTTTTCTCTTATTTTGCTTTTTTTCATAGATAAAATATCGATTAATGCCTCTTTGCCTTTTCCAATGTCTTTGCCAATTTCCTTAGCCATAAATAGACTAAAGTGACACCCACTAGGATGTTTGTGCCCACCATTCAGCTTGGAATATGTGTCCCGTGACCTTGGTCTTATTTTTCCTTTATTAACTTTATTACATGAAATTTTAACCTGGAGTTGTTATAGCGCATTAGCTTTTGCCTCTTTTCTACCTGGACACAATGTGATTTCTATGTTGCGAATTGCACTTGGAGGTGGATCCTTTGCTTGAAGTTCGTTTCTTGGAATTGATTGAAGAAATTCTTGTCAAAAGTTTGCAAGTTTAGTGTATATATTCTCTATTTTTCATGTTGTATTGTGTAAATTAGGGTTATACATATGCCATGGTTAAAATTGCTTTGTTTATCCATAATTTTTTATCATTTATGTTATGCAAAATTGTTTTCTTTGAATCCTTTAAGAGAGCTCTAAGGTGTGCATCTAGTTTAAAATCTCCATGTTAAGGAAGTTGTTAAGGTTTGTACAAAGAGGCATTTTCCCTTTCACCCTCTTCAAAAAGGACGTCCTCATTAAATTTTCCCTAGGTTACTTTATGGCCCATTTAGATCAAGGAACTAATCTAGGTAGTGGTGATTAAACCTTTTACTTTTATTAATTTCTCCCTCTTCACTCTTAAATTCTAGATATCTAAGGTTAGGGTTTCTTTGAAGAAATCTTGCAAAGTAATTTCATTTGATATGTAATTTCCCTCAGAGTAGGATATGTATTAAATAATTGTTAAAAAACAAAATATAACATTTATTACATATTAAAACTCTATTCTTAGAGTTGGAATCATCATTATATTATTGTTTTATGCATGTTTAAACAATAAAAACTCAATTGCAAATCCTAAACCTTGCATATCTAATTGAGGGTCTCAATGTTTTGTTGATTTAGCATTGTAAGACTATTTCTTCGAGCTGTAGTATGACATTGTATACCCCATCATAAAAAATCCATCAAGCCCTAACTTATAAAAGCCCTCTAATTGGCTTAAGTGGTCTAAAGATAGAGTGCATGTACTTTGGTAAATATTATCTTAGCCCTCAAGGCTTCACTAGTACCCCATCCCAATTATAAGACCACATCTATCACCTTGAATCCTTCTTATTGAATATCCTGAAGTGATCTATATAGGGAAGCATCCCTTGTGGTTCAAACACCACTAAATCATTGGAGAAAGGCTTTTGAGGTGAGAATGGTAGCCAATATCTTGTTGCCATGAGGTCTGGACCTGCCTAAAGAGGCTTTGCACTAGGCATACTAGATTCTGCGATAATAGACCCAATGTTACTTGTGTTTTGCCATATTTTCTATTCTTTTCTTTTGCAATCTCTCTTTATTTCAATTTGAATATATATATATATATATATAACCCCTTTAATATTCATTTTTTTCCGCATTGGAGTACATCCCCAATGTTTTCCAATTTATCTGCCACCTTATTCACCCTCTTTTGGTGAGTCATATTCAAATATCTAAAATTTTTGGAATTAATTAGGATATCTCCATGTGGGGTTGCAATAGTTTGTTATTAGATATTGGGTTGCATTGGGTTCCTATCAATTCTAATCAACCCACTTTTCCTACAATTAGTTTTGTGTCCCCTTTTATTATTATAGATTTGATACATTAAGTACCTATGGGCCCTATTGAGCCCAATTTAGCAACTTTTCACATGATTGTATTAAAATCCTATTCTATTAATTTGGTGCATCACCATTTCTAGATCAAATGGGTCTCTCAAAAAGTTATCTCGTAAATCAAAATGGATTTTCAAGGAACTTGTAACTATATAGATTCCTTTTGAAGCCATCTAATATTCTAATATTTTATGAAGTCTCCTCATTTTAAATGTAGATTACTTTTCTAATTAGTCAATGAATTTCATCCATACATTAACACAATACAAAAATGTGACCATTATTACTTTAACTTACTAAATAAATATTTCCTCCCATGTGAGAGATAAAAATGGACTTTCATTCACTTATGTGAGTACATAAGTTAAGGTTTTAATTATAAGATATTCCAGTACATTCTATTTCTGTTAAGGTTTTCTCTTGTACATTGACACCTTGCCCCTCAATGTTCCATGACTTCACAAGCCCTATGGATCATTAAGTCCAAGATTTCCATAGTGAAACTACACTGAGAGTCTAAGATTTCTTCAATGAAAAAATAAGTATGTGAGACAACTTACCAAAAATATAATCACTAGGAGATTATGAATCTCTCTTTTGGTGAGAGGAAGGAGTGAGGCAAGAATCCCTCCTGCGTTACTTTTGAAAAACAAAGTGTGGTGAGGTAAAAGACAAAGTTCCCCTTGACTTTAGAGGGACATGGACTCCGAAACTTTTCTTTCCTTGCGAGAAAAAAAGTGGGAACACCATCATCTCTGCATGATGGGTCATGATTCCACATCCTAATATTATGATTCCATGTCCTAATTTCAATTTTATATTATTATTTAAAGTATTTATACCCTTTTTGCCTCTTTTATTAAATTGATTAATTAAAAAAAATGTCATATGAACATTTTTATCACACATACCTATGGATAGATAGGTTGACCTAGGATATGTACTCCCCTTGGGGGTTGAAAGCACCTAATATGGTTGTGGACCTAATTATCCCTAACACAAGTGAGGTAGCTTCTTCAAAGATCTTGATCTAGTTAGAATTTTGAAGGTGAGTTTTGTGTGAAGTATTCTTATGCCCCTAACATTAGATATGGTTGAATATGATTCTTTAATGTTTTTATGCCCCTTATGAAGTTTATATCACTTGATCTTGAAAGGTTTTGTTAATATGGTATCACATATGCAATAGAGATCCATTAAGGGATAACTCCATTCTTCTACAACACCTTCTAGCGGGTTCTTTGCACCATTTCAAATAACAGACATGTCTTTATGGCCCCAATGTTGGTCCTTAAAATGTTTGGCCTTGAGTTGATTCCACATGATCCTACACCTCTTGATGAGCCTCTAGATGCTAAAATGTTGAGCCTAATAACTTAGGTGTTGCACTATTTGATGATTTTCTTGGATGGACCTAGGATGCCCCCAACCTAGCCTTAACCATTTTTGATGGATGATACATTGTTTTGGAGTCTAGATGAGAATGATTATCATTGAGATGACTTGAGAAAGCTAGAATATCCTTCTCTAATGACAACACTTTCCCTTCAATGTGCCATGACAATTTGGCATGCTTGAGAAGGAAAATGCAGAGCCTCTCTTGGATGACATAATGGTGAAGGAGGCAATGTTCTAAGATGCACACATGCATTTTAAGACTTTCTTGTAGTGAGGAGCACTCTTGGACCCTTGTCTCATGTTCCTTAATGCCTAATTGTGTATTTTGGAGGATGACATTGTGGTGGAGATCATTTTCTCACACACGTGTGCTATTTTTGGCATTTTTTTTAAAAATGTTTTAGAGCTATTTCAAGGTCAACTTGTGACCTTTGACCTAGTTGAACACCCAAGTAAACTTTTTAAAGTTTTTTCTTGTAAAATTAATGAAATAAGGCTTGGTTGCCCTCATATAAATAGAGGGAAGCCTTATTCATTTTGGATCAACATTCTTCATTACATTTCTCTCTCTTTTGGAAGTGTGCATTAGCTTTTGCCTCTTTTCTACTTGGACACAATGTGATTTCTATGTTGCGAATTGCACTTGGAGGTGAATTCTTTGCTTGAAGTTGATTTCTTGGGATTGATTGAAGATATTCTAGCCAAAACTTTGTGATTTTAGTGCATATCTTCTCTATTTTGCATGATATATTGTGTAAATTAGGGTTTATACATGTGCCACGGTTAAAATTACTTTATTTATCCAGAAATTTTGATCCTTTATGCTATGCAAAATTGTTTTCTTTGAATCCTTTGAAGAGAGCTTTGAGTTGTGAATCTCTTAAGTTTAAAATCTCATTGTTAAGGAAGTTGCCAAGGTTTGTAAGAAAAGGCCTTTGCTCTTTCACCCTCTTCAACAAGGACGTCCTCATTTATTTTTTCCTAGGTTACTCCATTGCCCATTTAGATCAACACTAGTCTATGTGGTGGTGATCAAGCCTTTTACTTCTACTAATTTCTCTCTCCTCACTCTTAAATTTTAGATATATAGGGTTAGGGTTTATTTGAAGTAATGTTGCAAAGTCATTTCATTTGATGTGTTATTGCTTTCTAAGTAGGATTTGCATTAAATAATTGTTAAAAAATAAATATAACATTTATTACATTGTAAAACTTTATTTGTAGAGTTGGCATCATCATTATAATGTTGTTTTATGCATGTTTAAACAATAAAAACTCAATTGCAAACTCTAAACCTTGCATATCTAATTGATAGTCTTGATCTTTTGTTGATCTATCATTGTAAGACTATTTCTTCGGGCTGTTATATGACATTGTATACCCCATCATAAAAAATCCATCAAGCCGTAACTTATAGCAACCCTCTAATTGGCTTAAGCAGTTTAAAGATAGAGTACATGCACTTTGGTAAAGATTATCTTAGTCGTCAAGGCTTCACCAGCACCCCATCCCAATCATAAGACCACATCTATCACCTTGAATCCTTCTTATTGAATATCCTTAAGTGATCTATATAGGGAACCCCCCCTTGTGGTTCAAACACCAGTAAATCACTGGAGAAAGGCTTTTGAGGTGATAATGGTAGTCGATATCTTGTTGCCATGAGGCCTGGACTTGCATATTGAGGCTTTTCACTAGGCCTATTAGATTCTGCGATAATAGACCCAAAAATGTACACACTATTCATGTTCGTGTCTTCTTCCTATGAAATCCTATTATCCTTCTCTTATTTGTTTTGATGGCCAAGTGTTGTTTGTGTTGCCATATTTTCTATTCTTTTCTTTTGAAATCTCTTTATTTCCATTTGACTATATATATATGAGTAATGCACCCCTTTCATATCCATTTTTGGCCACACTGGAGTACAACCCCAATGTTTGCCAATTTATCTACCACCTTATTCACCCTCTTTTGGTGAATTGTATTCAAATATCTAAAATTGTTAGAATTAATTAGGACATCTCCTTGTGGGGTTGCAATAGTTTGTTATTAGATATTGGTTGGCATTGGGTTCCTATCAATTCTAATCTGCCCACTTGTCTTACAATTAATTTAGTGTCCCCTTTTATTATTATGGATTTGATACATTAAGTGCCTTTGGACCCTATTGATTCCAATTTAACAACTTTTCATAAAATTGTATTAAAATCCTATTCTATTATCATTTTGGTAAATCACCATTTCTAGACCAAATCCCAAAACATTGTGTGGCAAATCAAAACGATTTTCAAAAAACTTGTAACTATATAGATTCCTTTTAAAGCCATATAGTATTATATTATTTTATGAAATCTCATCAAATGTAAATTACTTTTCTAATTAGTCAATAAATTTCATCCCTATATTAACACAAAACAAAAATGTGACCATTATTACTCTAACTTAATAAATATTTCCTCCCATATGAGAGATAAAAATAGACTTTCATTCACCTATGTCAATATCTAAGTTAAGGTTTTAATTATAAAATATTCTAGTACATTCTATTTCTTTTAAGGTTTTCTCATGTACATTGATATGCCCCTCAATGTACCATGACTTCACAAAGCCTATGGATCATTGAGTCCAAGATTTCCATAGTGAAGTACCTAAGTTAAGGTTTTAATTATAAAATATTCTAGTACATTCTATTTATGTTAAGGTTTTCTCTTGACACCTTGACCATCAATGTTCCATGACTTCACAAGGCCCTATGGATCATTGAGTCCAAGATTTCTACACTGAAAAACTGAGTATGCGAGACAGCGTAGTAAAAATCTAATCACTAGGAGATTAGGAATCTCTTGGTTGGTGAGAGAAAGGAGTGAGGCAGGAATCCCTCCCACGTTCTTTTTGAAAAACAAAGTGTGGTGATGTAAAAGACAAAGTTCCCCCCTTGACTTTAGATGGGCATGGACTCCGAAACTTCTCTTTCCCTGCGAGAACACCGTCATCACCGCGTGAGGGGGCATGATTCCACATCCTAATCTCATGATTCCACGTCCTAATTTAAATTTTATTATTATTATTTAATACCACTTAATGCCAGAAAACAAACCAAAAAAAACTTCAAACGCGTTGTCGGTGCCGAACACCCTTGATTGCCGGTAAGCCGTCGTGTCAGAAACGGCACGTCAAAAGCGTATAGGGTAACCGTACATCCTGGTCTACTGGAATATGACCGGTCTCTCCGGCGCCGTCTTAATAGTATTTCTAATATTTTACCCTTTTTTCCACCCTCGGATTACTAGCGGTTTGCTAAATTTACAAACCCTCCGCGGACCATTAACATCTAACCACGTTCTAAGCATTAATTAATCGGCCCGGGGTAGCCCCAGGCTCTTTAATCCAAAACCATATCTCAGACGCATCGTGCCACAACATATACACATTGTGTATATACATCCTGTCACATCAATCATTAAATGTGCGAGATGCGTAGGAATTTCCCAGCGATATTTCTATATGCATGGCAGCCCACATATTTTTAATGCATCGGGATCATTGAAATAGGTAAGACGCCATGACTTTAAGCTCATCAATGGCTCACGTACCTGCCAATCCAACCAGCCAACTTGGCACGATATGATATGTAAAAATAAAAAATAAAAATTTATCATTGAAACTTGGGGCACCCCTGTGGAGGTAGGGTCCAGGGAAAGAAGTATATACATAGGGTGAATAAAAATATATATACACAGGTTAAATAAATATATATACCAGTAAAAGCAATAAAATTTTGAACTTGTCGGGAGTCGATAGGCGGACCATATGAATTGGATGGTGTCATGGACAAATTCAAATTTACTTTTGGGATTTTTTTTTAAACTGGGGAATTGTGTATATCTTTATATATTCATTTCAAGCTGTGTGTATACACTCCTGAGCTGTCCCTACCTTCACAGGGATCGGCGCACAATGTCAATGATATATACAGTTAGTGATATATACACTTAGTTTCTGGGGTATGTGTTGATGTTATCTCATTTATGTATATATCCCTGTCCCCATATGGATGCGAGATGATTAGGGGGTCGCCTTGATTAGTTATTTTGTTTAATTAATTTGCTGGGTTTTGCAATTGAAGCGGTCGAGCTGTTTATTTAAAAAAATTCGTGCAGAGATATAGTTTCTCGGGAGTCGGAGATTAGGTCGTGGATCCCCGGTTCTCTGTAAAACCCGGTCTTTCAGGTCTGTGAGGGAAAGATAGAATTGGGTGGGATTTGATCCGGATTCGTAGATAAGAGATGTGCAGTTGGTCGATTTAGGACCAGATTATTCGCGCTACTCCTTAGCCGAGGAGGTTGCGGGATCGATTCCTGGGAGGGTAATGGAGGCCTAGATTGTGTACTGTGCTTTGCTCTGTTCGCTAATTGTAGTTCCTGTAGGTGCTGTTTTGACGAATTAGCCCCTTATTTTCCGGTGGCCGCTGAGCTTTTTGAACTATTTTAGGCCGCCAAATTGCTCCCAAACTTGAATTTAGCTTGGGCCTTGAATTAAATCCGGGCTGAGAATTTGGAAATATTCTCACCCTGTCTTTTTCTCTTGGTTTTTTTGGGGGTTCTGCATAATGGGGAAACCAGGTAGAGACTGGATGCATGTTTATGCAATTTATGGAATGGATGAATGGCATTCACTTGTTTTAACTCTACTCCAGGGCTCTGTGCTCAGTGTTTCTTCTTTTTTATTCATGGCCTACTTTGGCCAAATCTGTCACTTCCTGGTCAGATCTTTCCCATTTTTCCCCATTCAAGTCTGTAGCTTTGCGGCCGGTTTTGTTTGTTCTTTGATGGCTCTGGTAGCGGTCTGTTTCTTCGTCACTGCGGCAAATATCTGGTATTCCGATGTGATCCTTCACTGGAAAATGTCGCAGAGAATAGTAGGCATGGTAGGCGACTGGTCCAATGTGAAAACCGCTCTGGACATCGGATGCGGGCGCGGGATTCTTCTCAATGCTGTGGCAATGCAGCTGAAGAAGGAAGGCAGCAGCGGGCGTGTAGTGGGAATGGATCTTTGGCTCGACGGGCAAAAGTCGATGTCATCCACTCTGAGAACAGCGGCCATTGAAGGCGTCCAAGAATATGTGACTTGCAGAAGCGGGGACGCTCGGAATCTGCCGTTCATGGACAATTACTTCGACGTGGTGGTCTCCGCCGTTTTTCTTCACACAGTGGGCAAAGAATTCGGCCACAAGAGCTCTGCCGCGGCAGCCGAGCGAGCGAAGACGCTCCAAGAAGTGGTAAGGGTTCTAAAGCCCGGCGGGATGGCCATTATCTGGGACTTAGTATACGTTCCTGAGTATGTGCAGAGGCTTCATGAGCTCAAAATGCAAGAAATCAGGGTTTCTGAGTTCGTTCCGGCCTTTATGGTGCAAAGTCACATTGTTTCCTTCAGGAAACCCCATCACCAAGTCCAGCTCAACGGCCATGACTGGAGAAGTAGCATTGCATGCTGAAAAAATTTCATCCTCCCATACCTTTAATCCAAGAAGAATAATCAAGAAGTTGTGCTATTTAAACCTTTCATCCAAAGGATGATTTGATGTGAGAAGCAGCTGCATATAACTGTAAAAAGATTATGCAGTACTGGTAGCTTAGTTATTATAATATTACAGAGCCCTGTTCCTATTTTCTTCGTCGTCCAAAGCAAGGATGATCTGCGAAAGACTGTAAAAATTGCAGCTTAATTGTTATTATTTCTGTTGATTATCATGGATATACAGGTTTTTTTTTCTATTACCGACTCTGTAATTTGATTATAAGTTTATACAAAGCAAAGAAAAGGCTGGATTTGCCTTCTTTTCTTTTCCTGTGATTCATTTTGTGTAAAGCCAGACTGGAAATAGTTTTCTGCTCTCTTTTGGTGCGTCCTGGTCATGGAATGTGAGGGAATGGGATGGGAAATGAGTCGTATTCAAATGTGGAGATAAAGTCAAAAAGCAGAAAAGTTTGTTGGCCATCCAATCGCTTTAATTCTGGTTTATCAGGAACTGTAACAAAACTACTGGTTATCAGGAACTGTAACAAAACTACTGGTTATCAGGAACTGTAAAAAAATTATATTGGCCATCCAATCGCTTTAATTATTGTTATCAGTAACTGTGCAATGTTTGACCTCCATTGGCGTGCTTAGTGATATTTCTGAATTCGAATATTAAATACTTCACTGTCTGAGTTTTGGTTTCTTAATGGCGGTCCCGCCTTTTAGGCTTGTGCGTTAGTGTCAGGCGTGCAAGTATTTTTATAGGATTTGGGAAAAATCATTCCTCTGATGGAAATAATGGCAACGCGGTTTCTCAGAGTTTTGCGGTATTTATTGGTACTGTAAGAAATATTAAAATAGTGGTTTAATGTTTCAGCGAAGAAGACCAAGTGTCCAGCGTCATCTGTTGAAGTTTTAATTTTTTTGTTGCAGAAATTGGGTCAGAAATAAGCTGTGTGTTTGAGAAATTACAGATGAAAACGCTTCAGTTTCAGTTATTTGTGTCAGAATCCTGGAATAAGATGCAGAGTTCCGATCGATTCAGTGGATTTTTAGAGTTTTTGAAGTGTTTTTCTTTATGGTTGATGTTGAAAAGGGGTTAAAACCCTCCGGCCGTGTTGTTATTATGAAAAGCACTGTGATTATGAGATAGTTGATCAGCCATGGTGGAAATTTTTATTAAAATTGTATTAAAATTTCCAAGAAAACAAGGGTTGTTTGAGAGTTTAGCGCTTTGCTTTTGGTTTTGTTTTACTTGTATATTTATTATTCTGGGCAAATATTTAATTTAAATTTATGATAAATATATAAAATATAAACAATTTACTGAATAAATGATCATGCGTGGATAGGGTGTTGACAGGTGGGGTATCAAAGTCCCATCTATGTTGAGCATTTGTATCTTATATGTATCCCATACCCTCATGTCCAAGAGAAGCTTTGTCCTTGGTTGCTTTGCTGGAAGGGAGAAGAAATGATGGGAGGAGTGTGAGCTTTTCATTATTTTAAATATTGTTCTGATGGTTTTTATTTTTGTTTTGTTTTGGGATTATGTTTAATTAAGGGTAGAGTTTGTTTGTTTATTGGAAGGAGATCGTGTGAAGTTGAGTTTGGATTGTTCTTGGGATAATTTAATTCTCTCGAAGTGGATTCCATTTTCAACTCTTTCTTATGAGGCTCTGAACTTGAGATCTAGTGGAGAAGTCGAGTTTGGATGATTTTTGGGATAATTTAGTTCCTTCAAAGTGGTTTCCATCCTAAACTTCTCCCTATGAGGCTCTGAATGTGAGATCTAGTGGGGACTATATGCCACTCAAACCATTTGGTTTACACCTCATGGGTTAAATAATGTCATAATGCTATATGAAGGTTCTAATTAGTGGTACTAGTAATGGGTGATGAAGGTTTTAACAAGTGGTACTACTCGTAACCAGTGATGAAGGTTTGGTGTAGAGGGTTGATGAGACAAGGATGGGGATTGGAATTCGCCATCATGATGGGACGAGGGTTAATCATGGAAGGAGACATCGAGCCTCTTTTATGGATATAGTCTCAAATTTCTTCTTTAGCTAATTGGTTGAGGGTGGTTGGGAATCCCTCGAGTTTGTTGGTGTGGGGAGGGAAGAATGGTGGCACGTGAAAAGGCTTGCCATCCTTATACCACAAGACTTAACTACCATGTTTCGTGTTTTCCCTTCCTTTGGCCTTGTTTTGTAATCTTTGGTTTTTACATCTAGTTGAAGGTTGGGACAGGTATCTAGATCAACAAGGTCCTCTCAGAAGTGTAGTTTGTCTAATTGAAGAGGAAGCTATGGTGGATGGGGGTCAAACTTGACCTCCCTTGTTTGATATTGCTCTTGTTTGATGGATTTTCTGGTTTCACGTTTGTTTTTTTGGAGATTTTTAATTGGTAGTAGCATGACTTGTGGTGTTGACCAAATTGGAGGTGGGAGAGAGTGAAAGTGGAGTGTGGGGGTTGGTGGAGCTTCCTCCTTCCTCATCTCACTCATTCGTCTAGGGCAACCAGTGAGGTGTGGGAGGTTGAGAAATCTCAACGTGGTCATTTCTCAAAAGTGGCAAAATAGGAAATGGAACAATTGGGAAGAGAGGTGTAGGGAAAAAGGATAAGCCTTTTTAAGGCCTAGATTATTGAGGAGGTCAAGGGATGGGTATTTGACTTGGTTCACGTGGGTGCACATGAGATCTGTTTTTTTTTTTAAATGCATAAACATATTGGTTTGTAAAGACCATCATTACTTGAACCTCGGAGAAGAACAAGGCAAACCAGAGGGGCATTCTACACCCAATCATTACCTTGAATAGTTAATTTGAAGTCATGTGAAAGGGGTCATTTGGAATTGAAATCTCAATCATTGAGACTCCTAAGGGAGCAACCACTCAAAAGGAGGGTGGGTCAAATGGCACCCAACGCAATTGAACCTAATCATTTCATAGGGTGGGGCCTAGCTCTCAACCTCAATGTAGAACTAGGGGAGCATTACAAAGAGCTTTGGGGATGTGCAAATTGAGGAACAACAACCACCTCACTTTGTTTGATCCTTGACTAGGGTATTGGTTTTTTTTTTTTGAAATTATATTTAATTTATATTTATATATTGTTATTAATAGTTATAAGTAAAAGCCTTGATGGGTGGCCTAATTGGTTGAAGCCACCTTGCCCAAGTCTTTGGCTCTTTGTCATGAGGTTGTGGGTTCAACTCTCCTTAGGTCCATTTGAGTCAAGCTCCAATAATTGAGTTGCCTTATATCCCCTCTCTTGGAAGGAAAAAAATAGTTATGAGTAATTGGTTGAAGCCACTCCCGTGGAAGGAAAAAAATATCTATCATGAGAGTCTTTGGCCCTTTGTCATGAGGTTGTGGGTTCAAATCCCCTGCCTTATATGCCTTCCCTTGGAAGGAAAAAAAATAATATGAGTACTTTTGCAAATCTTCCTTTTGATACATTAATTAGTAGATAATATTAAATTTTGGTAAAAAATT
Organism: Pinus albicaulis; assembly: GCA_034641835.2. Classification (NCBI taxonomy): domain Eukaryota; kingdom Viridiplantae; phylum Streptophyta; class Pinopsida; order Pinales; family Pinaceae; genus Pinus; species Pinus albicaulis. The sequence continues at coordinate 1,044,920,268 of CM076581.1, forward strand.
GGTATATTAAAAAATAAAAAAAATAGTATAGTTATGAGTAATTTTGCAAACCTTCCTTTTGATACATTAATTAGTTAATAATATAAAATTTTAATCAAAAGTTTGTATATTAAAAGAAATCATAATAACCCATTAAACACTAATTATATTTTATTTTATTTTAATGTAAACTATTTATATTTTTAATTAAAATTAAATATTTTTTAATTAAAATTAAAAAATAATTAATAGATATATTAGATTTTGGTCAAAAGTTTGTATATTAAAATGGTAAGAGGACTGGTTTCCACTAAAATAATAACGTACTAAACACTATTTATATCTTTATTTTATTTAAATAAATTATTTATATTTGTAAATTAAAATTAAATGATTTTCGCATGGAAAGATAATCTCATTAAAAGATGTTGACATAAATATATTATTAAGTTAGAAGAATAGCATATAATTTGATAAAAAGGCGTAACTGATTTTGACGGAAAAATAATGTACTACTTGGTCTAGCGATGTTGATATAAAATACCATTTAGTTATAAATAGTATTTACTGGTTTGCTCTTTGAAAACGAACTTGATAAATGTTTTTAGTTAAATGATTTTGACAGGGAAAAAAACGTAGGCAAATTTTCGGCAAAATGATTTTGATAAAAAATATTTAGTCAAATAATTTAATATAGCTTAATGTTTAATATGGAAAATTTTAGGGGTTAATATTTACAAGTAGGCTAATTTTTTATGTTTTATCTAAAAAAGTATTAGCCAATTTGCATTTTTTTTCTAAAATGATTGGCTCAAATTTTATTGTACACCATTATTTTACTTTAAAAATTACTACTAATATAAAATCATTGGAATCTAAATTTTCTAATTTTTTTTTACAATTTGCATATTAAGAACAAGTAAGATTCCCAAAAGTTTATAAACATTAAGGTAAACTTCCAACCTTCAAATTTTCCTAGTTGTTTAATGTGTCTTCTTTGAATTGAGTTTCAAAAATTTGTGAATGTGTGATTAATTGTGTGAATTCTACAACCCAATATAATGTGTAAGGGTGTCTCATCAAAGTTGAAATTTTGTTATGTTGACCAAAATTAAAAAAAAATTAAAATTCTAAAAATGAAAAAATTTAAATAACTACATGAAACATTAATTAAATAACTGTATAAATAAACAATTAAAAATTTCTAGACGTGCAAACTTCTTTTTTAGAAAGTAAAATTTGAGAAACAATTTGAGCCTTGAAAAATTTGATCCCTCTTAACATATGATAAATCTGAAATTAAATAAATTTAAACTGATTTTAATTCAATATATCTTATTTGTAAAATTATATTTATTTGTGTCTTGTTTGTTAATTTATTTAAATAGGAATTTTAAGAAAAGTGTCTCTTGGTAATTTAGTTGAAAGTAACTGAATTTTAAGGGAAGTGTTTGTGTCTTAAATTGATTTTGGGGGAATTTAAACAAAGTGTTTGCATTAAGTACTTTACTTAACCCAAATTTGCATTTTTTATTAAAGGGTTTTATATTTTATAAGTTTATTCTAACGAAAGTGTTTGTGCTTAGTGGTCTTTCTAGCAATTTAGTTAATGAAAAAAAAGTTTATGCTTAGTTGTCGGCTTTCAAGAAATTTTCCTTCATAAAAATGTGCAGACTTGTGAAAGTAGGCATGCCCATAATCTGCGGTTGCAGTTCATTGTTTTGAATGGGAAAGTGCTTGTGATTAATGGTTTGCTTGTGTGAATTGTTTTTACAAGGTTAACTAAATTGCTTAAAAGCCATTAAGCACCAATCTTTTTTTTATACTAAATCCATAAAGTAATTGTTTATTTTTTTTATAAATTCATAAAATAAATAATTTTAATAATTTTAATAAATAAAAATATTTATTTCTTATTGTTTTTAGTATATGTCATTTTGTCTCTAAGTTAGAATATATATATATATATATATATATATATATATATATTATTATGGATTATCAAAACCAGAGACTCAAAAACTGCCAAGAGTAATTCCATGACCTCAATTTTATTTAACTTATTGTGAACAATATTTATAAGCATTACTTTGTTATAATTTTTTTAATTTTAATTTTATTTTAAATAATTTAAATTTTATTTTACTTTTTATTTTAGTGAGTCAAAATGGCTATAATATATATTTCATCTTAATTTGTTTCCACATTGCAAACCAATATACTTTTTAGATGTGGAAAAAATATGAGTTAGTCATTACAAACAAATATATTTTTTTAGATATGAAAAAAATATGAATTAGTATAACATTATAAAATTATTATTATTGATAATTTTATTTTTCATAATAATAACATAATCACTCAGTAATATATTAATGTCTAAACAAAAGCCAAGACCTACTCTATTGACTATAAAATCGAATACGAATGATGAGAGAATTAATAACCCACCTCAACTACTGGATCTACCTTTACTTAACATTATTGTTGATAATTAATAGATTTACCCTTCTAAGGCAAGGTATCTTATGATCATGGAAACTTAATCACGTTGAAAAATGTTAGGTTATAACCTAGTGGTGTTAGAGGGTTGTTATTGTTTATTAATGTGATGTTCTAGTTTATTAGTGTCATGTCAGAACCTAGTGGTGTTAGAGGGGAACTTCCCTAGGTTTTATACATATTTCAAAATTTATACCTTTCAGTTGTTGCGTGTAACATGAAGGGTGTCTTTCTAATAATTGATAATGTCTCGTAGTAACTAACCTGAGTAGACCTTATTTTCTAGGTCACCGTTAGTGCCATTTTTAATTTGGCATTCAAGGACAATAACGATGTCTTGTGTTGTTTCGTTTTGCATTAAATTTTATCCAATTTATGACAAACAAATGTAGATTTGGCCAAAACTAAAACAAACAAATCTCATAATGTCGATGTGTCCAATCATCCAAGAGAAATGGATGAATTTGAACTAAATTTAAGTGGAGTTAATGTTTTTACCCAACCTTATTTTGCAAAAGGGAGATGGTGGATTTAAATATGTAAGTCACTAAAATATTTAATATTTTTTTATTTTTATTTTTATTTTTTTAAATGAAGGTTTATTATCATCATATTTTTACGATTTTAATTTAATTGTTAATGAATGCTAGTAATTTAACATCTATGAAATATTTTGGAATACACATATCAAAGATTGAGATTTATTTTTAAAGTAGTTATGTTTTTTTTTTCCTTTTTTATTAAATTGATTAATTAAAAAAAATGTCATATAAAATGAGTTATGGTTTTCTGGGCACCTCATATTGATAAGCCATGATATTGTAACAAAGTATATTTACTAGTAATTGCTCATTAAAAAGAACAAAAGCACACCAAAGGAGGTGAGCGGAGGATTGGACGCAGTCGAAGGCATCGGGATTGTCGGAGAATCCATGACGGTGCCACCTGGCAATGGACCGCGGTGGAGTTGGAAGGCAAGGCCGTCTGAGCTGACCGCCAAAAGGTTGACACGATGGTGAGCAGTGATGGTACGTGTCAAATTTTAATTGGAAGGAAGGGCTAATCTTCTCCCAGCCAAACCCAACAAAGAGAACACCTTCGGTGTAACAAGTTAAAAAATCTCCATGGTAAAATGAGAGTAAATTTGGATGAATAAAAGCTTTGTTCCATGTTTATTCAAATTTATAATAATAATAATAAAGCTATAGTTTCCCTAGTTTTTATGATTTTTTTTTAATTAAATTTTAGTAACGTGAGATTATAAAGTAATTTTTTTAATGCTTGTTAAAGATTGATGTCATTCATAGATTAATGCTTGTTATACAATGTTATATGGATGGGCTAGTTAGTTTACGTTTTAGAGGTTGTAAAGCCATTTTTTTCCTAATCTTTCTTATTCATGACATACTTTTAGCTAAATTTTCTATCCAAAACAAAAATGCAAAAGTGCATGGAATTTTAAATGTAAAAACTTTGCAAAATACATATTCTTCAATCTTATTGCATTTTGCATCCATGCTTGACTGTTATCCTACTTTGTCATAAAAAAGACATCTTCTTCTTCTTCTTCTTTTTCTTCGTGAGTATCTTAAGAACGAGAATATTAAATTCAAAAGGTGTTGTGGAGTAGTAGTACTTCTGGGTTGTTGAAGATGATGGGCATGTTGCTACGAAAGGAGGTTATAATGCGACTTGAAGTTCTTCCAATTGCTTCCTTGACTTGTTAATTTAACCCTCTTACCTTTGAATAAGAGCTTGATGTGCCCATAAAGCTATTCTCGTTCCAATGCATGCCATGTTTCCGCCCAACCTTAAACCACATAGTGTTGTTCTAGCAATGAAGGGATAGGGCATGTTCACAGAGTTCTGTTTATACTCTAGGTCCCTGTGGCCCACTTGGTGGATAAGTTTTCCATTGAGTCTACTTCAAGGTTTAATTCATAGAGGACGTTGAATGCCTTATATTATTATTTAATGCATTTTAAACTCAATTTGATTTTTTTTGTATATGTTGTAATTGAAGATCATGTAGGGTAGTATTAGATTGAAAAGCCAAATGAAATTGTTGGAGTCTCCAATGGTTGTTAATCTATTCACCACACATTTTTTTTAATTATGTTGAGTTTTATGTCAAAGCAAAACACTTTGTTTGATTATTGGACGTTGAGCCTAGACTCCACTAGTTTCTTGTTTCAAAATTTCCTTTGGGGTTATAGATCTCCCACTCGGTCCTTGCTACCATATATTTTTGTTTTGATGCTTCGTGAAAACAAAGGACATGTGAGTCACGATTCTTTATCAAATTTTGAAATTATTCAATGGAAAGTGATATCTGCCATTGGCTCTTTCTTTATGTTCCAGGGGTGTTTTGAAGTCCAATATGGAATTGAGCTAGCCATCTTATTTCAAAGTGTCCCAATGCTTAAGGCTTTTGCAATTTTGGATTTTTTATACATCTATTTTTTTCGAGTAGTCTTAGCCCTTTCTAGTAACCACCTCTAGTTTGGTCTCATTGTTTTTTCGAGTAGAGTCTTAGCCCTTTCTAGCAACCACCTCTAGTTTGGTCTCATTGGTTTGAAATATCATTATGTTGTGTGCCAACCATATTTTATAGATGACATATTTGGGCAAGCCACCCATACTCTTTAATATCGGTTGCTTATAAATGAACCTGTATAATTTTGATGCCAAGAATCAAACCATTGGGTTAGGGAGTTTGGCCATTTCACTCCGTATAATAGACCTTGTAATGCTTGTTCCTATAATTTCTTAATAAATTCACATTTTAAGTACGTGTGATGGATATTTTCATTGTTTTTTTCTTGTTAGATTGCACATCTGGAGGGTCTCTGTTTTCCCCTTTTCAAAAATTTTATGCTATAAGGATTTTTTTGTGTGCCAATGTCTAAGAAAATATATCTATTTTAGGAATACCATTTGTGTGCTAGATTTATGACCATATCTTTGAGCAGAGAGGAGGTCCCTCTCGAAGGATCTACTGCTCATAACTTGACTCAGCTATACATTTAGAATTCCTTGTCCTTTGCAATATTCTTCATTTATTGAGTAGGGAGGGTAACCTTTCAAAGAAGATAAAAAACTAGGGATTATGTGGCTTAGGTGAGGACGAACATTGGGGGGCAAGTTCCATCCCTCCCATGCAGCTTCAAAAGACCTGAGTAAGATATCAAATATCTAATTTTTTCCTTCTTGAGAGAGTTATTACCTGAGAGGAATACGGGTTAAATTATTCCTCAAAGGATGATTTCCCATTACACTATCTCACTACATGTTTATTTATTTTCCATTCCTTGGAACCCATGAGAGGTGGGACTATATAAGTGGAATGGCCGCTAAAATAATTTCAAAATTCATGAACATCCTTTCACTGAAAGGAAGTTGTCCAAGCATATTTTCCTTGTTCCTTCAAAATATTGCACAACAAATCTTATTTCCACTAGTAATCCTTATATGTAATCAAAATCCATAATAATTTTCCCTGAATCCAGATTCATTATTACCAGATCTTTCACACCTAGGCCATCATGGGAGATTGGATTCTTAAATGTTTCCATTTTTACCAAATGGGTTTTTTTCTCATTAGATTTACCTCCTTTCCATTGGAAATTTCTCAATTCTTGAACAATAACTTTGCAATCTCCAACACGTTCTAGAGTTGATGTGAATTAGAAAAATGGGAGTGCCGATAGCATTGCTTAGTAGAGCACTAATCTGCATGTTGTGTTTAGCGATTGAGCTCCCCATTTTGTGAAATTTGCTTTTAGCATTTCCAATATCAAATGCCATGATATATTGGGGACAAGATTAAGACTTATTGGAATGCCTAGACTTCTAAATGAAGTCCAATCCCATTGAATAAGAATACGAATGATAATTTTCATTGTTTCTTTCTTGGTTTTTCTCGCATTCCGCATAATTAGTAGGAGTTTTTGTTTATTTATCAATCCCCTAGAGAGTTGAACACTTTTTTCTAATACTACATTACATTTGGCCGTAATGACTATGGATGCCCTTCCTATATAAAGGGTGTCATCTACTAATTGGGTGTGGTTAATGTTTTTGAACCCTCTAATGATCGATAAATTAGGGAGGTTTCCAATATTTCTCTCAAATTATAATTTCCTAATTTTTCCATAGGAATGCATGGGATTCGGGAGAGTGGACATCCCTCCCTCAGTCCTCTTGAAGCTTTAAAAAACATAGCTAATCTCTCATTGACCAATGAATATATCCATGGAGAGAGGATACATGTCAATATCCATTTTATAAGTTAAGAGTTGAACCCATATTGACGAAGAACTACAAATAAAACTTTGTGTCTAACACCATTAAATGCATTTTCCATATCTAGTTTAATTGGAATTCCATTTTCCCCTCATGCTTTTTTGGAGTGGATGACTTCTTGTACCAAAACTATGTCATCCATGATTTTCTTATTTTGGATAAATGCACCTTGGTTTTTAGAGATAGGGATGGAAAAAGAGATTTGACTATGTTACTAATGATATTAGAGATTAATTGATATGAAACATTACACAGGGATATAGGGAAAAACCTGTTGCAGGAAGAGGGATTCAATTCTTTTGGAACATGAGATAGAAAGGAAGAATTGATTCCTTCCTTTATTTGAAATTATTTGTGGATACGTGAGATCATTCTTGTGAAATCATGGCTTATAATATCCCAACAAACCTTTTAGAAGTGTGTTGAAAAACCATCAAGGCCCAATTCCTTATCCAAACAAAAAGTCAAGAGAGCCTCCCACACTTCTCGAGTCTTAACATGTTATATTAATCTCTTATTGTCCTCCTCGCTGACCATCTGGTGTATATGTTTGAGAATTTCTTCAATAGCTTCTTCATCCTCATAAGAGTGTTTTGAGTACAACTCTACAAAATGTTTTAAATCCTATTATTTAATCTCTTCAAATGAATTAAGCGTCTCTCCATCTGTCATGTTTATTGATTTGCATTGTTCCTCCACACAATTTGATTAGGTTGTTCATGGAAAAAAATGCATGCTTCTATCTCTTTTTTGTGTGTAAATTAGCAGTTGTATTAGATCACAAATAGAGTACATAATTTTACAAAAAGGGCCTGCTTATCCCAGAGCAAAATGAGACGCAGAGGGAAAGGCCTATCAGAGAAACACTTTCATAGACGCAGACACATATAAAGCCTATAACTAAGCCATCGCAAGTCAGGAGCCATACTGTAGCAGTTTTACAAAATCTTGTCCTCTTCCCAGGACTGAGAGAATAGGACACTGGCCAACCCAACCAGGCTGCCTTACAAAATACAAAAACATAAACATAATCCGTTGTCATTCAAGGGAAATATTAAAAACAAGAAGACTAACAGCCAGGACATTCATCCTTACTGTTTCTGTTCTGCTCTGCAAAATCTCCTCCAGCACTCGGCTCGACAGTTTCCTCGTGTTTAGGCGTGCTTCGAGGCTTGAAATGGCGGATGATAGTGGGCTTATTGATCTCCTTAGGAAGCTGGATCGAAATATGAACCCCCCAAGACGCTTCGACTGGGCTTTCATATCTTCGACCAAGTATTTCAGAGTGACTTCCAGGCTATCCAGCCTTGTAGAAGTCTTTGTAGACGCGAGGGTGTCGACCTGGTATGCATCCCTGTGAGCCGCCTCTTGCATGTTCAGTGCCTTGGCCAGCATAGTTTTCATTTGCCAGGCCATGCTCTGGGTGTGCAGAAATTGGGTGGACCTAGTAGTTGGAGTGCCAGGGTCTGTTAACCAATCCACTTCCTCACATATATCCATGTCTTCCACTCTTTTACTAGCTTCGTCCACTTCGGCTTGCAGCAGGTCATTTTTTGTTTTCCTTTGCGGGAGACAGAGGAATTGAAGCCTTCCTCTGCCTCCTATAATTCACGGGAAACCTTAGAACTTCAGAGGACACGCTTAGCCATTCTACAATTCCTCCCTCTCTCTGCCAGCTTACTAATACCAAAACTCAACTCTAGATCTTTAGGTGCATAATCCAAGATGGTTCACACTAAAACAAAGGTATCGCTTTTGCTCCCCAACACGGTATTTATAATCTGATTTCCGGTGGTCGGGACCTTGATATGTGACGCCCTCCCATTTCTTTCCTTTCGTCTGACAGACTGTTTAGTGGATAGGTGAAGGATATTTCTCCGATCCTTTCAGTCCATCTCGCACTGGTTGCCACACTTTTTCTTTATATGATTTTTCCACCTCTGAATTTATCGGATCTAGTGTATTGTCCTTTGTTAGTATGATAAATCTCCCACACTCTACCACATAAACCAACAGACATTGGGCTTTGAAACCACTGTCGTGAATTACCATCTCTACGGGACCTCATCTATCATTAATTATCAGTCTCGTGTAACCTGACCTCACCTCCTGATGATCCAGTTAGGTCCTTTACGTCAATCTGATCACACTCCTCTCGCAAATTATCAAATGGCATGTCCTACCAACAGGTGTCAAGGAAAATCTCTGGGTTGTCCACCGCATGATTAGCAAGGACATCCGCTAAATAATTAGTTGTACGCCTGAAAGCCTGAAACACAACCCCATTGAGAGTGGCGAGATGGGTTGAGATGAGAGTCGTGACTAACAAGAAACGCCAATTTTTGGTGACCCTACTAGGCTTCGACCCATTCTGCAAACGTTTAATAGCGTTAATTGCTAGCTGCGAGTCCCCTTCCACAATAGTTTTTCCATATCCCAACCGGACCAAGATTTGCAGGCCCTATTTGAGTGTAGCGAATTCTGCCTCATTATTCGTGGCTTCACCTAACGGGCAACTGTAGATATGCTTAATCTCTCCTTTGTCATTGTAGATAACTCCCCCAAATCCAGCCAGACCAGGTTTTCCACACAAAGCACCGTCAAAATTTAGCTTGTAGTAGCCTGGGTAAGGGAGCTACCAAATTAGAAGAGACTATGGAGGCTGCGGTTGGCGCCGAGGACTACTGGAGCTTGTGGTACCATCTATCCCAAACAAGTTCATAATGCGTTGCTCATTAGCCGAAGGTCTATCGCTGTGATCACCTTTGATATTGGTAAGGACCGTTTCCCTCATATTCTTCATGATTTCAATTTTAATGTGGTCGAGTTGGCGAACCTCATCCTAGAAGATTCTCCTATTCCTTTCCTTCCAAACCGACCACACAATGAAGCCTGGGCCGAGACGCCATAAAAGGTTTACAGTTTCTTGTTCAGTGTACTTGGTCCTCCACCCAGCTATGATTTCATGGATAGAGTCTATGCTCTGTCAATTTGCTGGAAAATTTCCGCCATCCATTCCCATAAGTTATTGGCCCACTCACAAGAGTTCAGGAGGTGGTTTATTGTTTCCTCCTTCACCCCACAAAGACAACATCTTGACGGCCCAATAAACCCTTTCCTTCGTAAATTCTCCCAATTGAGAATTTTCTTATGCATGAGGAGCCACAAGAAGGTTTTGATCTTAGGCTAGTAGATAGCATCCCAAACGTTGATACGCCAGTGGAATTTTTCTTCTAAATCTCTCTGTTTAAGGTGGTGCCTCGCTTCTTTGAGGTTGAAGGTCCCTCCTTCCATCTTTCCCCACCGGAGCTGATCCTCCTCCTACGATCGACGAACTCTTCTCTTATCCACCCAAGGCTACAGAGTAAGTAGCTGGTTCTCCACTATGATCTCCTGGGAGGGGAGGTATAGAGCCCAATGGCGCTAATGCTGGTCTAAGTGATCACTAGTCCAGTAATGGTGAACCTTTATTTTCCCAAGGGCTTGAAAACTTTGTTGGATAAGTTGATACTCTGGGCTCTCCAACTTTGGTAGTTGTTGTCAGGCATCTTCCCAGAAGAAAGTCATTCTTCCATTGCGGATTTCCCAGAAGCAGTGGTCTTGAATGATATTTCAATTGGCCCACGCTAGGTTCCAGATAGGGGATCCGGTGATCACCCCAGACATTATAACTAAGTCTGGGGGGCGCCAATCTTCTGCATACTTGGCCCTCCAAAGTGTTGCCCAAGGAGTGTTGGGTTCCTTAATCCATCTCCACCAGAGTTTGGCGCCACATGCTCTATTAATAGTTTCTGGGTCTTGAAGCCCCAGACCTCCCAGGATCTTAGGTTTACATATCTTCGTCCAAGCCACTAGGGCCCATTTCTTCCTGTCAGCTTTACCAGACCACAGGAAAGTCCTTTGAATATCTCTAATTTTCTGGAGGACTCCCTTAGGTGTCGGAAGAATGGATAGCATGTACTGCGGGATAGCTTGTAGCACCGCCTTCGTCATGACCAATCTTCTAGCAAAATTTAGGGCTTTGTTCATCCAGTACTTCCCTCATTCTTCGAGGGAGGAGAGCAGTGTTTCCCAGTGACCTTACTGCCAAGGTTTGTCTGTTAAGGGAATCCCTAGATAATTGGATGGGATGCTCTTCCTTCTAAAGCCAAGGATGGCTGTGAGGTTCCTCTGGATAGCCACATGAGTATTAAAGAAGAAAATTGAAGATTTTTCTAGGTTTAGGTCCATACCGGAAGCCTGACCAAAGAGGTTAAGAATAGCTTTAAATCCCCAAGCCTCTCGAACAGTAGGTATGCCATGGAGCATCGTGTCATCCACAAATTTCTGATGGGTGGTAGCTGGGAAAGTTTGCAGAGGTTGAAGTCCCACAATGTCAGCTCTCCCTTTAGCAATTTTGATGATTCAGCTTAAACCCTCCATAAGAATGACAAAAAGAAAGGGATAAATCAGATCACCTTGCCTAATTCCTGTGGATGGAGTGAAGGGATTAGTAGGGGCTCCATTTACCAAGACAAAGAGACTTGGGGATTTAACCATAGCCATCACCCTGTTGATCCAACGTTGGCCAAACCCAAAAGCTTCCAAGACGGCCTCCAAGTAGTTCCAACTTACTTTATCATAGGCCTTTGACAGATCAAGTTGGATAATCATGCCGACTTTTTTTAGTGACTGAAGGGAGTGGATCATCTCATGCGCTAGAATGATGTTGTCCATAATCTGTCTACCTTTTACAAAGCCAGATTGCTCCTCCGAAATAATCAGCGGGAGGATATGCTTCAATCTATTAGCCATCACCTTAGAGATGATTTTATAAAGAACATTGCATAGAGCTATAGGGCGGAATTTCTCTAGAGTGTAGGTTGCCTCTTCCTTGAGAATCAAAGCGATAAAAGTAGATTTGAGGGATTTCAGGATGGAGGAAGATTTCCAAGAGTCCTCTACCATTTCCCAAATCTCATTCTGCACAGTGTCCCAACACGCTTTGAAGAAATCAATAGTAAATCCATCTGGGCCAGGCGACTTACCATTAGGCATTTCTTGCACTGCTTCTTCCACTTCAATCAGAGTGACAGGCCGGTCCAGGTTTAGGTTATGGTCCTTGGATAAAATCCTTGGGATGGAGGCAACCACTTCCCGAATAGCCCCTGCCCTATCTATATCTAGTTCTGTGGAAATTTGAGCAAAGTGGTCGACCAATAGGGTAGAGATGTCCTTATGCGATTCATACGAGTTCCCTTAAGCATATTTTAACCGGATGATCTTGTTGGTCTGTCTGTAGTCTATCGCTGATCTATGGAAACAATTAGTGTTCTTCTCCCCTTCCTTAAGCCATTGGACCCTAGATTTCTATTTCCACAGGATCTCCTCCTACATACATCTTTCGCCCCATTGTTTCATGAGGTCTTGCTCAACACGGACTGAGTCCTGGGAAATTTTCTCATTTATCCAATCCTTATGAAGCCGTTCCATCTGTTCTTCCAAGACCATCTTCTCCTTGAAGATGTTCTCGAACACCTCATGGTTCCATGTGTGAAATCAGGCTTTAATATGTTTCATTTTTGCTTGAAGACGGAACCTTTGTACCCCTAATCATAAGGGGTTCTTGCCACCATTGCTTGATTTTTTATTTGAAATCAGGGTGGTCTAGCCAGAATCTCTCAAATCTGAAAGGCTTGTTCTTAGGGGTGCCTAAGGTGGTAGCATCCAGGGTGATGGGCCAATGGTCAGAGCTCCCACTTGGAATAGTGTCTGTCTCCATTGTGACTCCCTCTAGGATGATGTCTTTTGTTATGAGTAAACGGTCGAGCCTCGACGTAATCTGCCTGTCCCCTCCCCTCTTGTTATTCCAAGTGTACAACTCGCTTTTTGGGAGAATATCGATTAACCTGGAAGACCTAATGAAGTGACTGAGTGCCTCTGCATCCTGGTTAAGCCTCCTCAACCCCCCTTTCTTTTCTCCTAATGAGGTAATAATATTGAAGTCCCCCCCGAAGATCCCTTTAACACCCGAGTGTCTAAGAGGCGGTCCAACAAAAGCAACTTTTCTTTTAATCTTTGGGGGTCATGTACGTTAGTACATAGATATGTACCAGGTTCTCCTATAATTTGCATCTCTAAGGATATATAAGATCTTGTTGCTTCTGCATTAACCAGATGAAAAGGGTGGGGATTCCAAAGGGTTGCCAGACCTCCTTCCGTCCCTTTTCCCTCCACCTCTAGGTAGTCCATTCTTTTCCCAATTTTCCTACGTATCTCTTGCATATTCTTACTCGAACATTTAGTTTCTTGTAGAAAGATCATATTTGGGTTTTCATTTCTTACTTTCTTCTTCAAAAGTCTTTGTTTCCTTTGGCTATTTATCCCTCTAGCATTCCATGATAGGATCTTCATGATAAAAAAAATAAGTTAAGAAAAGGATGTGAAAGCCTCAAGGGCTTTCATCTTACCTGAATTTATGAGCATTTGACCTAATTCCTAGAGGGCTTCGTTGTTATATATTCTTCCTTTCTTGCGCCTATGTTTGGCCTTGTGGTTCATCTGATGCAGTCCTTGGACTTTGATCCCTAGACCCTTTGTCGCTACGTGTCCTCTTGTATGACCCTTAGTCTCTGCCTCTTGTTGGGCCAGAAAGAGGAAATTGACCCCGTTCACTTCTTTTGTGGGGATGTGTTCCAATCCTTTTTGCTTCCATTGTTACACCATAGTGTTCAGGTCCATTCCTTCTCGTTCCAGGATATCCCTCAGCTCTAGGTCTTCCGTACTTGCTTCACTTATTTCCATTTCTGCATCTCCCTCGACATCTTCATCACCTTTAATACCTTCTAGGGTACCTTCCAGAGTTTCCTTATTAGGTTCAAGGGTTGCCTGCTGAGGAGAACCCAAAGTCTCCGGAACAGAGTCATGCTGATGGGAGTCTTCCACTGTGTCATTTTTAGATCCCAAAACTTCAAAAGAATTACCAGTGCCCTTATTTGGCATCCCTTCTTTAGGCTGGTTTCTTCAGTTTTCTCTCTGTCTCCCACTTGGACGGGAAAAACCTTCCTGATATTTAGCCGTGCCTTCTTTACTCTTTTCCGTTTGCTTATTCAAAGGGAATTCTCTGAACAGGTGTCCATGCTCGTGACATATGCGGCAGCGAAAGGGGATCTGCTCATAGTCAATGGCCTGAAAGAAAACTTCGTCCCTAAATTCAAGCCACATACCTTCGTGCAAAGCTCCCGAGACATCCATTTCCACACAAATTCGCACACAGGAGGTATACCTTTTTTGCAGGGTTGCCTCCGAGGCTTGGACATACTTTCCCAGCGTGTTGCCAATCTGTTCAAGCGCCGAAGGTCTCCAATAGTCGATAGGAAGCGAGAAAAGGCGAATCCATACAGGCACATGCGTAAAAGTTTCCTGTTATGGGGCAAAGTTTGGTTTCCATGGCCTCATATATAAACCTACCAAGGCGTAGAAATAGGGTCCCCCATCAAAGATACGATCTCTGTCTTCCAGGTTCGTAAAAACGACCGTAAAGAAACCCTTAGCCCCAAGATGGAGCCAGACATCGCCTTTAGGTTTCCATTGCTATTTTATCCACATGCATAAGGCTTTTTATGTTGGCCAAAAGCCCATAAAATTGCAAATCAAAGCATGTATTGACATATGGTCCCTATAATCTTGCATTTCTGGATCTGTAATGATGACCCGAAGTCCTCTCTGTGGCAGATCCTGACAAATCCAAGCCCTCTTGGGGTTGGACTTAGTTTTCTACAGTGTCTTTTGTCCCTTCTTCTGTCCCGAGAGATTCCCACTCGGGGTTAGGGATTTCTTTGTCTTTTCCTTCCATTATCTTGATTCCATTTGACCGTTTCTGACCCAATGTCTCCTTGGTCATCCCGCTCGCCCTCTTCTTCTTGCCCACTTCATCTTTTCCTACAGTTTCTGAACCAGAAATCTGTATCCCTTCACTCGGGCCTTTTCCTTTATCCATAATGATTTGTTTGTAAGTAGGGGCCCCATTGGCCCCCGCTCGTCTCATGTGAGTGGCCAGGGCTGACCCACGCCTTAGAAGCTCTGCTAGAAGGGCCCTACCCACTGCCAGAGCTTGCTACAGTGCTCAGACTACACCACCAAACCCTCTGTCCAATGCTCAGACGACACCTGCTTAAGTCTTTTCGAATCCCAAAAGGTGAGCGGGCTTGGCCCAGGTTTAGCTTTTCTAACCTTCAAATTACATTTCACATGCTTTTATCCCTTGATTATAACCATAAACTCCATTATTTGAGGCGACACGTTTCTTCCTCACTTTTTACTATTGTCTAAAATATTTGGAAGGCTTGTTTTACTTCGACTAGGGAGCTATTTTTTATTAGTTTTTGTTCCATCTTTCATTGAAGTTCCTCTAATTGATGCTTGCATAGAAATATAGAAGATATTTTTGTTTCTATGATTGAATTTTCCCTTTCTTTTAAAGCTTTCTTGAATTTTTTGATTTTTTTCTCCTAGATGAAAACTAGGGATCCCTCAATCCACTAACTCCATTCCATTGAGAATATTTTTAAAAATTTAGGTTCCTTCAACCAAATATTATTGTAGTGGAAGTAGTGGGGACCATAATTTTCTAGAGGAGAGATGGATGGAACAATAATGTGATGGTTGGAATTTTCCCATGCACATATTTGGGACAAAGGGGCGACATTTCCATCCAAGATGGAGCTTTGAATAAGGAAGCTATCTAATCTTGCCATGATATTTCCTTGTCCCATTATTCTATTTGATTAAATTTATTTTCCATTTACATGCTTTGGATCATACATATTGAAGGACGAGATGAGATACTCTGGGTATTTTTTAAAATGGATTATTAACCTTGAAGCCTTATTTTTTTCCACATGCTCAAGTTGTAATATAAAAATCTCCTACAAAAATCCTTTTGATCTCCCTTTTTGTGCTTTTCAAATTTAAAAGCATTTTCCAACATGTCATCTTACCAAAGTAGGCATTGGGCATATAAGTGTCAATGAAATTATATGTTTCATTTGAGGTGATGTGAAGGAGATTAACAACTATCCAATTGGGACAAACACTATCTTGAATGAGTTGAAAGTGAGATGAAAATAAAATTGTTCAAATGCCCCCTTATGCCCCTCCTGAACTAGCTGCCTTGGCCACACTTCCTTTCCATACTTCAATGATTCTTAGGAGGATGATGCCCTCCTTTAGTTTAGTCTCCTAGAGTAGTAGGATTTGTAGTTTTCCCATTAGAATCAAGTTCCTCATCGATACCCATTTTTCTTCACTACCTAAACGTTTATAGTTCCAAGAGATGGATTTCATCATTAACTACTTGCTTTAGAGGCTCCCCCTTGTAGGGGGTGCATTTCCACTTAGGTTCTTAATATTTTGGGTGTTTTTTCATTATTATAAATTTCCTTTAAAGTATGTTGTGTTCCATTCCATTATCCCTTCTTGCTTGTTTTTCACATTTTTCTTTGTTGTGTTTCCTTCCTTTCCTTGTTTATCATCTCACTACTAAGTCTCTTGTTGCTTCTTCTTATGCCTATTCTCCCATTGACTCTAAAACTAGAAATGGAAACCTTGTGAGATGATGATAGTAGGAGGGTCCTCCCCCAGGGAATGGTATCTCAATGTCCTTATATAGGGATGGACTTGTTGTTTGTGAGGGGACATCTTTTGAAGGGGCAATTTCTTCTCTTTCTTCATTTTCTTCTTCGTTAGTTTTAAGAGTTTCTAGGGTTTGGGATATGATTTGATATTGATTTCCTTGTGTTTTTCATTTGAATTTATGATGGGGGATTGTGAGGGGTTTTTCTTTGAGGAGGAAGGTTTTTCAAGGAGCAATTGGTTAACTTAAGATTTCTTGGCCAAGTTTTCCTATCTATTATTGTTGTGCTTTTTCTTAGGTTGTTGCCACTGTTCCCCTTGTTCTCCTGGATTTTCCTTTGAGGTAGTTTAGGGAAGTTTATGTTGAAATGGTTGTACTCATGACATGATTTATATTTGAAGGGGATCTATTCATACTCCACCTCCTAAATAAAATTCCAATTTTCAAGTGACAGTTGAATCACTTCTGAAAGGACCTTCTCCAAATCAACTTCAACAAATATTTTGCCACATGCAAACATTCATTCTATGGGTTCTACTTTATCAATTTTATATTTCCTAAGTGCATTGCCTATGTTCTTCAAGATTTCCTCATTCCAACAATGACGTGGGAGGTGGAGGAGTTTTACCCAAATCGAAACAATGAAAGGGATGCCATTTTTTGAGTTAAAGTCAGGGTTCCACCTATTTAAATAAATCTTGTGTACTCCCATGAAATATGGGCCACTTATGAATATTAAGTCCCTATCTTCTTTCTCTTCAAAAATAAAAGTAAAAAAACATTTTCCATAGAGGGACAATGAAATTTCACCCTTTATTGGAGGTTGCTAGTTCTAGTCCACCCAATATGCCGAAAATCATGATGAAGGCCATGTGCCCATGAATTGTTCGATTAATACTCTTTCCACTAGTTGTAAGGCTATTGAATGTGACAACTGAGAATGAACAAGAACTTTTGGTATTTCTTCTAGCCTTTTAATGAAGTAGGTTCATTGTTGCTTGGAAGATTTTGAGCTGACCAACACAAGAGAGGCTAAAGCATCCATGTCTGGGTGTAATGAGGGAAGAGGCAAGCCTCCCCTCGAAGGTTGATCCATTCGATTTAGGATTTAGATTGCAGTAGAAATAATAACACAACACAGAAGTCACACAACCAACAAAAATTGTTAAAGGAGAGGAGACTTGGTAACGAAGTACCAAAAAATGAAATTAAAATGAATGAAATAATTAATATATTTTTAATATTGATTAAGATGGAGTAGTAAAACGAATACATAATTTTAATTATCGTTTTTAAGGATTACACAGAACAATTAAAAGTTTCCAAGAAGATCATCCTTCCCAATCATATACTTATGACTTTTCAAGATCACTAATCTCAATCATCATATCAAGGACTTGCACCCAATAGCTAGGATTTTCAGGAAGATCATCTATCATAATCATCATCTCTAGTACTTGTAACCAATAATTAAGACTTTCCTGGAGGGTCACCTATGCTAATCATCATCCCTAAGAATTACAAAAAATAATTAGGACTTCCCAAAAATGTCACCCATCCCAAAACTCCATATGAGTTATTCAATTAAAGCTCTCATGACACTTTCTATTTAAGCATTGGGGTCCCTCACATGATTATGAATAGTTCACTTTAACACTCATTGCATTGGGTATTAGTCTACTTAAATTCATTGCATTGAATAATGCTCACATGAGTGAAGTGAGTTTAAAGCTAATAAAATGAATTTCATAAACTCAATCATTGCAATGGTTAATAGTCTACTTAGAACTCATGACATTGAGAAAAGCTGACATAGATGAAGTGAGATTAAAGCTACTAAAATGAATTGTATAAAATCAACCATTATCAAAATTTATACTTAATAACTAAAACTTTTCAAAATAGTCACACATCCTAAGACAAAAATTCAAATTCAAAGTCACCTACCCAAGACTCTAGTACACTCCAATTTTTTTTCAAAACTTCTTAACTTACTACCATTTGCAATAATTACCAAATATATTAATTCCTTTTTAATAAAGTCACAACAATAAAAATAAATAAATATTTTTAATTTAAAATTTAGGAAAAATAATTTAACTCGATGAAAGACCCCAGTGCACTTATTGTGCACAAAACATGAGCTTTCTACCATATGTTTACTGAAAATGTTTTATATAATTGAAAGCATGACCTTTCTACCATATGTTTACTGAGCCCGTAGATAGATGAGTTGCATACCCAAATATTTGGAAGTTCACGTGTTATGATGCCAGCAGCAACGCTAAGATGGCCACATATTTGAAAGTCCACATGTCATGCACAGTTGAGGATACAAACATAGTTAGCATCACCAAAAATGCGGCGCTGACAATGCCGTGGCACCGATAAAATTAGAGAGGAATTATGAACATGTGCGGGTGACCATTTTGTCGTGAATTAGGTTTTAGGTTTTATTATTAGTCCCTGCTTTCCAGCTTTTTTCTTAATCAAATTTAAATGTTGTTTTTAAAATTCTATCACATGGAAAAATTAAATTAAGCTAGAAAGAGAATAGTGGCTGACACATAGTGCAAAATTGAGTGAGGAAAACCATACCCAATATGCACTAGTGATGTTGCCCCACCGAGGGGCAAACCAAAACATAAGGATATAAACATAAAGACCGACCCGGATAATTGCTAGCGAGACTAAAGAGAGTATACCAAAAAAATGAGAACTTTTATACCATAAATGAGAGAATTATCTTAGGGTAGAGTTAACTAGAGAAACAAAGTTGTGAATAACATATACATAACAATAAAATGAGAATTTCCGGATGCGGGTGTTTAAGAAAGATTATACGGAGTATGGCTTATGGGACGGCGCGTGGCAAGGCCACATGGCCACCCACAAGCCACACCTATGGCGTTCAAATGCATTTAAGAACCTTCGCCGTCACCTTGAGCGGCATTTATTATGTTGCATTCGACGAGGCGGCCCCCTACGCATCAAAATGTCGCTCCCTGTTCGCTTGTCTGGTTATACTCTTCGGCCCTCTGGCTATGCATTTTGTCCCTC
This sequence comes from Pinus albicaulis, assembly GCA_034641835.2. Classification (NCBI taxonomy): domain Eukaryota; kingdom Viridiplantae; phylum Streptophyta; class Pinopsida; order Pinales; family Pinaceae; genus Pinus; species Pinus albicaulis. Next base: position 1,044,939,727 of record CM076581.1, read on the forward strand.
TATGAAGCTCCACCTCCCTTCTGATGATTCTGTGCCACTTCAGTTCTCCCCCCTGCGAAGTGGATGCTCCCCTGAGGCTGCGGAGCCAAGCTCTCGCACGTCAACTGGATGGCGCTGTAGTCTCAGAAGCTGTATCGAATTTCTTCTGGGCCACTACCACTCTCAGAGTCTCCTCTGCCAATTGCGCTTCTCGGCTTCCTTCGGCCTCAATTCTTCCTCCGCTTCTCTGTTGCCTCTCGCCATCCCTGCTTCTTCTTCTACTTAGCGCGCCCTTCACCCCTTCTGTGCCAACATGCCACGTCTAAGGCATCGCATGCGATGCCGGCAGGGCAGCAGCAGGGGCCGTGCCTCTCGTCCGCTCCCCTCCTCCTTGTCCAGCTCCTCATCTTCCTCCCTCGAGCACTCTTGGGGTAGATACCCCGAACTTGCAGTGGTCGTGGTCGTTTGTTCAGTTCCTCCGCTCGGCATCCTGCCTCTGAGCCTTCGACGCTTCCTCCGCCTCACCGGAACTCCTCTGCCTCTTCGCAGACCCCCGCCATTGCCCATTTTCAATTTCAGTGTACCTCCGACAGCCCTCTCGTCGTTTCCACCATCTCTATCTCTTTCCGCGAGGTGACCGGCGATGGCCCCAGACTCAGTTAGCCCATCCCGCCTCTGCGCCCACGCAGTGACCCCGGACCCTCTGAAGATGTGAAGACTCATCAGGTTCCTACAAGGCACAATTCATGCTCGAACAGTGGTAGCAGCTCGAGTTATTACAAGGAGCAGCGTATGCAGGACGAAGGAACAGGTGATGATGCCGTGGCGCCTCACCAGGCTGCACTTGGCCCCCAGCTTGCTGAAGATGATGAGTACAGATGTCTTATTGTCGAAGAACCACTTCCACCACCTCATGACACTTACAATTGCAGGTCTTTTTCGGTTTAAGGCTACTAGCTTATTAGTTTTGCTATATGCTTACTTCTATGCTTGGTACAATTACTCATGTCTGTATGACGCTGGTTTCCTCACTCGAGGAAGCGCTTCAAACTCTAGCTGGGCTGGTTTCCCCTCGTGGGCAGCTCCATTTTTGCTGTTTTGTTGAAAAAATGCCACTGATATAGGCCTGAACTGCCGAGGCCAGAGCCTCCATGTAACATATGTTTTATTAATAGATCTTACTCTTACTTAGAAAAAAAAAAAAACAATAAAATGAGAATAAAATGAGAAATTTGGGTTTCAAAAAGACATGGATGTGTTCAAATTGATGGGCAGGTTCGCTCTCTCGATTTGGGGTGGCACTTATGACCTTGGAGGTGACCCCATGTATAGACATGCCAAACAACCCTCCACATCCACTATTGGCATCTTCAATTCCTCTATCTTGTCTAGGAGGTTGTCATGTGCCTCTCGTCAATCAACAAGAACCTTCCCAAGAAGAAGTTTAATATGCCAATAAAGGTCAATTGTGTATAGGTAATCATTATGATGCCCTTTAATATTGTTGGTGTTTGGAATCCATGCTACCATGCCATCCAAAACCTCTAAATCCAATATATTATGATGTTTGTCATGCATTTCTTATTGTATTTCAATCAGGCTATGAACCCAATAATTACAAGTAGAAGATTTGGTGTGAAATTTGGCCCAAGAACCACCAATAGTGCCATGTTCACCCCTTCTTCCACAAGAACAAGCTTGGTATCTAGTCATGGCAACAAGAGTAAGGAGAAAGTTGAGCAGGCTCAAGAGACTTAGAACAAAGGGACAAAGGAAAAGAAGGCCCAAGAAAAAGGAGAAACTGTCTCGCAAGGAAAAAGAGGAGTTAGAAGAAGTGAGAGTAAATCCTTCCTTGTTTGAGAGAGCCAACGAAGGTGTGAGAAAATCCAAGGTAAAATGACCATGCAAAGACACATATGAAGGAGGGTGCCAACTAAAAGTCATCTCAAGAGGGAAGAACATCAAAGAGGATAGGAGTTGTAATAATTTAGAGAACATAACCTTGCACCAAGGGAAATCTTTTTTTTTTTTTTTTTGCAATAGGAAAAAATCAACAAACTTTCTATTATATAAGACTATTTACAAACATCAATATTACCATTATTCTAGCATCTATCACCCAAGATACTCCTATTTAACATAATGGCCCATGTATCCCAAATGGTATCTATAAAAAATTCCTAAAAACAATAGCTACATTTTTTTAACACGAATATTATATTAGCATATGACCACAACAAATATATTATAGCCAGAAACACCAATGAAAATGAAAAAAAAAAATAAAAAAATCCCTGCTATGTCATGTGTCAAAGATTTTCCTCAACCCAAGAAAACAATCATTGTGAAATGCACTGTAGATGATCTCATTAGGAAGATATCAATGACCAACTTTTGATAATGCATTTGTAGTCCCATTTTGTTCCCGAAATATATGAGTAAAAGTCAGCTCATCAAATAAACATATCAAAATTTTAATCCTGTGTATCCAATAGGAAAACATGGGAGGATCAAAGGATGTCTTGTCCCCAGCCCACTCAACAACCGCTTTAGAGTCCCCCAAAACATTCATTACCTTTATGGATAACCATTTTGCACAGTATAATACACCCCAGAGAGCAAAGATCTCCACCCTCGAGTTGGTGCTCGTCATGTTGTACTGATAGAAATGATAGTATTATCTAGGCTTAATAACAATGTATGCACCTCTCCCACAAATGTTCTTATTCACAACCCCCGTTAAAAAACCCCAGTGGGTATCAAAGCCAAATGTCCACTAGTTTGATCCATCTCTTCAAACCCTTGCATACCTAAGGACCAATCTCATTGAATTATGAACATATATTAATACTAGTCCTGTAGATGTCCAATGAATGATTGTAAAAAATGCACCTATTCTTGCATTTCCAAATACTCCATATGATACAAAAAGGCAAGGTTCTGAATTCTTTATATTCAGTCTTCCACTCCATTATACAAACAACCACAGATGATGTATCCCATTCAACGTATAGCTTCAATATGTCCAAAACTGTATTACACATAGAAATTACCACAAAAAATTAAGCAAAAGATGAGCCACATCCTCAAGAGCATCCACTAGTGTGTTCTAATTAAACCACTGCAACATAAATTATCCTAGATCAATATTTTGTTTCTACCAGCCAACCAACCAAGACATATAAATATTAAGTTGGATCTTCCAAGGGAAATATTTGCCCTCGAAGTTATTGGAACGTATAACATGAGATCGAGTAAAGGCTGCGGTAGTGCGCTAATGATGACACCTTGATTGCTGAGGATCATTAATGTAATGCTAAGGTAATGGCATGCAAAGGCGAAACATATTTACCAGGCTATCGAGCCATTAATACACGGGGGAAATATATGCCCACCGCTAGATAATGTACATGTTTCAATCCAACGGTGGGCATATACTACTCCCAAATATTTATAACTCGATAGACTTGTAAATATTGATTTCCATATGGAAAACATAAGATATAATAACTCAATATACTACTCCCTAATATTTATAATTGGATAAACTTGTAAATATTGGTTTTAGCATACAAAGGTATATGATATAGTAACTCACTATTACATCTTACATCCAATAAACTGCTCAGAATTATCAACCAGAACTATCCTTTCACAATTTTTTCAACTTGTTACTTTAAATTTAAATTTTTATGTGTACATATAATATAGAAAGGGTTAATTTTTTTATATGAGTAATTATATTCGTAAATTCATTTTACATATTTGAGCAAGCAATTTTAGTTAATGCACATTGAAAGTGTTTCTTAATTGGTAAAGATTAAATTACTTGTTTCCTAATGCATATTGAAAGTGTTTCTTAATTGGTAAAGATTAAATTACTTGTTTCCTAATAGATAAAGGTTAAATTTATTTGTAATTGTGATATGTTGGTTTACAACATGATTTATTTTTAAAGGATATAAAAATTTGTATAATGAAATTATAAATATGATTAAATGAAAAAAAAAAAAAAATATTAATTTTTTTTCTAATAAATATTATTAATAAAAGTTTTAAATTAATTTGATAAAAATATGTATTAATTTGAATAAAAAAATTTATTTATAAGAGATTTGTTGATGGCTTTTCACTTTAACTTTTTGACATCTTTTAATACATAATTTTTTTTCTTTAGCAATAATCAATAAACTCTTTAATTTATATATACAATTATATATATAAAAACTCTTTTAGGTTGACATTAAAGGTTTAATTTTGCAAATTTGATTTCCTGAGTTTATATTTGGTTACTTTCACTTAATACAGCTTGAGTGGGCCTAATGTGTTAAGAGCATGTGTTTCTTCCTAAAAGGTCACAGGTTCAAAACCAAAGAGGATAGAGTATGTAGTTGTGCTAAACAAGAAAGTACCATACACCAATTTAGTGTTTGGGTTTGGCCGTGACCTTAAAATTAAAGTATTATTATTATTATAGTCCATCCTCTTTTTTCATCTTAATTATTTTCTATACAATATTTCATTTCCCTTTCTACTATATTTATATAGCTATTTTTACATTATAACAATATTTTCATCAATTATATATATATATATTTCAATAAAAAAATAAATATTAAAATTTTTAATTTAAAAAAAATGGCTCAAACTTTTGAATTTACTTCAAATTTAAAATATATAATTACTTAATAATATATTTAAATAAAAATTTCTAACATATAATTTTGTTAATTAATTTTATTTAAAAAAATATAATAATTTACATTTAAAAACTTTTACAAGGAGCGTGAAAAATTAAGCCTCCGAAATCGATCAAAAAGAATTGACAAAAGTGGATACAACAAAGAAAAATATGTGAATGAGAGAGCGGGCAAAAGCATATGTGAAGCTGCTATAGGCTTTCATTACATAAAAAGAATATGAGAAAAATGGAATAAAATAAAGGGCATCATTTATTAAAGAGAGTCACGCTCTTTAGATTAGCTCCGTTTGGATTTACACTGAGAGTTGGAGGATTACGTTGGTAGGTTAGCATGTGACATTTTGTTTTATTAAAGGACGGTCACGCTCTTTTAGCATGTGAAAAATTGTTAAATTATTCGTTTTGAGGAAGCAACCAATTATGATTTTTATTTTATATAAAATTAAAATTCTATGTCTAGATTTTATATGTATAATATAAATAAAATAAAATATAAATATAAATTATATTGGTGAGATTAAGATTATTTGAGTTGAGAGAGTTATTTTACAGTTTAGTATGAGGGGTTGTGTAAGTTTGTCTATTGGTCGTGTCCTCTTTAAAATAAAAATAAAAAATAATGTTAGATCCATACTTAAATTTGATCTCTCTTGGCTCATGTTAGATTCATATTTAAGATGGATCTATGCTGGTATAATCAATGTATGTGTTATGATAGAGCTCCCTTATGGAGTTCCAGAGGTCTAGGTTCTTGCCAAGTCATAAGTTATTGATATAACTGATTTGCAGGCAATTGGATATACTCTTGGTGTTATAGTGCCAATCAGTTTAATCCTAGACCCACCTAGAGTACTCCAACAACTTATTGATTCACCATGGTTAAAAAGAAAAGAAAAAAGACTAATAGTAACTAATTGTGATTTAGAGGACATGGGAGATCATTAAAGTATTCAATTTCTTATTGGAAATAGAGCTATTAGTTCCATGATGTCCTTTTGCTCCACTTAGAAGGATTTAACTACCAAGGCCTCTTTCATTGAGGAAAACCCCATACCCATTTCCTCTACACGTGGTTGTTAATTTACCTCTTTTTAACTACCAAGGCCTCTTTCATTGAGGAAAACCCCATACCCATTTCCTCTACATGTGGTCGTTAATTTACCTCTTTTTAATTAATGGAAATTTTTAAACTAGATCTTTCTATAAAGATTCCATCTCTTTGATTTTGATTTGGTCCTTTTTTCCTGCCAGGCTGAGCATGGTGACACATAGCTTGTAATTGTCCTAGAAAATGACATCAATGTTTTAATCTAATAATCCGAGATTTCATATGTAGATCATTTTATCTAAAAAACCCTTACTAAGGTCTATCTCAACACAAATAAGTGCATCTATCACTTTTTCAAGATCGGATTTTATGTACCCAATTGTTCATTCTAATAACAAACACAAATTTAGGATCAAAATATAGAAACCAAAGGGTGAAAAAAAGTCCCCCACTACATAAAATCAAGGACTCTCTTCAATAAATTATCGACAATAAGCATAATCATAAAACTAAACAACAAAATAACATTTAGAAAACAAAAAAATCACACATTTCTTTTTTCAAAATGTCTGGATCCATTGAAACAACTTTAATGTAGAAGGTCCATGACCATTAAATCTACAAACTATCTATAAATCACAACATCTTTTTCATATAACAAATGTAAATGTGCAACCTTTAATGTTGTAATCTCCATCACCAACTTCTCCTCAACATACTCCCCTATATAGGCACTAAAAATAATAGAAGACTTTTAATTAGGTGTAGAGATATATTTATTTTTGACTGCATCCCTAAAAGACATCCTACTATCCATTACTATGTATTTGATATTGTAATCTCCACTATCAACATGTCTTCAACATACTTTTATACATGGACACAAAAAATATGAGAAGACATTAAATTAGTTGTAAAAATAAATTTATTTTTTACTATATTCCTAAAAAAACATCTTAATATCCACCAATTTTCCACACAATTGCAATGCCAAAATAAAAATTAAATCTTTGCAAATATGATATTCAATTTAAAAAATAAAAAAATAAAAAATCTTCCACTTTTTTATTCTGATAAAAAAATACATTCATAAGTAACACAAATCCTTTTTCACTAGTTTATACTCAAAATATACATTGTTAAGCAACATGAATCCCTAAGCTATGCTCCAATTTGTACTTTATATACACCACATAATTGTCAAAAATTATGCACATGGACAAGGTTTTCCAAAAAAGAAATTTTATCATAATCTAAAATGGTTTACCAAGAAAGAAATTTTATCATAATCTAAAATGGTCTTGGTATAAAAATCTATAACCAATTATTGTTGATTTGGGTTCACTATGGACACTTACATGCAATTGCCATGCATAAAACACTGGCCCATACATGTATATATATAACACTCATATATTAGAATTCCATATGTAATATTATTTTGTTGTATTAAGAAACACCTTATTATATAATATAATATTGGTGAGATATTAATAGATATATAAACATGAAAACATAAATATCGAAAATAATATTTAAAATGTTAAAAAATAAAATATTTATACGTAGAACATTTTGACCAGGAAAAATATAAAGTAATAATATAATGAATTTTCTTATATTTTAATTTTGTAAAAACTTATATTTTTACACGAAACCAATTACACAATATCACCTTATGCCAAGCACATGTACATGGCCACAAGTTAGTATGCCAAAAGTAGGGATGCAAACACCACTAAGATGGTAGAATATTTGGATGTGCACATGTATTTGACAAAGTAGAAAGTGCAAACATAACTAGGAGTTGTCTACCGAGCCCGCGTTTTGGCCCGGACGGCAGAAATCCGCCGGAATCCGGTCAACTAAATTTGCAAAAATCAGGTAGTTGCAGTGCTTGGAATCCATTTTTGACAGTGGATTCAGCACTATCAAAAACCCCTGGGGCACTCAAAATACTAATGTTTAACAACTATAAACAAGTTTCTGGGCAAATCTTTGCCGGATTTTCTGAAAATCGTGGCCGGAATTTGGGTCAAAACGCGAGCTCTTTAGACTACGCTTAACTAACATGGCCAAATATGTTGGGGGTGACAATGCCTAGGCACCCATAAAAATAAAAAATAAAAAATACAATTATAACGCAATGATAGGTGACCACCATGTTCAAACATTTACTCAAAGTGGATGCGATAATTATGGATGATGTTTGGTTGACAATTTTGTCGTGACGCAGGTTCTCTCATTCATTCAATGAATGAGTTTCTAACTTTGAATTTAACGATGGAGAAGGTAACTAAATTCTTGAATTTAATTTAATGATGGGAAGGTATCTAAATTGTTTTAATTAATATTATTTTATTTATTTATTTAATTATATTTAAATTGTTTTTAATATTGAATGAAAACAAATTTATCTTTTTATAGAATATTACTATCAAAATTATATGAAATTGGAAGGCCAAAACTTATATTATTATTATTTTTTTCAATTGTGTAAATTATATGAGATTGAGAAAATTTATTTAGTTTTAATTGTTATTATTTTAATTAAAAATTGTGTAAATGAAATGAAATTGGGAAATTTTATTTATTTTGTAAGTTTATAATTTATTTTATTTTAAATAATTTTGTTAATAAAACTAGTTTAGAGTTATTTTAAAAGGTTGAGAGGGATCAAATCTTTTAAGGTGTAAATCTCTTTTTTAGTGCAAAACTTGAGGAAAGGTTTACACCTTAGAGATTTGATCTTTCTTGACACTTGACATATTCAGAGTTAAGATGGATCTAAGCTTGTTTTTATATATATATATATATATATATATATATCTATCAATCATTCATGGCTCAGAGAGAAATTACAAAGAGTTTTTAGGCCTTTAAATAGGATATATTGCATAGGAATACTATTGGCAAAACCATTGGTTGGAAAAACGTGGAGCCCCAAAATAAACAATGGTAAATTAACTCTATGACTTCAATTTTACTTGAACTTTTTTTTTTAAATATTTATAAACATGAGTTTGAATAAATTTTTAATTTTAATTTTATTTTAAATAATTTGACTTCCAATTTTATTTTTTATTTTAATTTGACCAAGTCAAAATGTTTACACAACATTATATCTCTTCCATACTGGGCTAGAGCCCCCGTCATCCATGGACACAAAAAAAAACTAACCATTTATGTTTTGATTAATATTGATTTCGTCTTATTTGTATTTAAATTTTGTAGTAAAGTTTATAATCTTGACTTTTTATTTCTCTGAAATATGTGAGATCAAAATTTTTTTATTTAATTTTTAAGTTAATGATTTTTTTTTGGTTTGAAGGCTTGAATTTTCATTACTTCAAAGAAATGTGACATGAAAGGTTTTTTTTGCCCTGCTGGTCGGCTCGTAGGGAAACCAAACTAGTAGGACAAGTAGATGATCTTGAGGTTGTGTAAACCTCGCTTGAACAAATTATCAGATAAAATGAAGAAATTCCCATAATACATTATCTTTGTTGACTGACTATTGACATACAAAACTACAAAATTGAGCTTGCAATTGTTTACATATTTCATTTGCTTGAAACAGAGAGGGTGTACCCAAAGTTGTGTTTATTTTAAAAAGGCATGTTGTGATTAACAGGAGAAGCAAGAGTCATGTAAGACTGAAAACTAAGATAACCCCTAACCTTAGGTCCCGAGTGCCACGAACATCCCAACTTTGAACAAAGCATTGACCATGAGAAGCCACAACCATGAACATCCTGATCTCAAACATGGCTTTGATGATGAACAAAACTACCCCTAGCACCGCAACTACAAGCACCAAAACCCCCAACAACACGACCATGGCCACGTGCATCCCTACCCTGGGCACCCTGGCGATAAGCACTTGGTTGATGAGCTTCACAACAACTATTCCTATGAATGTTGCCTTCGTTACTGTGATGCCCCTCCCTGCGTAACTGAGAGCAAAGAGAGAAGGAGCTGTTGATGACAAAGATACACAGACAGGATAATGGAGGGCCAATTACACGAGGGTGCCGAAATTTTTGAGCTTCTTCTTGAATTCTTGCCCCTGTTTGGCCACTAGTGAGATTCCTTTGCGAGGTCCATTTCCTGTAGAGAATGGACACCCCAATAATTTTTTGATTTCCATTTATTGTGTTAGACAGTTAAAGAGATCATAGGAGAGTCTGGGCAAACCAAGAGGTTGAGGCCGACCGACCATCCTGATCCCCATAGTTCCCATTTAGATGCATAATTATGTTGAATGTGAAATAAGAAATGCATTGAGATACAAACCTGCCACCCTAGCAAAAACTAGAGAATTCCGAAGGAGTGGCTAGTGGATGTGAACATAACTATAATAAAGACCATTGACATGATAATTAAGGGTCGACATATCTTACGGAGGAGAGGGATATATTGTACACATAGGGTGTAACCTTTAATGAGTTAAATAAGGAAGCAATCATGCTCTACAATGACCGTATGCTCGCAACTCAAGGTGCCAACCATGCCATAATATTTTTCCATCATATCCCTGTAATCTAAAGTCAGATTAGCATAACTATGTTGAAAAAATGTAGCGAGAAAGGCTCAATTTGACTTTAGCCTTAATCAAATTGAGTAAATCAAATTTCCACATCAGCAGGACAACTTGGAGGCAGTTAACTAGTGTGACATGGCTCTTGTCACTTAGTTAGCTTAGTAAATTTGAGTTAGAGGGCTTGGAGTTCAGTTATGCATGCGTGATTGCTAAATTTTAGTAATCCAGTTAAGTTATTTTTAGTTATATTGATTTAACCGACCTCTAACTATTTATAGCGCCATTTGAAGGTCAGTTGTGCACTGGGACATCAATCTAACTTAGAGATATGTCAGTTAACTGATTAACCAACCCAAAATATCTAATGCATGCATGGAATTTGAGTTTCTCAGCTGAAGTGGATATGAAAAAGGAAGTGTAACATGATTTGTATACTAGTTTGGTTGTACAAGTGTTGCATGAAGTCAGGAGATATATCCTTGGGAATCGCACAATCAATTAGGAGGAAATTCCTATCTTTTAGGGGCTAATTTCCTTTGAATTTATGCAATGAAATAGGAGGATAGGTGAGAAAATTATTGGCTAAGTGTTGGCCATAGTTTCTCATTCAACAGAGAGAAAAAATATTCTTTTACAGGTTGAGCTCATACCTAGAGCTAGCAATTGTAATAATTTCGCTATTCAAATGATTAATTCAAAGAGGCTTAAGGGGTTTTTCCTAGTTGGGTTCCCTTGAAATCACTGCGTATTTTTTGTTTTTCTTATTTCATGTATACCCATGTTGTTCTAAATTGTGTTTTCCATTTCACATATTAGTACAGTAGAATTGTGTCTCATGTTTTTAAGTTCATTAGAACTAGTATTTGGAACTTGTCTATCAGGAATTTTGATTTTGCAGCTTCATTGTAGCAGTTTGTTCTTCAAGATTGAGAGAATGTATTTCAACAGACTGAGGTTGGAGTATGCCCTATAGGGTAGCTATAATTTCATAGTCTGGAAGTAGTGATCGATGATAATTGTGTGTTAGAATATGCTAAAAATGATATTGCAAAACCCCAGCATTCGTATGCATAACAATTAGCTCAATGGAAGAAGGATGTTGCAAAGGCCAATAGAATTCTTCTGGAAGGTGTGAGGGACCATGTAGTCTCAAATATCCATGGAAAAGATACACCATTTTCTATGCGGAAGACACTAACTGAGCTATTCGAAAATAAAAATGACCATAGAAAATTGGTCTTGAAAGGAAAACTTCAAAACATAATGATAGAGAATATTGATACCATTTCGAAATATCTCTCCATATTTACAAAATTTCAAGATGAGCTTGGAGGGGTTGTGGTGAATGTTGCAGAAGATGATTTGGTCAACCTAACTATTCTAGGCCTTCTAAAATCATGGCACAACTACCAGGACTCTGTGAATGGAAGGGAAAAATTACTGAATCGGGAAAGGTTGTGGTATGATTTGGTTCAAGAAGAGTTTAGGAGAAATACCAGAGATGGAACATCATCTAGAGCCGAGGATGAAGATAATTTTTCCTTGGTTGGAAAGAGAAAGAAGGGAAAAGGGAAGAAGAGCCACAAAAAACCTGAATCTAGCCAAAATAATGGAAAGAAAAAAGACTTGAGCAAGATAAAATGTTTCCACTACCAGGAATTCAGGCAATATGCAACAAAATTTCCGCACAATAATTTTACCAAGAAGCCTTTAGGAGGAGTAGGACATGACACAATGGATTCACAATTCAAATTAGACTTCAACCTAATAACATGCATGACCAACACTGTCATGGGGAATATGTGATACCTTGATTTCGGTGCCTCGTTCCATATGACAGGGTGCAAGGAGTTTTTTAGTAGCCTGTAGGAGAAGGATCTCCATATGCATATCGAAATGGGGGATGATGGGAGGTACAATGCTACAAGAATTGGTACTGTCACCGTTGAGAGGGAGAAAACCTCTCCTCTTCACCTCAAAGATGTTATGTTTGTACTTAGGCTAAAGAAGAACCTAATCTCTATAACAATATTGGAGGATCATGGCTATGATGTCATTTTCAGTAAAGGGAAATCCTTTCTAAGACACATATCTACTGGGAAAGTGAAGCAGATCAAGGTTCGAGTGAAGAACCTATACAAACCCTAGGTGGGAGATCACACTGCATTGAGCGGTAAGGCTGAAAAAATGCAGAGTCGAGATGTTGGAGATCTATGGCATAGGAGATTGAGTCATCTACCCTTGGTGCCTTAAAACCATGCATTAAATTACCACTGACATCCCTAAAGGCTCCCTTGACCAACGGGATGTCTGTAAGGGTTGCACATTGGGAAAATATGTCAATTCCACTTTCCATGGCGAGATAGAAGAGCAGATGAAATCTTGGAGTGAGTCTCCTCTGATGAAATCTTGTTCAACCACGTGTTGAACTGCTCCTTTGACCACACCATCGACCGATTTTCTTTATGATTTGGTTCAGATAGATAGGAGGAGATCCATGATGAAATCAATATCCACATGTCTGTATACTTATTTTTTCAGTTGGCACCTCAGAACCTGACGAACCATGGAGATGGCTACAGAAACACGGATAAGCTACAGAATCACATCAATTCCGTAGCTAATACAAACTTTAACTTTATAATAAGGAACATTATTGAATATGAAATATAGGTCATTTAAATACCTTAGCATGTCAAAAAATTGTAGTTTAATTCTTATTTGAGTTGATGATGATGATAAAAAAGGAGGAAAAGTAGGAAAAAGGAATTGTCAAAATGAAGAAATCATGAGCCTCTACAAGAGCCTACATAACAATAATAATGTAAGGGAACAACAATAAAAATAGTGGGTGTTGGCTCAAGGTGTCCTGACCCAGGTTCGGAGGTTAAGGTTTGCCAACAAACCCCTATACTACTGGCCCTTTCGGCAATGACCTACTTGCGCAGGCCAAAGTCTCACCCGAAGAAGTATGGGAGGGTATTGGAACTAGGTTTCCGCACCCTGGGAGAGGGTAGGTAAGTCAAGCAGAGCTGCTTTTGACCTCACAATTACCAGATCGTATATCCCAGAACCCAGATCTATAGATCTCTTCGCATCCACGTGTGCAATACCAATTATAATCACAGTAATCAACAGATCATAAATTCATAGAACAATAACGCAACTATCATAGATATTCTTGCATAAAGTATAACAGACAGATCCAGATCAGATGTCAACGTAGCATAAGCAAATGACACAATTACTTTCGTAGCTTAACACAGAACCATGCATAACATAACAAACATCATAGACTCGTATTAAAATATTCATATTTTCCTACAACCTTCTGCTTTCATTAATACTTCAGATCCTTTTACAATACCCAAAACCCAACCCGCGCACACAATAGCAAGGTCCGCACACAACAGGACTGAGGATCTTCGCGCACATAGCCAGCAGGAGTCCTTTCCCCCAATAACCCAAACAGATCTACTAATTCGTAATTCGCACCAATCTTAATTCATACCTGCCTATTGACTCAAAATGTCCTTCTATTTATAATGATCTAGACTAATCTTTCCTGTGGTCCGCAAACTGTGGTTTGCGGACTCTAGGTCTACCCTTTGAACCATTACAATGCTTTTGGGGCTTTGACCCACCCCAAAACCCCTGCGCTAGACTAAAATATTCCAAAACTATACAAAAATACTCAAAACTGTCCCAATTTGCAGCCTTTGGAGGACCCTGTTCCAATAGTCCCCCAACACAATCTTGTGACTCGTCCCAAGTAACTGTGGTGGTGGGGTCTCCACCTGCACAGTTCATTGACAGCTGCGACCAGCGGGGGAAACACTTCTTGACTATGAGCAGCAGCGCTCTGTGCAATATCCATGAGCTTCTGTGATGTTAGTCCTTCTGTCGCAGCGGTGATATTCTCCAGTGTCTAATTTAGTCGCTTAACAACAACATCAACATCCTGTGAGAGCTGGAGGGCTGCGGAAGCCTAAGGCTTCAAGCGTTCTCCGATGACGTGCTTCTTATGTCGGAGCTCCTCAGTCTCATCTTGGAGGGTGTTGTTGGTCCTCAATCGTGCCAAATGCTATGCAGGAACCAAGGTGGGTAATGTAGCCCCGATCTGCTCGAAAGCTTCCTCCTTCTGCCACAAGTCCTGATTTATTTTCTGGAGGATCGGATCGTGCTGGACCTTGGTCCATAACTACATGGCTGTCTCTAGTAACTGGGTGCCCTGAGCGATATGCCCTGTAATGGTGTTTGTAGCCATGGTCACCAGCGCAGCACATTGGGCTCGTACCTCCGGAGGTGTTTCAGGCTGCAATTTGGCCTGTAAGTCAGTGATTTGCTGCTCCAGCTGCGTCTTAATGACTTGCATTTCCATCCTGGAAGCCTTCAATGCTGCGACCAATCCTTCAACTTTAGCCTGGGGGGTGGTTGCAGCTGGTATCTCTTCTGTAAACTCCGCGCAGAGCTAGTGGATCAAGGTTTCGAGATCTTCTTGCTGCGCGATAGCGAGGCGCACTTCCGCATTCTGTTGTGCGATGGTCTGCTTGGCCACACCGAGTTATTGGTGTACTTGCTGGTCCCGATGGTGAATCTATTGAAACACATTGGTGTGGAGACCCTGCAATGCTTCGTGGGGTAGCTGGGCAAGATTCAACTGCACCCCTGCACCTGCTTGGAGTTGTATTCCCTGGTCAGGTGGATTGATCACAAGGGCGACGCTAGGTAAGGAACAGAGACAGATTTCCCTTGTAACTAGTGCTAGACTGCTAGATGTCAAGGGAGTCCATCCCTGAACCACGCTGGTCTATAGCGTGTCTGTATTTAACTGCAGGGTGCGAAGCTTGGCCTGGATGGTGTCGATCGCAGCCTTCTGTTGTTCCTCTAAAGCTACCCATTTGTCTTCTGTGGCTAGTGTCGATCGCAGCCTTCTGTTGTTCCTCTAAAGCTACCCATTTGTCTTCTGTGACTGCATCTACAATTTGTTCGAGATCTCCCTCTATCAACTTGATCGTTTCATCTCGTTCCTTCTGCTGGGCGTGCTGCTTCTTTCGGGGCCCCTTGATAGGCTTGCCTATTCGCTTTATACCCTAGGGGGACGTGGTACCTTCGATGTTTACTTCCTCCGTGCCCAGATCTGGCTACGAATCGACCTGGGTTTCGGCCGCGATGTCCTTCTTGGTGGCCTGCTTTGACTGCATGTCCTTTTTCGGGGCTGCACCTGAATCCTTCCCTGTACTATTGCTCATACCTCCAGTATCCTTGACAGGTGGGAGTACCTGCGTCGTGCTAGTACCTACAGTGCCCCTTGCGCTAGTTTTGAAGCCTATCTTCCAGGCAAGAAGCCATAGCGCAATTACATTGTCAATCTCCTTATTTGCTACCATATAAGGAAGTGACGTCCATGTTTTATCCTTGAGGTCGTGGATCTGAATGTTGTGCATGGTAACTTGGAATGCTGCAATAATTTTGTATCTGTCATATACTATCGAGGATAGCCAAGTTTGAGAATTGATGGCTGCTGCCACACTACTCTGGAAAAGGACCCAAAAGACTAAGTTATCCTATATGTGCTGCAGATCCTTGGAATCCCACAAATGGGCATACCGAGCTCCTTCGCACATATCTGGGGTGTGCTCAGGGATGACCAACTCTGCAGGGGCCTCCCAGGTGACTAGGGCTATAAGGAACAGTAGCCAGGCATAGAAAAAGGCTTTTCCCTGCTCTTGAGATTCGCGGATGTTGATCAAGAACTCATCACATAAGTATTGGGCCCAATTGAGGTAGACCCCCTTCGCACACTAACCTGCTAACCAAATGACATAAGTAGGGACGGTTGTGACCTGGCACTTTCGCATTAGCTTGCATGCTAATAACATGGTACCCATCCGCGTAGTAGGGTCACTGATAGATTTGATGACGAAGCCCCGCTTATTTCTTTCCACATGGTAGTTCTGACGCACGTATTCAATAGTTTCCCCCTCATATTTCTTGCCCACACGCTCCAAAGGGTGAGGCCCGTTCATGGGAAGGCCCATAATTCTGTGAACCAACGCAGCGTCAATGGGGACTCTGTCCTGAATCCATAGGCAGCCATCGTGAATTAAGGCGAGCAACTGTCGGGCTAGCCGATCCGTGATGTTTTAGTGGCCAAAGTGGGGCATCCATAGCAGGTTCAAGAGCCCGGATTTGGCCAATCCACTTACCTAGCGCTGAGGAACGACTGTGACCCCGTCATTCGCATAAATCGTGTCGAAGTACAATGTGGGGGCTAGCTCAGGGAAGGCTTCATAATTCGCCAAGTCGTGATTGTCGAATTTGACCTCATGGAGCCTTCCGCAAGGGTCACTAAGGACAGGGACCTCTCCTGGGGTTAGTGGTGTCTGCAGATAGGTAATCAGGTCATCAAAGTTCTTTGGTGTGCATGTCGAGGGCCTGCATGGTCGGATGAAAGGAGGTAACCAGTTGATTGGATTGGCGGGCTGGGCTTCCTCCTGCACAGCTTGAGTCTGAGGCATTTCTTGCGGGGACTTGGCATGCCTTGGGGAAGTCCTAGGCTTCCCCGCAGCCCATTTCGCAACTTTTGGGGGCTTCCCTGAGCCTTATGCTTTCTCTTTTCCCTTCCTTGTGACTGGCGTCGAGAGCACTTCTTCATCCTCAGACCCAATCTCCATTACTTCCTCAATTTCTGGGTCTGTAGGTGCCGCGGGTTCAGTAGGGTTAGTGGCCATCATCCTAGTGCGGAAAATGAATCCCAATTTTGGGTGGCTACTGTCAGAATGAGGAGGTTGATCAGACATGAAAGGAACAGTGCAGACCCAAAAAATCTTACAGCTCAAGTTTGTTCGAGACAAAGATGATAAGTACAAGCTATGAAAGTGAGACAGAACCCTTATCTGAGCTATCCTGTCCTTTTTATAGTGCCTGCGGTCGTCCAACTGTAGGGTACACATCACCTGGAACTTACCATCAGGTAAATGGTAAGAAATCCCCAAAATTCGCCCCATTAAATGCCAGCGAGCCGCTCCTTTCAATGGTAACTTCTGCTTTTTACCAGATGTTATTGTGCCAACAACTAGTTTTCACACCTCCTGTGTGCTTGGCATACCTGCTATGCTTGGGTTAAACACCTGTGGCTCTTGCGCATCCTCTCCCAACATAAGCTTGATCCCTAGGTACTTCAAAACCAAAAACATGTTTGCCTGACATATGTCATCCCAACAGAACCAGGCCTCCTTCGTAAGCAAGTATTTCAGAGGTGCTGTGATCAGTGCATACTCCCAAATGAACTTTCTGTAATAACCTACCTAGCCGAGAATTGGCCGCAGCTGTTCCCTTGTTGTAGGAGTTTTCAGATATATGATAACTTTGCCTCCTATATCCACATCCCAAATCTTAGCCAACGTGGGGTGCGTCTCAATGCTACCTGTTCATAGCCTGAGCAGTATGGTAACTGTGTGCATCCCATCCAATTCTGAGTCAGAAACATCTTGTGGATCATCCTTACCTTATTTTTGGGCTAGATTGTGGTAGTTGACCATGCTTGGTACCCGCATTTCCCATGTGGGCACTTTAGGTGCGATTCACCCCATGCTACAGTGTCAATGTCCTGCAGAGAAATGTCAAGTGCCTCTGTCCTGCCTATTAACCCAAATGTTCCCAGAAATTCATCCTTCAAGATCTCCCAGTGGTAGGTGCGCTGATGGAGCTCCGCATCTAAGTACCACGTAGTGGGAAGTGGTCCCAGGGCATGAATAAACAGACGAACCCAGTCTTTGGTAGTCCTGTCGCACCACTGGTCTATCCAAGCGAACAGATATTTGCGTGGGTCTTCTGGCCCAAGGAACGTCTTAACTCGTACGTCATCTGGGGCCTCAAATCGTAGGGTCATCATATCCCGACACTCCTCCCAATCCTGGAACACCTCCTCATGCGTCTCCCACCATCGCACAGGTGTTCCACGCATGGCTAGCTTAAGGGCCCATAGCCTTCGTTCCCTTGGAAACTCAGCTTCGAATTCCCATAAAAATTCCTTAATATTACCAAAACCATCAAAATAAGGTAGGTCTCTTACCTTTGAGGAAACACAGTGAAAGTCCTTTCTGACCCGAAGATATCGCAGCGCAGAGACATCATGTAACCAGTTTTTCCAATTCTCTATCTCCCCATCGGAGTCAGAGGAGCATTCACTGTTATTTTCCCAGCAGAGTACTCCATCTGCCACGAGGTTGATCCAATATTCATCCCATGCAGTCAACTTATAGATGTGATCCACCTCCTCTTCGTCACGCACCGGCTCTATGTATTGTTCGCCTTTCGCAGGATCTAATGGTACTATCACCCTTGTACCGTTATTCTCAAGAACCATGCTTCTCTTCTTCAAGTTAATGATACCTCCCATATCTATGGCCCAGTCTAACCCTAGAAGTGCAAGGTAGGGGTCCGCATCTTCTACAATCTAAATGACTTCAAAATCAGCCTGGACCTAGACCCCTACGATATCCACTAAGATCTTCGATAGTCTCCCCAAGGGCATGATATTCTACTGATTGGCCATACGCAGATGGATAGTGGACCATTCCAACTTAGGTTCCCCCATTCGTTGCCAAGTATTTTTAGGTAATACATCCGCATCTGACCCTAGGTCCAAAATAACCTGATCCATCTCGTAATCACTGATCTACGCAGTCAACTGCATCTCCCTACCAGTGCGTTTCTTATATCTATATAGTTTGTGTACATCCTTGATTTTCGGAGGGGGGCTAGGTCGTGCTGTGCAGCTATCTATTAATGCCTGAAGATTTTCCATGGCCTTTGGGTTGCGCAACAGCTTCATACATGCCTGTAAAAAGGGTTTGACCTCCTCATCTGCCTTGAGGTCTCCTGGCGGCTGCGAAGTAGATGCCTCTGCCTCAGCAAAGTATTTACGAGCTGTGACAAATGTTTCTTTTTCCTTTCTCAGATCCAAACCTTCTTGCTTGATAACTGCTTGTCGGATTAGAGGTTCGATCACAGTCTTCTCCCCAGGCCCCCTGGTGGCCATCCCACTACATGTTATCACATTCACGCTTGGATATTTGTCTCGCAGTTCAGCCTTAACCCTCTGCACATTCTGCGTAGGTGTCGGCTGCTTCTCTTGCATATTTGCTATCAAGATTGGACAGTCTTCAATTGCATGGTACAGCTGTCTGCAATACTGGCAGGATTGCCTTGTAGGGTTTGGACAATCCTTGGAAAAGTGTCCTACTTCTCCACAATTATAACAGATTATTTGCCCTCGTCCCCGACCTGCGCTTCCACCCCTTCCACCTCCCCTACCCCTGGATGGGGAGCCACCTATGCTCGAGAGGGATCTTGGCGAGGATGGATCCGACTGTACCCTATAGAGGTTCCCTCTATCGATCATCAAATAATACGTCCGATAGTTTTGTTCATCGTGTCCTACCGACTTGCAGACCCTGCACCATTGCTGCTTTACTTCTAGGACATAAGCAGCAAGGCAGGGACATTGGTTTGTGTCGTGCAACCCCACAACGCGACAATCATCACACCATAGCGCTGGCCCACTTGATCTTGCAACTTCCCTCGGGTGCAATGGACTAGGTCCCCCGGCCTGCATATAGTCTGCTGACAGAGGGAAGTTATCCTTGGTGTGACCATTCATCCTGCATCGTATGCACCATCTTTCAGGGCTAGCTTATGCTCCTCGCTCCTTTTGCAGATTCTGGATCTCCATGTGCATTGCCTCCAATTGTCCTTGGATATGTTGGACGCCCAGCTGTGTATCATCTCTGGGCGCAACTTCTAACTTAATAGTGACCTCCAAAGCTTTTTCCTGTGATTCGAAAGTTTGGTGTGCCATAGGTATGCGTAGGTGAGGTAGAAACATAGCAATGAACCATTCTGTGTGTTGTCTACCATCATACTGAAATCCTCCTTCTCTTATCACCTTCTTCATTCGCTGATCGACCTCCCACATAGATTCAGAAGGCCCCTGCTTGAAATATTTTAGATCAAACACTATTTGAGAGTAGGACTTAGGCTTCTTGAAATGTTGCTTTAAGGCGTTCTTAATCTTGTCAATGGTTGCGTTCGCATGCTGGCCGATGTATCCCATGTACTAGTCCAAATCTCTTCCTTCGAAGGCAAGGGACAACTGTGCCCTCTTCACCGCATCACTAGCTACGTTCTACGTAGTCCATACCGATCCTGCGACAAACCAGAAATTATCCATGTCTTCATCTCCCACACCCTTAAAGGTAGGCAACTTCATGTGTGCAACCATGTCGTCTTCCGGTGGTGGCGGAGGGGTAGGTGAATTCTTATCCCTATGCTGGTTGGAAAGTGGTGTGGCTGGAGGACTTTGCACAACTGCTTCTCTTACTGGACTATAGACAAATCTATCTCCTTCTTGGTTGGTTCGATAGTATTTTCCACCTTGTGTCGTACTCCCTTCCAGATCAGAGGTAATTCATTCGATGTGGCTACATAGAATACTATTTTTGCACAATAATATCTTAATCAGCAATGGTAAGGTCTTCAAAAACTTACCCCGTAAACCCTTGAATAATCTGCGCTCTACTTCAGAGTAGGAGACGAATTGATCAATGGCAAATTCTGTCACGAACCCTCCTAGCACACTATCCACCCAGTGGTCCACTGTGCGAGTGATGGTGTTATCAGTATTCTCTAACTGTTGGATCAATTCAGGGGTCCACTATGTGACCCGCTTGTCCTTCCAACACTTTTTAAACTCAACCAACCTTGTGAGCCACTCCTAGAGCTTGATCGCAATTGTTACAAAGAAGATCTCGTAGTTCTCCGTGAAAATGTACTTATTCTTCCACTCTTCAGTGGTCAACCTCTTATTGCAGTTTTATTTTACTGCGAATTCCTCTGTTCAAACCATTCATCAATTTATTTTCTTTTAGGTTTCCAATACGACCTTGGCATTACCCGATCCCTCTCTCAAAATGCTCTCGGTCCCGGCAACAGAACCATTTGTTGAGAGTGCAAGCTTCTGTGATCCATAACATTTTAAATATAAATCTTCCGGGAAATCACATAATATATTATGTGATTTCCCGGAAGATTTATATTTAAAACGGAACCATTTGTTGGCTCAGGGGTCCTGACCCAGGTTCGGAGGTTAAGATTTGCCAACAAACCCCTACACTACTGGCCCTTTCGGCAGTGACCTGCTTGTGCAGGCCAAAGTCTCACCCAAAGCAGTATGGGAGGGTGCTAGAACCAGGTTTCCACACCCTGGGAGAGGGTAGGTAAGTCAAGCAGAGCTGCGTTCGACCTCACAGTTACCAGATCATATATCCCAAAACCCAAATCTATAGATCCCTTCGCATCCACGTGCGCAATACCAATTATAATCACAGTAATCAATAAATCATAAATTCATAGAACAATAACGCAACTATCACAAATATTCTTGCATAAAGTATAACAGACAGATGCAGATCAAATGTCAACGTAGCATAAGAAAATAACACAGTTACTTTTGTAGCTTAACACATAACCATGAATAACATAACAAACGCCATAGATTCATATTAGCAGATTCAGATATTCCTACAACCTTCTGATTTCATACCCAAAACCCAACTTGCACACACAATAGTAGGGTCCGCACATAGCAGGACTGAGGATCTCTGTGCACACAGCCAACAGGAGTCCTTTCCCCCTGTTATCACCCAAAAATTCTAAAAAAAAAACATCATTGTGTCATGTTTGTTTTTGGTCATGGTTCAAATTAGGTTTAGAAGTCAATTTAGGTTTTGATCAAGGGTAGGTTAGATTGTCATAAGTTCAAAGCCCATCCTTAACTTCAAATAAAGTATTTTTAAGGTCCATTCATTGTCTAATATCCATAATTTCCATTTGTGAGTCGTTTCCTAAAGTCTCATGTCAAAACTAGTAAAATTAGCTAAGAAACCTTACTTTCGTAGCACTGCTAGTTCAAAAAAGTTGATTTACGCTACGAAAATACTGAAAGCGATGAAGCAAAAACTTTGTTTTCCGGTTTTGAGTAGTCAACGTCCAAGGAGGTTTTTGAGAAATAGAAAATGAATTTAGGACAACTGAAAGAGGTTTTTCTTCCTAATAGCCCTAAATACAAAAACCTCTCTCTGTTTCTTCAAATTCATTAGGAGGTGGGCGAAATTGATAAATTAAAATGCATTACGAAACTGCTGTTACAAAACTATCCTGTACATGACTGTTTAGCGGTCAACTTCAAGTTCAGTTTCTGGCCAAATGCAAAAGTATTTTGGAATTATGAAAGAGGTTTGTATTCATGAAAGCCCTAGCTACATTAACCTCTCTCACTTTTATCACAAGTGCTATCAGTTGGGAGATACAAGGCTTTCTTTGAAGCCCTATTTTTAGAAAACAGAGTTTTCATGTTTTACACATGTGTTTCTAAGGCAGTTTCTGGACAGAAGGAGATGTATTTCAAAAAAGAAAGAGAGGTTTTTATTCAAGACATATTTTCCTAAAAAAACCTCCTTCAGGTTCTCAAAATAAATCATTTATCATGAGATATAAGCTCTGTATCAAGACCTATTTTTCAGATAAAAACATGAGAAATATGCAAAAAATTAAGAAGTTATGAAGGAGAAAGCTAAATGTGTTTTTATAGTCAATATGGTTTTTAAATGATGAAATCAGGTTTATTTTGAAGTTTTAGCACATTCATAGTTTTCATTTTGAAAAAATCCGGAAAAAACTTCTCACTCAGCATTTTCGTAGCACAAATAGTGCAAAAAGGGTGAAAAGCGCTACAAAAGTGCTGTAGCAACTTTTTTCACCCTTTCTCATATATTTTTGGAGGGAAAATGTGTGTATTATGACCTAAAATTGCTAGGGAAGTTGTGTTAAGTGAATATGAATATAACCCTGGAGGAAAGAAACCAAAATTTTGAAGGAAAATGGGTTAAAAGACTGCACTATGAAAAGTGCTACGAAACTGTGATGTTTTCGTAGTGCATGTCTGTTTCTGCTATTTTGGATAGTTTGATGGTGATTTTGTATAGCTATAACTTAAGGATGATTTTGAGAATATGTTATTTCAGTTCCTGACAGCAAATAACCTCGAATTCATGGGTTCAAGGTGGTCAGAGTGTCTCAAGAACACAAAGAATCCTAAGCCTAGAAAATAGGGGACAGTTTCCTAGTTTGCAGGAGATCAGCATTAAGGTCATAAAGTGTTGGAGCTTATCATCTGGATTCGACCTTATGGGAGTACACTTAGCAAAGAATGTAACTTAATTAAGATAAGGTGGTTATAGATATGTGATTAAGAGTTTGAATCCTATTTGTATTAGGACTGTTTAGTAGATTAGCTGTCTTTTTGTAATAAATCCCATGTAGTATGGTTATGCAAGGTGTCAAGAGTTAGGAATTTGAAATATATAGCAGAAGATGAGTTCATATCATGTTGTAAAGGTATATTTAAGACCAAGAGGTCGAATTAGCAAAGGATTGGACATTTTTTAGCAAAACGACTGTGTTTATTGTAAGTAACTGGTTTTCAGCTTAGTACATAGTTTTCTACTTAGCCAACTCAAGATTCATGAAGAGTTCTATTGTGTTCTTGTTCTAATTACATATTTTTACTATCCTATTACAGTGGTGTTTGCTTATGTTACTCAGAATT
Organism: Pinus albicaulis; assembly: GCA_034641835.2. Taxonomy (NCBI): domain Eukaryota; kingdom Viridiplantae; phylum Streptophyta; class Pinopsida; order Pinales; family Pinaceae; genus Pinus; species Pinus albicaulis. Next base: position 1,044,963,671 of record CM076581.1, read on the forward strand.
CATCATTGATGCTCTGAATTTCTTCATAGACAAACTGATTGTGTGTTTTACAGTTTCACATGTGTATCTCTGGATTAGAACTTTGATATGCCTTGACTTCCATGCTAAGTAGATTGTTTGGTTTTACTGAAGCTATTTTGACTCCATAAGCCCAATGTTCACTTGCTAATGTGATTTAGAACCAATATCTATTATTTATCTGCTTATTACCTCACATAGAGTTAGCCATCTATATTTATAGCAAAAATCATTAACCCTTGAGAGAGGCCTCTTAGGTTGAGGAGGCTAAGCCTCAATCAAAAGATTGGTTTGAAATAGTTACATAATATTGATTTGGTTGGCAGCCTATCAGGTCTGATTTTGTGATAACACCCCCAATAACCCAAACAGATCTACTAATTCATAATTCGCACCAATCTTAATTCACACCTGCCTATTGACTCAAAATGTCCTTCTATTTATAACTATCTAGCCTAATCTTTCCTGTGGTTCGCAAACCATGGTTTGCAGACTCTAGGTCTACCCTTTGACCCATTACAATGCTTTCGGGGCTTTGACCCACCCCAAAACCCTTGCGCTAGACTAAAATATGCCAAAACTATACAAAAATACTCAAAACTGTCCCAATTCGCAGCCTTTGGAGGACCCTGTTCCAATAGTGGGATTCTATGGAGCACGACAATAACAATATTGGGGATACATGGGGAAAATAATAAAAATAAGGGGTCTACACTAATATTATAGGGTCCTAACATACACTTCTTGGAGATTGAAAAGCAGAGAAATGTGGCTCCAAGAGGGCGACAGAAACACTATTTTTTCCACAAATTTGCTAATTTAAGAAAGAATGTGAAAAATATTTGGCAGATCCAGGGTAGGAATTGGGACATGGTGTACTCAATTGAATATATTTAATCGAAAGCGGTCCACTACTTTGAGAATTTCTTCTAAGCTCGCAAGGATGTGAACATTGATGATCAACTTTGGGGTATATGGGACTATCCTCTCATGTTCAATGCGGCTCAAAATGATGCTCTATATAACCCTATCACTATTGAGGAAATCCATTGGGTCCCAAAGTCATTTGATAAAGATAAATGCCTCAGTTCGGACGACTCGACTGTTGAATTATTTCTACATTTTTTCGAGTTGATGGTTTTGGATCTGCTGTAGTTGGTTGAAGAGTCTATGACCACTAGCTTTCTATTGGGATCCATTAATTCCACTTTTATCACCCTTATTCCAGAAGTCTCTATCCCTTATACTTTCCTTGATTTTCGGCCTATTTCCCTTTGTAATATTCTTTATAAGCTTATCTCCAAGATTATTTCAGATCTCCTAAAGGGTACCCTCTCGAGATTCATTTCTCAAGAACAGTTCATTTTCCTGCCAAACTGAATGATTCATGATGTTGTGGCCATAGCTCATGAGGTGATACATACAATCCAAACCAAGAAATTTCAGGCTCTCGTTATGAAAGTGGACCTAAGAAGGCATATGATTGTGTTTATTGGGCATTATTGCGCCTCTTACTTTCGAATATTGGTCTCTCTGTTCAAAAAATCGAATGGATAATGGTTTGTGTGTCAAATGTACATTTTTATATTCTAGTCAATGGTTTCCCTTTTCATATTTTCAAGGATCGGAGGGGATGCGACAAGGTTGTTCCTTCTCGCCCTTGTTATTTATCCTGGTGATGGATTGCTTCAATATTAAGATAAATGTTGCCCGATCTATGGGTTTGTTCAACTATATTCGTTTGGGCAGATATATTGATATCACACATAGTTTTTTGTTGGTGAAATTCTCACCTTTGACATGGTTTCCAGGACCCAAAGGATGGTACTTCATGAAATTTTGATCAGGTTTTTCGTGGCCTCAGGTATGATTACTAATGAGGAGAAGTCCTTTATTTTTCATTCGTATGGAGATATCGTTGAGATCAATGGCATATCTCAGATTTTTATTTTATGCACTCAGCCATTGTGTGAATTTTTTACTTACCTCGGCTTTATACTAAAGCCAAACAACTACATAATTGCAGATTGGTATTGGATTTTAGAAAAATTCAGAAAAAAATCTCTTTTGCTAGGCACATCAGTGGCTATCACCTGGAGGTAGATTCATACTAACACAAGTTGTTTGGAAGCAATTGGAATTTTAATGGGCACACCTCTATATCATTCCTTCTTCCATTACAAAAAATATTAAAGGAATCATGACCCAATTCATTTGGTTTGGATCGGGGGAAAAGCATAAATTTCATCTCATTAAGTGGGAGAAGATCTCCATCCCTAAGGATTATGGTGGATGGGGAATCTTGGATGATAATATTTTCGGTTTGGATCTCATCATAAAATCAATATGGAGATGTATTTTTAGTGAAGGAATATGGAGAGATATCATCATTTCTAAATATCTTAGACAAAAAAATGTCGAGCACTGGATCAGGAGTGGTCACATCAGGATTAATTATGGATCACACATTTGGAATGACTTCACTAAGGTGAAAGAATTGTTTCTGCACAAAATGATTTGGTATTTTGGTAATGGAAATAGTATCATCATTGGCATGGATAATATCCAAGGTGTGGAGGATGCACTCTTGATGTCAGTGGGCACATTGAATAACTTACATTTCAAAGATTTATTTCTCTTAAATCAGGTCATTTCTGGTTGGTATGGTAGTTTTCCAATTTGGAAATCGGTAGCAGATATTGGCATGGATGGAAATCGTGTTGTGTATTTGGAGGCCTACACTGATAATCTCAGGCGGGCGAGACTTTGCATATCTGAGGAAGGCGGCCATATTTCTTGGGTTGGGAAAATGAAGAAAAATATGGTGGAAGTCATGGAATCCTTCAGGTATCTTATATCCACTCTTTGTACACTTAACACCCTTTGGTTCCTTAACATTTGGAAACATGATGTTCCTTTAAAGATTATCCTTTATGTGTGGCTAGTTTGGCATAATAAAAATCTTACGTGGGAAATATTTGTAAGAGAGGTTTTATCAGTCCTGGAAGATGCGCACTATGTTGTGAATCTTATGAGACTAATATTCATCTATTTATGGAATGCAACACAATGTGTATGATTTGGGAAAACGTCTTTCTTTTTTTGAAGATTGCTGGCACGAGATTTATAGGTATTGAATAGTGTATTAGATGGTGATTGGAATACGGTGTGAAATTTTTAGGAATTCCTCTCTATTTGTTTTCGGAAATATGGAAAGCAAGGAACGAGTATGTATTTGACGGTGTGCAAATCAACATACACAAAATTACACACAACATTTTATTTTGATTGGGGAACAAGACATTACATACTCAGAAGATAAAGGATATTTCTCGCAGGCTCATTCCCCATTATCCACAATTTATGGCTGGGTACTTGTTAATTTTAGATAGACATGGAGTGTTCTATGCTTAGTGAAAATTTACTTCAATATTTCTTAGGGCCGATTCCATCTAGCAATCACATAAATATGAAAGTAAAATGTTGATAGAACACAATAATAGATCAACAAAATACAAGCCAATAATATAGATAAGATTTTACAATTCTTCTTGTCCAACAAAGAAATAGAATAGTGTGTGTTACAACAGTCAACAGGATGCATCATCCAGCAAAGTCTTTCTTAGACTAGCCAACCCTCCAAGTGTCACACACACAGTCCTCAACGACAGCTCATCAAAAATCAACGCTAGTAAAAAAAAATTCAACGCAGAAAAGTCAACAGAATGTCAATGCTGCAGATTTAGGGCTTCGGTAAAACTTCTCCTTTTTCCTCGATTTTTGTGCCAAGTTGCACGAACTACAAAAATCGTATTTCCAGCAAATATTTGAGGTCAAATGGTCAAGGGTTGACCACGTTCAATAGTGGTCAACACACAACAAAACAACCCTAAACAGATCCATTGATTTTCCTCAGCTTCACCTCTGCACATGTGAAGGAAAGATGCCTCCAAAGGCTATCGAACCAATCAGATCACAATGAGAGAATGTGTGATGAGTTGATGAGTAAATGACCTTCAAGTCTCTCCAATTTATATCCATTAGTGAGGGTGTGTGACACATCTATTAGGCTTGTGAGCCTACATTACAAATCTAGCCGACCTTGCACATGTGTGGAAAATAAAATAAAAATATATGTTCTTCTCATCCAAACAAGATGATCTTTAGATCAATATTGCACCTCTCTAAAAGAGGAAACCAACGAAAATATGACCATCATCATATGAGCAACATGGATTTTAGACCTAGTTGCCCAAAATTAACAGTAGTTCAACGGTGCGACACAAAGAGGTTCTTGTGGCTGTGGTGTTTGGCTTTGGGTGGATCATCAAAGTCACTACAATATCTCTTGGTTTGGGGTTCCAGGAACTAATACGAGGGTTGAGGTTTTGGCCCTTTAGGGGATTATATGGTTCTCTAGATACCTGGATATTGATTCTCTGCATGTCTATGGTGACTCACATGTTCTAATTGATGGAACAACAACTGAAACAAAAAAATTTCTGCCTCACCTCAATGGATGGATTTCTCAGATCCATTTCCTCCGGAAGTCTTTCATTTCCATCTCATTCCAACACATATTCTGGAAGGTAAATGTTTCTGCTGATACACTATCCAAGGATGGTCTCTCAGTCAATGCAGGTCATTTACATTACACTCTCTTGGAGTTCGATCATATCATGGATTATGGATCGGTTCCGTTGCCATAACACTTGTAATTAATCTTTTCAATCCTTTTTGCTGAATTTGCTGGCTCTGTTGACTCTTTCATTTGATTAGTATGTTATTTGGAGGATTTCTTATGCATTTTGTATCTTTTCTGAGTCTATGTTTTGTTCAAAAGTCAACAAGAAATGTGTGTCTAATTTATTTTTCCCTTAATTAAATTGGAAAATAAAATGTAATCTTATCTCATAATCACTTGTAATAGCTAACTGTGTGTGATAAACTCAATTAGCTCATGAATTTTGAGTTGAGGGTGCTTAGTGAGGCATGCAGAGTGATTCTATTAGTTATTGAGTCCAAGTTGCAGTTAGTCATTAGTTTAATGAATGAGAAATCAGTTAACTCAATTAATTGAGTTAAAATCAGTTAAATTAGTTGTAACTATTTTTTGCACTAGTGAGAGGTCAAATGAATTAAATCAGATTTAATTCACATGTAGTGATATATCATGTAACCGATGATTTACTATTAATAGTTGCATGCATGTCAGTTTCAATGGATACCCAGTTGAGACAAAGGTTAAAGGGATGTTATCTATCAGTTGTATTATTAGTATGCTACCCGCATGCAGTAAAACACCCATAGGATTTCCCATGAGCATTGCGCAATTTCGGAAGGCTTAAATTCCTAAAGAGTAGGGATTGCATTTCACATGAATTGTGAAAGAAAGGTAGGCTGAGAAGAGGCTGAAAATTGGCTAAGTGTTGGTTGATTTTGTCCGGATCAGTGTGAGACAGTTGTGAGAGTGCAGGAGACTCTTGTGAGAAGAGTGTATTCTAATTGTTTCATGATTCCTTGGTGAATATACAATAGAAGATAGAGGGGTTTTGAGAAGTAAGCTTTCCCCGGAAAAATATCTGTGTTGTGGTTTGATTTGCTTCTTTCTTTACTTGTTGTGATTGGTGATCATGTTTATTTTTCGCAATTGATTTGTACAAGGATTCAATTTCTTGCTTTAGCATATCGCATGATCAAATTGAATCCATTGATATACATATTGTTTGTATAATTTATACATGGTATCAGAGTGCAGGAAATCACTATAGTGGAGAAGAAATTGAGTTTGTGCTTAATAGAATTAAAATTTGCAGAAATATTATTTGGTGCGAAAAGTGGATCAAGATGGATTTCAATGGCTTGAGATTGGAATATGCACTCGAGGGCAGTTATAATTATATTGCATGGAAAGACATGATGGAGGAAGTTATGGAGGAAAACAGGTTGAAAGAATTCATTGATAATGACATTCCCAAACTCGCAGTAGCAGATGTCGCTCTTCTTGATGCTTGGAAAAAGAAGGTTGCAAATGCGAGGAGGATCTTATTGGATGTAGTACGAGACCAAATTGTCTCAAGTCTCCATGGAAAAGTGACTCCATAAAAAATGTGGAAGGCTTTGATAGATCTGTTTCAGAGTAGCAGTGACCACAAAAAATTGGCACTGAAGGACAAGATCAAGAAAATCAAAATGGAGAAAGGTGACACTATTCGGAAATATTTAACCAAGTTTTTCCAATGTCGAGATGAGCTTGGGAGTTTTAGAATTACTGTAGTGGATGATGACTTGGTGAGCCTAGCTCTTATAGGCCTTCCCAAGAGTTGGCATAATTATCAGGACTTTGTCAATGGGAGGGAGAAGTTGCCAGATTGGGAACGACTTTGGTCGGATTTGGTGCAAGAATAATGCAGGAAAAATACCAGGGATGGATCCTCATTTAGGAAAAATGATGAGGAAAATTACGCCTTGGATGGTAAGGAAAAGAAGGGGAAGGGAAATAAATCTTATTCCAAATATGAGACTGAAAAAGAAGGCAAGAAGTGTGACATATCCAGAGTGAAATGTTTTCATTGTCACGAGCATGGACATTATGCCACTAATTGTCCACAGAAGAAGAAGAACAAGAATACTTCAAGATTTGCAGCTGGTGAGGCTTTGGCCTAAAAATTTGAGTTGGACTTCTCGCTCATCGCATGCATGGTGTCTAGTGCGATGGGATCAATGTGGTACTTGGATAGTGGTACATCTTTCCACATGATAGGAGACAAAGAAATTTTCAGTAGCTTGGAGGAGAAGGATCTCCAGACGCATATCAAAATGGGTGATGATGGAAAGTATATCGCTACTGGGATTGGTACAGTTACTTTCCAAAGACATTTAGGTAAACCCTTCTTATTAAAAGATGTAATGCATGTACCAGGCTTGAAAAGGAATTTAGTTTCAGTTGCTATGTTGGAGGATAGAGGTTATGATGTGGTTTTTAGTGAAGGGAAATCATTCCTTCATCACAAATCCACAGGACAAGCCAAGAAGATAGGGATTCATGTGGAGAATCTCTACACACTTGATGTAGATGGTTGTGCAACATTGATGGGTAAAACAGACAAAGTGGTGAGCCGGGATGAGGGTGAGTTATGGCATAGGAGATTGGGCCATCTACACCACGGAGCTTTGAAGGTCATGCATCAGATTTCTATGGGGCTTCCAAAGGGTACTCTTGTGTAGATAGACTCATGCAAGGGATGTACCATGGGGAAGTATGCAAAGGCCACTTTTCATAAGAAGAAGTACCAAGCAGCGTCCTTGAGAGAGTTCACTCAGACTTGTTTGGACCATTCTCTACAGATTTGACAAAAAATCACATGTATTATGTGATCTTTGTTGATGATTTTTCTAGAAAGTGTTGGATCTACTTCATGCAGAAGAAAGATCAGACATTCTCAAAATTTTGTGAGTTCAAAGCACTGGTGGAGAAAGACACGGGGAAGCATGTGAAGGCTCATAGGAGAGACAATGGTAGAAAGTACATCTCCAATGAATTCAAGAACTTCTGTAGCAAAGAAGGAATTTAGAGAGAGTTGATTGCGCCTCATAACCCACAATAGAATGGGGTCACAGAAAGAAAGAACAAAAAAATTGTGGTTGCGACACAAGCGATGTTGCATGATCAGGGCCTACCGTTGCATCTGTGGGCGGAGGCATGCAACACAACGGTATTTGTGCAGAATCGTAGTCCTCATCGGATACTTGGCATGAGTATACCAGAGGAGGATTTTTATGGTAAGAAACCCGATGTTTCATATTTTTTTTTTTTTGGCTCATCTGTCTATTGCCATGTGACCAAAGATTCCAGGAAGAAGCTAGAAACAACAACTGAGATTGGTGTTGAGCCCTAAAAGTGTCTTCTCCTTTGCCAAAATCCTCTTTATATTATCATTCCTTTTGTCATTCATATACCTAAAAGATCAATAAGAATGATTAAAATCACTTAAGGAATACATGCAATGACTAACTTGTTGTACTTTTTTGGTTTTGTTGTCTTAATGATTTCTGAGCAGTTTTAGCTACAGAATGCAGTCATTCTGTAGTCAGTTACACATTCCGTAGCCATTTTGGTGTTTGAACATATTACAGGTGTCATCTGAAGAAAAGGAGTATATGGTTAGATTCTAAATATTTCCTACATTGTTCCTTATCATCCACGAAGGCTGAATCAAAATCTGGAGATGCTTGTGCACGTGGTCAAACCAAGAGTCCGAGAAGCATATTTCTATAAGGATAAGGACTCTTGATTTGCTTTCAACAAATCATGAGTCCTATCAAAGAGTTTTAGTTTGATTTTGACTTTAGAGAACACCTGTGCCTATTTTCATTCAATTTCAGTTATGTAATTACCTATAAATTTAGCTTGGTCATACCGAGAAAACAAGTTAACTATTATTTTCCAAAACGGTGATACTCTGTTTCGAAGTATTTTTTCGATAATAAGAAGGAGCATAACTTTGATGCTATGTTGAAGAAAAGCTTAAGGAGTTAAATATTTTCATGCTAACTTGGTAGCAGAGGGCCCCTGCTATCTAAGGAGGCTTCCATGTGCTTTCTAGATAAGTAACTTTTAATTATGTGTTGTTGTATTTCTCACTTAGACAATTTTCTGAGTTTGTATCTTCCAGTATCATGTCTTGCTTTGTTTGTTCAGCTAACAGATCCTCATGATGTTATAATTAGTCCTTTCTTAAAATTTTTCCAATATATCACTATTCATTGAATGGATTTCATTGTGACATCTTGAGTTACCAGCACTTTAAGTTTTTGTCATTTAGATTAAAAGATTTTCATTATCCTACAACCACTCTTTTTCTTAAAAGATTTTCCAACATATCACTATTGACTGAATGAGATTTGGTTGTATGATGATTAAGTTAATTAGATTGGATTGAAGATCCTCATATTGTTACAAGCAGTCTTCTCTCAAAACTGTCCCAATAAATCTCTAAATCACAAAAAGACCTAATTGCAATAATGTGGGTTACTTGTTGTTTAGAAGATCCTTATTTTGTTATATCAAGTCTCCTTCAATGAACTATTCCAATACGTTTCTAACTGATGAATGAGACCTAGCTGTAACAACATAAGAAGTTTAAATGTTCATAGAGATCCTTAGCATATTGTGGCAATTCTCTTCTCAAGCTGTTCCAAAATATCACTAATATATGAATAGGATTGCACTACAATATTCTAAGTCACTGTCTGTTTTAGGAAGATCCTCATCACATTGGAGTTCAATATCTTCTACAAACTATTCCAATAAACCTCTAATCAAAAGGATTAGATTGAAACATAATGTCTTGAGTTACATTTCATGTTCATTTGCAACCTAGGACATCCATGGATTAAAATGCTTTGTTTTTCATCATTAGGACAGAATTTACAATTTCAATTTGTTGTGAGTTTAAGGTTCTCTTTTCTTCCCTTTTTGTCATAGATTTGATATCACCTTTTAACATAGATCGGCACACTAAAACCTAAACATAAAAAAACTCAAAAACATCAACAAAATATTGAAAACAATGAAATAAGAATAAGGATATTTAGGCATATATAGTGCAACTATACCTCATCAGTTTACAAGCCCTGGTCGATAATTTATGCTATCAATTCAGGACACTGAATTGACTAAACATTTTGGCGTCGTTGCCGTGGAGGTATAACTAAGTAGCCTTATTTTCTCTTTCCCAAAACAATGATATGCGTAGAGAAAGAGATTCTAAGGGTAGATTTGTAAGAGGCAGAAGTTTAATTCCCACAACTCCACTCACTCCACCTAGACCAAGAAGTAGCACACCTCCAACCCAAACTCACATTCCATACTATACTGGTCACATGCTTCCAGAAGTCTCAAGATTAGATATCCCATCAGGAAGATCCCCCACTTCATCCACTGAAGCAATTCTAGAGGAAGAAGATCCAATGACTCCTACAGAACGGGTAACCTTTTTCACTTCCATAGGGGAATATATTCCAAAAAAAGAATTACAAATCCCTAGTGAAGAGGAAGAAGAGGACTATTTCTTCAATATACCCTTAATAGAAGAACCAGTAGAAAAACTAGCTCTTCCAACTGAACCCTATATTAGTTCAGAGGAGTCTATCATGGCAGAAGAAGGGGAAGGAGAAGTATTTAATGGAGAACATACACTATTTGGAGGAGGTAGAGGAAGAGGAGGAGATAGAGGAAGAGGTAGAGGAAATGTAGAAGGAGGAAGAGGAAATGTAGAAGGAGGCAGAGGTACAACGGGAACCAGAAGTCCTTTTGGATTCTCTATAGTAGATGAAGAGACTAATGCAACTATGAAAAACATCTCACCTTCTATTCTTCCTAACTTTCATGGACTGAAAAGTGAGGATCCTGAAAAATTCTTATTTGAATTTGAAGTTCTATGTAGAACCTATGATTATCTACAATATGCTCAGAAAATTAAACTGTTCCCTTCAACATTGAAAGGAGCAGCATTAAAATGGTTTATGAGTTTAATCAATAGGTATATTAGTACATGGGATGAAATGAGGAAAGCATTTCTAGATAGATACTTGGATTACTGCATACCAGTCAATCATAAGGAAGAAGTGTTCAAGATGATGCAAAAATAGGATGAAAATCTGGAAGATTTGTTGGAAAGATTCAATTATAACATCAAGAAGGCAAAAATGGAAACCTTAGATCAAGAAACTTTGAAGGCTCTCTTGTTGAAAACAAGTAGGGATGAATGGATAGATATCCTCAATATGATGGGAAAAGGGGACATATCTCAGCTTCCATTACCTGATATAGCTGAGTTATGTATCAATATTTCAAGAGGAAAATCTAAAACTCTAAAAGGACCAAGAGACCCTGCTCTTGCAAGGGCAAGTAAATCTGCAGCTAGAACAGTAAGTAGGGAAGAAATAGGTAATATGCTTGATGAATTTAAATATGACATTCTAGGGAGTCTTAGTGAACAAATAGACACCCTTAAGTTACAAAACAAGCAAAAAGCTGAAACATATGCCTTATCAATATTTTGTCCCAAATGTAGGAAGAAGCATGCCTTGAGAGAGTGTCCTTTAGATGCAAAAGTAATAGAGACTTGTGCAATTTGTTCAGAAAAACATGAGACCAAGAGTTGTCCTTCACTCCCTGGTCTTAAAGCAGTCTTTCAAGAAGAAACACCTACAAATTCCACAGAATCTCTTAACTTTGTCTCTAGAAGACCTTGGCAGGGACCTCAAACACAAGGGTTTAATAATCAAATGTACAATCAACCCCCACCAAATTGGAACTCTTGGCAGCAACCTTGGCCCAAATTTCAAAATTAATCTCAATCTTGGGCACAAGGAGCACAAAATCCTTATGGAAGGTTCTCCCAGTATTATCAATATCCACCTTATTATCCCTCATATCCAACATATTAAAACTTCCCCCCACAACAAAATCCTTAACAGAATCCACAACATCAAAACCAAAATCAAAATCAACCACTTCCATTACCATTTCCTCAAAAATCAAATCAATTGCCTACCCAGCCAATACCAAACCCCAATAATAAAAACCCTTAGAATACATATATGATAGAAGGTCAAAAATTCCCAACCTATTTGATTCTCCTTTAGACCTTAATGATGTTCAACTTAGGTCTGGAAGAATACTTGAAAAGAAGAAACCTTCTTTAATTATACAAGAGAAAAACAATTCCGAGGAAGATTCTCTACGGGAAAATAAAAGTATTGAGGGAAACACTTCTTTCCAAGATCAAAACATTGAAAAATCAAAACAGAAAGAGCCAATAATTTCAACTCCTATATTAAAGAAACCATCAACATCTACTTCTACACCTCCTTTTCTAGAAAGATTACAAATTGATAGGGGTGTAGAGAAACAAATTATGATGCCTAACTATGATTTCCTAGATGAGTTAATAAATGTTTGTATTAAAATTCCATTATTACAAGCTATCAAGGAAATCCCAATCTTAGCAAAAACAATAAAGGAGTTGAGTATGAAAAAAACAGGAAAAAGAATAAAAGAGACAAAGAAAATACAACTGGTAGGAAAAATAGCAGATATAATGATGGGTAAGATTGCCATTCCAAAGTATCTAGACCCAGGAAATCCAGTTGTCAGAATACACATCAATGTAATTGAAATTCAAAATACACTCATTGATTTAGGAGTAGCAATCAATATCATGAGTAGGCAAATCATGGAAAAACTAAAAATTCCTATTCTTCTTTTTATACCCACACTGCTACAATTAGCAGATAGATCTGTGATCAAACCAGATGAGATAATAGAAGACATTCCAATGTCCTTAGATTCTTGGGAGTATCTTGTCGATTTCATGATCCTAACTCCTAAAAATGATCTACGAGGACATCCTATTATATTAGGAAGACCTTGGTTAGCTACAACTGATGCTTTCATTAGCTGTAGATCTGGTGATATGTACATCTTTGATGGAAATTCAACCAAGAAATTTACCTTGTATCCTCCAGCAAGAACAATCACAGAATTAGATGATACTCAATGGATTGATGATGAAGAAGATATACAACATGTCTTCACTATTTCAGAAATTAGTGAAGATAGTAAGATTCTGAATACTTTGGAAAATTATGAATCTTCTTCAGAATTTAAAAATGAACAATTTCAAGAAGAATCTAACATTGAGTTCTTATCATCAAGACATATGTCTCTTTACTCCATGGAAGAATTTGGCAGCTCTGCAATTGAAATATTCCCAGGAAAGACCTTAAACATAAACAAAAACCTAGAGAAGTTTCAACAAGAAAAGCTAGTCAAAACATTACAGAGACACTCTTCTGCATATGCTTGGAAGTATACTAACACGAAAGGGATCAATCCTAAGACTTGCACTCATCATATCTATATAGAGGAAAAGTGTAAACCAATCAGACAACCTCAGAGAAGGATGAATCCAAACCTTAGGGAGATTGTTAAAGAAGAATTGCAGAAATTATTAAATGTCAATTTTATTTATCCCATTTTAGATAGTCAATGGGTCTCTCCTTTGGTGATTGTACCCAAGAAGAAAGGAAAATGGAGGGTATGTATTGACTACCGAGAACTAAACAAAGCTACTCTTAAATATCATTTTCCCTTACCTTTCATAGATCGGGTATTAAACACATTAGCAGGCAAGAAGTACTTCTCATTTTTAGATGGGTTCAGTGGCTATAATAAAATTCAAGTAGCAATTGAGGATCAAGACAAGACCACATTTACCTGTCCTTAGGGTACCTATGCCTACCGAGTATTTCCATTTGGATTATGCAATGCACCTGCAACATTCCAAATGGTAGTATTAGGAATATTTTCAGATCTAATACATGACTGTGTAGAGGTATACATGGATGACTTCACAGTCTATGGAAACACATTTGAAGAAGCCTTAGCAAACTTGGAAAAAGTTTTAAAAAGATGTAAAGAAACAAATCTTTCATTAAGTCATGAAAAGTGTTTTATGATGTTTACTGAAGAGATTGTTCTAGGACATCATATTTTAAGAGAGGGGATCAAAGTTGATAAGTCAATTGTTGAAGTCATCTCCAGACTACTAGTTCCAAGTTGTCAAAAAAATGTTAGGAGTTTTCTAGGATTTACAGGGTATTATAGGAGATTCATAGAAAACTTCACCAAGATAGCATCTCCACTTTTTAAATTACTTACCAAGGACTGTGAATTCAATTGGACTTCTGACTGCTAGTTAGCCTTTGAAACTTTGAAAACAAAAATCTCTGAAGCACCTATTTTAAGGGGACCTAACAGGAAATTACCTTTTCATATTTTAACAAATGCCTCAGATACAACTTTAGGAGCTGTATTGGGACAGAAAGACCTAATTCCTTATGCCATCTACTATACAAGTAAAAATTTGACTCCTTCAGAGTTAAATTATACTGTAACTGAAAAAGAGTTCTTAGCTGTTGTTCACGCCATAAATAAATTTAGACACTATACAACAGGCTATGAAACTTTTGTTCATACAGATCACTCTGCAATTAGGTGCCTAATGAACAAATCAATTACTAATGGCAGAGTCACAAGATGGTTATTGCTTTTACAAGAGTTTAACATCACCATTCTAGATAGGCCTGAGAAACAAAATACAGTAGCTGATTTCCTATCTAGACTCCAAAACATTAAAGACAATACTCCAGTTGAAGATAACTTCCCCGATGAAAATCTCTTTGCAATTACCACTCAAACTCCTTGGTTTTCTGATATTGATAACTATCTAGTTTAGGAAAATTTCCTTCAATTATGAATACAAGAGATAAAAGAAAGATCATTTATGACAGTGCAAAATATTCATGGATTGCTAATGAGTTATACAAAACAGGTCCATATTTCATCATCAGAAGATGTGTTCGAGAAGATGAGATGCCTGAAATTCTCAAGGCATGTCATGATGAACCATGTGGTGGACACTTTGCTGATAATAGGATAGCTTATAAGATCCTTCATTTAGGATATTATTGGACATCCCTCTTTAAGGATGCTAAAGAGTATGTTAAAAGGTGTGACAAATTCCAAAGGGTAGCGAAACCTTCTCCTTCAGGTGAGATGCCTCTGCAACCTCAGGTACACATTGAACCCTTTGAGAAATGGGCTTTGGATTTTTTAGGACCTATTAATCCTCCATCAAGACAAAAGAAATATATATTAGTTTGCACTGATTATGTAACCAAATGGGTAGAGGCCAAACCATTACTTTCTGCTACTGAAGCATCTGTAGTCAATTTTCTTTTTGAGGATATTTTTACTCGTTTTGGTGTCCCAAGAGAAATTGTTACAGATCAAGGAGCTCAATTCACATCAAAGCTAGTGGAGCAAATGGTGGAAAAGTACAAAATTAGACACAAAAAATCTACTCCCTACCATCCACAAGCAAATGGGCAAGTGGAATATACCAATAAAGTCATTGAAGGGATCCTAACAAAGACTGTTCATTTACACATAAAAGACTGGGCAGAAAGGCTTCTTGAAGCCTTATGGGCCTACAAAACTACATGGAGAAACACAATAGGTAACACTCCTTATGAACTTGTTTATGGAAAACATGTCTTGTTTCCCATAGAGTTTCAGATCCAAACTTTAAAAATGGCAGTCTAGTTGGGACTTGATCTAACAGAAGCACAGAAGCACAGACTGGAGAAAATTAATGAATTGGATGAGATCAGACAAGATGCAGTCCAGAGAACAAGCATAGTCCAACAACAAAGGACTAGATGGCATGATAAGTACATCAAGGAAAAGAAATTTAAAGAAGGTGACTGGGCTCTCTTATTTGATTCAAAGTTCAAGGATTTTTTAGGTAAATTTCAGACTCATTGGCTTGGGCCATATGAGATTATGAAAATATTTGAAAATGGAGCAATAAAAATCAAGAAAATAGATGAAGGAAAGGTAGCCTTTCTTGTAAATGGACATAGACTGAAATTGTATCATAAGCCACTTTCAAGAGAGGAATTTATCAAGAAATTTCAAGATAACATTGATATGAAGTTAGTGCAGAAGAATCCTTCTTCTTCACTAACTTAAATGTATTCTTCTTCAATATATATATATATATATATATATATATATATATATATATATATATAAACATGAAAACCAATCATTGATTGGCATGTTTATACAAAAAATCTAAGGTGAAAATTAGAGTTCTTCTGACACTTTAGATTTTCAAAAATTGTTCTTTTCTGCAATTAAGTATTATAAAATCATAATTTGCAGATTCATTTTACATATTCATGATCCATTTCATTTCATTCCATATCATACTTCACTCCATCCACATTTTCATTTCATTTTATACTTCATTGTATCCACATTCCGCTTCATTTCATTCCATATTTCAGAGTTTTGACAGGTACATTCTGTATCTACCTGCTCTGCAGCCAGATCCATTATGCAGCCAATTGATTATGCAAAACCTACTTCAGTAAACAGAGAATGAGTCAAACAAGATTATGGAGCCTAAAAGAGCAATATTTCTCAGATGAAAGACAAAATCACATCAAAGCAACAAAAATTCAAAAAGGGCTAAGGTAAAATTGTATGAAATTATTTTTGATAGCAAATCATTAAAGGTATAATATGGTTAGGTCATATGTTTTCCTAAGTTATTTTATGATTCGAACTGATCAAACTCCTATCATAAAACCTCCTTGACCAAATCCCTTTTACCCCGCTCCATACCAAATTATCATTAATTGAAAGATAACGGTCAAGACCTAGAAGTGACCTATTGGGTCACGTCATCAGACCAGAGTATTCATTGATGATTTTTGAAATCTTCATAAATATTTCTTCGCAGTCATTCATTCCATGAAAAACTCTTATACCCGATTATCCTTCATGATTTATCACTACCCTGTTCCATTCACTCCCACTCACTGCTATTTCTTCCGTAGCCAAACCCTCATCTACAGAGAAGTCACTTTAGGGCAAGACAACCCTTCACAGTTGCTTTTGCTTTAAGAATAGGAATAGAGCAGTGAATTGAAGCCAGAGAAAGGAAGCACTTTTCATCAAGAAGAAATGGGGCTTATTGTAAGGTCAGAACCAATTGGAACTAAATATTTGGAAGGATACCCTTAGATTAAAGGGTTATTGCAACAGGCTAGATGGTTGAGTTTTATAGAGAAATTTAATGGATTTCATAAAGAAATCACAAAGTCATTTGCTAGATCATTCAATGGAGAAGAAGTGGAGATTGGGGATATCAAATTCTCCATCACAGAGTCTTTCATAGTAGAAGTAACAGAGCTGCCAAGGCAGGGAGAACGATGGTTAAAAAAAAAAAAATTCACATTGAGGCTTGGAGAAAAATGTTGAAAAATCCAGGTATGGACACTACAGTGTTTAAGAAAGGTATTCCTAGTTCAACTTTGAAGAATAAATGGAGGAATATGCTATTAATCTTACAAAATTTCATAACCTATGAAGACAGATTTGGCACTTTATATGTTTATCACATTAGGCTCGTGATGAATTTTCTAGATGAAGAAATAAATTTGCCATTTTTCCTACTTAATAGTTTAAAAAGGATGTCTTCAAATGTCCAGAAAATGCTTCAGTTCTTGGAAACTACCTTACATCATCATGGCTTAATTAAAATGTTAATTGAGTTTCATTTGAAGAAGATAGGAGATAATTGGGATGAATTCCTCCTAAGGAACTATTTTGAAGAACCTAAAGAAACATTGTCCAAAGAAAAACCTGTGAGAAGAAGTAAGAGAGAAAATGATGTTAAAACTGTTGAAATCAAGCCTAGTGTATCAAGACAAGAAGACAGTGATAAAATAATCTCTGAGAAATTGGTAAAAATCAAGAAAAAACTCAAGAATAAAAGGAAGAGGGAGTTAACAAATATATGTGTTAAAGAAGATGATGTAAAAGATGAAAATCCACCTAAATTGAGGAGAAGTTCCAGGATTAAGGGCATGATGAAAAAGACATGCATTAAAGGAATTGAAATCATAAACATTGAAGAATAAGAAGTTCCAATTTAGTCCCCAATTGATAGATCTCCTGAATAATAATATGAAGAAAGCTCTAGTAGAAGAACCCTAGATGTAGATCCATCTCAGCAGCAGTTTTATGACCATGTGGAATCATTAGAGAGAAAATCCTCAGAGAAAAGAGAAAGGTCCCCCAGTCCACAAGAACCTCCAATTGAAAAATTAAAAATAGACAATTATGAATTAGAGATACTGAATAACCATATTAAGAATGAAAATGAAATTCTAAGGGATCAAGTTAAATTGAAAGGTAGCATTAACAATACTCTCTCTCAGAAAATGGAAGGATTATATAAAGCAAACAAGAAGTTGAAGAAAAGGAATAGGAAATTGAACAGGGAACTTATTAATCTAAAGTTCAAAACACTCATGAGGAAACCTAGGATGGCATTAACTACCAGAAGAAGCAGAAAAAGAAGGCCAGATGTCCTTGCAGGGGTATCAGTACAAATGGAATGAAGTTGCATGAGGACATGCAAATTTTTTGCAGTGGGGGTATGTTGAGACGTAAAAGTGTCTTCTCCTTTGCCAAAATCCTCTTTATCTTATCATTCCTTTTGTCATTCATATACCTAAAAGAACAATAAGAATGATTAAAATCACTTAAGGAATACATGCAATGACTAACTTGTTGTACTTTTGTGGTTTTTTTGTCTTAATGATTTCTGAGCAGTTTTAGCTACAGAATGCAGTCATTCTGTAGCCAGTTACACATTCCGTAGCCATTTTGGTGTTTGAACATATTACAGGTGTCATCTGAATAAAAGGAATATATGGTTAGATTCTAAATATTTCCTACATTGTTCCTTTTCATCCATGAAGGCTAAATCAAAATCTGGAGATGCTTGTGCATGTGGTCAAACCAAGAGTCCGAGAAGCAGATTTCTATAAGGATAAGGACTCTTGATTTGCTTTTAGAAAATCACGAGTCCTATCAAAGAGTTTTAGTTTGATTTTGACTTTAGAGAACACCTGTGCCTATTTTCATTCAATTTCAATTATGTAATTACCTATAAATTTAGCTCGGTCATACTGAGAAAACAAGTTAACTATTATTTGCCAAAACGGTGATACTCTGTTTCGAAGTATTTTTTTGATAATAATAAGGAGCATAACTTTGATGCTGTGTTGAAGACAAGCTTAAGGAGTTAAATATTTTCATGCTAACTTGGTAGCAGAGGGCCCCTGCTATCTAAGGAGGCTTCCATGTGATTTCTAGATAAGTAACTTTTAATTCTGTGTTGTTGTATTTCTCACTTAGAAAGTTTTCTGAGTTTGTATCTTCCAGTATCATGTCTTGCTTTGTTTGTTCAGCTAACAGATCCTCATGATGTTATAATTAGGCATTTCTTAAAAGTTTTCCAATATATCACTATTCATTGAATGGATTTCGTTGTGACATCTTGAGTTACCAGCACTTTAAGTTTCTGTCATTTAGATTAAAAGATTTTCATTATCCTACAACCACTCTTTTTCTTAAAATCTTTTCCAACATATCACTATTGACTGAATGAGATTTAGTTGTATGATGATTAAGTTAATTAGATTGGATTGAATATCCTCATATTGTTACAAGCAGTCTTCTCTCAAAACTGTCCCAATAAATCTCTAAATCACAAAAAGACCTAATTGTAATACTGTGGGTTACTTGTTTAGAAGATCCTTATTTTGCTATATCAAGTCTCCTTCAATCAACTATTCCAATACATCTCTAACTGATGAATGTGACCTAGCTGTAACAACATAAGAAGTTTGAATGTTCATAGAGATCCTTAGCATATTGTGGCAATTCTCTTCTAAAGCGGTTCCAAAATATCACTAATATATGAATAGGATTGCACTACAATATTCTAAGTCACTGTCTGTTTTAGGAAGATCCTCATCACATTGGAGTTCAATATCTTCTACAAATTATTCCAATAAACCTCTAATCAAAAGGATTAGATTGAAACATAATGTCTTGAGTTAAATTTCATGTTCATTTGCAACCTAGGACATCCATGGATTAAAATGCTTTGTTTTTCATCATTAGGACATAATTTAAAATTTCACTTTGTTGTGAGTTTAAGGTTGTCTTTTCTTCCCTTTTTGTCATAGATTTGATATCACCTTTTAACATAGATCAACATACTAAAACCTAAACATAAAAAAACTCAAAAACATCAACAAAATAATTAAAACAATGAAATAAGAATAAGGATATTTAGGCATATATAGTGCAACTATACCTCATCAGTTTACAAACCCTAGTCGATAATTTATGCTATCAATTCAGGACATTGAATTGACTAAACAATTGGGATATTTGTGGGGTACACTGATACTCCCCAAAACTATCGGGTGTATTTGCCAAACATCAAGATGAATGTTGCTGGACGGGATATAAAATTTGATGAGGAGCAAGCCATGCAATTTTCCCTTGAGAGGGATCTTGATTTGCATGCAAAGGAGGAACTCTTGGTTTCGAAGGATGAACCTCAAGATGTGGAGCAGCCACATGTGGAGGATCATGGAGTGGCAGAAAACACTCATGCAGATCCATCCAACAGAAATGGTAGAAGGCACACCACAGAATTTGATAGATTGAGACTTGATGCGACAGAACATGTAGGAGCACCTACTTCACTGCGCAAACAGAGGCAGTCTCCAGACAGGTTTACTGGATACATGGCTCTTATGAGAAAATGTATTGTGACAAAACCATCCTCCTTTGAGGAAGCAGTGCAACAACCAATTTGGGTTGATTCCATGGTCGAGGAGTATGACTCCATCGTCAAGAAAAGTACACGGGAAGTTGTCCCAAGACCAGTCAGGAAATCAATGGTTGGATATAGATGGATCTATAAGGTGAAGCAAGCAACATATGGGAGTGTGGAGAAGTACAAGGCTAGATTTGCATCTCGGGGATTCTCACAAGTTGAGGGGATTGAATATGAGGAGACTTTCATACCGGTTGTGAGATACTCATCTATTAGATCTATCCTTTCACTCTCAACGAAGATGGGGTGGCAGATACATCAGATGGATGTGAAAACTGTGTTTCTCAATGGATTTATTTAGAACGAAGTGTACATAGAACAAACAGAAGGTTTTGAGACCTTTGACAGTGAGTTTCATGTGTGTAGACTCAAGAGAGCACTGTATGGGCTGAAGCAAGCACCTCATGGTTGGTACACCAGGATTGACAACTATTTCACCGGGTTGGGCTTCACAAAGAGTGAAGCGGATGCAAATTTGTACCAAATTGTGGTTGATGGTAAGCTATTGATTATTGTACTGTATGTTGATGATCTAATTTTGACAGGTGATGAGCAGCTCATAACTTCTTGCAAAGAGGTTCTTGCAAGAGAGTTTGAGATGAAGGACATGGGACTCCTTCACTATTTCCTTGGTTTGGAAATATGGCAACGGGATGGTTAGCTATTTGTTCTCAAGGAAAGTATGCCAAAGAGATTCTGAGTAAGTTTCACATGGAGAGCTGTAAACCCATGGAGACTCCTCTTCTAGGAAACTGGAGGAAGGAGGATGCTACTTCAGGTGAGGCAGTGGACACTACTATTTACAGGCAGCTTGTGGGTTCACTTATGTACTTGGTGAACACCAAACTAGACATTTGCTACGTAGTTAACCAACTGAGTCAAGCTATGGTGAAGCCGAACATGCTCTTTTGGAAGGCGAGGAAGCATGTCTTGAGATATCTTAGGGGCACTATAGAGTATGGATTATGGTACAAACGGACAGAGGGAGTGAAGCTTCAAGGCTTCACCGATGCAGATTGGGCAGGAAGTCCATCAGACAGAAAGAGCACATCAGGAGGGATCTTCAATAGTTCCTTGCTACAACAGGAAGCAAAGATCCGTGGCACTCAGTTCAACTGAGGAAGAGTACATGGAAGCCAGTCAAGCTGCATGTGAGGCCATCTGGATGAGGAAGATTCTGGTTGGTTTGTTTGGTCATCAGATGGATCCGACGGTGATACATTGTGATAACCAAAGTTGCATTAAAATATATGTTAATCCAACATTACATGAGAGGTCAAAGCATATATACATCCGGTACCACCATCTCAGAGATTTTGTTCAGAGGCACATTATGTTACTTTAGTACATTATGACGGAAGATCAAGATGCAAATATTATGACGAAGGCGCTCTCCAGGAGAAAAATCGAATACCATAGAGGTAGGATTAGGGTAGCTGATAATCCCTTTCTTGTTGAGAAGAAGTGTTTAAAAGTCAACAAGAAATGTGTGTCTAATTTTCCCTTAATTAAATTGGAAAATAAAATGTAATCTTATCTCATAATCACTTGTAATAGTTAACTGAGTGTGATAGACTCAGTTAGCTCATGAATTTAGAGTTGAGGGTGGTTGGTGAGGCATGCAGAGTGATTCTATTAGTTATTAAGTTCAAGTTGCAGTTAGGGCATTAGTTTAATGCATGAGAAATAAGTTAACTCAATTAATTGAGGTAAAATTAGTTTAACTAGTTGTAACTATTTGTTGCACTAGTGAGAGGTCCAGTGAATTAAATAATATTTAATTCACATGCAGTGATCTGCCATGTGACTGATGATTTAATATTAATAGTTTCATGCATGTCAGTTCCAATGGAGACCCACTTGAGACAAAGGTTAAAGGGATGTTAACTATCAGTTTTATTATTAGTAGGATGCCTGCATATTGCAGTAAAACACCCATAGGATTTCCATGAGCATTGCGTAGTTTTGGAAGGTTGAAATTCCTAAATAATAGGGATTGCATTCCACATGAATTGCATAGGCAAAGCAGGCTGAGTAGACGCTGAAAATTGGCTAAGTGTTGGTCGATTTTGTCCAGATCAGTGTGAGACAGTTGTGAGAGTGCAGGAGACTTTTGTGAGAAGAGTGCATTCTAATTGTTTCATTATTCCTTGGTGAATATACAATAGAAGATAGAGGGGTTTTAAGTAGTAAGCTTTACCCAGGAAAATATCTGTGTTGTGGTCTGATTTGCTTCTTTCTTTACTTGTTGTGATTGGTGATCGTGTTTATTTTCCACAATTGATTTGTAGAAGGATTCAGTATCTTTCTTTAGCATATCACATGATCGGATTGAATCCATTGATATACATATTGTTTGTATAGTTTCTACATGTTTGAGGTTGCCCTGATATTATGTTTCTTCTATCTTTTGTCAGTTTTTTGGGACTATTATTGATGAAATGTTTGACATCATGGAAGCACAATTTTATTGGAAAATGTACCGATACATAATATAAACCAAAGTTTTTTTCTTCTGAAAAAATTCTTTTTCTACAATGACTCAGATACTCTAGTCGACATTGAAAGATAATGCGAGTTGTCAAAAAATAAACTGTAGATGGAAATGCTCTCCAAGTATGCAAGAAACAAGGGATTTGTGCTGAAAATATGAAAAAAAGGTGTGGGTTTGGATTTGAACAGGTTGGCGTAGAGGGTGGCGACAAAGTTAATGCAGTTCAGAGGACATAATGCAATGTCAGAGAGGAGGTGATGAAGACGGGCACTGGCAGACAAAGGGTGATGGGTAGGTTCTGGTGGATTCCGATGGTGTCACATCACTTGAAAAAATGTGCTTTTCAGATGACCGATTTTTCAAAAATTCACATTATAGACAACTCTTGGAAAAAATCATTCCTCTGATGGAAATAATGACAACACGGTTTCATAGAGTTTTGTGGTATTTATTGTTACTATAAGAAATATTAAAATAATGTTTTGATGTGAAGAAGACCAAGTGTCCATCACTATTTGTTGAAGTTTTAATTATTTTGTGGTAGAAATTGGGTTAGAAATAAGTTATGTGTTTGAGAAATTACACATGAAAACACTTCAGTTTCAGTTATTTGTGTTATAATCCAGGAATAAGGTGCCATAATTTCGATCGATTTAGTGGATTTTAATAATTTTTGATGTTTTTTTGTTGATGTTGAAATGGGGTAAAACCCTCGGGGCATGTTTTCATTATGAAAAGCACTGTGATTGTGATATAGTTGATAGGCCATGGTGGAAAAATTACATATGAGAACACTTCAGTTTCAGTTATTTGTGTCAAATCCGCGAATAAGGTGCCAAAGTTTCGATCGATTCAGTGGATTTTTATAATTTTCAAAGTTTTTTTTGTTGATGTTGAAAAGGGGTAAAACCCTCTGGGCGTGTTTTTATTATGAAAAGCACTGTGTTTATGAGATAGTTGATCAATGATAGTGAATTTTTTTATTAAAATTATATTAAAATTTCGATGAGAACAAGGGTTGTTTGAGAGTATTTACATGGAATTGTTTTAGTGCTTTAGGTTTGAATTTGTTTTACTTGTATATTTACTAGTACAACCACATTAAAAATATTAATGTGGTTCATATAGTCGAAGGATTCATAAATATTATAAAAAAATACTATTGCAATATGAAGAATTTCTTACTAATGCACACATTTACCCAACTAACCATGTATTAATGGGTCAACTTTAACTTGAGCAAAAAAGAATTACACATATTATTGTAAAATGGACCATTTTGCTAAATAAATTTTTCTTATATATAAATCAATGTTATAAATAATAATGAGGAAATTATCATGGCAGAACTTATTAGAATTGGAATAATCTCAAATCCCTATAAAATTAGTGGATGGGGAGCCACGTGGCACGAATATAATTTTTTAATTTTATTAAAAGTAATGGACCATTTTGCTAAATAAAATTTTCTTATATATAAATGAATTTTATAAATAATAATGAAGGACCTATGAGATAAATTCTGCTAGAAATCAAATGGCGGGTCTCATAGATGGCTTACCCTAGCGGGAGGTTCACCCTTGCACATGCGGTTCTTCATCAAATCTCACTTTACTGGGCACACTTGTATATTCTCCCTACAACTATTATTTCCAAAATTAAGATTATTTTGGCACATGGGATAAGATCACCACCCCGAAGGAATATGGTGGATGGGGGATCCTAGATGTGGAAGTGTTTGGATGGGCCCTTTTGATAAATTCCCTATGGCGTGCTCTATTTCGAGAGGGTATAGGAGGGACATAATTCGGGTAAATTACCTGAAATACACAAAATTTTCAGATTGGATTAGGGATGGTTCCATAGGTAAAATATCTTGTTCTTACATTTGGTGGAGTTTCCATAAAATAATATCCTGGTTTCTCTAGCGGCTCTGTTGGTCTTTTGGTAAGGGTAACCACATACTTATTGTTTTAGATAATATCTTGGGTGTTAATCATGCCCCTGGCCTCTTAGCGAACATCATAGACAAACTACATGTTGAGGGACACTTCTACTTAGAATATGTCATTCATCATTGGCATGGAATGTTTCTTATTTGGAAGAAAGCCATGAACATCAGACTGGTTGGACACAGTGATGAGGTTTGGGATAACCACATTTTGGAACTCAAAAGAGCGGGTTTGTGCAGAACAAAGAGGGGCGACTATATCACATGGGGTGGGACTTTCCATAAGGTATTTGTGGATGTGGCGAAAACTTACAGGTACATTTTGTGTTCAAAATTATCTTTAAATAATACTTGTTGGTTCAGGAAAATCTGGAAATTGAAGGTCCCTATTAAGATAATTCTCTACACCTAGTTGGTTTGGCACGACAAAACACTGACTTGGGAGAACTTGCGAAAGAGAGCTATTCATGGCTTAGGTTGGTGCTCACTATGTCAAAATTCATCAGCAACAAATCTACATCTTCTACTAGAGTTCTCGATTGCATCACATGTGTGGCACTAGACTTTACATTATTTTCAACTCCATTTTAGAAATTACCTCTCTGTTGAAAAATGTATTTGCTAGTGGAGGGAGAGGGGGGGAATACACTAGCCTATTCCTCTCTACATGTTCTGGGAAATATGGTGAGCGAGGAACAAATAAATTTTTGACAATATCCCCATAAACACCCACAAGATTTGGAGCAACATCGCAATTTGGATGGGCACACAAAATATTAGCATGCATATTTAAGTTTTTGTCACTGCATCCTTGCATTCAGTTTCCTGCAAGGTACTTTGATGGTGCGACACAAGTAGATATATGTGGTTGTGGAGCATGGCCTCAGATCTGTAAAAGGAAACAATATAAATTATCTTGGCACATATGCACTAGCACAAACATGAGGGCTGAGATCTTGGCTTTGTGGGGTGTTCTTTGGTTTGCAAAGGAACTCTCCATGAATACTATCCACATATATGGGGACTCTGAGTCCCTCATAGATGGTGTGCTGGGAAAATTTTCATTTTCTCCTCCTCACATTGAAGGATGACTCAACCACATACACAATCTAAAACAAACCTTTGAGTGCATCACCTTTCATCACATATTCAGGGAGCCTAACACTGTTGTTGATTCACTGTCGAAAAGAGTTCTTTCTGCAACCACAATTTCTATGCACTTCCAATACCTGGTGGACAACATTGTTGCAGAAGATAGCTTGATTCAACTTCAGTATTTTTTATTACAATCAATTTCTATTATTTTAGCTGAACTTTTGAAAATATATGTCTTGGTACTAAAGCAGACTCACTTAGAGGTACAATATCAACATTTTTGTACACTTATGAGTTATCTAGCTTATATCCAAATGCCCCATAGTTGGACAAGGTGATGTACTGCCACAAAAAGTTTGCTAATGTCATTATGTATGTTTTAGTTTTGAAAATGTACTGGTACTATATATAAACCAGTGCTTTTTTCCTCTAAAAATAATAATAATGAGGAACTTATTAGAATTGGAATAATCTCAAATCCCTAGGAAATTGGCAGCGGGGAGCCACATGGCACAAATATAATTTTTAAAATTATTTAAAAGCCAATGCAACCTAACAAACTCCATAACACACTACAACCGTTGATAAACATTAGACGAAGCATATGCTGAGCATATTCCCTTGAGAATCAATCTAGGCCCTCAATTAAAAAAATAAAAAAAAACTCAAGAGATCCTCATCCACCTTAAGTTCAAATAAGAAGCAATCTACAATTAATGGTGTGTTTTTAATGATTATCCTTTTAACGAGTTAGTCTATATAATTAGCTATTTATTCTTTTATAAATTTATAAAATAAGTTATTTCAGTAATTTAAATAAACAAAAATGTTTATCTTATTTACTTCATTGTTTTAAGTATCATCTTAACTCCCCATCTATCAAGCTCTGTGAGACCAACTTTTTCAAGGCGTAAACCTCTTTTTTGAGTGTAAAACTTAAGAAATGTTGCACTTCCAAAGATTTGATCTCTCTCAAAAGCTTGATAGATCCAAAGTTAAGATGGATCTAGATTGGTTTATATATATATATATATATATATATATATATATATATATATATATATATATATATATATATATATATATATATATATGAAATGACTTTTTGTACGATATTTTTCCTGGTTAGTTTTAAGTAAATTCCAATAGATATTTTTAAATATTTAAGTTTAAGTTGTTCAATCTATGGAATTTGATTATCCCAGGGATTTTTTCAAAGGCTCAAAAATTGGCAATAATAACTCTATAACCTCAATTTTACCTAAACTACTATTAACAACATTTATAAGCATTATTTTCTTATAATTTTTTAATTTTGATTTTATTTTAAATAATTTAATTTAAATTTTGTTTTTAAAATTTTAATAAATCAAAATGTTTATAACATCTCTTTCCTTCTAAACTAGACAAAGCCACTTAACAAATTTTTTTATAAACAATTTATTATTTAAATTATAATTTTAATAATTTAATTTCATGACAAAAATAAAAAATAAATTAATAAAATTTAATTGTGTTATTATTCTCATCATCTTCATGATTTGAACCAAAATCATACCCAAAATACTACCGAAAAAAGCTAGCAAAAACAATTTTGTAAATGAGTAATCCATACCCTTCTCAAGCTGCTGTTTTGACATTTGAAAAAAATACACTTTAAAAATATGAGTTAGGGTAATACTATCAAAATTATTATTGTTGATATATATATTTTTTTCACAGTAGTGAGTATATGTAAAAAATACACTTTAAAAATATGAGTTGGGTAATATGATCAAATTTATTATTGTTGATATATATTTTTTTCATAGTAGTGACTTAATCATTAAGTAGTCTATTAATGATTAAAAAAGAACCAAGACATTTTGTATTGATAACAAAATCCAACACAAATAATAAGAGAGTTAACAACTTATCTCAACTAGTAGGTTTTGTTTTGCATTAAATTTTATCTAATTTATGACAAACAAATCTAGATTTGAAGCTGGATTGGAACACACACAGCCCAATCATATATGAAGTGTGGACAAATTTGAGCCAAAACTAAAATAAACAAATCTCATAATCTTAATGTGTCCAATCATCAAAGAGAAATGGATAAATTTGAGGAGTTGTCTACAACGGCGGAGGAATTGCTCGGACAGCCAAAAGTGGTCGGAATCCCGAAAATAAATAAATTAAGAAGAAATCTTTTAGTAGCAGTGTTTGAATCATGTTTTTGATGGTGGAAATGGATTCAGCACCATCAAAAACCTCTAGAACACCCAAAATATTGAAGTTTGATAGCTGTAACCTGGATTTACAAAAATCACAGCCGGATTTTCTTAAAATTTTACCGAAATTTCCATGATTTTCAGGGAAAAAAAACGGTCTAGTTAAACTACGACTAAATTTTAACTAAATGTAAGTAGAGTTAATGTTTTTATCCAACCTTGTTTTGCACAAAAGAGGTAGTGGATTTAAATATGTAAGTCACTCAAATATTTAATATCTTTAATGTGATATTTTTGAAATATATATATATATATATATATATATATATATATATATATATATATATATATATATATATATACATACATACATACATATATATATATATATATATACATATATACATATACATATACATATACATATACATATACATATACATATACATATACATATATATATATATATATATATAATCGATGATTAGGAAATTTTGTTCATTGCAATAATATTTTTACAATTTTAATTAAATGTCAATTTTTTTAGATGGATGCCAATAATTTAACATTTAAGAAATATTCTGGAATATTTTTAGTAATATACACAAATCAAAGACTGAGATTGATCTGTAAAGTAGTTATGCATTTTTTTGTCTCTTTTATTAAATTGATTAATTGAAAAAAATGTCATATGAAATGAATTATGATTTTTTGGGCATATGATATTGATAAACCATAGTATTGTAACAAAGCATATTTACAAGTTAAAAAATCTCCATGGTAAAGTGGGAGTAAATCCCGATGAATAAAAACCTTGTTCCATGTTTATTCAAATTTATAATAATAATAATAAAGCTATAATTTACTTAGTTTTTATGATTAAAAATTTAAATTAAATTTAAGTAACCTTAGATGTATTATAAAGTAAAAATTTTTAATGTTTGTTATATATTGATGCCCATCGACATTTACCTACCTTTTAATTTATATAAATGGGCTAGTTAGTTTCCATTTTAGAGTTTGTAAAGCCATTTTTTCATAATCTTTCCTACTCATGGCCCACTTTTAGCTAATTTTTCTATCCAAAACAAAAATGTAAAAACTTTGCAAAATACATCTTCAATCTTATTGCATTTTGCATCCATGCTTGATTGCTATCCTATTTTTCCTTCAGGGAAAAGACATCTTCTTTTTTCGTGAGTATCCTTGTGAACGAGAATATTAAATTGAAAATGACCTACTGAGCTTGTTGAAGATGGTGAGCTTGTTTCTACGAAAGGAGGTCGTAATGTGACCTGAAGTTCTTCCAATTGCTTCCTTTACTTGTTAATTTAACCCTCTTACCTTTGAATAAGAGCTTGATGTGCCCATAAACCTATTCTCATACCAATGCATGCCATGTTTCCACCCAACCTCAAACCACATGGTGCTATTCTAGCCGTGAAGGAATATCATGTTCGCGGGGTTTGGTTTATACTCAAGGTCCCTATGGCCCACTTGGTGGATAAGTTTGCCATTGAGTCTACTTCAAGGTTCAATTCGTAGAGGACATGGAATGCCTTATACTATTTAATGGATTTTAAACTCAGTTTGATCATTTTTGTATACATTGTAATTGAAGATCCTTTAGGGTCGTATTTAGATTGAGATGTCGAATGATATTGTTGGAGTTTTCAATGGTTGTTAATCTATGAACCAAACATTTTTCTCTTAATTATGTTGAGTCCTTGTGTCAAAGAAAACCACTTCAATTGATTATTGGATGTTGTGCCTAAATTCCACTAGTTCCGTGTTTCAAAATTTCCTTTGGGGTTATAGATCACCCACTTGGTCCTTGCCACCATAGAGTTTTGTTTTGATGCTTCGTGAAAGCAAAGGACACGTGAGTCATGATTCTGGATCAAAATTTGAATTTCTTCAATGGAAAGTGATATCTTCCATTGGTTCTTTCTTTATGTTGCAGGGATGTTTTGAAGTCTAATATGGAATTGAGCTAGCCATCTTATTTCAAAGTATCCCTATGCTTAAGGCCTTTGCAATTTTGGATTTTTGCTACATATATGTTTTTCCAGTAGAGTCTTGGCCCTTTCTGCAACCACCTCTAGTTTGGTCTCATTGTTTTGAAATATCATTTTGTTATGTGCCATCCATATTTTCCAAATGACATATTTTGGGAGAGCCACCCATACAATTTAATATCGATTGCTTCTAAATGAACCTATATAACTTTGATGTCAAGAGTCAAACCTATATACCTTGTAATGTTTTTTCCTAGAATTTCTTAGTAAATTCACATTTTACATACATGTGATGGATATTTTCATTGTTTTTTTCTTGTTAGAGTGCACATCTAGAGGGTCTCTGTTTTCCCCTTTTAATAAATTTTTATGATGTAAGGATATTTGTGTGTGCCAATGTCCAAGAAAATATATCTATTTTAGGAATACCATTTTTGTGCTAGAATTATGACCATAGCTTCGAGCGGGAAGGAGGTCCCTCTCGAAGGATCTATTGCTCATAACTTACCTCAACTATACATGTAGAATTCCTTGTCCTTTGGAATATTCTTCATTGATTGAGTAGGGAGGGTAACCTTTCAAAGAAGATAAAAAAAATAGGGATTATGTGGCTTAGGTGAGGATGAACAACGGGGCAAGTTCTATCCCTCCTATGCAGCTTCAAAAGACCAGAGTAAGATATCAAATAGCTAATTTTTTACTTATTAAGAGAGTTATTACCTGAGAGGAATACAGGTTAAATTATTCCTCAAAGGATGATTGCCCATTACACTATCTTGCTATATGTTTATTTGTTTTACATTCCCTGGGACCCATGAGAGGTGGGAATCTATGAGTGGGATGGTCGCTGAAAGTAATTTCCAAAGTCGCGAACCTCCTTTCATTGAAAGGAAGTTGTCCAAGCATCTGTTCCTTATTCCATCAAAATATTTGCACAAAAAATCTTATTTCCACTAGTAATCCTTGTATGTAATCAAAAGGCATAATACTTTTCCTCAAATCCAGATTCATCATTACCATATATTTCACACCTAGGACACCATGGGTGATTGGATTCTTAAATGTTTCCCTTTTTTCCAAGTGGATTTTTTTCTCATTAGATTTACCTCCTTGCCATTGGAAATTTCTCTTCTTGAGCAACAAATTCAAAAACTCCAACACGTTCTAGAGTTGATGTGAATTAGAAAAATGGGAGTGCCTATAGCACTTCTTAGAACAACACTAATATGCATGCCATGTTTAGCCATTGAGCTCCCCATTTTGTGAAATTTGATTTTAGCTTCTCCAATATTGGATGCCATGATATATTGGGGAAATGATTAAGACTTATTGGAATGCCTAGATGTCTAAATGAAGTCCATTCCTATTGAATAAGAATATGACGGATAAGTTGCACTGTTGCTTTCTTGGTTTTTCTTGCATTCCACATAATTAGTAGTATTTTCTAGTTTATTTATCAACTCCCCAGAGACTTGAACATTTTTTTATAATACGACATTAAATTTGGACGTAATAACTATGGATTCCCCTCCCATCTAAAGGGTGTCATCTACTAATTGGGTGTTTCTTTTTTTTTTCTTTTTTTTTTTTAAACTGAGACAGGTATGTTTTATTTATTTGGAAAGATTTGGTTGGGCCGAGGCCAAGACAACCAAAGATACATTGCGGCTAGCCGAATTTCTTGTACAATTTTTTTTTTTCCCTTTCATGGTATGCAAATTTGGAGAGGTCTTTCCTCATTTATACTGAGATCTCCTTTCGGAAGAAGGCATCCTTTGTTTGCCATGGAATCTGCTTCGCTGTTCGATTTCCTAAGGATGTAAAAGAATTTGTAGGAGGTGAATTCGAGCAACATTATCTTTAATTTTCGCAATGTCTTGTTAAGGAATGCGTTGTTAAACTGTTCCTCCGTGTTGAGCTTTTTGATGAGGATTTATGAGTCTCTGAAGGCTTGGAATTATTTTATCCCTCTGTCTCGTGCTATGTGGCATGCTTTTAGGAGGCCTAAGATCTCTGCTTGGTTGTTGTTTCGCTACTTGAGTCCCCAACGGAAACTATCTCTTCTAGTTCCATCTGAGGAATAGATAACGCCACATGCACCTGCTGCCCCAGGGTTTCCCTTGGATGCACCATCAAAAAAGATCATGGTTTTTTTTTGCTTCCTCCACCACTCTTGGAATATGTCATCAATTTCTCTTTTTTGCCATTCTAGGTTTATGGTGGGAGAGACCAATGATTGTTTATTGGCTTGAGGGGCGAGGGCTTCCATCCATTTCTTTTCTTCAGGAAGTAGTGAGGTGTCTTCTTTGTAAGTTTTTTGTTGTATTGATTCAAGGAGAAGAGATTTGGCTTTAGCTGCTATCTTTGTTGGGGGGCGAGAAGTTTCATTGAAAATCTGCTCATTTCAGGCCGGCCATATTTGCCAACAGACATATTTTGGGATGGAGAGAAAAAATCTTTGCTAAAGGGATTTGCTAGGGATGTTGTGAGGGTAACATTGGTTCCACGAAGAAAATAATTCCATCACTGAGTTGTGAGATGTAGCAGAAACCTGAAGAGATGGGTCGAGGTTTCACTATCATTTTTGCATAGCATGCACCTGTGAGGGCCAAAAATATTTATTTTGGCCAGATTGTCCCCTGTCAGTACTTTATTATGCATTAGAGTCCAAAAAAAAAATCACTTTGGGGAGTCCGAGAGGATCCCAAACCTACTTCCAGAAATTAGGTAATTGATTTCGATCTTTTCGAGGTTGAAGAGTGTAGTAGCATGAAGCGGTGGTGTAAATGCCGGATTGACCCCATCCCCATCTATCACTCGTGTCCTTGTGCATGGGAGCAACATCGGTCAACTGTTCTGTGAGAATAAATTGCTGATGGCGGAGGTCTTCTAGAACACTGTGAACACTACAAGGAAAAGACCCTCTAGTGGAGGTTATAAAGGAGGTTTTTAGTGTTATAAAATTGGCCAAAATTGTCAAAAAAACATTTTCTACAACATCCGTTTATGGTTACGGAGGTTTTGGAGGAGATTTTA
Organism: Pinus albicaulis; assembly: GCA_034641835.2. NCBI lineage: Eukaryota > Viridiplantae > Streptophyta > Pinopsida > Pinales > Pinaceae > Pinus > Pinus albicaulis. The sequence goes on from CM076581.1 coordinate 1,044,996,844, forward strand.
ATGGAAATTCAACACAACTAAAAAAACTTGGCAGCCAGAGGTTATTACAGATGTTTTTTCAATAGGTGCGCTACTAAGGTTTCAACGCACCGATGCATGTCATCTAGATAGTGGCCCCAGGCGCAAGGCGCAGTTTTGGTGATACAACGCACGGGGCCGTATCAATTGGTCTTGGGATTTGTGTGGTGCCCATAGATCGTCTCAACGCACCGGTACGTAGACTTATAGAAACGCACTGGTGCGCCGTATCAGACAAACGCACTGATATTTATATTTGGTATTGGTATTTGTGCGGTGCCGATATGTCGTACAAATGCACCGGTACGTAGTATCACATAAATGCACCGTGCGCAATATCGCACAAAACAAACCGATATTTTTAATTGGTTTTGGTATTTGTGCGATGCCCATAGGTCGTAGAAACGCATCGGTGCGCTGCATCATACAAACCTATTAGTGTACAGTAACTGACATGCACCGATGCTCATTTTGTATTTTTTAGAAACATCGACTTGTGACAGTGCAATTATTGTGATTTTTCTAAATTCATTATTCTTCAAAAGTCGACACATCTTATAACAATATTCACATTAATTAAATTTTTATTAATGCATTTGAATGTGATGTTTGGATTAATTTGTTATATCATATCATAATTATTGTGATTTTTTAAAATTCATTATTCATCAAAAGTCGACACATATATATCTTATAAAAATATTCATATGAATTAATTTTTTATTAGTGCATTTGAGAACGACAATGGAGAACGCAATAACGACAATGGAGAACACAATATAATAAATTAAAACACACACACACACACACACACACACACACACACACACACACACATATATATATATATATATATATATAAGACAACCTTTGTCATAAAAAATGGGACAGTTATTGGTATCCCTTTGTCTTTCAATTGGGACACTATGTCCATTACATTAAACAAAATGTCTAATTTCATAAACAAATATTTCAAAAAATACAACGCCTTACTTTGATATCTAAATATAGTGATCATAATTCTTTGCTTGAATATCTATCACTGCTAGAGCTACTTCCATGACTTGGGGTTATTTTCAGGAATGTTTTGTTCACGGTGTTGATTGTTTTCTTCTTCTTCACCTTCCATCTACAAACATAAAAATAAACTGAAATGAGTGTATATACATTAGTGAGAATAATGAAAATTGCAATATTAAATAATATACGTCAATGTAAATCGAAAAGAAAAATGACGTACCATAGCAACAATTGACTCATAAGCTATACACATTCTTTCAAAACCATGTACCATGCCATCTTTCAAAATTTCATCTGTTGGCGCAATTCCATACTTTGTTTCCTACAAGTTTTATACACCATAACACATCATATATTTAATATAAAAGATTTTTTTGTTCTATTAATTATAGATGGAGCTAATTAAAACAAGATCGATAGATGCTTAAACATTCCATAATTAATTTATGATATGCCAACATATACTCACAACCCACATTTAACCCAATTTCAATCAATTCCTCTGATGGTTCTTCTTTGTATGTTAGCCCATGTTTGAAGACATTCAATGATGATTTTTGTAAAACAACTTAAAAAATAAAAAAATGAAATTTAGTTAAGTTGTTATAAGGAAGTAACAATTACTCACAAACTTAGATATCAACCCTTTTCTTCCTTGTCGTCCTATTTTATGTGTTGAATGAGTTCCATTTTCTTTTCTTTTCTGCAAGAAAATACTTGAAAATTAATATTTAATGCTAAATTGTTTATTTATTGTACCTAATGATCGAAAAATTCAATGATTACATATTAAATTTGAAGCACATTGTTGTTGAGATGGCTCCTCCTGTGATGCAATTTTGTCCATTTCTTTGACCATCTCCTTGTACACCTTTTTGGACATTCCTACTCGCATATTTCTGATATCAGCTTGTTCATCTTTTGAGATTTTCACAACCTTCCTGAAAATGTAACATGACAATAAACTATTTAATTTTTATATTGATATATGAAAAGTAAATATAAGAAAAGTGATATTTATAAATAATTATAGACAGACATTTAAAGGAATTTTATTTTTTCATTCCTTATTTTTTGTTGTTGTACGTTTTTGCTATTAAAAGTCTAACATATCTCATTGACCAATTCTCTGGAAACTCTTCTTGTAGTTTAGATAAAATTTGGTTCTTGGAATCATTTGATTGATTTTTGTATTGTAAGTGGAAAGAATGTCTATACATTCGTTCCACTAGATCCCTAAAAATTTTGTAAAATATTCCCCCCCTTTCGTTAACCTCTAGCACCACTCCAGATGAGCTAAGGAGCAATTCATTTTCATTTGCATGTTCTATTTTTTTTCTTTTCTTAGAACAACATTCCTTTTCTGAGTTGTTGGTCCCTGTAGAACATTAAACAGATGTGAATTAATACTGTTTGACACATGTTATCTAATAATTTTAAGTATATTATTAATGAAAATTAAAAAAAGAAACTCATATTGGATCGATAGTATTTTTTCATTCATCTGATTCATCATTTTGCAATTTTTCCATCAAGCTTTTACGCTCTTCTGGTCTTAGATCAGAAATAATCTTATCGAGCTTTGTCATTTTGTGGCTCTGCATGATACATAGAAAACAATACATATTAGTTAAACTTACATATAGTTCAAAAATAATATTTTTGTAAAGAATTTACAAAGAACTTTCCTTTTTCGCTTTTCTTGATGTGTTATCATTATTTTTGTTACTTGATCTCTTGTCAGTTATTTCTTTATTAATCTGAAACCTATACCATATCATTCATTAATATATTTATAAATAAATTGTCATTTTTTCAGGTAAAAAATAAATCTCAAGAAACCGATGTGCCTTTCATAATGTACGCACCGACGTTAGTGCATGAGGGTCTTATAAACGCACCACACAAACAGTATAATAGACCATACGGTGCTCTCCTCGTAACATAGCGCACCGATGCCCTATTTTAGATATGACACACTGATTAAAAAAAATTGTTTTTAAATTGTTTATTACACAGTACTTGTGCGGTGCGCTAGTATGATACAACGCACCTGTGCACTAGGTTACGTAGGGTGCACCGATAAAAAAAAAAAAAAAAATCCATTTTTTTCAAAAATTTACGCAAGGGCCGACATGGATTGGGATTCGACTATGCAAGTCGTCCTGTGGGTTGGATTTCAATCTAAAATGAAAAACCCTAATTCTGAAATCACAGAAACAGGGAGAAGAAAAGGCAGAAACAAAAAAATGAAGGGTTTAGGGTTAAAATGGATTTTTTTTTTTCGAAAATGAAAAACAAATTGAATTTTTTTTCTTACTTCATAAAAAAACTGTAGAAAAAGTAAAAAAAATAATCAAATTTAATCATGAGATCATTTGAAATTCTATGCTATAGGGTTTGAATCACCAGAGGTTTGGATTCTGATTGTCTGAATACTTCTGTTTGAATGTATTTCACTGCTCCACAGTTCTCTCGTGCTCTCTTGCTCCAGGTATGTCTCCTACAAATCTCTGGCTGAAAATTTTAGCAAAAATAGTGAAATATTGAAAAGTGTTTAGTATTTAAAGAATTGTTTTATGAAATTAGACTTTCAAAAATATTTTGCCGCCCATTTTTCAATTTACCGTTTTTTTTTTCACTTAAAGAAAATAGAGTTGTGCTTTTTTTATTTGCAGTTATTTGTCACGATGTGTCACTTAATAGCACCGCACTAGTGTGTCCATTGATAACACAACACCCATGCAGTTAACTATACATTAGCACCAATTTGCGATTAAGGGACCGAAATTACTTTTACATGTGTACACCAAAATTAGACATGCTGGAAATGTACATTTTGCTGTGAAAATCTTTGGGCCATTTCTTTTCAAAACTACACCTCTTATTCTTTTAGAAAAAGAACTTGACTCTTTTCATAACCTGCAACAAGAAAAGGTTCCCCATGATTTGCTTGTTGACCCATGATCTGCTTGCTCATTTGTAAGTTCCTCCTCCATCTTGGCATCCAATTTCCTCTTTTCTCCTTTGTGCTTTCTATCTTGATCTTAGAAAAATTTATACAATCTCTGTTTTACGAGAAACTGACCTTGAATGTTCTGGGAGAAATGACAACGAGTCCTTCATTCTACATATGTTAGCAGAAGAAGACAAATTTTCGACTAGACGATGCAGTTATTACATGTGGAGGCAATGGTTTCCCGTAGAAAATGAGTATAGGGTTGGGTAGAGGAAAGACATTACAAAATGGGCTATTACATTAGCTTTTCCAATGGTAAACCGATTTGCAGGTGGAAATATGGTAGCTGCAGGTATCTATGCTTTTCTTCCCACAGAAATGGTCACTGGATTTCCATTTATAATACAAGCATACTTTTTACTGGTTTCATCCAAAGAGAGCATCATTTTCAATAACAAATGGAACCAGGGAATCCTTAAGTGTATCATGTTCACATTTTGTTCGACATTTCGTTCTTTGATAAGTGCTAATTCACCTATACTTTCAAAAATTTGGATTTTTGGGTACCTTCCATGTGATATTCCTCGTTATCCACAGGACCACAGCTCAGACAAGTTAGAGATGCCATTCAGGTTCAATTTAAAGCCGAAGATGTGATTTTATGTGACGTCAGCTTTGTTAGTAAAAGTTTATGTAAGGCAACCGAATCTCAAACAATACTCCTAGCTTCTAAACACATTCTGGAGAGAGAAAGTGAACATGGTCATCAAAGCGAACAAGCCCATTTGTTTTATCGTAATGTACACATTGTGCCCTATTTTAGATATGGCGCATTGATTAAATTTTTTTTTTTTTTTTTTTTTAAATTTTTTATTACATAGTACTTGCACAGTGCCTTGGTATAATACAACGCACCAGTGCGCTAGGTTACGCAGGGTGCACTGATAAAAAAAAAATCCATTTTTTTCAAAAATTCACGTAAGGGCCGACATGGATTAGGATCCGACTATGCAAGTCGTCCCGTGGGTTGGATGTAAATCTAAAATGAAAAGCCCTGATTCTGAAATCACATAAATAGGGAGAAGAAAGGGCAGAAACAAAAAAAAAATGAAGGGTTTAGGGTAAAAATGGATTTTTTTTTATTTAATTAATTAATTTATTCATTTTTTTTTAAAAATTTTTTTTCTTCTGAAAATGAAAAACAAATTGATTTTTTTTCTTACTTCGTAAAAAAACTGCAGAAAAAGTAAAAAAATAATCAAATTTAATTACAAGATCGTTTGAAATTCTATGCTACAGGTTTTGGATCACCAGAGGTTTGGATTGTGATTGTCTGAATACTTCTGTTCAAACGTATTTCGCTGCTCCACAGTGTTCTCGTGCTCTCTTGCTCCAGGATGTCTCCTGCAAATCTCTGGCTGAAAATTTTAGCAAAAATAGTGAAATAATGAAAAGTGTTTAGTATTTAAAGAATTGTTTTATGAAATTAGATTTTTGAAAATATTTTGCCGCCGATTTTTCAATTTACCGATTTTTTTTCACTTTAAGAAAATAGAGTTGCGCTTTTTTTATTTGCGGTTATTTGTCACCGGTGTGTCACTTAATAGCACTGCACCGATGCGTCCATTGATAACACAACACCGATGCAGTTATTTGTACATTAGCACCAATTTTTGGTTAAGGCACCGAAATTACTTTTACATGTGTACACCAAAATTAGACATGTTGGAAATGTACATTTTGCTGTGAAAATATTTGGGCCATTTATTTTCAAAACTACACCTCTTCTTCTTCATAAAAAGAAACTTGAGCCTTTCCATAACTTGCAACAAGAAAAGGTGCCCTATGATCTGCTTGCTCATTTTTAAGTTCCTCCTCCATCTTGGCATCCAATTTCATCTTTTCTCCGTTCTGCTTTCTATCATCTTTGGTATCATCCTCTGTAAAATCATTTCGTTTGTCACTCTTATCTTTCCTTCCCTCACTTTCATGTTCTCGCTCTCGTCGCTTGTGAGACCTGCCATCCATTTCTTCATCATAAGGATTCATATCCTTTGTCTCACGAGAACTCCTACCCCTATGAATAGCCTCAATTGACCTTTCGTTACTATCCCTATAGAAATGAGAATTGTTACCTTCATGGGACCTACCAGCTCGATCAACAACCTCAATTGATCTTTCTCTGTTGTCCTTAAGGGAATATGAATCCTTCCCTTCATGGTGCCTCTTGGCTTTATCAACTGCCTCGATTGATCATTCTCTACTGTCCAATATTTCCCTGCCATCCTTATAAGAATGAGAATCATTACCTTCATGTGATCTCTTAGCCCGTTCAAGAGACTCAATTGATCTCTCTCTGACATCCCTTAGAGAATAGGACTCCTTGCTTTCGAAGGACTGTTTCACCTTGCTAGTCACCAGAGCATCGACAGGTATTTCTCTGCCATCAACTCTGCTCTCCCTTTCTCCATCATGGGACCTCTTAACCCTATCGTCAGCCTCAACCGAATGCTCTCTGCCATGATCATGAAAATACTTACCCTCGTGACTAGGCCTCTTAACCCTATCACTGGTCTCAACCAAGCTTTCTTGACCACCCTTCTCATATTTTTCATAAATATTTTCTCCTTTTTTACTCTGTTGAGCTCTGTAGCCATCTGCATCCCTGTAAGCATCTTTGTCCATATTTTTGTTCGAATCACTCATTTTCTCCGCTATAAACTTCTCAGTTGAAATTCAAACTCTCGTTAGCACTAGTTGCGGTGCAGCTTGTAAATTTACAGGCAGCATTGCGGACCGGTGTGCGCCGAACAGTTTGAGCGCACCGCGCGACAATTTTTTTTCTTTTAAATGGTTAATTTTAAGGTTATTTTAAATTATAATCCGTTAAAAGGCCTAATTATGGAAAAACAAGAAAAATACCTATACATTTAGCCATTGAGGAGGCATATTGGCTATAGAATTTGCAAAAGAAAAATTGCCCACCGTTTTGCAAAATTTACGCTGGAGATTGGTGGGCAATGCACAACAACAATGCGTGAAATGGGTGCAATGGGAGCACCGATGTCAGGGCAACTTAGACAAGGATAAATAGCACGGTGCTTGAGAGTTCTGGAGCACCGAGAAAAGTGAAAAATGCATTTTTCTGGCCGTAATTTTTTTTTTTTTATATTTAACCCTGTTCCGGTGTGCAGTTTTTATAGGCGCACCGGTGCGGTTGCTGAAGACTGCACCAAGTGGTTTCTGTTTTGGCGTGGTGTTTTATGAGGCACTGGTGTGGAAGATTTGTAAAGCACCGGTGCACTACGGTAATAAGAGGCACCGGGCGGGTGTGTACAGAGCATAGGGTGTCTGGTGTGCCAATGTTTTGTGGGCATCGGTGCTTTCTCTTGTTGAACGCACCGGTGCGGTTTAGGATGATAAGCACACCGGACGACAAACATCCAAAAAAACCATCGCCCACCAAACTCCTCTAGTAACCTCCACTAGAAACGAATGTCTGGGGTATTTTTATAAGGTTTTGCTCAAAAACATCCACTAGAGTGTATTTTACTTGTAGTGGAAGATCCCATCCAAACCAATTCCCGTGCCTGTCCCAGATGGAGAGGTCGTATAAGCTACTAGTGCCTACGTGGATCAACCACTCTCGCAATTATTTTATTTCTTCATTTTTGCAGAGAGGATCATGATCCATAATGCGATCTTTCCAAAGCTTCATTCTCCTTCCATTTCCTGGGATGCGATATACATTCTGTTTTAAAAAAAAAATACTTTTCCGACAAAGGTTCCAAACTTGTGTGTCAATAACTGTGTTTTATGCCTGCAATGATCTTAGAGGAGCTCCATGCGTGTACTTTGTTCTTAGGAGTTTGCTAACAAGGTGTTTCGGATCAGTATGCATTTTCCATAGTATTTTGCATCCCAACGCGAGGTTGGCGAGGGAAGGATCTCAGATAGGTAAGCCTCCATCCTCAGTTGGTCGTTTCACAAGCTCCCAGTTTGCCAAGTGAAATTTTTCGCTAATTTCCTTTTCCTCCCTGCCAAAGGAATTCACACAAGAGCTTGGAGATATGGTCCATGATGTTTTTTGGAGCCAAGAGGAAGGAAGCTTGGTAAACATGAAGAGTATACAATACAAATTTAATTAGGATCAATTTTCCTCCTTTGGTGAGCCAGTGACCTCCTCAGGAGGGAATTTTGGACTTGATTTTACTGATGATTTCTATCCACAAGGATATTTTATTGACCCCAATTGTTAATGGCAAACTCAGGTACTTTATTTTTTCCCATTGGGCAAATCATTCGAACCCAAGGAGCTGCGCAATGCGGGTAAGCTCATGTTGCTCCACATTCCATCCAAATACTGCACTGTTTCTTTCATTAATTAGTGCTCCAGTGACCCTGCAGTAGCTTTTGAGGATAGAGTCAAAGGATTTTGCAATTCTATAAGAGGCTCCTCCGAGGAGAAGAGAATTTTCAGCAAAGAGGGCATGGTTCATGGGATCCAAGCTATTTGATATTCTTAAGCCAGGTAGAGCCCTAACATTCCTCTTAGCAATGAGCTTTCTTCTAAGGGTGTCCGCCATAAGAATGTACAGGAATGGGGAGAGAGGAAAACCTTGCCTCAGTCCTCTCTAAGCTTGAAAATATGATGCAGGGCGCACGTTGACCAACGGTGCAATCCAGGGCTTTTCAGTGCAAGCTTTTATGAGATTGAAAAAATGAGGGGAGAATCCAAAGGAGAGGAGGACTTTGTGAAGAAAAGAGAGATTGACCTTGTCAAATGCATTAGCCATATCTAGTTTAATCAACATCCCTTTTTCTTTTCGCTGCTTGCTGGAATGGATGGCTTCTTGCACTTGGATTACATTGTCCAGGATATGCTTGCCTTCAAAAAACCCCCCTGGGGAGCTAGATATTATTCTCCCAAGCAGAGGTTTGATTCTGTTAGCTAGGAGTTTGGCTAGAATTTTATAGGAGGCATTGCAAAGGGAGATGGGTCTGAATTTGCTAAAGGTTTCTGGATTAACTTATTTCGGGATTAAGGATAGGATGGTTGAGTTGATGCCTCCCCCTACCTTTGCTTTGTTCAGGAATCCTTTTATCATTTTCAGCAAGTCATATTTGATTATTTCCCAACAAATTTTGTAGAAATGGATCATGAATCCATCAGGGCTAGGGCCCTTGTATGGTTCCATAGACCAAATGAATTTGATAATTTCTTTTTCTGAGAAGGGTTTAGTGAGGGCGAGGTTGTCTTCAGGGGTGAAAAGGTGGGGGATGTTTAAAGAAGGTCTGTTGTGTCCTCTTCGTTGCCATCTATCCTAGGAACATAGAGGTTTTTGAAATGGCTTTCTGCTGCTGCTTTGATTTGGTAAAACCCTTTACAAATCTGTCCCTCAGCTATTGTGATTTCCGTAATGTGGTTGCGGGAGAGGCGAGCTCTGTATTGGTGGTGGAAGAAGGAGGTATTCTGATCCCATGACTTCAACAATAGGCTGCGAGATTCGATTCTCCAATATTCTTCTTCCATGAAAAAGGAGTGATAGGAGGAGTTTTGGGCTTTCACCTCTTTGTCAAGCACCTTAGGAGTGATATTTTTGCTTTCCATTTCCAGTTGCAGGGTCTCCAGTGACTGAACTTCTTCTATTCTCTGACTGGTTGGAGTTTTTATGGGTTTTCTTATCCATTCTTTCAGGACATGCTTTGTAGCCTTAATTTTTTGCTCGCACACATAACTTGGAGACCCAATGATAGGTTTGTCCCAGGCTGCTCGTATAGTTTTAGAGAATCCTTCTCTTTCAATCCAGAGGGGACTGAATCGAAAGGGGATTGGGCCCAAGTCTTCTTCATCTTCCACAAGGAGTTGAATGGGTTTGTGGTTTAAGGTAAGTTTAGGGATAATTTTTGTTGAAATTATCTTTTTTTCTATCAGCAGTGAGCCTTGGACTGAGAATCTGTCCAAGCGGGCAGAAATGTGATCCTCCTCGATTCTGTTGTTGGTCCAGGTGAAAAGGCTTCTCACAAGGTTGAAGTCTAGGAGATCCCATTGCTGAATAAGGTATTCCACCAAGGGTAGCATTTGGTCTCTATTGCTGTCACCTCCCCTCTTTTCTCTTGGTTTCAGGACTATATTTAGATCTCCAACCATAATGATATTATTGGGGGAGTGTTGCTCTAGGAAGGCAGATAGAGAGTTCCATCAGTCTCTTTTTTCAGCATAAAGTACATGGATATAAAGATTGAATAATGAAAATGTCAACTTACTTGTGCGGTGCTTTAGTTCGGTGAAGATCCAATGCTGGGTCTCAAAGGAGATGTTCAGTTGGAAGAGTTCATTGGACCATAGAGTTGCTAATCCACCTGAAGAGCCCCTTGAACTTACTGCTTTGCCTGCATTTTCTCCCACTTCGACTTGTTGATGTCGAGAAGGGAAAGCCCTTCGATTTTAGTCTCTTGGAGCATGAGGATGTCTGGGGGGTGTATTTTCAAGAGGTCTTTGACAACTTCTATTTTCAATGGATTCCCCAAGCCTCTGCAATTCCAAGAGACTAGACACATTATTTACCAGGGGAGGGGTTAATGAATCCTCCCTTGGGAGGCCTTGATTTGGTATTTCTCCCGATAGACATCTCTATTGTAGGTTGGATTGCTTGCGTTTTTAGCCTTTCTGCCTCCTCTTCCCTGACTTCTTTATGGGATTTCCTTCCGGCTCTTTTTGACGGTCTCTCAAAGGTCTCATCCTCTGAGGAGCATGAGCTGTCTGCCGAATTTTTCTTTGTGATTAATTTGTATGAAGGGTTGGAAGGGTTGTCTTAAGAGGCTCCAAGAAGGACTGTTTCTTCGCCTTCTTTGTTGGAGGTGGGAGGCACATTCTATTCCACGCTGTCCGGGGCTGATTCTGGAGAGTTTGCAAGGATGATTTCCTTATCATTGGGGATTGAGGCCACATCCTGGGTGGGGATGGAGCTCTTGTCATTGTTGATCCAGATTGTGGTGGTGTTCCCCTTTTTGATGCCCTTCCCACTTCCTTTTGGATGGGCTGCTTTCTAAACTAGGGTCCATTGCTCACCCTTGGTTTTCTCATTCTTCTCCTTGGCCTTTTTCTTGCAATGTATTGCGAAGTGTCCATATCCATGACAATGTCTGCATTTGAAGGGGAGTTGTTCATAATCTAGCTCTTGAACATGGGACCATCTGACAATTGTTATTTTGATTGCTTCTGACAACCCTTCTTCCAGATCTACTTCGACGCAGATGTGGGCACAAGAATACTGGTCTTTTCTTACAGCTTGGTCAATGTATTTTCCTAGGGCATTTCTAATAATCTAAAGGGACTTCTGATTCCAGCAGTGCAATGGGAGATGGGGGAGACACACCAAGGCTGGAACTGTAGAGGGCACGCCTTGGGAGGGATCAAAGTCAAGCAACCACTTGTTTAGGTATAGGCCTTGCGGCCCCATGAAGTATGGGCCGTTCCTAAAAATGAGACTTCTATCCTCTTCACTTTCGAAAACAAACACAAAGAAACCTTTTCCAACAAAATAAATTTTTATACCTTCTTTGGTTAATGGGATCCAGTTCCTTTGAACCCAATCTTCCACTACTTTGGGAGATGGCCAGAGGCCCGTGAACTGCCCTATGAGGTCTCTCTCTACGAGATTCAGTGCAGATCTGCATGTTTCTTCTTCTGGGAGGGCCACCGAGGGGATTTCGTCCATTTTTTTAACAAATTTCTGCTGCATTGTTGTAGGAGAATGTTTTCTGCAAGAGGCCACCAAGGTATTGAAGGCGCTCACCTCTGGAGGGAGAGGGAGGGGTTCAGATCCCCCCCCAGTGGTCATGGCGGCGAGAGGGAAGGGAAGCTAGGGCATGGGAAGGTTTGTTTTGCGCAACAACCTTAGGGACACACGCGGGTTTCTTAGTTTGAAAAATTCGGTGTGGTCAATGTTTTTGACCCCTCTAGTGATCGATAAATTAGGGAGGTTTCCAAGATCAAATTCTAATTTCCCAATTTTTCCATGAGAATGCATGGGATTGGGGAGAGTGAGCATCCCTGCCTTAGTCCTCTTGAATATTTAAAAAACATGGCTAATCTCTCATTGAGCAATGAATATATCCACAGAGAGATGATACATGTCAATATTCATTTTATAAATTGAGAGTTAAACCCATATAGACGAAGAACTACAAATAAAATTTCATGTCTAACACCGTCAAATGCATTTTCCATATATAGTTTAACTGGAATTCCTTTTTCCCCTCATGCTTTGTTGGATTGGATGACTTCTTGTACCAAAACTATATCATCCATGAATTTCTTATTTTGGATAAATCCACCTTGGTTTTTAGATATTAGAGACGGAAAAAGAGATTTGACTATGTTTATAATGATCTTAGAGACTAATTTATATGAAACATTACATAGGGATATATGGAAAAATCTACTTAAGGAAGAGGGATTCAATTCTTTTGGAACATGAGCTAGAAAGGAATAATTGATTCCTTCCTTTATTTGAAATTATTTTTCGATATGTGAGATCATTCTTGTGAAATCATGGGTTATAATATCCCAAAAAACCTTTTAGAAGTGTGTTGAAAAACCATCAAGGCCCAATGCCTTATCTGGATCAAAAATCAAGAGAACCTCCCACACTTCTTGAGTCTTAACATGCTATATTAATCTCTTATTGTCTTGCTCGTTGACCATCTGGTGTAGATGTTTGAGAATTTCTTGAATAGCTTCTTCATCCTCATAAATGTGTTTAGAGTAAAACTCTACAATTTTTTTTAAAGCTTCTTATTTAATTTATTCAAATGAATTAAGTGTCTCTCCATTTGTTTTGTTTATTGATTTACATTGTTCCTCCACAAAATTTGATTAGGTTGTTTATGGAAACAAACACATGCTTCTATCCCATGATTTTAACCACAAACTCCATTATTTGAGGTGCCACATTTTTTCCTCACTTTTTAAAGTCATCTAATTTTTTTGGAAGGCTTGTTTTAATTCTACCAAGGAGCTCTTTGTGATTAGTTGTTGTTACATCTTTCTTTGAAGTTCCTCTAATTGCTGCTTGCATAGAAATATAGAATATTTTTTTGTAGCTATGATTGAATTTTCCCTTTATTTTAAAAGCTTTCTTGAATTTTTTTATTTTTTCCACCCAGATGAAAACTAGGGATCCCTCAATCCACTAACTCCATTCCATTGAGACTATTTAAAAAAGTTTAGGTTCCTTCAACCAACTAGGATTGTATAGGAAGTAGTGGGGACCATAATTTTCTAGAGGAGAGATGGATGGAACAATAAGGTGAAGGTTGCAATTTCCCCATGCACGTATTTGGGATAGAGGGGCAACATTTCCATCCAAGATGGAGCTTTGGATAAGGAACCTATCTAATCTTGCCATGATATTTCCTGGTTCTATTATTTTATTTGATTAAATGTATTTTCCATTTACATGCTTTAGATCATACATATTGAAGGACGAGATGAGATACTCTAGGTTTTTTTGAAATGGATCCTTAACCTTGAATCCTTACTTTTTTCCACATTCTTAAGTTGTAATATTAAAATCTCTTATAAAAATCCTATTGATCTCCATTTTTGTGCTTTTCTGGTTTAAAATCATTTTCCAACATGACATATTACCAAAGTAAGCATTGGGAATATAAGTTTCAAGGAAACTATATGTTTTATTTGAGGTGATATGAAGGAGATTTACAACTATCCAATTGGAAGAAACACTATCTTGAATGAGTTGAAAGTGAGATGAAAATAAAATTGTTCAAATTCCCCCTTAAGCCCCTCCTGAACCAACTTCCTTGGCCACACTTTCCATATTTTCACAATTCTTAGGAGGATGATGCCCTCCTCTAGTTTAGTCTCCTAGAGGAGTAGGATTTGTAGTTTTTCCATTAGAATCAAGCACCTCATTGATGCCCATTTTTCTTCATTACCTAAACCTTTATAGTTCCAAGAGATGTGTTTCATCATTAACTACTTGCTTAAGAGGCTCCCCATGTAGGGGGTGCATTGCCACTTAGGTTCTTAATATTTTGGGTGTTTTTTTATTATTATAAATTTCCCCTGAAGTATGTTGTGTTCCCATTCCTTTATCCCTTCTTGCTTGCTTTTCAAATAAATGTCTTTGTTGTGTTTCCTTCCTTTCCTTGTTGATCATCTCACTACTCGGTATCTTGTTGCTTCTTCTTATACCTATTCTCCCATTGAATCTATAACTGGAAATACCGACCTTGTGGGAGGATGATAGTAGGAAGGTCCTTCCCCACGGAATGGGATCTTAATGTACTTATATAGGGATGGAATTGTTGTTTGCTAGGGGACATCTTTTGAAGGGGGACTTTTTTCTCTTTCGTCATTTTCTTCTACCTTAGTTTCAAGATTTTCTAGGGTTTTGGATAGGATTTGATATTTCTTTCCTTGTGGATTTCCTTTGAATTTCTGATGGGGGATTGTGAGAGGCTTTTCTTTGAGGAGGAAGGGTTTTCAAGGAGAATTTGGTTAAGTGAAGATTGCTTGGCCAAGTTTTCCAATCTATTATTGTTGTGATTTTTCTTAGGTTGTTGCCACTGTTCCCTTTGTTCTCCTCGCTTTTACTGAGGTAGCTCTAGGGCAGTTTCAGTTGAAATGTATGTACTCATGACATGATTTATATTTGAAGGGGATCATTTCGTAGTCCACCTCCTCATTAAAATTCCAATTTTCAAGTGACAGTTGAATCACTTCTGAAAGTTGACCTTTTCCAAATCATCTTCAACAAATATTTTGGCACATGCAAACATTCCTTCTCTAGGTTCTACTTTATCAATTATATATTTCCCAAGTGCATTGCCTATGTTCTTCAATATTTCCTCATTCCAACAATGAAGTGGGAGGTAGAGGAGTTGTACCCAACTCAAAACAAAGAAAGGGATGTCATTTTTTGAGTTAAAGTCAAGGCTCCACCTATTTAAATAAATCCCTTACGCTCCCATAAAATATGGGCCACTTCTGAATATTAAGTCCCTATCTTTTTTTTATTCGAAAATAAAAGTAAAAAAACCTTTTCCAAAGAGGGGCAATGAAATTTTACCCTTTATTGGAGGTTGCTAGTTCTTGTCCACCTAGGATGCCAAAGAGCATGATGAAGGCCATATGCCCATGAATTGTTCGATTAATACTCTCTCCGCTAGTTGTAGGGCTATTGAATGTGACAACTTAGCATGAACGAGGAATTTTGGTATTTCTTCTAGCCTTTTAATGAAGTAGGTTCATTGTTGCTCGAAAGATTTTGTGCTGACCAACACAAGAGAGGCAAAAGCATCTATGTTTGGGGGTAATGAGGGAAAAGGCAAGCCTCCCCTCGAAGGTTGATCCATTCGATTTAGGGTTTAGATTGAAGTAGTAGTAATAGCACAACACATAAGTCAGAAAATCAACAAAATATTTTAAAGGAGAGGAGACTTGGTAATGAAGTACCAAAAAATGAAATTAAAATGAATGAAATAATTAATATATTTTCAATATTTATAAAGATGAAGTAGTAAAACGAATCCATAATTTTCAAAGTTTCCAATAAGATCATCCATCCCAATCATCATATCCAAGACTTGTACCCAACACTCGTGACTTTTCAAGATCACTAATTTCAATCATCATATCAAGGACTTGCACTCAATAATTGGGATTTCCGGGAAGATCGTCTATCATAATCATCATCTCTAGGACTTGCAACCAATAATTAGGACTTTCCAAGAAGATCACCTATGCTAATCATCATCCCTAAGACTTACAACCAATAACTAGGACTTCCCAAAAAATTCACCCATCCCAAAACTCCATATGAATTATTCAATTAAAGCTACCATGACACATTTTATTTAAGCATTAAGGGTCCTTCACATGATTATGAATAGTTCACTTTAACACTCATTGCATTGGGTAATAGTCTACTTATATTCATTGCATTGAATAATGCCACATGAATGAAGTGAGCTTAAAGCTAATAAAATAAATTTCATAAACTCAATCATTGCAATGGGTAATAGTCTTCTTAGGACTCATTACATTGAGTAATGCTCATATAAATAAAGTAAGATTGAAGCTAATAAAATAAATTATACAAAATCAACCATTATTAAAATTTATATTGGATAACTAAAACTTAACTAAAACTTTTCAAAGTGGTCATTCATCCCAAAACAAAAACTCAAAGTCACCTACCCATGACTCTTATGATTCATATAGACTATAACAAAAAATTTCCAAATCTTCTTCCCTTACTAACCATTTGCAATAATTATAAAATATATTAATTCTATTTAATAAGTCACATCAATAAAATAATAAATATTTTTAATTTTTAATTTAGGAAAATAATTTAAATCGATTATATGATAATACTCAGATGTAAATATTCCAGAATCAAATATATTGAATTAAATAATAAATTATCTTATATTTAAATATCATTTAATTGTACTGAAAATGTTTTATATAATTGAGCCCGTAGACAGATGAGTTGCAAATTCACGTGTTATGATGCCACCAGCAACGCTAAGATGGCCACATATTTGAAAGTCCACATGTCATGCAAAGATTAGAGGATACAAACATAGTTAGCATCGCCAAAAATGCGGCGCTGACAATGCCGTGGCACCGATAAAATTATAGAGGAATTATGAACATGTGCGAGTGATCATGTTGTCGTGAATTAGGTTTTAGGTTTTATTATTAGGCCCTACTTTTCCGGCTTTTTCTTAATAAAATTGAAATGATGTTTTTAAATTTTTTTGGGAAAGATTTTATTGTTAACCTAGAAATTTACAAATGTGAGAGATATTATTTTATTTCATGGGAAAATTATACTAGAAAGAGAATAGTGGCGGACATTAGTCCAAAATTGATAGAGGAAAACGATACCCAATATGCATTAAGATGCTACCTCACCGACGGGCAAACCACCATCTAAAGATATAAACATAAAGACAAACTTGGATAATTGCTATTGAGACTAAAGAGAGTAGGTCAAAAATTGAGAACTTTTATCTCATAAATGAGAAAATTATCCTTTGGTAGAGCTAATTAGAGAAACAAAGTTGTGAATAACATATATATATAACAATAAAACGAGAAACCTGGCCATCAAGAAGACATGGATGTGTCCAAATTGATGGGTAGGTCTGTTCCCTTGCTGTGGGGTGGCACTTACGACTTTGAAGGTGATCCCATTTATAGACATGTTAAGCAACCCTCCACATCCACCATTAACATCTTCAATTCCTCTAACATGTCTAGGAGGTTGTCATGTGCCTCTCACCAACCAACAAGAACCTTCCCAAGAAGAAGTTTAATATGCCAATAAAAGTCAATCATGTATAGGCAATCATTATGATGCCCTTTAGTATTGTTGGTATCTGGAATCCATGCTACCATGCCATCCAAAACCTCTAAATCCAATATATTTTGATGTTCGTCATGAATTTCTTATTGTATTTCAATCAGGCTATGAGCTTGGTAGTTACAAGTAGAAGATTTGGTGTGAAATCTGGCCCAAGAAACCACCAATAGTGCCACATCAACCCCCTCCTCAACAAGAATGCGTTCGGTATCTAGTCATGGAAACAAGAGGAAGGAGAAAGTTGAGCGGGCTCAAGAGACTTAGAACAGATGGGCAGATTAAAAGAAGGCCCAAGGAAAAGAGAAATTGTTTCACAAGGAAAAAGATGAGTTAGAAGAAGCCGAAGTAAATCCTTCTCCATTTGAAAGAGCCAACGAAGGTGAGAGAAAAACTAAGGAAAAATGATCATGCAAAGACATATAGGAAGGAGGGTGCCAACTAAAAGTCATGGCTAGAGGAAACAACATCAAGGAGGAGAGGAGTTGAAGTTAGTGAACATAACCTTGCACTAAGGGATTTTTTTTTTCTTTTCTTTTCGCAGTAGGAAAAATCAACAAACTTTCTATTACAAACATCAGTATTACCATCATTCCAACATCTATCGCCAAAGATAACCCTATTTAATAGAATGGCCCATGTATCCCAAATTGCATCTATAAAAAAATCCTAAAAATAATAGCTACATTTTTTTAACAGGAATATTATGTCAACATATGACCACAACAAGTATATTATAGCCAGAAACATCGATGAAAATGAACCCAAAAAAAGAAACCCCTGCTATATCATGTGTCGAAGATTTTCCTTGACCCAAGAAAACAATCGTTATGAAATGCACTGTAGATGATCTCATCACGAAGATATCAATGACCAACTTTGATAAATGCATTTGCAGTCCCATTTTGTTCCAAGAATATATGAGTAAAAGCTAGCCCATCAAATAAACAAATCAAATTTTTAATCCTGTGTAACTAATAGGAAAACATGGGAGAATCAAAAGATGTCTTGTTCCCAACCAACTCAACAACCACTTTAGAGTCCTTCAAAACATCCATTACCTTTATGGATAGCCATTTTGCACAATATAATACACCCTAAAAAACAATGATCTCCGCCCTCAAATTGGTACCCGTCTTGTTGTACCCAGAAAAATGATAGTATTATCCAAACTTAATAAGAATATATGCACTGCTCCCACAAATATTCTTATTCACAACCCATAAAAAAACCAATAAGTATCAATGCCAAATGTCCACTAGTTTGATGCATCTCTTCCGACCCTTGCATACCAGCAGTGTGAAAAATTAAGCCTCTAAAACCGATCAAACAGAACTGACAAAAGTGGATAGGAAAGAGCGGGAAAAAGTATATGTGAAGTTGGGTATGGGTTTTCATTACATAAAAAGAATTTGAGAAAAATGGAATAAAATAAAGCGAAAAATGGAATAAAATAAAGCGCATCATTTGTTAAAGAGAGTCACGCTCTTTAGATTAGCTCAGTTTGGATTTGCACTCAGATTTTGGAGGATTATGGTGGTTGGTTAGCATATGACATTTTGTTTTATCGAGGAGGTTCACGCTCTTTTAGCTTGTGAGAAATTGTTAAATTATTCGTTTTGGGAAGGAAAAAATTGGAGGATTATGTTGGTAGGTTAGCATATGACATTTTGTTCTATTAAGGAGGGTCACGCTCTTTTAGCATGTGAAAAATTGTTAAATTATTCGTTTTGGGAAGTAACAAATCATGATTTTTATTTTATTATAAAATTAAAATTCTATGTCGAGATAAGATGTTATAGGTATAATATAAATAAATTAAGCATAAATATAATAATAAAATTAAAATTCTATGTCAATATGTATAATATAAATAAATTAAGTATAAATATAAATTATATTAGTGAGATTAAAACTATATAATTAATGTATGTGTTATTTTTTCAATTTTTAAAAATTTACTGTTAATTTTTTATTTTTAATTATTTAAATGTAGTAGTAACTAAAATTGTTATTTTTTTTTATATGGCTTTAATTTTTGTAAGGGATTTATTGGCCATTGTGATAAGGTTTGAAGAGTAGGTGACAATGGGATAGAGCTTCTTTATGGAGTTCGAGATGTCTAAGTTCTTGTCAAATCATAAGTTATTGGTATACTTGATTTGTAGGCAATTGGATATACTCTTAGTGTTATAGTGCCAATTGGTTTGATCCTAGACCCGCCTAGAGTATTCCAACGACTTACTGATTCACCATGGTTAAAAAGGAAAAAAAATACTCATAGTAACTAATTATGAGTTAGATGACATGGGAGATCGTTGAAATGAATCGATTTCTTATAAGAAATAGAGCTATTAGTTCCATGATGTCCATTTGCTCCACTTAGAGGGATTTTAATTACCAAGGCCTCTTTCACTGAGGAAAGCCCCTTACCCATTTCCTCTACATGTGGTTGTTAATTTACCTCTTTTTAATTAATGAAAATTTTTAAACTCGGTCCTTTAAAAAGATTCCATATCTTTGGTTTGATTTGATCCTTTTTTTCCTGCAAGGTTGAGTATAGTGACACATAGCTTGTAATTTTTCTAGAAAATGACATTAATGTTTTAATCTAATAATCCAAGATTTCATATGCAAATCATTTTATCTAAAATACCCTTACTAAGGTTTATCTCAACACAAATAAGTGCATCTATCACTTTTTCAAAATTTGATTTTATGTACCCAAATTCCCATTCTAATAACAAACAAAACTTTAAGATCAAATTAGGATAATAACATTTTGTTCTATTAAGAAGGGTCACGCTCTTTTAGCATGTGAAAAATTGTTAATTATTCGTTTTGGGAAGGAACAAATCATGATTTTTATTTTATTATAAAATTAAAATTCTATGTCGAGATGAGATGTTATAGGTATAATATAAATAAATTAAGCATAAATATAATAATAAAATTAAAATTCTATGTCACTAGGTGTAATATAAATAAATTAAGTATAAATATAATTATATTAGTGAGATTAAAACTATATAATTAATGTATGTGTTATTTTTTTAATTTTTAAAAAGTTATTGTTAATTTTTTATTTTTAATTATTTAAATGTAGTAGTAACTAAAATTGTTATTTTTTTTATATGGCTTCAATTTTTGTAAGGGATTTATTGGCCATTGTGATAAAAGGTTTGAAGAGTAGGTGACAATGGGATAGAGCTTCTTTATGGAGTTCAAGATGTCTAAGTTCTTGTCAAATCATAAGTTATTGGTATACTTGATTTGTAGGCAATTGGATATACTCTTAGTGTTATAGTGCCAATTGGTTTGATCCTAGACCCGCCTAGAGTATTCCAACGACTTACTGATTCACCATGGTTAAAAAGGAAAAAAAATACTCATAGTAACTAATTATGAGTTAGATGACATGGGAGATCGTTGAAATGAATCGATTTCTTATAAGAAATAGAGCTATTAGTTCCATGATGTCCATTTGCTCCACTTAGAAGGATTTTAATTACCAAGGCCTCTTTCACTGAGGAAAACCCCTTACCCATGTCCTCTACATGTGGTTGTTAATTTACCTCTTTTTAATTAATGAAAATTTTTAAACTCGGTCCTTTAAAAAGATTCCATATCTTTGGTTTGATTTGATCCTTTTTTTCCTGCAAGGTTGAGTATAGTGACACATAGCTTGTAATTTTTCTAGAAAATGACATTAATGTTTAATCTAATAATCCAAGATTTCATATGCAAATCATTTTATCTAAAATACCCTTACTAAAGTTTATCTCAACACAAATAAGTGCATCTATCCCTTTTTCAAAATTTGATTTTATGTACCCAATTCCCATTCTAATAACAAACACAACTTCAGGATCAAATTAGGATAATAACATTTTGTTCTATTAAGAAGGGTCACGCTCTTTTAGCATGTGAAAAATTGTTAATTATTCGTTTTGGGAAGGAACAAATCATGATTTTTATTTTATTATAAAAGTGAAATTCTATGTCGAGATGAGATGTTATAGGTATAGCATAAATAAATTAAGCATAAATATAATAATACAATTAAAATTCTATGTCAATAGGTATAATATAAATAAATTAAGTATAAATATAAATGATATTAGTGAGATTAAAACTATATAATTAATGTATGTGTTATTTTTTTATTTTTTAAAAACTTATTGTTAATTTTTTATTTTTAACTATTTAAATGTAGTAGTAACTAAAATTGCTATTTTTTTTTTTTTATATGGCTTGAATTTTTGTGAGGGATTTATTGGCCATTGTGATAAAGGTTCGAAGAGTAGGTGACAATGGGATAGAGCTCCTTTATGGAGTTTGAGATGTCTAAGTTCTTGTCAAATCATAAGTTATTGGTATACTTGATTTGCAGCCAATTGGATATACTCTTAGTGTTATAGTGGCAATTGGTTTGATCCTAGATCCGCCTAGAGTATTCCAATGACTTACTGATTCACCATGGTTAAAAAGGAAAAAAAATACTCATAGTAACTAATTATGAGTTAGATGACATGGGAGATCGTTGAAATGAATCGATTTCTTATAAGAAATAGAGCTATTAGTTCCATGATGTCCATTTGCTCCACTTAGAGGGATTTTAATTACCAAGGCCTCTTTCACTGAGGAAAACCCCTTACCCATTTCCTCTACATGTGGTTGTTAATTTACCTCTTTTTAATTAATGAAAATTTTTAAACTTGGTCCTTTAAAAAGATTCCATATCTTTGGTTTGATTTGATCCTTTTTTTCCTGCAAGGTTGAGTATAGTGACACATTAGCTTGTAATTTTTCTAGAAAATGACATTAATGTTTTAATCTAATAATCCAAGATTTCATATGCAAATCATTTTATCTAAAATACCCTTACTAAAGTTTATCTCAACACAAATAAGTGCATCTATCACTTTTTCAAAATTTGATTTTATGTACCCAAATTCCCATTGTAATAACAAACACAACTTTAGGATCAAATTAGGATAATAACATTTTGTTCTATTAAAAAGGATCACACTCTTTTAGCATGTGAAAAATTGTTAATTATTCGTTTTGGGAAGGAACAAATCATGATTTTTATTTTATTATAAAATTAAAATTCTATGTCAATAGGTATAATATAAATAAATTAAGTATAAATATAAATTATATTAGTGAGATTAAAATTATATAATTAATTTATGTGTTATTTTTTAAAAACTTATTGTTAATTTTTTATTTTTAACTATTTAAATGCAGTAGTAACTAAAATTGTTATTTTTTTTATATGGCTTCAATTTTTGTGAGGGATTTATTGGCCATTGTGATAAAGGTTCGAAGAGTAGGTGACAATGGGATAGAGCTCCTTTATGGAGTTCGAGATGTCTAAGTTCTTGTCAAATCATAAGTTATTGGTATACTTGATTTGCAGGCAATTGGATATACTCTTAGTGTTATAGTGGCAATTGGTTTGATCCTAGACCCGCCTAGAGTATTCCAACGATTTACTGATTCACCATGGTTAAAAAGGAAAAAAATACTCATAGTAACTAATTGTGAGTTAGATGACATGGGAGATCGTTGAAATGAATCGATTTCTTATAAGAAATAGAGCTATTAGTTCCATGATGTCCATTTGCTCCACTTAGAGGGATTTTAATTACCAAGGCCTCTTTCACTGAGGAAAACCCCATACCCATTTCCTCTACATGTGGTTGTTAATTTACCTCTTTTTAATTAATGAGAATTTTTAAACTCAGTCCTTTAAAAAGATTCCATCTCTTTGATTTGATTTGGTCCTTTTTTTCCTACAACGCTGAGTATGGTGACACATAGCTTGTAATTTTCCTAGAAAATGACATTAATGTTTTAATCTAATAATCCAAGATTTCATATGCAAATCATTTTATCTAAAATACCCTTAGTAAGGTTTATCTCAACACAAATAAGTGCATCTATCACTTTTTCAAAATTTGATTTTATGTACCCAAATTCCCATTCTAATAACAAACACAACTTTAGGATCAAAATATAGAAACCAAAGGGTGAAAAAAGGTCCCCCACTACATAAAATCAAGGACTCCCTTCAAAAAATTATATCAATAATGAGCGTAATCATAAAACTAAACAACAAAATAACATTTAGAAAACAAAGAGATCACACATTTCTTTGTTCAACAATGTTAATGTAGAAGGTCCATGATCATTAAATCTACAAATTGTTTATAAATTACAACCTTTTCATATAACAAATTTAAATATGCAACATTTGATGTTGTAATCTTCATCACCAACAAATCAAGGACTCTCTTCAAAAACTTATGGATAATGAGCATAATCATAAAACTAAACAACAAAATAACATTTAGAAAACAAAGAGATCACACATTTCTTTGTTCAAAACGTGTGGATCCATTGAAACAATGTTAATGTAGAGGGTTCATGACCATTAAATCTACAAATTATCTATAAATAACAACATCTTTTTCATATAACAAATGTAAATATGCAACCTTTGATGTTGTAAACTCCACCAACTTCTCCTCAACATACTCCACTATATAAACACTAAAAATAGTAGAAAACTTTTAATTATGTAGAGGTATATTTATTTTTTATTGCATCGCTAAAAGACATCCTAGTATCGACTACAATGTATTTGATATTGTAATCTCCGTTATCAACATGTCCTCAACATGTTTTTCTATATAGACACTAAAAATATGTAAAATAAATTTATTTTTTACTACACTCCTAAAAAAAATATCTTAATATCCACCACTTACAACACAATTGCAATGCCAAAATAATATAATTAAATCTTTGCAAATATTATAATCAGCTTTCACTAAAGATCTACCACTTTTTTATCCTCATAAGAAAATACATTCATAAGCAACACAAATCCGTTTCCACTTGTTTATCCTCATAAAATATACATTGCTAAGCAACATGAATCCCTAAGCTATGTTCCAGTTGGTGCTTTATATCCACCACATAATTGTTAAGAGTTATGCACATGCAGAAGGTGAGAATGGGATTTGATCACAATCTAAAATTGTCTTGATATTAAAATCTACAATAAAATATTGTTGATTTGGGTTCACTATTGACACTTATATGCAATTGCCACGGATAAAAAACTTGTCCATATATACTTATATATAACACTCAAATATTAGAGTACCATATGTAATATTATTTTGTTGGGTTAAGAAAAGCATTCAGTTTTGTCTTTAGCTGTTTATTAATTTGTTTTTGAACAAAAAATTATGTAGCTTGTCCATATTTTAACATTGGGAATTCAATTTTTGTTATTTTTTATTATTATTTAAACCTATTTATTTATAAGGTGATTGGTTGAGATCTTATTATGGGTTGTTTAGTAACTTCCATTTCTATTAGTTACTAATTTTTTTGTTTTTAGTTTTATTTCTTTTTCATTTAACTTTATTTTTTCCATTTTCATGAATTATAGTTTTTCCTCCATATTTTGAATGTAAAATGATTTATTATTATATTAAAAACATATTGTAATAAATTTAATTATAAAAAATTATACATTTTAATAAAAACTATCACATATATATAAAATAATGTATATATGTTAATATAAACAATATTAGTTAACTATTTTTTAATTTTTTAAAATATTTTATTAGTTGTTTTTATTTATGTGATGAAATCTTTATGTGTATTGTTTTTAGTTTAATTAAATTATATTTAAGTTAAGCATTAAGTACTAATTACTATATAACTTTTGTTATATAATATAATATAGGTGAGATATTAATAGATATTCACAGATGAAAATATAAATATTGAAAAAAATCAAATTTTATTAAATATTAAAATATATATATATATATATATATATATATATATATATATATATATATATATATATAAACTAACTATAATGAATTTTCTTATATTTTAATTTTGTAAAAACTTTTATTTTTACACCAAACCAATTACACAATATCACCTTATGCCAAGCACATGTCCATGTCAAACATACATCACTAACATGACCACACGTTAGTATGCCAAAAGTAGGTATGCAAAACACCACTAAGATGGCCAAAAATTTGGATGTGCACATGTGATGGACAAACATAACTAACATGGCCAGAGGTGTTGGGGGGTGACAATGCCTAGGCACTAACATGACCAAATATGTTGGGGGGTGACAATGCCTAGGCACTAACATGGCCAAATATGTTGGGGGGTGACAATGCCTCGGCACCAAAAATAAAATAAAATCATAACGCAATGATAGGCAACCACCATGTTCAAACATTTACTCAAAGTGGATGCGATTATTATGGACGGTGTTTGGTTGACAATTTTGTCGTGCGTAGGTTCTCTCATTCATTCAATGAATGAGTTTTAACTTTGAATCTAACGATGGAGTAGGTAACTAAATTCTTTTAATGTAACGATGGAGAAGGTACCTAAATTGTTTTAATTAACATTATTTTATTTAATTATATTTAAGTGGTATAGTTTTAATATTAACGAAAATAATTTATTCATTAATAAAAATATTATTATTCAAATGATATGAAACTCATAAGGGCTAAAATAGTTATATTATGTTTAGTTTTAACTATTTTTTTAATTTAATAATGGTGTAAATTATATAAGGTTGGGAAAATTTATTTATTTTGTTAGTTTATAATTTATTTTATTTTAAATATTTTTATTAATAAAATTAGTTTAGAGTTATTTTAAAAGGGGATCAAATTTCTCAAGGTGTAAATCTTCTTTTTAGTGTAAAACTTGAGAAAAAGTTTGCACTTTGAGAGATTTGATCTCTCTTAACACTTGGTAGATTCAAAGTATATATATATATATATATATATATATATATATATATATATATATATATATATGGAAAATTATAAAGGAGTTTTTAGGCCTTTAAATAGGCTATATTGCACATGAATACAATTGGAAAAACCTAGAGCCCCAAAACAACCAATAGTAAATTGACTATATGACCTCAATTTTACTTGAACTTTTAAAAAAAAAATATTTATAAGCATTAGTTTGCTATAAATTTATAATTTTAATTTTATCTTACATAATTTGACCTCCAATTTTATTTTTTAATTTTAATTTGACCAAGTCAAAATGTTTGCAATACAATACATCTCTTCCATATGGGCTAGAGCCCATTTGGACACAAAAAGAAACCAAACATTTAGGTTTTGATTAATATTGATTTCGTCTTATTTGTGTTTAAATTTTGTATTGGAGGTTATAATCTTGATTATTTATTACTTTGAAATATGTGAGATCAAAAAAATTTAATTTATTTTTTAAGTTAATGATTTTTGTTTTTGTTTGAAGACTCAAATTTTCATTAGTTCAAAGAGATGTTACATGAGAGAGTTTCCTGCCTTGCTCGTTTTCGCATAGGGAAACTGGACCAGTAGGACAAGTAGATGATCTTGAGGTTGTGGAAACCTTGCTTGACCAATTTATCAGACAAAATGAAGAAGCTCTCAGAATACATTATCTTTGCCGACTCATTATTAACATAAAAAACTACAAAATTGAGCTTGCAATTGTTTACATACTTCGTTTTCTTGAAATAAAGAGAGCGTTCCCAAGGCTGTACTTAGTTGAAAAAGGCATGTTGTGATTAAGAGGAGGAGCAAAAGCCACGTAACACTGAAAACTAAGATATCCCCTAACCTTACAAACATCCAAAATTTGAAAAAAGCGTCGGCCATGAGCATCGTGACCATGAACATCCTAACCTTAAACATGGCTTCGATGATATAAAACACTCCCTCGAGCACCACGACCCCCAACTGTTGAAGGTCAACAAGAAATTGCAGCACACACACACTAGTGTGGGACCACAGGTCCTAGCGACACATTAGTGTGAAGGCCAATTTAATTAAATAAATTGGTTCAGTGTCTAATTTAATTTTCCCTTAATTAAACTGGACAATAAAATGTAAGCTTATCTCATAATCACTTATAATAGTTAACTAAGTGTGATAAACTCAGTTAGCTCATGAATTTCGAGTTGAGGGTGGTTGGTGAGGCATGCAGAGTAATTCTATTAGTTATGGAGTTCGAATTGTAGTTGGTGCATTAGTTTGATGCATGAGTAATCAATTAACTCAATTAGGTGAGTTAAAGCCAGTTGGAATAGTTGTAACTATTTGTTGCACTAGTGAGAGATCAAGTGAAATAAATCATATTTAATTCACAATCAATTATCGGCCATGCAACTGATGATTTAATATTAATAGCTTCATGCATGTCAGTTCCAGTGGAGACCCAGTTGAGACAAAGGTTACAGGGCTATTAAAAATCAGTTATATCATTAGTAGGTTGCCCGCATGAAACCAGACATGCATTGGATTTCCCATGATCCTTGTGCAATTTTGGAAGGCTGAAAATTCTAAAGAATATGGATTGCATTCCACATGGATTGCACAAGGCAGGCAGGCTGATTAGACACTCAGAATTGGCTAAGTGTTTGTCGATTTTGTTTGGGTCAGTGTGAGACAATTGTGAGAGTGCAGGAGACTCTTGTGAGAAGAGTGCATTGTAATTGTTTCATGATTCCATGGTGAATATACAATAGAAGATAGAGGGGTTTTGAGCAGCAAGATTTCCTTGGGAAATTATCTTTGTTGTGGTTTGATTTGTTTCTTTCTGCACTTGTTATGATTGGCAATCGTGTTTATTTTATGTAGTTGATTTGTAGAAGGATTCAGTTTCTAGCTTTAGTACATTGCTTGATCGCGTTGAATCCATTGATATACATATGTTTGTATAATTTATGCATGGTATTAGAGCACAAGAAATCACTATAGTGGAGGAGAAGTTGAGTTTGTGACAAAATAGAATTTGAATTTGCAAAAGTATTCTTGGCACGATAGGCAGATCAGGATCGAAATGGCTTTCAATGGCTTGAGATTGGAGTATGCACTCGTGGGCAGTTCCAATTATATTGCATGGAAAGACAGGATGGAGACTGTACTGGAAGAAAATGAGTTGAAAGAATTAATAGATAATGACATTCCCAAACCCATTGTAGCAGATGCCACAAATCTTGATGCTTAGCAAAAGAAGGTTGCAAAGGTGAGGAGGATCTTATTGGAGGGAGTATGAGACCACATTGTCTCAAGTCTCCATGGCAAAGCGACACCATATGCAATGTGTAAAGCTTTGATAGACCTGTTTCAGAGCAATAGTGATCATAGAAAATTGGCAATGAAGGACAAGCTCTGGAAAATCAAAATGGAGAAAGGTGACACCATTCCGAAATATTTAAAAAAGTTTGTCCAATGTCGGGATGAGCTTGGGAGTGTCAGAATTACTGTCGTGGATGATGACTTGGTGAGCCTAGCTCTTCTAGGAATTCCCAAGTGTTGGCATAGTTATCAGGACTCTGTCAATGGGAGGGAGAAGCTGCCAGATTGGGAACAAATTTGGTTAGATTTGGTGCAAGAAGAATTCAGGCAGAATACTAGGGATGGATCTTCATCTAAGACAGATGATGAAGAGAATTTCGCTTTGGCCATCAAGGAGAAGAAGGGGAAAGGAAAGAAATCCCATTCCAAATATGAGTCCGAAAAAGATGGCAAGAAGCACGACATGTCTAGAGTGAAGTGTTTTCACTGTCACGAGCAATGACATTATGTGACTAATTTTCCACAAAAGAAGAAGAACAATAAGGCTTCAGGATCTGCAGCTGGTGAGGATTTGGCCTCGCAATTTGAGCTTGACTTTTCACTCATTGCATGTATGGTGTCAAGTGAAATGGGATCGGTTTGGTACTTGGATAGTGGTGCATCTTTCCACATGACGGGAGACAAATAAATTTTCAGTAGCTTGGAGGAGAAGGACCTCTAGATGCATATCGAAATGGGTGATGACGGGTGGTACAGTGCTGCCAGGATTGGTACAGTTACCTTCCAGAGACAGTCAGGTAAACCCTTCTTATTAAAATATGTAATGCATGTACCAGTCTTGAAGAAAAAATTAGTTTCAATGGCAATGTTGGAGGATAGAGGTTATGATGTGGTTTTCAGTGAAGGGAAAGCCTTCCTTCGACACAAAGCCATGGGAAAAGCCAAGAAGATTTGGATTCCTGTGAAGAATCTCTATAAACTTGATGTATATGGTTGTGCATCATTGATGGGTAGGGGAGACAAAGTGGTGAGCCGGGATGCAGGTGAGTTATGGCACAGGAGATTGGGCTATCTACACCACCAAGCCTTGAAGGTCATGCAACGAATTTCTACGAGTGTTCCCAAGGGTACTCTTGCACATATAGACACATGCAAGGGATGTACTATGGGGCAGTATGCAAAGGCCACTTTTCACAAGAAGGAGAACCAAGCTTCGGAAATCCTTGAGAGAGTTCACTCAGACGTGTGTGGACCATTATCTACTACTTCGATAGAAAAGAATAAGTACTATGTGATCTTTGTTGATGATTTTTCTAGAAAGTGTTGGATCTAATTCATGCAGAAGAAAGATAAGACATTCTAAAAAATTCTTGAGTTCAAAGCACTAGTGGAGAAATACATGGGGAAGCATGTGAAGGCTCTTAGGAGCGACAATGGTGGTGAGTACATCTCCAATGAATTCAAGAATTTTTGTAGCAAAGAAGGAATTCAGAGAGAGTGATTGTGCCTCATAACCCACAACAGAATGGGGTCACTGAAAGAAATAATAGGACAATTGTGGGTGTAGCACGAGCGATGTTGCATGATCAGGGCCTATCGTTGCATCTGTGGGTGGAGGCATACAACACAACCTGATTTGTGCAAAACCGTAGTCCTCATCGAATACTTGGCATGAGTACACCAGAGGAGGCTTTTTCTGGTAAGAAACTTGATGTTTCATATTCAAAAATTTTTGGCTCATTTGTTTATGTGCATGTGACCAAAGAAGCCAGGAAGAAGCTCGAACCAACAACCGAGATTGGGATATTTGTGGGGTACACTGATACTCCCCGCAACTATCGGGTGTATTTTCCAAACAATAGGATGACTGTTGTGAGACAAGATATAAATTTTGATGAGGAGAAAGCCATGCGATTGTCCCTTGAGAGGGAGCTGGATTTGCATGCAGATGAGTAACTCTTGGTTCCAAAGAATGAGTAGCCACATGTGGAGGATCATGGAGTGGCAAAAAACACTCATGTAGAGCCATCCACTAGAAATGGTAGAAGGCGTACCATGGAAGTTGATAGATTGAGACTTGATGCGGCAGAGCATGTAGGAGCACCTAATTCACTGTGTAGAAAAAGACAGTCTCTAGACAGGTTTTCTGAATACATGGCTCTTATGAGCAAGTGCATTGTGACAAAACCATCCTCCTTTGAGGAAGCAGTGCAACAACCAATTTGGGTTGACACTATGGTTGAGGAGTTTGAATCCATCTTCAAGAACAGTGCATGAGAAGTTGTCTCAAGACTATTCAGAAAATAAATGGTTGGATCTAGATGGATCTATAAGGTGAAGCATGTGGCAGATGGGAGTGTGGAGAAGTACAAGGTCAGATTTGTGGCCTAGAGATTCTCACAAGTTTAGGGGATTGACTATGAGGATACTTTCGCACCGGTTGCAAGATACTCTTCCATTAGATCTATCCTTACACTCTTAGCACAGTTGGGGTGGCACATTCATCAAATGGATGTGAAAACTGTGTTTCTCAATGGAGTTATTAAGGAGGAAGTGTACATAGAGAATCCAGAAGATTTCGAGATCTTTGATAGTGAGTCACATGTGCGCCAACTCAAGAGAGCTCTGGATGGGCTGAAGCAAGCACCTCGTGCTTGGTACACTCGGATTGACATCTATTTCATTGGGTTGGGCTTCACCAAAAGTGAAGCGGATGCAAACCTATACCAGATTGTGGTTGATGGTAAGATCTTGATTATTGTACTTTATGTTGATGATATAATTTTTATAAGTGATGAGCAGCTGATAAATTCTTGCAAGGAGGATCTTGCAAGGGAGTTTGAAATGAAGGACATGGGACTCCTTCACTATTTCCTTGGTTTGGAAATATGGCAGTGGGATGGTGAAATATTTGTTTCTCAAGGAAAGTATGCCAAAGAGATTCTAGGTAAGTTTCACATGAGAGCTGTAAACCCATGGAGACTCCTCTTCTAAGAAATTGGAGGAAAGAGGATGCTACTTCAGGAGAAGTAGTGGACGCTGCTGTCTACAGGAAGCTAGTGGGTTCACTTATGTACTTGGTGAGCACCAGACCCGACATTTGCTTCGCAGTTAACCAGTTAGTTCAAGCTATGGTTAAGCTGACCAAGCTCTTTTGGAAGGCGGGGAAGAATGTCTTAAGATATCTCAAGGGAACTACAGAGTATGGATTATGGTACAAACGAACAGAGGGAGTGAAGCTTCAAGGCCTCATAGATGCAAATTGGGCAGGCAGTCTGTTACACTCAAAATTGTCACCTTAACATTTTCTTGTCCGTATGAGCTCATTATCACTCATACATTTCTCCCTTGCAAGTCTAAACACATCAGTTCCTAATATCAAGCCTTGAAAATAAGAGAAAAGCTCATAAAGGTCCTTAAAACACTTGTACCGTACTTTCTCTTAGCTTTACCTGCGGTACCGCACCTTTTGTAAAGGAAAACTGTGGTATGTACCGCACTTTTGCTTCATTAAAAGTGCTGAGCCCTGTAAAAGGTAAAAAAGGCGCAAGTAAATTCTAAAAGCTCAGTTTGAGTCATTTTTAGAAGCTTCTAGAAACAATCTTGCGGTGGGAAGTCCGCTCTTTTCAGGTTCATGTATCCCATCCATTAAGGAGCTAACCCCTTGATGTAAGGAGCTAATCCCTTTGAAGGTGGATTCTATCCCTTCTTGTTTTGAGCTGTAACCTCCTCTCTTTCATTATAAAAAGAGGCATAGGGCAGCCTCAAAGGGGGTGGAAGCTTTAGTATTATTTGAGGTGAGATGCTATTGGAACTTATCCCCTTTTAGCTGAGATTTTATGTGGGAAAGATTACATACCTGTATGTATCTCGGTTAGAAGAGTGCAAGGCTTGTCAGAGTAAAGGAAACGCCTATTCCGGACCCTAGGAAGACCTGTATGACATCAAGGCGGACACGATTGTAAGGTTTTTATTACTATTCAAAGTTAATACAAATAAGTCTGTTTTTCTCAATAAGTTGTCAATTGATTGGTTTATTTTATGGATTCCTTGATCACCATAATAGATATGATTTATGAATATAAGCTATGTAGGTGCTATTTGATGTTTGTTTGTTTGTGATTACAGATCTTTGAAGGAAACTCTTTCGGGCGACTGAAGGACTACTACTACAAACAAGCATTGGATCAAAGGTAAGATCGTCAAGCCTTTATAGCATTTAATTATGAATCGCGATATATCTAGAGAAAGATAGATTTAATTGTCCGTTTTTTGCTAGCTGTCCGTAGGACACTTGGGAGGTCTGTCTTGTCCGTAAGAACGACTTATCCATCCAACAAAATGGTGACTCCACTAGGGAAGGATCTCGGACTTTGATTTCTTTTATTTTTGATTTGTGAATTTATTTTTTCCGATTTTGATTGATTTATACTGGCTTGGGTAGTTTATCCCTGTAGAATCCCTGAAAAATGTTTTAGAGTTTTTTATTTTCTTTTAGTTTTCTGGTATCAACACTTTTCTTTTAGAAATAGTGTGGGCATCTCCACTCTTTTCTTGTATAAACAGTGCGGGACCGCACATATTTACACTGAAACCTGCGGACCCTGTGAAATTTTTTAGAAAACCTTAAAATTCTCTTTTCTGGATCAGTTTGTTAGATTCTTAGTGTATACCCAGACTTGTATTTTCTGTCAGAAAGCCTTGTGTGAATTTCTTTCAGCAACTCTTACAATCTCATCAGTCTCCGTTAAGTTAATTGGGCGTTTTGAATATTATTTTTGAGAAATTCTTAATTTTATTTCCTTTGGTCATTACTTCAAGGTTTGTCTCAGTCTCTTAACAATTTTGCATCTTTTTGCTTTTGTTTTTGCAAAAAAATTCCCCATTCGCCGGGGGGGGGGGGGGGGCGCTAAATTGTGTCTGAGTGTTAATTGCCTTTGAGTATTTTTATTTTTGATCTTTGGAACTCTCACCCAATTTTCTTTACTTGCACTTGATTGTTTCTTAGATTACATTAGAATCATATTGTGTTTGAGAATTCTCTTTGCATAGATTACATTTGCATAATTAGAATTCTCATTTTCAGAATATGAATGAAAAATGTGCATAGATTACATTTGCATACTTTTCAAGTGAATTGTGCATAGATTACAACTGCATAGTTTACATTCGGAAAAATCAATTGTAGATTTAGATTAGTTTCTTTAATTTGAATTTACATGTTTTTATGTATGTTTTAAAAACACAAAAATAAAAAATATGGAATTGATTAGCATTAGTTTTTCTTGATGAAATTAGTGCATTAGAGAATTTGTTGTATTTTCGCTTATTGATCAATTTTTTGCATTGTTGGAAGTGAATGGAAAATCTCTCCCTACTTTAGTTAGGATTCATCGAATTGAAAAGATTACATTATCATATTCGATTGCATTTAGTTTTGGGTCGGGTCATAACACCATTGGTTTCATATCCATTTACCCTTTGAGTAATAACAGCCTAAATAACACAGGGCTTAATAAAATTCATTTAGTAATTTTTACTTTTCTAGGGCTCTTTCCACCAACTTAGCTTAGGCTAGTGTCTTGGAATAGGTTTTAGTTAACTCTCCAAGACAGTATAAAACAAACAAGTAGTCGATCTTGCGGTAGGGAAATTCCAATAGTAGCATGTATGCTCTGGGAAGCTCCTCTTAAAGGAGTCAAGCACGAGATAATATCTGAACCAGTGAGGTAATCAATCCTTCCTCATTGGGAACGATAGCAGATATACACGTATTAACAACGGTAAACCTAAGATTCACCATTGTCAAGGAGCCTGGGGTCACTTATCGGTAAACCTTGGATTATGTCAAGGAGCCTTCAAGGGGATTGGGCTTTGTTACTTTTCCCTTGCGTGTGTGTCGGATCGTAGACTGTTCCCCCAGGTATATTTGTTTATGTTGGTAACCTTAGTGGCCATAAAATTTAGGATTCTTTCCCAAGGTGACGGTGGAGGGAAGATCCCACTGTACCTGGTGTTAGGAATCTGTAATCAGCAAGATTGGCAAAGTCTGATCACAGAAACAACATCGTTTCAACCAAATTTGGGATTCTAGAATCTAGCCCTCCTGAATCCAGAGAGGGATCTCTCCAATAAGTGCAAAGATGGATTTTGTCTTTGAAGTTTGGGGTAATGATATTAGGCTAGTTATGAAGGCCAAGGGTTTTTTTGTTTTTGGATGGTTGAGCATGATTACTGTTTGAGGTGGAAAGTCCTGAATGCAAAGAGTTTCAAAGGTAAGAAGTTGCAAGCAATTAGAGTAAACTTCAGCCAAAAAGATAGATAATTGCAGGTTTTAGTCCATTGGGCTATGGAGTCACAATAGGGTTTAATTAGAACAGCAAGAGGCAAGAGTTGTCCAAGGGGCAAGTCATATATGTCTAAATATCTCTTTGAAGTTTGATTTATGGAATGAAATGATACAACAAGAAAGGAAAATAAACAGATGCAGAACAAAGAGTAGCCCAGGATCTGATAAGTACTTTTAAACTAGTCAGCCTTTGACAAACACTTAAGAAGAACATAAAAGCAAACTAGGATCTGGTAAGTACTTTTAAACTAGCCAGGCTTTGATACACTTTCAATAGAAAACATCTTAAAACAAAGGGAAACTTAAAGGCAACTGTTGGAGTAGAAACTAGCGGGCCGGGCTCACCACAAATCCTCTCCTAGCTTTGCTTTACTTGGTTATTTTCAAGACCAACACAAAGGTAACACAGAATGGCCTAAGATCTGGTGAGTACTTCTAAACTAGCTAGCTTTTAACACATTCCAAGGGAAAAATTCAGACAGCCTTTGGGGATAAAACTAGGACCAGGGCACACCATATCTTCCATAGTTCATCTCTACTTAACTAATATTGAACATAACATTCAAGAATAATATTCAGCTAAGGCAATAAGACGAGGGAATGCCAACATTCCTATGCTTAAATTGAATTAAATCATTCCTAAATAACACAGTTTGGAAGAAAACATATATATAAATATTTTCAGTCAGAGAAGGTTACTGCTGTACAGTAGATCCTAACTCTATGCATCCTGTTCTTTATAAGAGAATATGAAACACAATGAAAACAGAAACAAAATAACAAGTTACAATTAGAGAAACATCACCGTCAACATAGACCAGGATCCCATAAATCAACTTGTATTGATGCTCCAAACCAGTTACAGCTTTAAGTTCAATGCTTTAGTTCAACAATCATCTACTCATCTCAGCCTAACTTATCTATTACAAGCAGAGCTCCAAGAGCCAGTGAACAATATTTACAGTCAGAAGTTTAAGCTTAAATGTATTTCAAAGTTCTGCAACCAACAGTTTCTCATCTTCTACAGGAGTATTTATAGAAGGATGAGGAGGTGAGATCTAACAAAAGATCTTAAGGACAATTAATACAGAGTGCTGACTTCTCAGCCTTTGAAGGGCTCGATGACTAAGTTTACAGGTGTTTCACTGTATTAACTGTTTTATAATTAATATCAAAGCTCGGTGGGAGCTTTATTGACTTTTAGGCTCTATCCAGGACGAAATAACTCCGCTGATATTTGTTTGCATTAGTTTCTTTAGCGGAACTAATTTCTTGGCTGCGCTGTGAGGCAGATATTTTCTTAGTCAATAACTTCGGCCTCTGTTTGAATGGTTTGAGGCAATAGGTGGCTTTGTGGTAGCCGAGAGGAATCAATTCACCTCAAATGTGACGGTGGAGGCCTTTCTGTCTGTTAAACACTTATGATTTTCTTTTAATGGTGTTTTAATTCTGGGAATTAGGCTTTTGATAATCATTCTTAGCCGTAATTCCAAAATCTATCTTCAATCTTCATTCTGTTGTGACATGTCTTCAAAAATTGATACTCTTTTGATTGTGATTTAAATCAGAGTGTCTTGTCGATGTGCAGGCCGCACAGGTCTCTTCACGGCATCAATGCTCATAGAGCATCGACGAAACATACATCTTGAACCCTGCGAAC
The DNA here is from genome assembly GCA_034641835.2 of Pinus albicaulis. Taxonomy (NCBI): domain Eukaryota; kingdom Viridiplantae; phylum Streptophyta; class Pinopsida; order Pinales; family Pinaceae; genus Pinus; species Pinus albicaulis. Next base: position 1,045,033,412 of record CM076581.1, read on the forward strand.
GACTTCTTTTGATGAATTAAAGGCACAGGAAACGTCTTTCCCGGCCTTTTATTTTTCTTTTGTTATATTGAAAAACCATTCATCCCTGAAAATATACACAAAATATTAGAAAATCTTTCATTTTTAGGTTTAACTGCTTCAGAAGGCGGGGAAAGAGCGTAGCCGTTAGATGAAAGCATCCAACGTTGGAGATTTATTTTCAAAGAGGTCAAAGAAGAGCAGGGGAATGAACGAGACGGGGTGATTTTGGACCGTCCAATCTAGACACGTGAACGGTCCAGATCTAATCAGAGGATCGCAATCGGGAGATCGCAATTGGGGGTGGCCAGAAAATACACCGATCGAAAGTTGCGATGCGATGTGGCGCAGACCGTCGATCTTAGGATTATATCAACGGTGGAGAATGAATCGGGGAAGTGGCCGATCAGGGAGAAAATGAGTGCGTGCGATGTAAAAGTTGTGATGCGATTCAAAACTCCGATGCGATGGAGTGCTGGCCGCTTGATCGGCTTTAGATCAATGGCGGGGATTTCTTTCAGAATGAACCGGCGGAAAACCATTTTAATATATGAAAACTCAAAAAAAAAAGAAATAAAACAAAGGTTTTATGCTTCGGGGGGTGGAAAATACGTATAAGGTGGATAAGCGCCCGACTACGGGGCCTTTGGATACATGGAATAAAATGGGCCTGGGGTTTATAAAAACAAAGGCCAATCGCAATCGAAGATTTGGGCCCAGTCTTTTTAATCTAACCATTGGAAAATTGCGATGCGATTTAGCGCCTCCGGACTTCAACACTTGGTCCCAGGGAAAGTTGTATGAAACAAAAAGGCGGGGGGGGGGAGTTAATATATATAGGCCCCAATCGCATCGGAAAAATTTTGACGCGACATTTTCAATCTAACCATTGTATTTCCCCGATGCGATTGCGCGATCGGTCTTTTTGATCTAACCATTTATATTTAGCACGTGATTTTGGGTTTTTAGATCAAACTTTGGATAAATGGGTTTTACAAAGGAAAAGAACGTCGGGGAAGAAAATTTACAAGGTTTAAGTGCCGAAGGCAGGCCCACGGGTTATATGAAACGATGATAAGATCGGGGGTTTTTTAAATACAAAGGCTAATCGCAATCGAAACTTTCAAACATAGCGAAAGACTTGCGTGCTTGAAACTTTCAGATGCGATAAGCGCCGGGACTATAACTCTTGGTTTTTCACACAGGAAGCATGAGATCCAGAGTTTATAAAAAAGGGGGCTGATCACATCGGGGTCTTTATAATACAAGGCTTAATCGCATCGGAACTTCAGAATCATGGCAAAAGACTTGCGCATTTGAAAATTTCTGATGCGACAAGCGCCGAACAGGATTAGCGCTGGGGTTCCAGGGTGCGGTCATGTGGGGGAAGTGGTTTAGGACTTTAGCCCAAGGGGGCTTAAGCCTTTATGTAAAAACATGTATTTTTTATGAAATTCTTCAAGGTTTTTAATGGATTTGGGGGTTTCGGCAAGGTTTAAAGAGTGAGTCTTTAACCTTGTAAAAGTGATTTTTATGAAGGGAAGAAAAGAAATCATGAAAACAAGGGAGTTTTTATGGAGAAAAAGGGAGTTTTTATGGAGAAAAAGGGAGCAAATGGAGGTTAGTTTTGAGTGGGGGAAGGGGGAAAATATTGATTTTGCAACAGTTTCTTCTTATGAAATCAGCAGGATTCCTAAGTATAAAATGGGAACAGAGATGAAGATTTTGGATAGAGGCATGAGGCCTTCAAGAGTCTTCAAAAGCCAACACTTTTTAGTAATAAAATTTGTTCTTTGAAGGCTTAAAAAGTCTTATCCACCTTTTTCTATAACAAATATTATAGGTGGCTAACAGTGGCTCCACTTGGGGATGATGCCTTCTTGAAGGCATTAAGAACTTTAGACTTGCATTCTCTGGGAGGCTGACCTGTGCCTGATCCATTGGGCTGCCCTTCCTTTGTTGGGATGATCTTCTCTGAAAATATATTAGCAGCTATGAAAACAATGGACCTTCATCAATACAAACTTTCTACCTACCCAATCCTACTGATATAGCATTTTTTCTTCATTAGAGTGCACTTGGATTGGCAAACTCTTTTCACAACATTTTATTCTTTTGAAAGCAGGAAATCTAATCTATTTCTACTCCTTATTTCTCCATGGACTCAGATTAAACAGTTGAGCCCATATGATTCTCTACCTATTCTATCAATCTGTTAGGATTAAATAGTCTAACAGATTTTATTCTCTAATTTCTACAATAGAAATTTAAAAGCATTCAAGTCAGGATTAAACAGTCTAACTTGAAGCTGGTCTATGGCACAAACACATGCTGCACACAGAAATTTATTTTAAAGAAAATTAAATCAAAATGGAAGGCTTAAGATCTGAAAGTTTCTCATCATGGCCTTCTCTTTTTACAGCTCTGTTTTGGCTCTTGTTTGAGTTGTTTCTTCCTTTTTCTCTGGTTCAGATTTTGAGTTGATTAGAACCAGATTTTTACATCTCTTGACTCAGAATTTGAAGCAGATTTGAGTCATTTTACTTTTGAAACCTTAGGTTTAGATTTTGATCTTGTTTGAACCTTTAATTTCTATCCTAAACTATTACTGATAAGCCAAGATTAAACAGTTTGGCAAATCGAATTCACTATCCTATCAGCAGAAAATTTAAAGCTAATTAGTCAAGATTAGGCTGTTTGACTAACTAGAAGTGTGTTTTTCAGGAGTGGCATTTAAGCTTGCACACTTTCAGAATTTGTTTCTCTTTCTTGGTATGGGGCTATACCTTTTTTGTTTTCACAATCTGCCCTCTTTTCTTTCTTTCTTTGCTTTTGTATTTTTTATTTTTCTAACTTTGAATGCAATGGTGGATGAGGTATTTATAATGAAAAAGATAAAAAGGTTTCAAAACATAGCATTGATCAAGAGAAGTAATGCTTAAGCATCTTTCCATTGACAGGACACCCAAACAATTCTGCTCCATTCAACTCCTGCAAGAAAAATGCATTGTTACCAGCAGATGAATGAATAGAGTAAGGGCGAAGCCATAAGTTGTCAAAGTTTCCATACTTGCCCTTGTCTTCCCTTCTTGAATCCCATTTTAAAACTTTGTCCCCAATCTTGAAATTGCTGGCCTTTGTTCTTCTGTCAAAAAGTTTTTTAATGCTGTCTTGTTTCTGCAATGCTTTGTTATACACTTCCTCTCTGGTTTGCTGAAGATGAATGGTCTAGTTTATTCTTCTGATCATGTCATTTTCTGCAGTTTGTAACTCTTGAATCAAATTCATCACTGGTACACCAAGACTGTTTGGAAAAATGGCATCAGTACCATACACAAGCTGGAAAGGTGACATACCAATAGATTTCTTCAAAGTCAATCTGTCAGCCCAAAGTGCATGAACCAGCTTTGTGTGCCTAGACTTTTTGTTGTCCTCCAACAATTTCTTGATTATGTTCACTAAAATTTTATTTGAGGATTCTGCAAGGCCATTACCTTGGGGGTAATAAGCCATGGAATGCCCCAATGTTATCTGATATCTATGACAAAACTCAACCATCTTCTTTGATCCAAATGCTGTTGCATTATTAGTGATAATCTTGGTAGGACAGCCAAATCTGGAGAGAATGTTAGTCTCCATGAATTTTATAATAACTGAATCATTGGTCTGCCTACAAGGAATGGCTTCTATCCACTTAGTGAAATAGTCTGTGGCAGTGAGAATCCATCTATGCTGGGCAGAAGATGGTGGATGGATTTCTCCTATAAAGTCAAGTCCCCACTGTTGAAAAGGGGCTTCAATAGTGATGGGATGTAGAGGCAGGGGTAACAATTTTCTTTTGCCTTCAAAAAGTTGACATTTATGGCAGGATATGATCATCTTATGCACATCATGGAAAAGAGTAGGCCAATAGAAACCAACCCTCAAAATTTTGTTGGCTGTTGTCTTCCAGTACAAATGACCTCCACATTCTCCTTCATGGAACTGGTATTTAACCTTCTCTGCATCAAACTCAGGCAAACATTTAAGCAATAGACCACTTGCATTTTTCCAATAAAGACATCTATCTATCATGCAATAGTTTACAGCTTTTAACTTTAGGAACCTTGCCTTTGTTTTTGTCAAACCAGGAGGTGTATTCAAATTAAAAAAAAAACATAAATAATATCTTCATACCAAGGAGAATTCATAAAATGATCTTCAACTATAGGAGTTGAGAATCCTTCTTGGTCATCCAAAGCATCAATCATATTAATATCAAAAACTTCAAAATTGGATTCAACCATCAATCTAGCTAGACCTTGGCCTTTGATGAGTTTAGTGGGTTTTATCTCTAAGTCATATTCAAGAATAATAGCAATCCACTTACCTCTGTTACCATCTGGGTCCTGTGTTAGAATGTCTTTAACAACTGAGTCTGGGACAAAGGCAATGGTGTGTGAGTGAAGGATGTACACTCTGAAGTCTTTCAAAGCTTTAACCAAAGCAAAAGCTTGCTTCTCCATAATGTTATACTTCAGAGGGGCATCTCTCAATGCCTTGCTAAATATTGCAATAGGTTGCTCTTGCCCTTGTGGATTTTTCTGCAAAAGGACAACAGCTATGGTATGTTCTGATGCAAATGAAAAAATATAAAAATCTTTTGAAAAATCAAGACTTATAAGAACCGATGTTTTGGTTAACGCTTGTTTCACCAGTTCAAAGGACTTATTTGCTTCCAAGGTCCATTTTACCCCTTGCTCCTTTTCTAACATGTATGTGATATTTCTAAGGAGCTCAGCCAAGTTGGGGATGAACCTTCTCAAAAAGTTAATCTTCCCGATGAAAGACTGCAACTCTTTAATGTTTCAAGGATGAGAGATTTGCAATATGGCCTCAATCCTCTTGGGATCTATCTTTATACCCTCTTCCGAAATAATGTGCCCAAGAAGTTTACCTTCTTGGAGACCAAATAATGTCTTCTTAGGGTTTAAAGATATCCCAAACTTTCTGCACTTCTCGAAAACCTTTCTTAAATGTTCTAAGTGCTCTTCATCTGTTTTTGAAAACACAGTAACATCATCAAGATAGATAATGATGAAGAAGCCCAATTCCTCCGAGAATGCTATGTCCATGGCTCTTTGAAAAGTTGCTCCAGCATTCATTAGACCAAAAGGAATCTTCACATACATGAAAGTGCCCCATGGTGTAGTAAAGGCTGTCTTTAATTGATCAGCAGGGTGGACTAAAATTTGATTGTACCCTGAATAGCCATCAAGCAAAGAAATTCTTTTAGACCCTACCACCCTTTGTAAAATATGATCCATCTTGGGTAAAGGGTAGTTTTATTTTAATGAAGCTTTGTTTAAGTCTCTAAAGTATATACAAAGCCTGATTTCTCCTGTTTTCTTCCTAACATACACCAGATTAGATACCCATTCAGAATATCTAACAGGGAAAAAAATACCAGCATCATACATTTTCATGATCTCCTTCTAAACCAATGGTAACTGTACAGGGTTTATTTTGCGCAGTTTATGTTTGAATGGTTTTTGGTTTTCTTTGAGGGGAATTTTGTGATGTATTATTTCAGTGTCATAGGATTTAAGATCTTCGTAACTCCATGCAAAAACATCAGAGAACTCTTTAAACAACTCGATGTATTTAAGTTTAATGTGAGTCGGTAAAGTCTTGTACAGTTTAATCATTTCCAGCTTAAGTTCGCTGCCAATATTACACTCTTCTACTTTAGTCTCTCCAGGTTCTAGTTTTGGTTTATTTGCCACATTGTTAAAATTGAACAACTCTTCTAAAGGGGCCAGACCCTTAGGCAAAATTTCATCTTTAGAGTGCAGAGTTTCTAACTCCTCTGTTTCTAACTCTGCATTCGATTCTGTTTTGTTTATAAGTTTGCTTCTCAGGAAATTAATATTGACAAGCTCAGGAGATGGCTCTTATTCGCCAAGAAATTTTTCTTCACTGCAGTCTGTATCATAGTCCGAGTCCGAACTGTGTAGTTCGAATTCATTTCTGAATTGCATGAAGTCTTCTATTTGTTTATCTTCGTCGAACACCTGCCAAAATTTTTCATTATCAGGAACGGTTGGTCTAAATTTTATCTGAGTTGTACAGTCCTTGGTTTCATATGGCGTTAAGCATGTTCTGGCTGCGTAGGCTAAGCTGTGGGCTGCAATATTTCTTTTTCTTGGGACAAAAATTAATTTAGACTCCTCGAAAGTTTTTAAAAGGTCCATGACATCGTTTCGATAGGCCCTAAGTCTGGGATGATGAGCGTTATACTCCCCATTGAATTGCCTTACGATTAATTCAGAATCTCCGTGAACTTTAATTCTCTTGGCTCCTAACTTTTTCAATAAATGTAAGCCTAAGAGAAGGGATTCATACTCTGCTATGTTATTGGAACACTGAAAGTTTAATCTACAGGAAGTACATTCTGTGTGGTCATTTTCAGTGTTAGAAATCCAGACACCTGCACCAGCGTTAGTTCTAGTGCAGGATCCATCAAAATACATACTCCATAGAGGACTATTCTTAGTTTCATCCTAGTTACTGGCCTCCTCAACTAACGTTCCGAAGGGTCGTTGTGGAAACTCAGCACTTAGTTGTTTTTGTTTTGATTCCCCAAGATTTTCGTTTATTTGAGGGTCGTTTTCTTTAGTGTCCAGGTTTAAAAGAAAAGGATGCATGACCTGTAGTTCAAGACCTTTGTTTGGTTTGCTAATGTCTTGAAATGTAGCAAACTGTTTTAACATTTTTGCGTTGTGTTCCTCTTCCTCCCTGTCGGCCGTTAATCTTGTTAAAGTGACTTGTTCACCAAGTGTTGCATCATTAAAAAGGATAAATGAATCAAGGCCTGTGTTTACAGAGTATAAAGGGGAGTTCTGTGGTCTGTCTTGACTTGTCACTGTGTATTGCATATGAGACTCCCTGTAGAGTCTTCTATTCTGATTGAAAACAAGGATAGTCGCGTAGGTCATGTCCATTTGCATAGTCCCTTATAACTTAGCCCCCCATGATCTTGATTACAACATTCCATACTTGGGGGAGCATCAGCCACAACAATATCCATGACTAAGCATTTGGCTAGAATCTGGGCTAAGTTAACATAGATATCTTTGATTAAACCTAAACATTTTACTCTGTTGGAATCAAAGGAGTATAGGTCTTTATAAGGTCTGGTGATTTCTAGAGCAAGGCTCTCCATCATAGCTTTAGGAATTAAATTATGAGAAGCCCCGGAGTCCTACATAGCATTGTGAAAAATTTTGTCGTGAACGTTTAAACTCACATAAAAGTGAGGAACAGGTCCCTCTTGATATCTACCTTCAATCTTTGGACCGAAAATAAGCTCTGGCTGGTCATCATTAAGATTGGCTGTATCATTGTTTTCTTCTATATTTAAAGCCTTCAAAATTTGGGTTCTATATACATGTTGGGCAGCTAACTCAGTCAAGGGAACAGAGATTTTGATCTTTGAAATTTCCTGCTCCAGGCTGAAAGGAATTTGACTCTTCAAAGTGCTGGTCTCAGCTTTATTAGTTGTCACTTTATCAACAATATCAACTTGCTGATTTGTTTTATTTACACTTGATAAAATTGTTTTCACAGGAGTACTAGCTGAAATGTTAGTACTACTAAGGTCTGCACTCTGTTTTTCATTGTTTTGAGTGCCCTTTTCTTTACCATTATCAGAATTTACAGCCACTTTTTTATCCTTTTGTTTAACAACTCTAGGCTTGGTTATAGTGCTGTTTTGTGAAGATTTGTCAGAGGTTTTGTTGTTGGGGTTTTGTTGACCGGTTTTGCTTCTAAGGTCATATTATTTTTGAGATTCTATGATGACATTTTCCATGTCTTGATAATAATTTTCATCATCATCTCTTTTGTCATCATAAGGTGTGTATAGACCTTTTTTTCTATCATAATGAATCTCAAAGTCATCATTTTCTATCCCCAGCATGTTGATATCATCCTCCTCTGCTATTTCATCTGTTTCCTCAACCTCACTTACATAGTTTTGATGAAAGGGAGGAGTGATCTGCTGATCATCTTCCCTAGGTCTGTTTGGAGGTTGGTTTCTTCTAAAATTCTGGTTTTGGTTCTGGTTTCTATTTTGAGGAGCAGTTTGGTTTTGATTTTCTTGTGCTCTCTTAATTATGCTCATCTCTTTCATAATTTCTTCCATCATTCTCTCCATCTTTGAGTTTGAAGTAGAAGGTGTGGATTCCTCTCTAAAATATACTCTCTTCTCAGTTTTCATTCTTTCTCTCTTCTCCATTAAGTTGCCTTCCACAGAAAGATCACCCTTTTGCATATCTTCAAGAGTTGCAAAATCTCTCTCTCTCAGCGGATAGGTCATGTCAGAGTCAAACCCTCCAGGAAACTTGTTTAAAGCTGAGCCCTGTGGAGGTTTTAGTTCTGGGGAAAGTGCATTATACACACTATTGAATCTAGTGCAATAATCTTGCACACTTTCCCCAGTGTTTCTATGGAGGTTCTTGTAATCAGAAAGAACTTGAAGAGGGTTTTTATTTACTTCCCATTTGTTTAAGAATGTTTGATGGAAGGCTTGGAGATCATTAATACTATGGGGGGCTAGAACTTTGAACCATTTTCTTGCTTCTCCCCCTAAGCTCTGAGCAAATAACCTAAGTTTGACGGAATCATCATCAATTTCGTTTCTGTCAAAGTAGTCATTCATCTTATCCACATGTTGTGATGCAGTTGTAACATTGCTAGCATCATATAATGGAATTTTGGACTGATAGTCCTATGGAAGATTGACTAATGGGGCAGGAAGGACTAAGGGAGAATACCATGCTGCCATGATATGTGGTGGGGGTGGATTCACAAGGAATGGCGTAACAACAGGAAAAGTGGGTTGAAGTGGAGTGGTTTGAACAATGGATGTAGGGTGAGTAGAAGTGGATGGACCAGGAATAAATTGCTGAGCTGATATTGGATGAGAGACACCTAAGTTGTGAAGGAAATGTAAATCAGGAGGTGTTGTTTCTTTGCTAACAAGAGGTTCACTTGTTTTAGGAGATGATAGTGAAGACTCAGAATCTAACTGATCTAAATCACCAAGAGACCTAGTTCTAAATGGATTTACTAAGTCAACTTGAGATTGTTGTAGAGCTGAAAGATTTTCAGGAACTGAATTAGCTCTCAAGGGTGATCTGAAAACAGTTGATAATTTAATCTTAGGAGACCTCCTAAGGATACCTTCTGGGTTATCAACTACTTCAGGTGGATCAGGGTCAGGATGGGCTCTAGTGTGAATCTTTCTAGTAGCCACTATACTGTGTTTTTCAGACCTAAATAAACAAGACAAGTTCAACCAGATATGACAATCTTTGAGAGGTTAACTAGTCTTTTTTACAAAAAAATTTAATCCTGCAGTCTTCTGACTGAGTTTGAAAGATATTGTAATGATAAGGGTTTTTCCTAGTGGAGTCTTAAGGTCTGTTCAGGATTGTGGAGTCGCCAAGTGGAAGTTTCTAGCTCTTTTCAGAGGTAAAAGGTCTTATGGTCCACCACCATGTTTATTGAATACCAATCTGAAATATTTTTAGGTTTTTCTGAGTTATTTTTCAGTTGTATGCTTTTTTTTTTTAAAGAATATCCTGACTTTGTTTCAAAACTTAGCTACAGTTATGAGACAAAGAAAATTTACTCTTATCGCTAAGCCAACTGATTTTTCAAGGTTAGATAAAGTTTTGTGAGAATCCTAGGGTCTACCTAGTTTGTCACTAATTCAAACAATCTTTACCATGATTACCTCTCTTAGGTAGTGCTTGAAAAGGCTGCTTTTAACTCACAAGGTTTTATAAAAATGAAAATGATTTTGGGTTTGAGTTCCCCAGCGAAGTCGCCAGAAATGTTAGGAATCTGTAATTAGCAAGATTGGCAAAGTCTGATCACAGAAACAACATCGTTTCAACCAACTTTGGGATTCTAGGATCCAACCCTCCTGAATTCGGAGAGGGATCTCTCCAATAAGTGCAAAGATGGATTTTGTCTTTGAAGTTTGGGGTAATGATATTAGGCTAGTTATGAAGGCCAAGGGTTTTGTTTATTTTTGGATGGTTGAGCATGATTATTGTTTGAGGTGGAAAGTCCTGAATGCAAAGAGTTTCAAAGGTGAGAAGTTGCAAGCAATCAGAGTAAACTTCGGCCAAAAAGATAGATAATTTTAGGTTTTAGTCCATTGGGCTATGGATTCACAATAGGGTTTAATTGGAACAGCAAGAGGCAAGAGTGGTCCATGGGGCAAGTCATCTATGTCTAAAGATTTCTTTGAAGTTTGATTTATGGAATGAAATGATACAACAAGAAAGGAAAATAAACAGATGCAGAACAAAGAGTACCCCAAGATCTGATAAGTGATTTTAAACTAGTCAGCCTTTGACAAACACTTAAGAAGAACATAAAAGCAAACTAGGATCTGGTAAGTACTTTTAAACTAGCCAGCCTTTGATACACTTTCAATAGAAAACATCTTAAAACAAAGGGAAACTTAAAGGCAACTGTTGGAGTAGAAACTAGCAGTCCGGGCTCACCACAAATCCTCTCCTAGCTCCACTTTACTTGGTTACTTTCAAGACCAACACAAAGGTAACACAAAATGGCCTAAGATCTGGTAAGTACTTCTAAACTAGCCAGTTTTTAACACATTCCAAGGGAAAAATTCAGACAACCTTTGGGGATAAAACTAGGACCAGGGCACACCATATATTCCATAGTTCATCTCTAATTAACTAATACTGAACATAACATTCAAGAATAATATTCAGCTAAGGAAATAAGACGAGGGAACGCTAGCATTCCTATGCTTAAACTGAATTAAATCATTCCTAAATAACACAGTTTGGAAGAAAACATATATATAAAGATTTTCAGTCAGAGAAGGTTACTACTGTACAGTAGATCCTAACTCTATGCATGCTGTTATTTATAAGATAATATGAAACACAATGAAAACAGAAACAAAATAACAAGTTAAAATTAGAGAAACATCACCGTCAACATAGACCAGGGTCCCATAAATCAACTTGTATTGATGCTCCAAACCAGTTACAGCTTTAAGTCCAATACTTTAGTTCAGAAATCATCTACTCATCTCAGCCTAACTTATCTATTACAAGCAGAGCTCCAAGAGCCAGTGAACACTATTTACAGTCAGAAGTTTAAGCTTAAATGTATTTCAAAGTTTTGCAACCAACAATTTCTCATCTTCTACAGGAGTATTTATAGAAGGATGGGGAGGTGAGATCTAACAAAAGATCTTAAGGACAATTAATACAGAGTGATGACTTCTCGGCTTTTGAAGGGCTCGGTGATGAAGTTTACAGGTGTTTCACTGTATTAACTGTTTTACAATTAATATCAAAGCTCGGTGGGAGCTTTATTGACTTTTAGGCTCTATCCAGGAAGAAATAACTCCGCTGATATTTGTTTGCATTAGTTTCTTTAGCGGAATTAATTTCTTGGCTACGAATTTTATTAATCAATAACTTCGGCCTCTGTTTGAATGGTTTGAGGCAACAGGTGGCTCCGTGGTAGCCGAGAGGAATCAATTCGCCTCAAATGTGATGGTGGAGGCCTTTCTGTCTATTAAACACTTATGATTTTCTTTTAATGGTGTTTTAATTCTGGGAATTAGGCTTTTGATAATCATTCTTAGCCGTAATTCCAAAATCTGTCTTCAATCTTCATTCTTCTATGCTATGTCTTCAAAAACTGATACTCTTTTGAATGTGATTTAAATCACAGTGTCTTGTTGATGTGCAGGCCGCACAGGTCTCTTCACGGCATCAATGCTCCTAGAGCATCGACGAAACATAGATCTTGAACCCTGCGAACGGCTTCTTTTGATGAATCAAAGGCACAAGAAACGTCTTTCCCGACCTCTGACTTTTCTTTTGTTATAACGAAAAACCATTCATCCCTGCAAATATACACAAAATATTAGAAAATCCTGCGTTTTAGGTTTAACTGCTTCAGAAGGCGGGGAAAGAGCGTAGCCGTTGGATGAAAGCATCCAATGGTGGAGATTTATTTTGGAAGAGGTCAAAGAAGAGCAGGGGAATGAACGAGACGGGGTGATTTTGGACCATCTGATCTGGACAGGTGGACAGTCCAGATCTAATCGGAGGATCGCAATCGAGGGTGGCCAGAAAATACACCGATCGAAAGTTGCGATGCGATGTGGCGCAGACTGTTGATCTTAGGATTAGATCAACGGTGGAGAATGAATAGGGGAAGTGGCTGATCGGGGGAGCAAATGAGTGCATGCGATGTAAAAGTTGCGATGCAATTCAAAACTCTGATGCGATGGAGTGCTGGCCGCTTGATCGGCTTTAGATCAACGGCGGGGATTTCTTTTAGAATGAACCGACGGAAAACCCTTTTAATATATGAAAACTAAAAAAAAAAAGAAATAAAACAAAGGTTTTATGCTTCGGGGGGTGGAAAATATGTATAAGGTGGATAGGCGCTCGACTGTGGGGCCTTTGGATACATGGAATACAATGGGCCCGGGGTTTATAAAAACAAAGGCCAATCACAATCGGAGCTTTGGGCCCGGTCTTTTTAATCCAACCATTGGAAAATTGCGATACGATTTAGTGCCTCCGGACTTCAACACTTGGTCCCGGGGAAAGTCGTATGAAACAAAAAGGCAGGGGGGGAGTTAATATATATAGGCCCCAATCACATCGGAAAAATTTTGATGCGGCCTTTTCAATCTACCCATTGTATTTCCCTGATGCGATTGCGCGATCGGTCTTTTTGATCTAACCATTTATATTTAGCACGTGATTTTGGGTTTTTAGATCAAACTTTGGATAAATGGGTTTTCGAGTTTTACAAAGGAAAAGGACGTTGGGGAAGAAAATTTATAAGGTTTAAGCGCCGAAGGCGGGCCCACGGGTTATATGAAACAATGATAAGATCGGGGTTTTTTTAAATACAAAGGCTAATCGCAATCAGAACTTTCGAACATAGCAAAAGACTTGCACGCTTGAAACTTTCCGATGCGATAAACGCCGGGACTATAACTCTTGGTTTTTCGCACAGGAAGCATGAGATCCGGAGTTTATAACAAAGGGGGCTGATCACATCAGGGTCTTTATAATACAAGGCTTAATCGCATCAAAACTTCGGAATCATGGCAAAAGAATTACACATTTGAAAATTTCTGATGCGACAAGCGCCGAACAGGATTAGCGTTGGGGTTCCAGGGTGTGGTCATGTGGGGGAAGTGGTTTAGGACTTTAGCCCAAGGGGGCTTAAGCCTTTATGTAAAAATAGGTATTTTTTATGAAATTCTTCAAGGTTTTTAATGGATTTGGGGGTTTCAGCAAGGTTTAAAGAGTGAGTCTTTAACCTTGTAAAAGTGATTTTTATGAAGGGAAGAAAAGAAACCATGAAAACAAGGGAGATTTTATGGAGAAAAAGGGAGCAAATGGAGGTTAGTTTTGAGTGGGGGAAGGGGGAAAATATTGATTTTACAGCAGTTTCTTCTGATGAAATCAGCAGGATTCCTGAGTATAAAATGGGAACAAAGATGAATATTTTGGACAGAGGCATGAGGCCTTCAAGAGTCTTCAAATGCCAACACTTTTTAGTAATTAAATTTGTTCTTTGAAGGCTTAAAAAGTCTTAGCCACCTTTTGCTATAAAAAATATTATAGGTGGCTAACACCTGGAGCAGACGTTGGCTAGACTCACTTGGAATCTCCGGAGGGTTATCTTCACTCGAGATGGCATAGTGGAGAAAATTGCACTGGTCCGTTTCATTAAGCAGGTTGTCAGGGTAACTGTTCCAATCGCCATTTCTAAATTAAAATTCTACGATGTTGGATTTCATCACCAACTAGTGTTTTTAGTGTGGGAATCTACTGTTTGTGTGTGGTTTGACTCCTAGATTTGATAGTGCGTTTTCATTTGTTTGTTTTTACTTTTTAGAGACCATAGGTGTGAATTGTGAATTTTAATTGTTAGGTGTGAATTGTGAATTGTTAATTTTAGTTTTAAATTATTAATAAAATTCACTGAAGTTGAATCTAATGGCAACTGTTCCGGAATTTACCAACCAAGGAACCCCTCTTAATGAGAATCCTAGTACTTTTCCTTGCTTTGGAAATGTTGGTCCTCCTTATATGGCTACATTGTCATTACCTGGATTTACAATAGGTTTACTGATATGGTTATTTTCAACTTCGTTGGCCCCGAATACTCCAATTATTCCACCTCAACCGAATGCTTCACCTCAACAGAGTTCACCATCTCAACACCACCAACCTTCTGTTGACCCTTTACCTTCTTCACCCAACATGTCTTCTTCCCTTTCTTCCTCTTCGCTTGGTAAAAGCCTTGACGCTAGTAACCAGGTGACTAAGAAGAAGAAGAAAGGGAGGAAGAAGAAGAAGAAGAAGAAGAAGAAGAAGAAGAAGAAGAAGCAAGATAAGAAAGAAGTCAACCAACCAAACATGGTTGTAAGTGTTAGTAATGTTGAGGAAACCTCCAACATGCATCGTAAACCTAAATTCCCTTGCAAGCTTTGTAAGGGTGACCACTTCCTTATCAATTGTCCTGGTATTCCAAAGGTCTTGGAAGTATGGTCAGAACAATCTCATCAACTTACCATTGATCCATCAACCAGTGATAGTCAGGTTCCTCGGAAAAAGGGTAAAGTCAGGTTTCCTTGTAAGTTATGCAAAGGGAGTCATCAAACTCACATTTTCCCTCACATGGATGAAGCCTCAAAATTGTTGGAAAACCTTACTGTTCCATAGCAAGAACTTTCAACTGGTTACCGTCAACTTTCTCCCAACCTACCGTCAACTGACGGAGGGATTGATCTAATTCCAAGTACAGTCGATCCCACTCTTCCATTGAAGAGTGAAACTCATATCACTCAGGTTTATGATCCATTAGTTGATCAAGTGGTTGAATCGATTTCATATTCGGTTGATCCCACTCTCCCTGAAGGGAGTGAACTTCATACCACTCCGGTTCTTCTTGTTACATCAGATTCTTCTACGCCAGGGGGCATTTCACCTGTTTCTATAGAACCCCCTCCAAGTACCGAGGTCTTTTCCTTTGATTGGAATAAACTGACAAAACCTCGTCTTCCTTATTCCATCCCTTTCCAAATAATTGTGCAGGCTTGTCGCAAAAATGTGTGTCGCACACATGTAGATGAAGGTGCTTCTGTTAGTATTTTATCCTCAAATTCTTGGAAAGCTTTGGGTTCCCCTCAGCTTGTGCTTGTTACACAGAATATGAAAACTTTTAATAGAATCATTAGTGAACCTTTAGGGATCCTTCCTAATTTTTTTATTACTTTGGAAGGTAAAACTATCTGTATTGATCTTATGGTAGTTCGAGGCCCCTTGGATTTCAATTTACTCCTTCGGCGAGACTATGTCTATGCAATGAAAGCTGTCATATCGACACTCTTTCGCGTGATTTCTTTCCCTCACAATGGAAATATTGTGACTGTAGACCAGATTTCATTCCCTAGTCTTGATTCGACTACCAATAATCCGACATCCCTGAATGTTCCTCATACGGAAGTGGTATCTACCCCACCATGGGTCAATTATGTGGCAACCAGTCCTATGTTTTTAGTTACCGATGCAAGCGAGCCTCTCACTGTTTGCTCGACTTCCTTTGACTTAGATACGGTAATTGACATGGAAAACCTTATGGGATTATTTGAACGCGATGTTCCTATCCCTTTTGAGTCCCTTGACATGTGTTCCTTTTAGAGAACTATTCTTCAATCTGATGAAGACCTCTTGGAAGCCATGATTGAGATGTGTCCCTTGACATGTGTTTCTTCTATTTTTAAGCCATGATCAAGAAGTCTACGAGGATAGTTCCTTTTACTGTGCCAACCTCATTAAAAAAAATGAAACAAGTCAAGCGAGGATAGTTCCTTTTACTATGCCAACCTCGTTAAAAAATGAAACATGTAGTTGAGGATAGTTCCTGTTACTGTGTCAACCTCGTTAAAAAATGAAACAAACCCATGAGGACAGTTCTTTTACTATGTCAACCTCATTAAAAAGTGAAAAAAACCCATGAGGATCATTCTTTTCCTGTGTCAACCTCATTAAAAAATGAATCAGTGGGTTATGTAGGTAGATTAGAAATAGTATTTTATGAGGATAGTTCCTTTTACTGTGTCAACCTCGTTAAAAAATGAAACAGGTCACTATGAGCATAGTTATTTTCCTGTGTCAAGCTCGTTAAAAAATGAAACAAATCCTCTCCTATTCAAGTCGAGTCTTTCATCCGATCTTGTAAATGAACCTTCATTCCATCCAGCTTTTAGTAACTAGTAGTCTACTTAGTTGAATGAAATGAAGCTTGGGGGGCATGCACTCTAGCAGGTTACGCTTAGGGGGCATTGAAACTTATCTCAAGCACAGTTTCCTATTTTTCAAGCTTGTGTAAAAATGAAACCACTCTCAAGCACAGTTTTCTCTGTTTCAAGCTTGTGTAAAATGAAACAAACCTATCTGAAGCATAGTTTTTCTCTGTTTCAAGCTTTTGTAAAAATGAAAACTATCTTGAGTCAATTTGGGTTATTATTTTCAAGACTCGTTAAACTCATGAAAAGCCCGAGATTATTTTGCTATCTTTCATTCTCGTAAAACATGAAAATGTCAAGTTCTTTCCGTCTTTTCCTGATCGTAAATTAAATTGAAATTCGGCCATATGAGTACATTTTTTATCACTTTTTCGAACTCGTTAAAACTTACGAAAAAGAGAAAACCATGAGTACATTTTTATCCCTTTTTCGAACTCGTTAAAGCTTACGAAAAAGCGAAACCCTGGAGTTATCTTTTAAGCCCTTTTCAGACTCTTTAAAAATGAAAAGATTGTCGAGTACTTGACTATTCGAACTCGTTAAAGGAAATGAACAATCGTCCTTTCAGTATAAGTTTACCCCTTTTTCGGACTGAAATGGACTATTTACGAAAAAGGTATACGTTGACTAATCATGGTCAATAGAGTTCTCTCTCGCATTATTTTATCCTTTTTCGGGCCTGAGAGACTAAATTTACAAAAAAATACACCCATGGAGTTTTTTTAAGTTTTTTCTTCTGACTCCCTAAAAATGAAAACACCGAGTTTCTCCTATACTGGACTCGTTAAAATTGAACAGTAAAGGACCCGTCGATTACAGACAGGAACAGACCACCCCTTCTTAGGGTTCGATTTTAAACTAAGTTGGACTCATCCGAAGGATGAGCTTATAAACAAGCAAATGTTATCCTCCTCAAGCTTGTCAAAAAATAAAGAGGTACTTGTTAGAAATGGTGGGGGAAAAGAGAGAAAACAGATTCATTTGTTACAATTTGATTTGTAAAAGCATTACACCACTCTTGAACATGACACTTTTTGTCACACTTATACCTGGGTTGGGAAAATCCTTTGCCTATCAGTTAATGAAACCAATTGAAGGTCTTCAGTCGGTTTCTGGGTATTAGCTTAGGGAAATTGTCACCAAACCATCTACAGTGTCGTTATGTGTTCAAGAGGACAGTCAAACAAACCATTCATCTGCAAACATTTGTCTCCATTCGCGTTGACCATTCCTGAGTCAGTCCTTGCAAAAGATTTCTTCAAAACTTGATCTATGGTTTCGTGTCATGAGCTTTCTTAAGATGGATCACTTTCTATCGACGACAACTCATCATCTAGGAAGTTGATCTAGAATCCATCAGTACCTTGGAATCTGCATGCCTTAATGGCAGGTTTCTCGTCTTCGATGACATGTCGCATCATTGACCTTCGATTGAACGATTCCGTGAAATGTTCGACTTCAGATCACTTATTCACATTTCATGGATTGTACTAAGTACTTTGAGAGCCATTGTCATTATTGGTGGTTTCTCAAAGAGTGATACGATTCCACATCATTATTTGGTAATCAAGCCGTTTCTCTCATCATTAAACTTCCTTTGACTGTAATAGCATGGATAGAATCGTGCACTAGTTACGGGAAGCAGAAATCAAGACCTTTGGATCTAATTTCCATCCGGAGTGTGCAGAGTTTATTACTCATTATGCGGTGGGAGACATTCAAATTTATAGATAGCTCATTTATGTCTGTCTACTATGCATAATCCGCGGGTGTATTTGTATCGAACAAGTTTAGTTAGTTTTGCGTCCCAGAGTATGGGAATGCACACCTCGACAATGGTATATATATATATATATATATATATATATATATATATACATATATATATATATATATATATATATATATATGTATATATATATATATATATATATATATGTATATATATATATATATATATATATATATATATATATATATATACATATATACATATATATACATATATATATATATATATATATATATACACATACATATTTACTTTTATATATATATATATATATATATATATATATATATATATATATATATATATATATTATATATATATATATATATGTATATATATATTTTTCATTAAATGTTTTTACAGGGTTCCGACTGGGGTGTCCATAGGCTAATCCTTGAAATGATAAAGTACTTCACTCTTCATACATTACAGACTCACTCTTCATCTATTGCAGACTTCGCACTTTAGGGGGCAATATGTTACATTGAAAATTGTCACCTTGACATTTTTTTGTCCGTATGAGCTCCTTATCCCTCATACATTTCTCCCTTGCAAGTCTAAACACATCAGTTCCTAATATCAAGCCTTGAAAATAAGAGAAAAGCTCATAAAAGACCTTAAAACACTTGTACTGCACTTTCTCTTAGCTTTACCTGCGGTACCGCACCTTTTGTAAAGGAAAACTGCGGTACATACCGCACTTTTGCTTCGTTAAAAGTGCATAGCCCTGTAAAAGGTAAGAAAGGCACAAGTAAAATCTAAAAGCTCAGTTTGAGTCATTTTTAGAAGCTTCTAGAAATAATATTGCGGTGGGAAGTCCGCTCTTTTCAGGTTCATGTATCCCATCCATTAAGGAGCTAATCCTTTGATGTAAGGAGCTAATCCCTTTGAAGTGGATTCTATCCCTTCTTGTTTAGAGCTGTAACCTCCTCTCTTTCATTATAAAAAGAGGCATAGGGTAGCCTCAAAGGGGGTGGAAGCTTTAGTATTATTTGAGGTGAGATGCTGTTGGAACTTAGACCCTTTTAGCTGAGATTTTATGTGGGAAAGATTACATACCTGTATGTATCTCGGTTAGAAGAGTGAAAGGCTTGTCAGAGTAAAGGAAACGCCTATTCCGAACCCCAAGAAGACCTATACAACATCAAGGCGGACACGGTTGTAAGGTTTTTCTTACTATTCAAAGTTAATTCAAATAAGTCTGTTTTTCTCAATAAGCTGTCAATTGATTGGTTTATTTTATGGATTCCTTGATCACCATAATAGATATGATTTATGAATATATGCTATTCAGGTGCTATTTGATGTTTGTTTTTTTGTGATTACAGATCTTCGAAGGAAACTCTTTCAGGCGACTGAAGGACTACTACTACAAACAAGCGTTGGATCAAAGGTAAGATCGTCAAGCCTTTATAACATTTAATTATGAATTGCGATATATCTAGAGAAAGATAGATTTAATTGTCTGTTTGTTGCTAGCTATCTGTAGGACACTTGGGAGGTCTATCTTGTCTGCAAGAACGACTTATCCATCCAACACAGTCCGTCAGACAGAAAGAACACATTAGGAGGGATCTTCAACATAGGATCGACAATAGTTTCTTGTTATAGAAAAAAGCAGTGTTCTGTGACACTCAGTTCAGCCGAGGCGGAGTACATGGCATGAAGTCAGGCTGCATGTGAGGCCATTTGGATGATAAAGATCCTGGTTGGTTTGTTTGGTTCTCAGATGGATCTGATGGTGATACTTTTGTGATAACCAGAGTTTAATTAAACTCTCGGTTAATTAGGTATTCCATGATAGGTCAAAGCACATAGACATCTAGTACCACCATCTCAGAGATTGTGTACAGAGACACATTATGTTACTTTAGTACATTCCCACAGAAGATCAGGATGTAGATATTCTGACGAAGGCACTCACTAGGAGAAAATTCGAATACCATAGAGGTAGGATTAGGGTGGTAGATAATCCCTTTCCTATTGAAAGGGAGTGTTTAAGGTCAATAAGAAATTGTAGCACACACACTACTATGGGACCGCAGGTCCTAGTGATACATTATTGTGAAGGCCAATTTAATTAAATAAATTGGTGCAATGTCTAATTTAATTTTCCCTTAATTAAATTGGACAATAAAATGTAATCTTATCTCATAATCACTTGTAATAGTTAAATGAGTGTGATAAAATTAGTTAGCTCATGAATTTCGAGTTGAGGCTGGTTGGTGAGGCACGCAGAGTAATTCTATTAGTCATGGAGTTCGAATTGCAGTTGGTGCATTAGTTTAATGCATGAGTAATCAATTAACTCATTTAGGTGAGTCAAAGTCTATTGGACTAGTTGTAACTGTTTTTTGCACTAGTGAGAGATCAAGTGAATTAAATCATATTTAATTCATAATCAGTGATCTACCATGCAACTGATGATTTACTATTAATAGCTGCATGCATGTCAGTTCCAGTGGAGACCCAGTTGAGACAAAGGTTAAAGGGATGTTAACTAATAGTTGTATCGTTAGTAAGTTGCGTGCATGCAACCAAACATCCATTGGATTTCCCATGATCCTTGCATAGTTTTGTAAGGCTGAAATTCCTAAAGAATAGGCATTTCATTCCACATGAATTGCATAAGCAAGGTAGGTTGATTAAAGGCTGAGAATTGGCTAAGTGTTTGTCGATTTTGTCCGGGTTAGTGTGAGATAGTTGTGAGAGTGCAGGAGACTCTTGTGAGAAGAGTGCATTGTAATTGTTTCATGATTCCATGTTGAATATACAATAGAATATAGAGGGGTTTTTAGCAGCAAGCTTTCCGCTGGAAATTATCTGTGTTGTGGTTTGATTGTTTCTTTCCGCACTTGTTGTGATTCGCGATCGTGTTATTTTCTGCAATTGATTTGTAAAAGGATTTAGTATCTAGCTTTAGTAAATTCTTGATCGGATTGAATCCATTGATATACATATGTTTGTATAATTTATACACCAACAACACAACAATAACCAGGAACATCCTTATGTTGGGCACCTTGGCGACAAGAACTTTGTTGATGAGCTTCACAACGACTATGCCTATGACTGCTGCCTTTGTCGCTGCGATGCCCCTCCATGTGTAGCTGAGATTGAAGAGTGAAGGTTCCATTGATGAAAAAGATAAACATACAGGACATTGGAGGGCCAATTACATGAGGGTGCTAAAATTATTGAGCTTCTTGTTGAATTCTTGTCCCTGTTTGGTCGCTAGTGAGCTTCCTTTGCGAGGTCCATTACCTGTAGAGAATGGATACCCCAAAAATTTTGTGACTGATATTTATTGTGTTAGAAAGATATAGAGATGATGGGAGAGTCTAGGCAAGAGACGTACTAGGAAGTTGAGGCTCACCGACCATCCTAATCCCCATAGTTCCCATTTAGACAAAAAAATGTGTTGAATGTGAAATAAGAGATGCATTGAGATACCAAGCTGCAACCCTAGCAAAAACTGGAGAATTCCCAAGGATTGGATAATGGATGTAAACACAACTTTGATGAATACCATCAACATGATGATTAAGGGCCAAAATATCTTGTGGAGGAGAGGGATAATTTGTACAAATAGGGTGTAACCTTTGATGAGTTAAATAAGAAAGAAATCGTGCTTTGTAATGATTGCCGACCCACAAATCAAGGTGCCAAGCCATTCCATAATAGTTTTCCATCATATCCCTATAATCCAGAGGTGGAAGAGCATACCTATGTTAAAAAAATGTAGCAAGAAAGGTCAATTTGACTTTAACCTTAGTCAAATTGAGTAAATCGAATTTCCACATCAGCGGGACAACTTGGAGGTAGTTAACTAGTGTGACATGGCTCTTGTCACTTAGTTATATTAGTAAATTTGAGTTAGAGGGGTTGGAGTTCAGTTATGCATGTGTGATTGATAAATTTTAGTAATCCAATTCAATTACTTTTAGTTGTATTCAGTTAACTGACCTCTAACTATTTATAGAGTCAGTTGACTTGTGCAGTGGGAAAACATTATAACTTAGAGATCTATCACTTAATTGATTAATCAACCCAAAGTAGCTAATTAATGCATGGAATTCGAGTTCCTTAGCTGAAGAGGAGATCATCCAGGAAGTTCCAGGAATAGAAGTGGCCTTGAAAATAGCTCAAAAATCAAAGCCATCAGATGGAAGCGGAACTAGGACTAGATCATAGTTCTCGTTGTCCTGATTCCAATGGTGCGAATGATACTCGAATTAGAGTTCATATTCTTAATTTATAACTGGTCAAACTTGGCAGAGTGGTAAACTAACGAGGAAAAATATTGGTAGAATCTTGGTGCACGAAATTCGGCGGCTAGAACAAGCTAATTTGTTGCCTAATTAAGTGTCGAAATGTACAGAACTGCAGAGAAGAGTTTATAAAACAAGCATTGAATTTGGGAATTTCGTTTGATTCTCCCAAAATTGTAAAAAAGTATGTTGGTGATTTACATAGTTACATCAGGCATTATTTTTTATTATTCAAGTCTACTACTATTGATGTAGCCAGTGTGAAGGTCATTCACCTTGAAAGCAGGGGCAACAATGATAAAGAATGGAAATTGAAGAAATCATCTTTCAAACCTCATAATGGCAAGTTCAAAGGAAAGGGCAAGGGAAAGGACAAGAAGACAACTACGTCAAAAAAGGAGGAAGGAGCAAATCCATCTTGAACTTATTGCAGGAAGGAAGGCCATGATGATGAACAATCTTGGAAGTTTCATTTGGAGTTGAAGCCAAAGAGATTTGGTGGGAAGAACAAGCAAAAGACGGCGAAAACCATACAACGGGACCTTGGATCCGATTCTAGTGACAAAACATAGATCACAACAGTGGGCATATAAGGTAACCTTTCTCTTCATGCTAATGAAAGTTATGAATTGCATGTAAGTACAAGTTCGTCAAATGAGTCTCTTGTTAATGAATGAAAGAGAATTGAATTATTTCAAATTAGAGTCGTAATGATCATACTAAAGTGGAAGCCTTGTTTGATCTGGGATCACAAGCAAATTTGATTTCATAATCCTTGGTTAAAAATTTAGGATTAGAGACCAAGCCTCATCTGAAATCATACTTGCTTGGTTGGGTGTGTGATAAAGAAAAATTACAGGTAACCAAAAAATGTAAGGTTATATTTGTGATTGCATACAAACTAGTAGATGAGGTTGATCTTGATGTTGTACCTTTGGATATTTGTGGCATGGTATTGGGGAGTCCATATTTGTATGACAGGATAGAAGTTTTATTTTGCCATGAAAACAAGTATCATCTCACAAAAGATGAGGTGGAATACATTGTTAGAGCTCATCGTGACAAAATTAGTGCCATTCTTCAGGAACCAAGTGGGTTGCCTCCAAAGTGTGAGATGGAACATGAGATTCACTTGCAGCAAGAAGCTTCTTTACCCAACATTGGTATGTAGAGGTTGTCAACCATTGAGATGGAGGATATAAAGAAAAAGGTGGATGAAGTGATGAACCAAGGGGTCATAAGACTAATTTCTTCTCCATGTGGTTCACCTATTATGTTGGTTCCAAAAAAGGATGGCACATAGAGGATGTGCGTGGAATACAAGGAAATAAAAAAAATAACGGTGAAGAATCTTTACCCTCTCCCTTGCATTGATGATTTATTATATCAATTGAAAAATGTTGTCTATTTTAAAAAATTGGACTTGCGCAGTGGCCATCATCAGGAAAGGATTGTAGAACATGATGTATGGAAGACTACTTTCTAAACCAAGTAGGGGTTGTTTGAATGGCTAGTGATGCAATTCAGACTATGCAATGCTATGACCACATTCATGAGGATGATGAATGGTATTTTCAGGCCTTTTCTTGATGATTTTGTACTTGTTTATCTTGATGACATTCTTGTTTATAGTAGGACACGACATGATCATTTGAGTCATGTTAAAATAAGTGCTTGATGTTTTGCAAAGAGAAAAATTGTATGTCAAAATGTCTAAGAGTGAATTTGGTAAGACCTCTTTGGTTTAATTAGGTCACATTCTCCACGGTGGAAAATTGAAAATAGATCCCTCTAAAATTGATGTGATTTTAAAGTGGCCTAAACCCACCAATGGTATAGAGGTTCGTAGCCTTTTGGGTGAAATAAAATACTAGAGAAGGTTCACTGCCAACTTCTTCGTCATTGAACCCCCCTTACATGCATTGAAAAGTGTGAAGTAAATATTTTAGTGTAGAAATTTGAATAATAGCTGAATTATTCACCAAGATTATCCTAATTACACACTATTTAAGCTTCATGCATAATACATAACCTCTTCTACAATTTATCATCAATTTGCGGAAATAGAAGCAGTCGCATGCGCACATTAAAACATAATCAAGCACACATATAACACAATATGTAATGGGGAAAGCATACAGCTGAAAACCCCCAACTATCTGTATATTATAATGATAGAGAACATGTAACAATACATAGCACAAAGCTCTCACAACTCTCAGCACTATCTCAATGCTACACACAAAACTAGCTGAGAAATAGAACAAGTCACAGGTTCAAATCTCCTCCACAAGTTTGCCTGCCTCTACTGCACAATCCAAGATGAGTAATGATGAGATCCAAGTTCGAATCCCACTAGCTCCAACTGCGCAATCCTCATTGGTGGTCTCCATCAATGTGTGTGCAAATCTCATGCACAGCCAATAGTCACAACTGATAGTAGACTCACCCTTTCACCCACCTCTAACACTGGTCTCCACTGAACTGTCCATGCATTGCAGTTAACTGATGTGTTCTTTAGTTGATTTATGAGTTAATAATTAGTGAATTAATTAATAATTAATTCACACCACTCATCACTATTGTATTTTTCAGTTAGACTAAATACAACTAGTTCAACTAAGTTAAACCGAACACAACTCCACCAACTGTCTCATCAACTCCACCAAACTCTGCCACATGAGTTCTAACTGAAGTCAACCATGAAATAGCTCAACCAAACCCTAGGAATAGTGTAATTCCTTCTGTCAGCTGCATGTGCCACATCCAAGCATCAAACTGAAGTGCTCCAAGAGGATAAGATAATTTTTATAGTCTAAATATTATTAAGGGTTAATAATATTTGACTGTTCTATTTTTAGCCCGGCAGTCTAAAAATAGAAACCGACCAATGTCTAAAAATAGAGGTCCATCTATTTTTACCAACTTGACCAATCATCCATAAATAGCATCCTGCAACTCATAGACCATGATCCATATGTCTAAAAATAGACATAGTCTAAAAATAGACTTTGCGCCAAAAATAGCCTGTGAGCCCACTTAGTGAAGGCGACTTCATTTCACTAAGCTCCATCATCTTGTTGCATTTTCAACACTCCCTCTCAACAAGATATGGATTATCTGCAACCCCTATCATGCCTCTGTGGAATTCGAACTTGCTCCTGGTGAGCGCCTTCGTCAAGATGTCAGCATCCTGATCCTCCGTGGGAACATATGAAAGTAACATGATTCTCCGCTGCACACAATCTCTGATATGATGGTACCTGATGTCGATGTGTTTGGATCTATCATGAAATAATGGATTAGATGAGAGTTTAATGCAACTCTGGTTATCACAATAAATCACAGTAGGCTCCAAGTGTGAACCGAACAACCCGACCAGGATCTTCCTCATCCATATAGCCTCGCATGCAGCCAAACTCGCTGCCATATACTTGGCCTCTGCTGAACTGAGTGCCACGGATCTCTGCTTCCTATTGTACCAAGAAACTGCTGTCAACCCGATACTGAAGATCCCTCCAGATGTGCTCTTTTTGTCCGTTGGGCTCCCTGCCCAATCTGCATCTGTGAAGCCACATAGCTTCACCTCATCCTCCTGTCTGTACCACAATCCATATCTCGATGTGCCTCTAAGATAATGCAATACATGCTTGCCTGCCTTCCAGAAGAGCTTGGTAGGCTTAACCATAGCTTGTGACAGCTGGTTAACAGCATAGCATATATCGGGTCGTGTATTGACCAGATACATAAGTGACCCCACCAACTGTCGATAAACAGTGGCATCCACTACCTCCGCTGAAGTAGCATCCTCCTTCCTCCAACCTCAAGGAAGAGGAGTATCAACAGGCTTGCAACCATGCATGTTGAACTTCTCCAGTATCTCCCGGGCATACTTACCCTGAGAAAAAAATAGTCCATCACTGCGCTGCCAAATTTCCAATCCCAGGAAATAATGAAGGAGGCCTAAGTCCTTCATCTCAAACTCTCTAGCAAGATCCTCCTTGCATGAGAGTATCAACAGCTCATCACCCGTAAGAATCAGATCATCTACATAAAATACAATGATCAGCAACTTCCCCTCCACCACAATCTGGTATAGGTTAGGATCCGCCTCACTCTTGGAGAATCCAAGTCTGGTGAAATAACTGTCTATCCGCTTGTACCAAGCACGAGGTGCTTGTTTCAACCCATACAGTGCTCTCTTGAGTCTGCACACATGCGACTCACTGCTGAAGATCTAGAAACCTTCGGGCTGCTCTATGTACACCTCCTCCTCAATGACTCCGTTGAGGAAACGCGGTCTTCACATCCATCGGTAGATGTGCCACCCCATCTCTTTGTTGAAAACCAGAAATTGTCCCGTATGGAAAATGCCCCATGCGACAGTGCAAGGTCTCCTCATAATCGATCCCCTCTGTCATGAGAAGCCTTGGGCGACAAGTGCCACCTTGTGCTTCTCACACTCGTGTTGCACAACTTTACACTTTGTAGATCCATCTAAGACCTACCCCGATTTCCCCCTCTGAGGCCTCAGGACAATCTCCCATGCACTGTTTCCGACAATCGAATCATACTCTTCCACCATGAAATCTACCCATGCGGGGTCCTCCACAGCTTCCTCGAAAGAGGATGGCTCTGTCACGATACACTTGCTCATAAGAGCCATGTATCCAGTATACCGGTCAGGTGACTGTCTCTGTCTGCGCTGTGATGTAGGTGCTCCTACAACCTTCTCTACATCTTGAGCCAGTCGCTCAGCTTCTGTAGTGCGCTTCCGCCCTCTGATGGTTGGCGCTGCATGAGTGGTCTCTTCCACTCCATGAACTTCCTCTTGTGGCTGATCCACATCCTGAAGCTCATCCTTAGGAACTAATATCTCCTCATCTGCATGCAAGTGTGGCTCCCTCTCAAGTGAACACTTCATGGCTTTCTCCTCCTGAAATTTGATATCTCGTCGCACAACAGTCTTGCGACTGTCTGGAAAATACACAAGATAGTTGTGGGGCATATCAGTGTACCCCACAAATATCCCAACCTCTGCGGTCAGCTCCAGCTTCTTCCTGGCATCCTTCGTCACATGAATGTAAACAGGTGAACCAAAAATCCTCAAATGGGAAATATCAGGCCTCTTACCAGAAAACGCCTCATCGGGTGTACTCATGCCAAGTATCTTATGAGGACAATGGTTCTGCACATATACTGCAGTATTGCATGCCTCAACCCACAAGTGAATGGGTAGGCCTTGATCATGCAACATCGCCCGTGCAACACCCACGATCGTTCTTTTCTTCCGCTGAGCAACCTCATTCTGCTGTGGGTTATGAGGTGCTATGAGCTCTCTCCGAATTCCTTCTGCGCTGCAAAAGTCCTTGAATTCACCAGAGATGAATTCACCACAATTTTCGCTCCTAAGAGCCTTCACATGCTTCCCCAATTCCTTCTCAACCAGCACCTTGAACTCACAGAAATTTGAGTATGTCTTGCTCTTCTTCTGCATGAAGAAGATCCAACACTTCCAAGAATAATCATCAACAAAGATCACATAGTACTTGTGCTTTGCTGTCGAAGCTACTGAGAAAGGTCCACACACGTCTGTGTGAATTCTCTCAAGGATCATCGTGGCGCGACTATCCTTCTCGTGTAAGGTGGCTTTCACAAATTTCCCCAAGGTACACGCCTTGCACTGATCTGACTGCGCAAGAGTGCCCTTAGGAAGCCTAGTAGAAATTTGCTGCAGTATCTTCAAAGCTCCATGGTGAAGGTGGCCCAATCTCCGGTGCCACAGCTTGCCATCATCCCGGCTCACCACTCCTTTCGCCTTGCATGCCATTGCTGCACAACCATCTACTTGCAATTGATAAAGGTTCTTGATTCGAACCCCTATCTTTTGGGTTTCTCCAGTTGTCTTACTACGCAGGAAAGCCTTTCCCTCGCTGAAGACAACATCGTACCCCTTGTCTTATAACATCGCCACAGAGATCAGATTCTTCTTCAATCCTGGAACATGCATCACTTCCTTCAATACGAAGGGTTTACCAAACTCCCTCTCAAAGGAAATGGTACCGATACCGGTTGACTGTATCTACCATCATCGCCCATCTCGATGTGCACTCCAAGATCTTTCTCATCCAGATCAGTAAAAAAATCTTGATCTCCAGTCATGTGAAAAGACACACCACTATCCAAGAACCATACTGATCCCATCACACTTGAGACCAAGCATACGATCAGTGAAAAATCCAGCTGAAACTGCGAGGCTAAGGCCTCTCCCGCTGCAGATCCAACAGCTTGCTTATTTTTCTTCTTCTACGGACAATTTGTGGCATAATGTCCGTGCTGGTGACAGTGAAAGCACTTCACCTTGGACATGTCCTGCTTCTTGCCTTTCACACCAGAATGAGAAGCTTTCTTTCTCTTCCCCTTCTTTGCTTTGGCAGCCAAAGCGCAATTTTCTTCATCAGGTGCCTTTGATGAAGATCCGTCCCTGGTACTCCGCCTTATCTCCTCTTGCATAAGATCCGACCAAAGTCGCTCCCATCCTGGCAATTTCTCCCGACCATTGACAGAGTCCTGATAGGAATGAAAAATCTTCGGAAGACCAAGGAGAGCCAAGTCCACCAAGTCCTCATCATCTACAGTCACCCCCACACTTCCCAGCTCATCCCTGCATTGGGTGAACTTCGTGAGGTACTTGGGTATACTGTCGCCTTTCTCCATCTTTATGTTTCTGAGTTTATCCTTGAGCGCCTACTTCCTCTGGTCGCTCTTGCTTTGGAATAAATTTGTCAACGCTTTCCACATCAAGTATGGAGAAACTTTTCCATGCAGGCTGGATACAATGTGATCCTTCACACCCTCCAAAAGAATCCTTCGACATTTTGCTGTCTTCTTTTGCCAAGCCTCAACTTGAGCAGCATCAGTAGGCTTTGGGACTTCAGAATCTATGAACTCCTTCAGCCCATTTTCATCTAACACCGCCTCCATCCTGTCCTTCCATGCAACATAATTCGAGCTGCCCTCAAGGGCATACTCCAATCGCAATCTGTTGAAAGACATCTCGACTTTCGACACCAAGAAAATACTGCTGCAAATTCGAATTCCACCAGCTCAAAACTCAACCGATTCTGATCTAATGTGAGAAAAAAGTATTTCTAGTATAGAGATCGACTGTAGGGGCATTTACTGGATATATCACCTTTCAAAGAAAGGATGGATCCAGAGGCTACCTGGCCCTCGTACAGACTCTGTCTACCGAAATAAAATGTAATCACTGTAATAGATCCGATGATCAATTTCCCTTTGATACCATGTAGAAATTTGAATAATAGCTGAATTATTCACTGAGATTATCCTGATTACACACTATTTAAGCTTCATGCATAATACATAACCTCTTCTACAATTGATCATCAATTTGCGGAAATAGAAGCAGTCGCATGCGCACATTAAAACAATAATCAAGCACACATATAACACAGTATGTAATGGGGAAAGCATACAGCTGAAAACCCCCAACTATCTGTATATTATAATGATAGAGAACATGTAACAATACATAGCACAAAGCTCCTCACATCTCTCAGCACTATCTCACATGCTACACACAAACTAGCCCGGAAGATGAACAAGTCACAGGTTCAAATCTCCTCCACAAGTTTGCCTGCCTCTACTGCGCAATCCAAGATGAATAATGATGAGATCCAAGTTTGAATCCCACTAGCTTCAACTGCGCAATCCTCATTGGCAATCTCCATCAATGTGTGTGAAAATCTCATGCACAACCATAGTCACAACTGATAGTAGACTCACCCTTTCACCCACCTCTAACACTGGTCTCCACTGAACTGTCCATGCATTGCAGTTAACTGATGTGTTCTTTAGTTGATTTATGAGTTAGTAATTAGTGAATTAATTAATAATTAATTCACACCACTCATCACTAGTGTATTTATCAGTTAGACTAAATACAACTAGTTCAACTAAGTTAAACCGAACACAACTCCACCAACTGTCTCATCAACTCCACCAAACTCTGCCACATGAGTTCTAACTGAAGTCAACCATGCAATAGCTCAACCAAACCCTAGGAATAGTGTAATTCCTTCTGTCAGCTGCATGTGCCACATCCGTAGCTCGAACTGAAGTGCTCCAAGAGGATAAGATAATGTTTATAGTCCAAATATTATCAAGGGCTAATAATATTCGACTGATCTATTTTTAGACTGGTAGTCTAAAAATAGATTCCACCCAATGTATAAAAATAGAGGTCCATATATTTTTACCAACTTGACCAATCATCCATAAATAGCATCCTGCAACTCATAGACCATGATCCATATGTCTAAAAATAGACATAGTCTAAAAATAGACTTTGCGCCAAAAATAGCCTGCAGGCCCACTTAGTGAAGGCGACTTGTTTTCACTAAGCTCCATCATCTTGTTGCATTTTCAACATTTAGTGGGGAGGAAAACAACATAAAGCCTTTGATACATTGAAACAGAAGATCAACACCACACCATTTTTGGCCTTACCTAACCTCCAACAACCTTTTGAGATTGAGACAAATGCCAGTGGATATGCCATGGGAGAAATATTTATGCAACAAAGGAAAAATGTATGTTACCATTCATAGACATTCTCCCAAGTTGTTTTGAACTATCCCACATATGACAAGGAGTTTTATACCTTGGTTCAAAGTGTGAAGAAGTGGAAACACTATTTGGTTGGCAATGAGACCATCATTCACATAGATCATCAACCCTTGCAGTACCTTCAGTTGCAGACCAAGCTTCAACAAGCATGTCATTTCAGATGGATGGGATTCCTCTAGCAGTTTCACTTGGTAATAAAATACAAGAAGGGAACCAACAACAAAGTGGCATATATTATTTCTCACCCTCCTATTTCTGCATCTATAGTTTTGAAAAATGGCTCTTTATCTTTTGAAATTTATGCTCAACAATATGTTTATGATGATGATTTTAAGGAGATTTATGCAAAGCTAACTCTTGGATCACATGTGGATAATTACCATTTGCAAGGAAAATTGTTGTACGTTCTTGGAAAACTTTGTATTCCCACCAATGAAAGGATATGTGTAATCAGAGAGGCACATACCTCTCTTGTGTCAGGTCATTTTGGTGTAGAAAATACTTTGTGTTATTACAGAGGTTTTTTTTTGGCCTCACATGGAAAATATTATGACTCAATATGTAAAGGGATGTGTGTTGTGTTCAGTTTGCGAGCCTGCTAATAGAAAATTGGGTCTTTACAAACCAATCCTTGTTTCGAGTCGTCCATGGGAAAGTGTGTCAATGGATTTTGTAGGCGGGTTTCCTTTGTCTAGGAGAGGTCATGACTATTTTTATGTCATTGTGGATCAATTTAGCAAAATGTGTGTATTAATGCGTTGTGAAAATCAGGTCACTGCAGAGTAGACTATACATCTCTTCTTCCAATTTGTATGGGTCTACTTTGGGCTGCCCACATCCATTATTTCTGATCGATACTCTCGTTTTCTTGGATAGTTTTGGACGAGCTTGTGGAGAATGATGGACACCAAGCTAAAGAGGAGCACAACATTTCATTTGCAAACCAACAGAAAAATGAAGGTTGTCAACCACAGTGTGATACACTTACTTTGAGGCTATTATGGAAAACATCCCAAGCTGTGGGATGAGAAATTCCTTATATACCACATTCATACAACTAGGTAGTGCATTCATCCACTCAAAGCTCACCGTTTGAGACATTATTTGGTTATTTACCAAAGGATCCCTTAGAAATGGTATTTGGGAGAGAAGAAGATTCAAATGGGAATGATGACATGGATAAATCATGTAAGTTCATTCAATAGATACAAATGAATCACAAGGCAGTGCACGAGTAGTTGCAGAAAAGTCAAGCTCGATACAAAGCTCGATATGACAAGCACCTAGTCAATCACCAATTCCAGGTTGGAGACAAAGTGTGGCTTCAAATCAACATAGAAATGATGAAGGGAGAAGCAAAGAAGTGGAGACCAATCCGATATGTCCATTCACCATATTAGAGAAGATTAGAGATAATTATTTTCATCTCGATTTTACAACATACATGTAGATGTACTCAGTGGTAAACGTTGCTTTATGAGCCTCCTTTGATCATAGACATCGAAGAGGTTGGATAGGTTCCTATAGTGGATGATTTTGCACCTGAATGATAAGAAAAGCTACCAAATGACATCATTCTCAATAGAAAGACCAATAATTCATGATGGGGATTAATGGAGTACCTTGGTACTACTTTCAAGGGAATGCATCCAAGTAAGGCTCAATGGATGGAAAAGGAGAAAGTGAGGGAGTCGTTCTATCACTTGCCAATCGACTGATAAATATTTTCGCGGTCCAAAATATCTTTCGTGGGGAGGAATGGTCTAGGAGGATATAGGAATAGAAGTGGCCTTGAAAATATATCAAAAATACAAGTCATCAGATGGAAGCAAAACCAGGACGAAATTATAGTGCTTGTCACCCTGATTCCAACTTGTGATTGACACTCAAATCCGAGTTCATATGCTCAAGTTATAGATGGTCAAAGTTCTGGGCAAACTTGGCCAAGTGGCAGAATAACGAGGCAATAAATTGGAAGAATATCGGCACACGGAATTCGGTAGGCCACCCTCGGCAGACCCACCCAACCCCCATCGAACCCACATTATATATTAAAAAAATAGTTGAAACATATTATATAACCACCTGTTAAAAATTTCAAACCACGAGTTATAAAAAACAAGGCCATGCATTGTTAAACAATTCCATGCCAAGGTTGGAGTAGGCAGGTTTCGAACCCGACATACCTCCCTATTAATTTCAACGGCCATTGATGGGACAACGAATGATATTGGTGGCCTCCCCCCCCACCCACACTATTTAAACCTTCATTAGCCATTCAGAACCAGATCGACGGACGACAGAGGGTGTCAAAACCTTGAGTGGCTAGGGAAGTGGAGCCATGAGCAAGGGATATGTAAAGATGCTAAAAAGATTCCCTTAGAGGGCCAGAGCTTCCAGTGTCATAATTTGACAAATTTATAGTAATTTTTGCATGCTTTCACGCCAGGAACCCATCCGTGCAGTCTGTTTCTCCAACTGAGGTCTCCATTTTCAGGCCACCATCCGAAATGGAGGTATAAGGGTCATTTTTATAAAGTTTATTGTAACTGATTTCTTTGATGCCACTTAATGAAAGAAGGCCTCCCCTCTTTTTAGGAGGGCCTAAAGACGTAGCCCAAATTGGGTGAACTCCATAATCAAATGATTGTGTCTTTGATCTCATGTTTTCTTATGTTTTACACCTCTTTTTCATGTGTTAAGTTACTTGATTAACATTCTCTTTTATATGCAATTCTGAATTCATCCTTGAAGTTAAAATATCTAGATTAGGAGATGAAAAGGAAATATAACATGAGTTGTATACTAGTTTGGGTGTACAGTTCTTGCATTAAGTCAGGAGATAATTCCTTTAGAATTATGCAATCAATTAGGAGTACATTCCTATCTTTTAGGGGCTAATTTCCTTAGGATTTATGCATGGAAATAAGAGGCTAGGTGAGAAAATAATTGGCTAAGAGTTGGCCAGAGCTTCTCATTTAGTTGAAAGAACAATTATTCTTTTGTAGGTTGAGCTCATAAATGAAGCTAGAAATTGTAATAATTTCTCTATTCAATTGATTAATGAAAAGAGGCTTAATGGTTTTTTCCCAGTTGGGTTCCCTTAGAAATCACTATGTGTTTGTGGTTTTGCTTATTTCATGTATACACATATTTTTCTAAATTTTGATTTACATTCTGCATATTAGTAGAGTAGAATTGTTTCTCTTGTTTTTCAGTTTGAAATCTTGAGCAGTTGAAATTTATATCAAGTTTCTATATTGTATCAAAGCCTTGAAATCACATTAGAACCAATATTTTGAAATTGTCTATCAAGAATTTCGATTTTGCAGCTTCAGTGCAACAATTGTTTCTTTAGGATCGAGAGAATGTATTTCAACAAAATGAGATTGGTGTATGCCCTCCAGGGTAACTCTAATTTCATAGTCTGGAAGGGTCGAATGGAAGTTTTGCTTGATGATAATGGTGTGTTAGAATATGTTAAAAATGATATTGCAAAAACCCAACATCTAGATGCATAACAATTAGTCCAATGGAAGAAGGATGTTAAAAATGCCAAGCTAATTCTTCTGGAAGGTGTGAGGGACCATGTGGTCTCAAATATCCATGGAAAACAGATGCCATTATCTATGTGGAGGACACTGACTGAGCTATTGAAAAATAATAGTGGCTATAGAAAATTGGCCCTGAAAGACAAGCTTCAAAACATAAGGATTCAGAAGAATGATACCATTTCACACTATCTCTACAGATTTACACAAGTTCAATATGAGCTTGGAGGGGTTGGGTTGAATGTTGCAGAGGATGACCTAGTGAACCTAACTCTTCTTTGCCTTCCAAAATCCTGGCACAACTACTAGGGCTTTGGAATGGAAGGGAAAATTTACCGAATTGGGAAAGGATGTGGTCATATTTGGTTCAAGAAGAGTTCAAGAGAGATACCAGAGATGAAACATCATCCAAAGATGAGGTTGAAGAGAATTTGGAATGGGGAAGAAGGAAAAAAGGAAAAAAAGGAAGAAAAGCTAGAGAAAACTTAAATCAAACCAAAATAATGGCAAGAATAAATACTTGAGCAAGATAAAAATTTTCCACTGCTACGAATTTAGGCATTATGCAACAAAATGTCCGTACAAGAATTCTACTTAGAAGCCTTCAAGGGGAGTAGGACGTGAATCACTGGCTTCAAAATTCAAATTAGACTTCACCCTAATAGCATGCATGAAAAAAATTATTATGGGGAGTGTGTGGTATCTTTATTTCGGTGCCTCGTTCCATATGATAGGGTGTAAGGGGTTTTTCCGTAGCCTGGAGGAGAAGGATCTCCATATGCATATCAAAGGGGGGATGATGTGAGGTACAATGCTATGGGAATTGGTACTGTCACCTTTGAGAGGGATAAATCCTCTCCTCTTCACCTTAAAGGTGTTATGTTTGTACTTGGGTTGAAGAAGAACCTAATATCTATAGAAATATTGAAGGATCGTGGCTATGGTGTCGTTTTCAATAAAAGGAAAGCCTTTCTAAGACACATAACTACCAGGCAAGTGAAGTAGATTAGGGTTTGAGTGAAGAACCTATACAAACTCGGGGTGGGAGATAACACTACATTGAGCACTAAGTGTTGATATTGCAACAAGATGAAGAGCTTAGTGGAAAGAAGTCACCTTCACTAAGTGGGCCCGCAGGCTATTTTTGGCGCAAAGTCTATTTTTAGACATATGGATCATGTTCTATGAGTTGTATGATGCTATTTGTGGATGGTTGGTCAAGTTGGAAAAAATAGATGGACTTCTATTTTTAGATTACCAGTCTAAAAATAGATATGTTGAATATTATTAGCTCTTAATAATATTTAGACTCTAAACATTATCTTATCCTCTTGGAGCACTTCAGTTCGAGTCACAGATGTGGCACATGCAGCTGACAGAAGGAATTATACTATTCCTAGGGTTTAGTGGAGCTATTGCATGGTTGACTTCAGTTAGAACTCATGTGACAGAGTTTGGTGGAGTTGATGAGACAGTTAATGGAGTTGTGTTCAGTTTAACTTAGTTGAGCTAGTTGTATCTAGTCTAACTGATTGATACAATTAGTGAGAGTGGTGTGAATTAATTATTAATTAATTCAATAATTATTAAATCATAAATCAACTAAAGAATACATCAATTAACTGCAGTGCATGGACAGTTTCAGTGGAGACCAGTGGAGAGGTAGGTGAAAGAGCAGTGTGACTATCAGTTGTGACTGTACTGGTGCATGAGATTTGCACACACATTGATGGAGATGCCAATGAGGATTACACAGTACATACTAGTGGGATTTGAACCTGGATCTGGTAATTATCCATATTGGGTTGCGCAGTAGAGGCAGGCTAACAGGTGGAGCAGATTGGAGCATGTGTTTTGCTAGATTTGAGCTTGTGTAGTGTGTAACAATTGGAGATTGTACTGAGAGCTTGTGAGGAGTTTGTACAATGATTGTTACATGATCTATATAATTATAATATACAGGTAGTTGGGGGTTTTTAGCTTTAATATTTCCCATAAATACTGTGTTTATATGTGTGATTGTTTATGGTTTTAATGTGCGCATGCGATTGTTTATAATTCCGCAAATTGATGATCAATAGTAGAAGAGGTTATGTATTATGCATGAAGCTCAAATAGTGTGTGATCGGGATAATCTCGGTGAATAATTTAACATTTATTCAAATTTCTACATGGTATCAGAGCGATATTGATCATTGGAGCAATTGCAGAACATTGAAGCGGTTGAGTTTTGTGTTGGTGGAATTCGAATTTGCAGCAGTGTTTTTCTTGGTGTCGAAGTTGAGATGTCTTTCAACGGATTGCGATTGGAGTATGCCCTTGAGGGCAACTCAAATTATATTTCATGGAAGGACAGGATGGAGGCCGTGTTAGATGACAATGGGTTGAAGGAGTTCATAGATGCTGAAGTCCCAAAGCCTACTTCTAGCGATGCTGCCGTAATTGAGGCTTGGCAAAAGAAGATAGCAAAGTGTCGAAGGATTCTGTTGGAGGGCGTGAAGGATCATGTTGCGTCTCAATCTAGTCTCCTAAACTGAGTTCATTTAATTGTCAACCAGGATTTGTAAACTGCTGAAGTGAAGTGTACCATATGTACCTAGGTGCTTGTTTCCTAATGCGTTGTGTGTAGTGTTTTGTGATGTTTTTGGTCTTTTATGTTGATTTATGATGTTTTTGGTCTTTTGGTGTTTTATGTTTACAATGAAAGTGCCTAGAAAACTAATGGAAAGGAATTGGTGGTCAAAAACACAGTTGAACCTAATGTATGGAATGGCAAATGCAATTGGAAACACTGAAACAAAATCTGAACTATGACTAAATAGAAACAAAAGCTTGATAATGACTTCTTAGGCAAATGACACAAACTAAACTTGAGAAATGATTACTAAATATGCAAGTTCTCTAACTAGACAGTTAAACACTAATCTTATCATGATGCAACATTTTGTTCTAAGCTCATCTATTCCATGACTAATTCCTAGTTCTATTCTGCAATTTAATTGAATGTCTCAGAACCTATACTCAAAGAGTTATTGGTTTCTTTTCAAAGTAGTTATTTTGAGGAAGAGCTCTGTTTGTAAAATGATGAGGAATTTGCAGAGATACTTCAGACCTTATAGTGATGTTATCTTCTGTTCCTATGGTTATGGATCACTTTGTAGTTTTCAGAACAAAAAGATGTTTGTGAATAATGAAGGCTGTCTTGTGAATCCTAACAACTAAAGTAATCTATTGTGCAAAGGATGACAATGTGACTATGAGATGCAAGTGCAATGAGTTAATCTAAGAATAAACCTAAGATGCTACTAAACTAGAACAATGTTGAACTATAAGTCATCATCAAACTTGAAACAAAGTAACCGAACATGAATTAAATGCAAATGAAACTCCGGAGCATTCTAACTAACATGCATTATTCTATGAAGTTACACAATCTGTTTGTTCATCATTAGTGATATTTTGGAAGATTTCCTTCTTTTGGAAGGGATAGAACAATTCTAACTGTGTAATTGTATGCAATTGAAAGCAAATGAACAGAAAGCAAATGAAAAACTAAGTTATCACATCCATATCCTACTCGTCATTATGATGTCTTGGGCAAGCGTTTAAGAGCAAGAACAGAGATGATACTTAGTAAAAACAAACAACTAAATCTTTCATTATCACGGTCATGTCTTGAACTTCTTAAGGATGTCTTGGAAGAATTTCTTCTTGTGGAAGAGTGATTAGAACAAGTGTAACTGTGATAGTGAATAGCAAAAACTACAACTAATTCCTACAGTACTATAGTTATTCATCATTCATCATTATAATCTGTTGGAAGAATGTCTTCTTGTGGAAGAAATGGAATGAATATAACTACAGTATCTAGTTAAAAACAAATACAAATTCAACTCCTAATCTACAATACCATAGTCATTAAACATTCATCATTTTAGTCTGTTGGAAGAGTGTCTTCTTGTGGAAGAGCTAGAATGAATACGACTACAGTAGCTAAAACAAAACAACTACCAATTCAAATACAAAACGTATAGGCAGCTAGGAAAACTTATCTAATTTACGCAAAAGAAATCCATGCAAGAGGCAGGGGCCCTCTACCACTTGACGGCATTCAACTCCAAATTAAATCACGCCTTCAAAATAACTTTGTCTGCTCCATTAACGATGCAATAGTTTGAACATAACACGCTGTGTTTTCAAGGACGTAACACAGAGTTTAAACAAAATCTAGCAGCAAATCTAACATAAAATCTCTCTAACATAGCTCTCGGTCTCCCTAGAGTTTATAAAGAAAATGCACGTAACAATAATTACAACAATTTAGGAACAATGTCTCTCCTTATCCAAATCACGTTAGAACTCTTTAAAGTGGCTGCGTGAAGAAGAAAAGACATCTGGACTGAGACAGTCCTAGTAGGAGTCTTCCTTCATAAATGTGTTTCCCACGTTCAAAACCTTACCCAGAATTCATTTTCTCCTCCATGATGAGAAAAAAACCATGTAGACACGACGTGGATCATGCCCATATGCGGTTTTCCTCAAGAGGCCACCTGGAACATACTCAAACATGAAGGTAGCTGCAAAATCGCCGGTTAGCTACGGAATGTCTGCATTCTGCAGCTAGTTCCGGTCAAAATGCTTAACAATGGAAAAAATCACAAAATTCAACAAGTTAGTCATGTAAATCATTCTAGAAGTAATTTTAACTATATTTATTGATCAATTGGGTTTAAGATAGAAATGGACAAGGGAAAATGAGGTAAAATGAGGTGAAGGAAAGCACAAATTTGAGGCTCAACAGATCACATAGTATCTAGCCTGCATGGTAAGGCTTCTCCATTCATGATGTGGAAAGCCTTGAAAAATTTATTCCAAAGCAAGAGCGACAAGAGGAAGTTGGCGCTCAAGGATAAACTCAGAAACATAAAGATGGAGAAAGGCGACAGTATGCCCAAGTACCTCACGAAGTTCACCCAATGCAGGGATGAGCTGGGAAGTGTGGGGGTGAATGTAGATGATGAGGACTTGGTGAGCTTGGCTCTCCTTGGGCTTCCGAAGAGTTGGAATTCCTATCAGGACTCTGTCAATGGTCAGGAGAAATTGCCAGGATGGGAGCGACTTTGGTCAGATCTTGTGCAAGAGGAGAGAAGGTAGAGTACCAGGGACGGATCTTCATCAAAGAACTCTGATGAAGATAATTGCGCTTTGGCTGCCAAAGCAAAGAAGGGGAAGAGGAAGAAAGCTTCTCATTCAGGTGAGAAAGGCAAGAAGCAGGACATGTCCAAGGTGAAGTGCTTTCACTATCACCAACATGGACATTACGCCACTAATTGTCCACAGAAGAAGAAAAATAAGCAAGCTGCTGGGACTGCAGCTGGAGAGGCCTTAGCCTCGCAGTTTGAGCTAGATTTTTTGCTGATCGCATGCTTGGTCTCAAGTGTGATGGGTTCAGTGTTGTTTCTGGATAGTGGTGTGTCTTTTCACATGACAGGAGATCGAGATTTGTTTACTGATCTGGATGAGAAAGATCTTGGAGTGCACATCGAGATGGGCGATGATGGTAGATACAGTGCGACCGGTATCGGTACCATTTCCTTTGAGAGGGAGTCTGGTAAACCCTTCGTATTGAAGGAAGTGATGCATGTTCCAGGATTGAAGAAGAATCTTATCTTTGTGGCGATGTTAGAAGACAAGGGATATGATGTTGTCTTTAGCGAAGGAAAGGCTTTCCTGCATAGTAAGGCAACTGGTGAGACTTGGAGGATAGGGGTTCGAGTTAAGAACCTTTATCAATTTCAAGTAGATGGCTGCGCAGCAATGGTAGGCAAGGCAGAAGGAGTGGTGAGCCGGGATGATGGCGAGTTGTGGCATCGGAGATTGGGCCACCTTCACCATGGAGCTTTGAAGATACTGCAACAGATTTCTATGGGGCTTCCTAAGGGTAATCTTGCACAGTCAGATCAGTGCAAGGGGTGTACCTTGGGAAAATTTGTGAAAGCCACCTTTCACGAGAAGGATAGTTGCGCCACGACGATCCTTGAGAGAATTCACACAGACGTGTGTGGACCTTTCTCAGTAGCTTCGACAAAAAAGCACAGGTATTATGTGATATTTGTTGATTATTTTTCTCGGAAGTGCTGGATCTTCTTCATGCAGAAGAAGAGCGAGACATACTCAAAGTTCTGTGAGTTCAAGGCACTGGTTGAGATAGAATCGGGGAAGCAGGTGAAGGCTCTTAGGAGTGACAATGGTGGTGAATTCATCTCTGGTGAATTCAAGGACTTTTTTAGCATAGAAGGAATTCGAAGAGAGCTCATAGCACCTCATAACCCACAGCAGAACGGGGTTGCTGAGCAGAAGAACAGAACGATCGTGGGTGCTACATGGGCGATGTTGCATGATCAGGGCTTACCCATTCACTTGTGGGCGGAGGCATGCAATACTGCAGTATATGTGTAGAACCGTTGTCCTCACAGAATACTTGGCATAAGTACACCCGAGGAGGCGTTTTCTGGTAAGAGGCCTGATATTTCCCATTTGAGGATTTTTGGTTCACCTGTTTATATTCATGTGACGAAGGATGCCAGGAAAAAGCTGGAGCTGACCGCGGAGGTTGGGATATTTGTGGGATACAATGATACACCCCAAAACTATCGTGTGTATTTTCCAGACAGTCGCAAGACTGTTGTGCGACGGGATATCAAATTTCATGAGGAGAAAGCCATGAAGTGTTCGCTTGAGAGGGAGCTACACTTGCATGCAGATGAGGAGCTATTAGTTCCTAAGGATGAGCCTCTGTGGTCTGGATTAGCGAGAAGGGAGGTTCTGTGGGTGGAAAGACCACTCATGCGGCACCGGCCATCGAGGAGGGCGGAAGCGCACTCGAGAAGCTCGAGCGGCGGCTCGAGAGATGATAGAGAGGTTGTGGGAGCACCTACATCACGGCGCGAGCAGACAATCACTTGGCCAGGTATCTTCCGGATACATAGGCTCTTGTGAAAGAAAGTGTGTACGTAAGTGCAGACAAGCATTGAAATTATTCACGAGATTATCACGATGTTTACTATCACAGCTTCATGTAATACATAACCTCTTATTGATCATCGATTTTGTTGAGATTATAAACAATCGCATGCGCATACATTAAAAAAACCATAAAAAATCACACATATAAACACGGTATTTATGGGAAAGATTAAAGCTGAAAACCCCCAACTATCTGTATATTATAATGATAGAGATCATGTAACAATCATTGTACAAACTCCTCACAAGCTCTCAGTACAATCTCCAATTGTTACACACTACACAAGCTCAGATCATACAAAACACATGCTCCAATCTACTCCACTTGTTAGCCAGCCTCTACTGCGCAATCCAATATGGATAATCATGAGATCCAAGTTCGAATCCCACCAGTATGTACTGTGCAATCCTCATTGGCTTCTCCATCAATGTGTGTGCAAATCTCATGCACCAGTATAGTCACAACTGATAGTCACACTGCTCTTTCACCTAACCTCTCCACTGGTCTTCACTGAAACTATCCATGCACTGCAGTTAACTGATGTATTCATTAGTTGATTTATGAGTTAATAATTAGTGAATTAATTAATAATTAATTCACACCACTCTCACTAATTTTATCAATCAGTTAGACTAGATACAACTAGCTCAACTAAGTTAAACTGAACACAACTCCATTAACTGTCTCATCAACTCCACCAAACTCTGTCACATGAGTTCTAACTGAAGTAAACCATGAAATAGCTCCACTAAACCCTAGGAATAGCGTAATTCCTTCTGTCAGCTGCATGTGCCACATCCAGGCATCAAACTGAAGTGCTCCAAGAGGATAAGATAATGTTTAGAGTCCAAATATTATTAAGAGCTAATAATATTCGACATATCTATTTTTAGGCTGGCAATCTAAAAATAGATTCCGCCCAGTATGTCTAAAAATATAAGTCCATCTATTTTTTCCGACTT
Source organism: Pinus albicaulis (assembly GCA_034641835.2). Lineage (NCBI taxonomy): Eukaryota > Viridiplantae > Streptophyta > Pinopsida > Pinales > Pinaceae > Pinus > Pinus albicaulis. Next base: position 1,045,076,072 of record CM076581.1, read on the forward strand.
GACCAACCATCCACAAATAGCATCCTGCAACTCATAGAACATGATCCATATGTCTAAAAATAGACATAGTCTAAAAATAGACTTTGCGCCAAAAATAACCTGCGGGCCCACTTAGTGAAGGCGACTTCTTTCCACTAAGCTCATCATCTTGTTGCAATCTCAACACTCCCTCTCAACAAGATAAGGATTATCTGCAACCCCTATCCTGCCCCTGTGGTATTCGAATTTTCTCCTGGTGAGCGCCTTCGTCAAGATATCAGCATCCTGATCCTCCGTAAGAATGTATGAAAGTAACATGACCTTCCGCTGCACACAATCTCTGATATGATGATACCGGATGTCAATGTGTTTAGATCTATCATGAAATACTGGATTAACCGAGAGTTTGATGCAACTCTGATTATCACAATAAATCATAGTAGGCTCTAAGTGTGAACCGAACAACCCGACCAGGATCTTCCTCATCCATATAGCCTCGCATGCAGCCAAAATTGCTGCCATATACTCGGCCTCTGCTGAACTGAGTGCCACGGATCTCTACTTCCTGCTGTACCAAGAAACTGCTGTCGACCCGATACTGAAAATCCCTCCAGATGTGCTCTTTCTGTCCGTTGGGCTCCCTGCCCAATCTGCATCCGTGAAGCCACACAGCTTCACCTCATCCGACTGTCTGTACCACAATCCATATCTCGATGTGCCTCTGAGATAACGCAATACATGCTTGCCTGCCTTCCAGAAGAGCTTGGTAGGCTTAACCATAGCTTGTGAAAGCTGGTTTTCTGCATAGCATATATCGGGTCGTGTATTGAACAGATACATAAGCGACCCCACCAACTGTCAATAAACATTGGCATCCACTACCTCCGCTGAAGTAGCATCCTCCTTCCTCCAACCACCAAGAAGAGGAGTATCAACAGGCTTGCAGCCATGCATGTTGAACTTCTCCAGTATCTCCCGGGCATACTTACCTTGAGAAACAAACAGTCCACCACTGCGCTGCCAAATTTCCAATCCTAGGAAATAATGAAGGAGGCCCAAGTACTTCATCTCAAACTCTTTTGCAAGATCCTCCTTGCATGAGAGTATCAACAGCTCATCACCTGTCAAAATCAAATCATCTACATAAAGTACAATGATCAACAACTTACCCTCCACCACAATCTGGTATAGGTTCGGATCTGCCTCACTCTTTGAGAATCCAAGTCCGGTGAAATAACTGTCTATCTGTGTGTACCAAGCACGAGGTGCTTGTTTCAACCTATACAACGCTCTCTTGAGCCTGCACACATGCGACTCGCTGCTGAAGATCTCAAAACCTTCGGGCTACTCTATGTACACCTCCTCCTCAATGAATCCATTGAGGAATGCAGTTTTCACATCCATATGATGAATGTGCCACCCCATCTGTGCTGAGAGAGCTAGGACCATCCGTATGGAAGAATACCTTGCGACAGGTGCAAAGGTCTCCTCATAATCAATCCCCTCTATCTGTGAAAAGCCTCAGGCAAAAAATCTTGCCTTGTACTTCTCCACACTCCCGTCAGCTTCCTGCTTCACTTTGTAGATCCATCTCGAACCCACCACTAATTTCCCCTCCAGTCTCGGGACAATCTCCCATGCACTGTTTCTGACAATCGAATCATACTCTTCCACCATGGCATCTACCCATGCGAGGTCCTCAGCTTCCTCGAAATAGGATGGCTCCGTCACGATACACTTTCTCACAAGAGCCATGTATCCAGTATACCGGTTAGGTGACTGCCTCTATCTGCGCTGTGATGTAGGTGCTCCTACAACCTTCTCTGCATCTTGAGCCAGTCGCTCAGCTTCTGTAGTGCGCTTGTGCCCTCTGATGGTTGGCACTGCATGAGTGGTCTCTTCCACTCCATGAACTTCCTCTTATGGCTGATCCACATCCGGAAGCTCATCCTTAGGAACTAATAGCTCCTCATCTGCATGCAAGTGTGGCTCCCTCTCAAGCGAACACTGCATGGCTTTCTCCTCCTGAAATTTGATATCTCGTCGCACAACAGTCTTGCGACTGTCTGGAAAATACACACGATAGTTGTGGGGCGTATCAGTGTACCCCACAAATATCCCAACCTCTGTGGTCGGCTCCAGTTTCTTCCTGGCATCCTTCGTCACATGAATGTAAACAGGTTAACCAAAAATCCTCAAATGGGAAATATCGGGCCTCTTACTAGAAAACGCCTCCTCGGGTGTACTCATGCCAAGTATCCTGTGAGGACAACGGTTCTGCACATATACTGCAGTATTGCATGCCTTCGCCCACAAGTGAATGGGTAGGCCCTGATCATGCAACATCGCTCGTGCAACACCCACGATCGTTCTATTCTTCCGCTCAGCAACCCCGTTCTGCTGTGGGTTATGAGGTGCTATGAGCTCTTAGAATTCCTTAACGGCGAAAAATTCCTTGAATTCGCCAGAGATGAATTCACCACCATTGTCGCTCCTACGAGCCTTCACCTGCTTCCTCGATTCTTTCTCAACCAGTGCCTTGAACTCACGGAACTTTGAGTATGTCTCGCTCTTCTTCTGCATGAAGAAGATCCAGCACTTACGAGAAAAATCATCAACAAATATCACATAATACCTGTGCTTTGCTGTCGAAGCTACTGAGAAAGGTCCACACACGTCTGTGTGAATTCTCTCAAGGATCGTCGTGGCGCGACTATCCTTCTCGTGAAAGGTGGCTTTCACAAATTTTTCCAAGGTACACCCCTTGCACTGATCTGACTGCGCAAGAGTGCCTTTAGGAAGCCCAGTAGAAATCTGCTGCAGTATCTTCAAAGCTCCATGGTGAAGGTGGCCCAATCTCCGGTGCCACAACTCGCCATCATCCCGGCTCACCACTCCTTCTGCCTTGCCTGCCATTGTTGTGCAGCCATCTACCTGCAATTGATAAAGGTTCTTAACTCAAACCCCTATCCTCCGGGTCTCACCAGTTGCCTTACTGCGCAGGAAAGCCTTTCCCTCGCTAAAGACAACATCATATCCCTTGTCTTCTAACATCGCCACAGAGATAAGATTCTTCTTCAATCTTGGAACATGCATCACTTCCTTCAATATGAAGGGTTTACCAGACTCCCTCTCAAAGGAAATGGTACTGATACCGGTCGCACTGTATCTACCATCATCGCCCATCTCGATGTGCACTCCAAGATCTTTCTCATCCAGATCAGTAAACAAATCTCGATCTCCTGTCATGTGAAAAGACGCACCACTGTCCAGAAAAAATACTGATCCCACCACATTTGACACCAAGCATGCGATCAGCGAAAAATCCAGCTCAAACTGTGATGCTAAGGCCTCTCCAGCTGCATATCCAGCAACCTGCTTATTCTTCTTCTTCTGCGGACAATTTGTGGCATAATGTCCGTGTTGGTGATAGTGAAAGCACTTCACCTTGGACATGTCCTGCTTCTTGCCTTTCGCACCTGAATGAGAAGCTTTCTTACTCTTCCCCTTCTTTGCTTTGGCAGCCAAAGCACAATTCTATTCATCAAAGTTCTTTGATGACGATCCGTCCCTGGTACTCCGCCTTATCTCCTCTTGCACAAGATCCGACCAAAGTCGCTCCCATCCTGGAAATTTCTCCCGACCATTGACAGAGTCCTGATAGGAATGCCAACTCTTCAGAAGCCCAAGGAGAGCCAAGATCACCAAGTCCTCATCATCTACAGTCACCCCCACACTTCCCAGCTCATCCCTGCATTGGGTGAACTTCGTGAGGTACTTGGGCATACTGTCGCCTTTCTCCATCTTTATGTTTCTGAGTTTATCCTTGAGCGCCAACTTCCTCTGGTCGCTCTTGCTTTGGAATAAATATGTCAAGGATTTCCACATTAGGAATGGATAAGCCTTACCATGCAGGCTGCACACTATGTGATCCTTCACGCCCTCCAACAAAATCCTTCGACACTTTGCTGTCTTCTTTTGCCAAGCCTCAATTACGGCAGCGTCGCTAGAAGTAGGCTTTGGGACTTCAGCATCTATGAAATCCTTCAACCCATTGTCATCTAACACCGCCTCCATCCTGTTCTTCCATGAAATATAATTCGAGCTGCCATCAAGGGCATACTCCAATCGCAATCCGTTGAAAGACATCTCAACTTCGACACCAGGAAAAACACTGCTGCAAATTTGAATTCCACCAGCACAAAACTCAACCGCTTCAATGTTCTGCAATTTCTCCAATGATCAATATCGCTCTGATACCATGTATAAATTTGAATAAATATTAAATTATTCACCGAGATTATCCTGATCACACACTATTTTAGCTTCATGCATAATACATAACCTCTTCTACTATTGATCATCAATTTGCGGAATTATAAACAATCGCATGCGCACATTAAAACCATAAACAATCACACATATAAAAACAGTATTTATGGGAAAGATTAAAGCTGAAAACCCCCAACTATATGTATATTATAATGATAGAGATCATGTAACAATCATTGTAGAAACTCCTCACAAGCTCTCAGTACAATCTCCAATTGTTACACACTACACAAGTTCAGATCTAGCAAAACACATGCTCCAATCTGCTCCACCTGTTAGCCTGCCTCTACTGCGCAATCCAATATGGATAATTACTAGATCCAGGTTCAAATCCCACTGGTATGTACTGTGCAATCCTCATTGGAATCTCCATCAATGTGTGTGCAAATCTCATGCACCAGTATAGTCACAACTAATAGTCACACTGCTCTTTCACCTACCTCTTCACTGGTATCCACTGAAATTGTCCATGCACTGTAGTTAACTGATGTATTCATTAGTTGATTTATGAGTTAATAATTAGTGAATTAATTAATAATTAATTCACACCACTCTCACTAATTGTATCAATCAGTTAAACTAGATACAACTAGCTCAACTAAGTTAAATTGAACACAACTCCATTAACTGTCTCATCAACTCCACCAAACTCTGTCACATGAGTTCTAACTGAATTCAACCATGAAATAGCTCCACTAAACCCTAGGAATAGTGTAATTCCTTCTGTCAGCTGCATGTGCCACATCCGTGACTCGAACTGAAGTGCTCCAAGAGGATAAGATAATGTTTAGAGTCCAAATATTATTAAGAGATAATAATATTCGACATATTTATTTTTAGACTGGCAATCTAAAAATAGTTTCTGCCCAGTATGTATAAAAATAGAAGTCCATCTATTTTTCCCGACTTGACCAACCATCCAAAAATAGCATCCTGTAACTCATAGAACATGGATCCATATGTCTAAAAATAGACTTTGCGCCAAAAATGCTGGAGCTCATGGTGGCGACTTCTTTCCTCATCCTCATCATACCAATCTCAACGATGTCGTGACGGAGCCGTCCCCCTTTCGAGGGAAAGTGCAGCCCCAGGACCCCGCATGGTGGTGCCATGGTGGAAGAGTATGATTCGATTTTCAGAAATAGTGCATGGGAGATTGTCCCAAGGCCGGAGGGGAAATCAGTGGTGGGTTCGAGATGGATCTACAAAGTGAAGCAGGCAGCTGACGGGAGTGTGGAGAAGTACAAGGCAAGATTTGTTGCCCGAGGCTTTTCACAGATTGAGGGGATCGATTATGAGGATACCTTTGCACCTATCGCAAGGTATTCTTCCATACAGACGATTCTTGCTCTCTAAGCGCAGATGGGGTGGCACATTCATCGGATGGATGTGAAGACTGCATTCCTCAACGGGGTCATTGAGGAGGAGGTGTACATAGAGTAGCCCGAAGGTTTCAAGATCTTCAGCAGCGAGTTGCATGTTTGCAGGCTCAAGAGAGCGATGTATGGGTTGAAATAAGCACCTCGTGCTTGGTACACACGGATAGACAGTTATTTCACCGGACTTGGATTCTCCAAGAGTGAGCGGATCCTAACCTATACTAGATTGTGGTGGAGGGTAAGCTTTTGATCATTGTGCTTTATGTAGATGATTTAATACTAACGGGTGATGAACTGTTGATACACTCATGCAAGGAAGATCTTGCAAAGGAGTTCGAGATGAAGGACTTGGGCCTCATTCATTATTTCCTGGGATTGGGGGGCCCAGCGACGTGTGATGATGAGTGAAGTTTGTTTCTCAGGGTAAGTATGCTCGGAAGATACTGGAGAAGTTCAACATGCGTGGCTGCAAGCCTGTTGATACTCCTCTTCCTGGTGGTTGGAGGAAGGAGGATGCTACTTCAGCGGAGGTAGTGGATGCCAGTGTTTATCGACAGTTGGTGGGGTCGCTTATGTATCTGGTCAATACATGACCCGACATATTCTATGTTGTGAACCAGCTTTCACAAGCTATGGTTAAGCCAACCAAGCTCTTCTGGAAGGCAGGCAAGCATGTAGTGAGATATCTCAGAGGCACATCGAGATATGGATCATGGTACAGACAGGAGGATGAGTTGAGGTGGTATTGCTTCATGGATCGGTATCATCATATCAGAGATTATGTGCAGCGGAGAATCATGTTACTTTCATACATTCCTACGGAGGATCAGGATGCTGATATCTTGACGAAGGCGCTCACCGGGAGCAAATTCGAATATCACAGAGGCAGGATAGGGGTTATAGATAATCCTTATCTTGTTGGGAGGGAGTGTTGAGATTGCAACAAGATGAGGAGCTTAATGGAAAGAAGTCGCCTTCACTAAGTGGGCCCGCAGGCTATTTTTGGCTCAAAGTCTATTTTTAGACATATGGATCATGTTCTATGAGTTGTAGGATGCTATTTGTGGATGGTTGGTCAAGTCGGAAAAAATAGATGGACTTCTATTTTTAGAGATACTAGGCGGAATCTATTTTTAGATTGCCAGTCTAAAAATAGATATGTCGAATATTATTAGCTGTTAATAATATTTAGACTCTAAACATTATCTTATCCTCTTGGAGCACTTCAGTTCGAGTCACGGATGTGGCACATGCAGCTGACAAAAGGAATTACGCTATTCCTAGGGTTTAGTGGAGCTATTGCATGGTTGACTTCAGTTAGAACTCATGTGACAGAGTTTGGTGGAGTTGATGAGACAGTTAATGGAGTTGTGTTAAGTTTAACTTAGTTGAGCTAGTTGTATCTAGTCTAATTGATTGATACAATTAGTGAGAGTGGTGTGAATTAATTATTAATTAATTCACTAATTATTAACTCATAAATCAACTAAAGAATACATCAGTTAACTGCAGTGCATGGACAGTTTCAGTGGAGACCAGTGGAGAGGTAGGTGAAAGAGCGAGTGTGACTATCAGTTGTGACTATACTGGTGCATGAGATTTGCACACACATTGATGGAGAAGCCAATGAGGATTGCGCAGTACATACCAGTGGGATTTGAACCTGGATCTGGTAATTATCCATATTGGATTGCGCAGTAGAGGCAGGCTAACAGGTGGAGCAGATTGGAGCATGTGTTTTGTATGATCTGAGCTTGTGTAGTGTGTAACAATTGGAGATTGTACTGAGAACTTGTGAGGAGTTTGTACAATTATTGTTACATGATCTCTATCATTATAATATACAGATAGTTGGGGGTTTTCAGCTTTAAGCTTTCCCATAAATACTGTGTTTATATGTGTGATTGTTTATGATTTTAATGTGCGCATGCGATTGTTTATAATTCCTCAAATTGATGATCAATAGTAGAAGAGGTTATGTATTATGCATGAAGCTCAAATAGTGTGTGATCGGGATAATCTCGGTGAATAATTTAACAGTTATTCAAATTTCTACACTAAGGCTGAAAAAGTGCAGATTTAAGATGTTAGAGAACTCTGGCACATGAGATTGGGTCATCTACACCACGGTGCCTTAAAAACCATGTATCAAATTACCATCGGTATCCCTAAAGCCTCCCTTGACCAACAAGATGTCTGCAAGGGTTTCACATTGGGGAAATATGTCAAGTCCAATTTCCATGACTGAGATAGCAGAGAAGATTTAATCTTGGAGTGAGTCCACTATGATGTTTGTGGACCCTTTTATACAACCTCCACAACAAAACAAAAGCACTATGTAATTTTAATTGATGTTTTCTCTAGAAAATGTTGGATCTTCTTCATGTGGAAGAAGGATGAAGTTTTCTCAAAATGTGTTGAATTCAAGGCATTGGTTGAGAAGGAGATTGGGAAGAAGGTGAAGGCTCTCAAGAGTGATAATGGTGGTGATTTTTTTTTACATTCCTTCAAGTATTTATGTGCCAAAGAAGGTATTCAAAGAGAAATGATAGTTTAATACTCATTTTTTTGGTATCACCTATGACAGGGTTAGGATGGATTTCCAGAGTTGGGAGCAGACAGGTCATAGATACAGGTTGGCGTCATCAGTGGGCCCAGGGGATTTTTGGAGGAGTTTTGAGGAGTTTCTATGAGGATCGATGGAATTTGCTTGATATATTCCATCATCCACACAATTTTCCTTTCGTTCCGGTGCATTCCGACAATTTTAAGAAAATTGAGTTATTTTTGGGCTTAACTCAATTAATTATGCTCGAGGTGGCATTCCAGGAGGAGTACATGATAGAACACCTTAGTGTAATAGCTCGTTGGAAATATAATGAGGATATCTTCAGGATGGGATGCTGAGAAGTGATTAGAGTGGCCAGAGATAGTACCATGGGCTATACACTATTTTCCTTAATTAAAAATGACTTTAATTAGTCATTTAATTAAAGGAAAAATATTATTTAGAGGAAAAGGGGCCAAAAGTGACTTAAGTTAAGTGTAATTAAATTAAATTCACTTTGATAGAGTCAATGATGGATCTTCTAGAATAATAATAAAATAATAAAATAAGATGCTTCTAGAGGATTGGAGATCTATCCATCAGATCTATAAAAGGAGAAGTGAAGGTAATTTGGAGATATATTGGATGGGATCATTGTTTGTGAGAGAGTTTTGAATTTGGATTCCCTGCTTCAGCAATAGCCCCAGGATGGAAACCCTCGGGTGATTTAGTGAGAGTGGGTGAGCACCCATCTCTTCCCTTGGCGGATCCATTCAGGATTCATAGGTTGTAGTTTATTTCCATTTTATTTTGGAGGCCAGTTGCGACACTGTTGTAGACCTATTTGGGCCATTATTTCAGCCATTTCTTGTTGAGCAACTAGCTCCAAAAATAGAAGAAATGAGATATCAACGCCTTAGAAATAAGCCACTTCGAGGGGGAAACCTCCAGTACTTTACATAAATGAAGAATTCTTGGATGATACAAATGAACAAAACCTCCTTCTATATATAGGAGTCCATGGGGCCACAATATAATCCTAGTGGGGGCACAATGTAATCCTAGCCGACCTAACAATAATATTAAAGACACAATGTCTGTGTAGAAGTTACGGGGTACAATAAGGGACTATACTAGTAATATAGGGACCTAACATGCCCCTCTCCTTCAAAAAAGTGTTGTCCTCAATGCTTGAGTAGCTCTGGGTGCTTCTGTATAAAATTCTCATCCTCCCATGTAGAATCTTCCGTGGGTAAGTTCTTCCACTTGATGAGATACTCTGAAATTGATCGATTCCGTAGTTGTCGAGTTCTTGTTTCCATGACCGCTTCAGGTTCCAATATGATTTTTCCTTCCTCATCAAGTTTTGGCAATATTGTTTGAACTGGAAGATTTTTACCTATAACCTTCTTTAAGCATGAAACATGGAAAACTGGATGTATTCATGAAGAAGGAGGAAGCTCCAATTTGTATGCCATAGTACCAATCTTTTGCAACACCTTGTAAGGACCATAGTACTTTGGCGATAATTTATTATCCTTCTTAGCTTGGTTGAGGGACATTTGTTTGTATGGTTGTAGCTGTAAAAATACCCAATCTCCTACATTAAAACTTCTCTCGTTGCGATGTTGATCTGTCTGTTGTTTCATTCGATTTTGTGCCAAATTCAGGTTATCCTTTAAGAGTTGGAGAACTTCTTGCTAATGCTCGATGTGATCTTCCACTGCTTGAACCTTCGAATTTTCCCTTAAAGATGATGTGATGGATGGTGGATGATATCCATAAAGTGCCATAAATGGGGTCATTTTTGCTGCAGTATGGAAGGAAGTGTTATACCACCATTCAGCGAGAGGTAACCACTTGACCCATTGTGTTTTTTTATCAGATACAAAGCAACAAAGATATCCTTCCAAACATTTATTTACTATCTCCGTTTGACCATCAGATTGAGGATGATAAGATGAGCTATGAGCTAATTGAGTACCCAAACAAGAAAATAACTCCGTCCAAAAATTTCCAGTAAAAATAGGATCTCTGTCGCTCACAATAACCCTTGGGTTTCCATGTAGCTTTTGAATTGTCTCCATAAATGTAGTAGCAACTGTACTTGCTTTAAATGGATGAGATAATGCACAAAAGTGTGCATACTTGGTAAGTCTATCAATTACCACCATGATGACACTCTTTCCTTCGGACTTAGGTAAACCTGTGATAAAATCCATTGAAATCTCCTCCCAACGTTGACTTGGAATGGATAAAGGTTGTAGAAGTCCAGGGGTCTTAATTGTTTCCACTTTATTCTGCTGGAAAACCAAACATTCCGCCACAAACTTTTGAATATCAGATTTAAGGCCATCCCAAAAAAATTCTTTCTTCACCCTGTGGTAAGTTTTTAAAAATCCTGAGTGTCCTCCTAAAGGAGAAGTGTGCAATTCGAGAAGAATATTTTGTTTTAGTTGGGAATTATTGCAAAGATATAAGCGATCTGTGTACCATAAGGAATCATTTTTCCAACTAAATGTATCAGATGTACTAGGATCTTGCTGCAACTTTTGAATGAGTGTCCATACATCTTTTTCCTTCTTCCATTCATCTCTTGCTTCGGTTATCCAATTTGGTTGGATAATAGAAATAGCACAAAGCAATGCTTCCACCTCTTCATTCTTTCTTGAGAGTGCATCTGCAACAACATTAAACTTTCCTTTTTTGTAGATTATTTCAAAGTCATAACCCAACATCTTTGTGACCCATTTTTGCTGCTCTTCTGAAGATAGTCTTTGCTCCAAAAAGTGTTTAAGACTATCATGATCAGTTTTTACCTTGAAGTGTCTCCCCATTAGGTAAGTTAGCCATTTCTTTAGTGCATGCAATATTGCTAACATTTCCTTCTCATAAATAGGTTTATGTAAATACTTTCCTTTGATTGGATGACTTTCAAAAGCAATGGGTTTTCCTTCCTGCATTAAAACTGCACCAATTCCATTTCCCAAGGCAACACATTCCACAATAAATGTTTTTGTGAAGTCTGGCGTAGCTAAGACCGGTGCTAGGTACATTGCCTCTTTAAGATGTTCAAAGGCCTTAGTTGCTTTAGGATTCCATGAAAATGCATCTTTCTTCAATAATGTTGTTAGAGGTACTGATATTCTCCCATAATTCTTAACAAACTTGCGATAATACCCTGTTAACCCGAGACATCCTCGCAACTGCTTTATGGTTGTGGGGACTTTCCATTCCTTAACGGCTTTAATTTTGTTAGGGTCTACTTTAACACCCTCGTGAGATACAATATGACCCAGATATTCCACCTCTTGTACTCCAAAGAAACATTTGGATGTTTTTGCACATAATTGTTTCTCCTGCAATAGTTTGAGCACCCTGTCAACATGTTCAACATGATCCTTCCAAGACCTGCTGTAGATTAGTATATCATCAAAAAATACTAGCCCAAATTTTCTAAGGAAGGGTTTGAAAATGGAATTCATCAACCCTTGAAATGTAGAAGGTGCATTGGTAAGGCCAAAAGGCATGACCAAAATTCATAATGACCCTCATGAGTTCGAAATGTTGTTTTTGGAATATCTTCAGTCTTCATTCTAATTTGATGATATCCTGAACGAAGATCCAACTTGGTAAAATAAATTGCTCCATGTAATTCATCCAATAATTCATCAATCACAGGAATGGGAAATTTGTCTTTAATGGTGAGCTTATTGAGCTCCCTATAATCTGAACACATTCGCCATGATCCATCCTTCTTGTGTACCAATACTACAGGAGCAGAGAAAGAACTTTGACTAGGTTGAATTATACCTGCCTCTAACATTTCTGCAATCATACATTCAATTTCGCTCTTTTGGAAGTAAGGATATATATAAGGCCTGATGTTTGGAGGAATACTTCCTGAAATCAAATGAATAGCATGATCATGATCACGAATAGGTGGGAGTCCTTTGGGAGTTTCAAACACCTTGGAATGATTGTCCAAGACTTGTTGGAGATCTGCCGAAATAGATGATTTTGATGTCGGAACGTCTAGTGAGCATAATTGTGCAATTAAGCCTCGTTGTTCTTTCTTTAGAAGCTTTGTCATGACATTAGAGCTTATTATCCTTCCCGGCTTCCCTTCAATACCCCGTAATTCGACTTCCTTTCCTTCTGAAAAAAATTTCAAGAAAAGGTCTTGAAAATTAAAAGCTACCGTCCCCAAAGATTGTAACCATTGTACTCCTAGTACAACATCAGCACCTCCCATAGGAATGGCAAGCATTGGACTAGTCAATACATATTCCCCCATGGTTAGCTTGATATTATGGCATTTTCCAGAGCGATTTATAGTTCCTCCATTTGCAACCATCACTTGACATTCTGGTGCTGGGTATAGGAAACAATTTAATTCCTTGGCTACCTTACAATGAATAAAATTATGGGTGCTACCTGAATCAATCAACACTATTACCTTTTTATTCTTGATTTGTCCTTGTATCTTGAGAGTTTAAGGAGTGGTAATTCCTGCTAGTGCATTACACGATATGGTCGGATTCATTTCTTCCTCTTCTAGGGCTGGTTCCAGGTGTATATCCTCTTCTTGTTCATTTTCTTCTTCCTCTTCACAATCTATGTAGAATAATTTCTTCTCAGCACACTTATGACCTTTAGTGTATTTGCTAACACAACTGTAGCAAAGCCCTTTTGCTCTTTTTTCTTCCAATTTTTGTGGTGTCAACCTTGTAGGTTGTGGAAATCTAGGCGTAGCAACACTTCCTTCTTTATAGAAGTGAGTGGTAGGCTTCCTTGTCGCTATAATTTTACATTCAATTTTTCTTGCCAACCTGAATGCCTTCTCCAATGAATCAGGTTCCAAAACGCGAACTTCATGTTGGATGTTATCCTTTAAAGTACATATGAAGAGATCAATCATGTGTTCCTCTGGAATATCAATTACCCTTATATTCAATTTTTGGAAGTCCTCAATGTGCTCCCCCACTAAACCCTTTTGTTTGAGATTTATCAATTGGCTAAAGAAGGTGTTGCTCTTTGTATCCTCATAATGTGCTATCATTTCCTCTGTAAAAATTGACCAAGTAATAATTTTTTTATGGGACAGAAGCCATCGATACCATACAAATGTATTTTGTTCTAAATGTAAGTTGCACTTGCTCTTGTAATTTTGATAGATCATGTTGCAATTCTTCGTCTTCATGAGTCATAGTAGAGCCTTCCAAAGGCTTAATGGGTGTTGAATTATTTTTAAGAGGAATCTTTTAGAACCCAATACTAATATCTATTCTACAATATGCCCTTGGAATCAATTCAAATTGATTCTTCAAACATGACTTATGCAATTCGGAAAAAAAAAATACACACCTTGTTCTTGCTTTTGAGGAGCTCGATATTGAAATTTGATTATATCTGTGATTGCAGAACTTCAATATTTTAATTTTAGTACCAACGTACCCTCTAAATTATCTTTTGAATGCCACAAGTTTGACCTGATTTGGATTCCCCAAGACAAAGTTGTGTCCAATCTCCCACAATGACCTAATTATGGACTGGTTCAGTAGATCAAACTTGTACGACTTGCCAAGTGTCACTGTTTTGTCCTTTGTCTCTGAAATTGATGGAAAAGAAACTAAATTCTATTTACTTGCAACCAATTTTTACAGCACTCCAATCCGATGCCCAGAGAGAGAGTTATTGAACTTTTCCCACCGATCACCTCTTTGAGATGAAATTCAGGAGCCTGAAAAAGCACTACCTTCCACAGATCATATCTCCAAAAATATTGCGAACCAAGCTCTGAAATTTTTTTACGAATTTCCTCAGGATTTCAGCTTCGCACCATATGAATTTCAGATTCTGAACCTTCGTAGAAACAGATTTATAGCGAAAATTCCACGATGACCTGTTTAGAAGCTTGAAAAAAAGACCTGACTTCCACAGATGCTATCTCCGCAAATATTGCGAACCAAGGTCTGAAATTTTTAGACAAGATTCCTCAGGATTTCAGCTTCGCACCCTAAAAATTTCAGCTTCTGAAACTTCGTAGAAAAAATTTATAGCGAAAATGCCACGATGACCTGTTTGGAGCAGCGAAACCCTAGAATCCAAAGCTCTGATACCAAATGTTGTGTAACCAGCTCCAAAAATAGAAGAAAAGAGATATCAACGCCTTAGAAATAAGCCACTTCGAGGAGGAAACCTCCAATACATTACATAAATGAACAATTCTTGGATGATACAAATGAACAAAACCTCCTTCTATATATAGGAGTCCATGGGGCCACAATATAATCCTAGTGGGGCCACAATGTAATCCTAGCCGACCTAACAATAATAATGTAAGGGCACAATAATAAAAATATGGGGGTTACAGGGGTACAATAAGGGACTATACTAGTAATATAGGGACCTAACATTTCCAGTTTTTGTACCAACAATTTTATATTAATAAAATAAGGCTGAGATCTTCTACATACTTAACTTGTCTATTATTCAGTTTCAGATTATATTTCCTTTTTTGCCATAAATATTGTGGTTGATGTTATGAAAATTGTTTATAATATTAACGACTTAAATTTCTGAAGTTATTTTACACGGTAATCTTATGGTGATTTTATGGTTTAATTAATTTTTGGCAAAATTCTTGTAATATCACATTTGGGATATTACAAATAGAACCCCATAACCCATAGTAGAATGGGGTAGTTGAAAGGAATAACAAAAGCATAGTGGGGTAATGAAGAGCCATGTTTCATGATTAGGGGATGCCATTACATGTATGGAAAGAGGCATGCAACACAACAATATACTTGCAGAACTAGATTCCTTATAAACTACTTGGCATGATCACACCAGAGGAAGCTTTCTCTCAGAGAAAGCTTGATGTGTCTCAATTCAGAATTTCTGGAGCTTTAGTTTATTATCATGTCTCCAAGGATTCGAGGAAAAAAAACGATCCCACAAAAAAGTTGGGAGTTTTTGTAGGAAAAAATTAAACTCCGCATAATTACTAGGTGTATTTACCTTCACTAAGGATGACAATTGTGAGGAGAGATGTCAAGTTCAATGAGGAGAAGGATATGAGATGATGTCTGGAACGAGAGTTGAGTATCCCACCAGAGTAGGAGCTTATAGATCTAAAGGAGGAGCGTTAGGATGAGCTTCAGGAGGTTGTGGAGTAGCCACATGTAGTGGAGCAGACAAGAGGTAGATTGGAGGCACCCACTAAATTAGAATTTTCCAAATATGGGAGAAAGATAACCAGAGAAGTTGATAGATTTTTTCAGGATGCAAGGGAGAATGTGGGAGCCCCCAAATCACACTGCAAGAAGAGGAGGTTACTTGATAGGTACACTAGTTACATGGCTCTCATGATAGAGCTCATTGAGAAAGAGCCTTCTTCATTTGAGGATGGGGTTTCTCGACATATTGGGGTTGATGCCATGGTGGAAGAATATGAATCCATAATGAAGAAAAATGTATGGGAGGTGGTGCCGAGACTAGAAGGTAAATCAGTGGTTGGTTCCAGATGGATATACAAAGTGAAGAATGCAACTAATGGGAGCATCGAGAAGTACACGTCCATATTTTTGGCCAAAGGATTCTCTCACGTAGAGGGAGTAGACTATGAAGAAATTTTTTCACCAGTTGTAAGATATTCCTCAATCAGATCAATTCTTACATTAAATGCAAATATAGGGTGGAAGATCCACTAGATTGATTTGAAGACCACCTTTCTCAATGGTGTTGTTGAGGAGGAAATTTACATATAGCATCCTGAAGGATTTGAGACATATGATCGAGAGTCACATGTGTGTAGACTCAAGAGAGCATTGTATGGTCTCAAACATGCGCCCCGAGCATGGTACACTGAGATTGACAATTATCTTAGTGGATTGGACGTCACCAAAAGTGAAGTGGATGTGAACCTCTATCACATTTTTGTAGATGGTAAGTTTCTTATTCTTGTTTTGTATGTGTTGAAAAATGCAACAAGAAAATACCAATTTGATTTTGCGTTGGTGAAATTGAGAAAATTCTAATTTCCACATCAATAGACAACTTGGATGTCATTTACTTGTGTGACATGGCTCTCATCACTCAGTTAGCTCAGTAAATTCGAGTTATAGGACTTGGAGTTCAGTTAAGCATGTTTGATTACTAATTTGTAGCAATCAAGGTATGTTATTTTAAGTATTTTTTAGTTAAACTAGTTCTAACTATTAGAGGAACTAGTGGAAGGTCAATTGTGCAGTGGAACAACAGTCTAAATCAATGATCATCTAGTTAACTGATCAATCAACCCAAAATAGCTAGTGCATGCAAAGAATTTGAGTTCCCCAACTGAGGTGGAGATTCCAAGGCAATGTAACATCAATTGTAGACTAGTCTTGAGTGTACAGATGTTGCAGGCATTCAGATAATCAACCTTGGGAATTGTGAAATCAATTGGAGGAAATTTCCTAAACAATAGGGGACTAATTCCTTAGGATTTACACAAGGAAATAGGGGCTCAATTAGAGGTAGAAATTGACTAAGTTTGGGTCAAAGCTTCTAAGTGAGCATAGAGATAGGTTATGTTAGTGTCCTATGATATAGTAATAAAAAATCAAGTTTAGTATTTTAAATTTATTTTTGTAAATGTGTGAAGGTTTTGATATAATCTCTTAGATATCAAGCTATTAGTCTTTGTAAGAAATGTAATATGTGATTATTGATGTAATTTGTAGCATACACCTCCCGTCACATCTACCCAAGTAATTGAACAACTGGGGTAAACATGAGCTAAGGACAGTTAAGAGCAGACTCAACCTCCTTGGTGACTCTAAGGAAGTGGAACAAATGCGAAAAAATAGAACATAGACTCCCTTCACCTGCTATAGGACCCCCGACGACTATCACAGTCATCAAATTGACTTGTCCCTGGGTCCCACTGACTTTTACTAAATAAAACCCCCAGACACTCCCTTGATATGGGGAAGGGTGCATCTAGGAGTCTCTATATGCTTCCACAACATATGCATGCGTGCGTCCAGGGACTCAATTTCCTGACCTGTGTTTGTGTCTGTGGGATTTATGGAACTTCTTAAGCCGATAATCCCAGACACTACTCAAAACTTCCTAAAACTTTCAGAATCCATCAAACACATGACGAAAATGCAAAATAACCAAAAGCTGACTCCAGGACTAGGCCTGACCATCCCCAACCAGGATTGAAATTACATGACAAAAATGACAAATAACCAAAAACTGACTCCAGGACTAGGCCTGACCATCCCCAACCAGGACTGAAATTATGTCAAACAATTGGCATGAATGAAATCTAAAGGTCTAGGATATAAGTTAGAGCAAAAATAATTGAAAAAATTGAGTGACATTACAAGAAGGATCACCACCCTCTTCCTTGAATTGATATAACATCAATTAGGTCTTGCATCTATTATATTAACATGAACATGTAAATACATGAAATAACCATGACATGAATAGATCATTTAACCATTCTTATATCCAACATAAAACCATGAAAATAAAATTGAGATAAAAAACATCAAATCCACACATTAATAAGTACAAAAGAAATATAAACTAGCTCTCATTAAACATAGGAAATAATCGACTAGGTTCGGGACTTCCACGTACCACCCAACCATAGACATGGCTGAGCCAAATATCTCTTCATCCAGTCACCCCTGTGCCATATTCTAAGAATGAATGTGGGATCTCATGGATAAACCAACAAAATACAACCAAGGGAATACATAGGTTAAACCACCTCCACCCTCACGAGTCACCATACTATGATCACACCAAAACCAGTGCTCCGATCACAAAACTCAACTGAGCTTGGAATGCCATATGGAATCCATCACTATCCTTGAGGAAATTTCCGTCTCCTTGTATCTCAGGCTTTACCGCAATCCAATCCCAATTTACTAGGCCCTAAACCGAGACATCAACCTCAGGGTTTACCATGTATCTCGCCAAAAGAGGTCAAGGGATTCCTAGGCCTTTGGGAATTTTCCTTGAGACCACCTCTGCCCTAGATTCTGAAAACCATCTGGCAATTCCAAAGCTCAAAACTGGGATCAAAATCCCAACAAACCATGGCATCAGAAAAAGGCAAGGCAAGGCTAAAAACCACTGTCAAACCCGAGAAAACCATGCCATAGACAACAAGAGAACCAAATACTAACATGCATAAGCAATGCATGTCCAAACCATCTAGGAAATCATAGATGCAATATGTTACCTTCAAGTATTCCTGTTGAAGCTGATAGATCTTGCTCTTCCTTGCTTGATATTTTCTTTCCTCTCCTTTCCTTGTTCTTCCTTTGTTGTCTTTCCTCTGTCTTAGCTCAATGCTAAAATGATCCAAGAAAAATCTAAGTATCCAAGAGTGTGTGTGTGAGAGAGAAATGATAGAGCTCTAAAACTGAATTAAAAAAAGGTACCGACCAAACCTCATAAGCCTTTTTATTAATTAGGCCTCTATTTTCTTCATTTTCCTCCTCACATGCAACCTTTTACCTTTGACCTTCCTTTTCTCCTATTTTCCTTCATTTTCATAAATACATGTGCCAAAAAAACCTTTTCCTCTTTAAATCCTTAGCCACTGCCTTTGCAAATTTTCCTTAGCCATAAACACATATACAATGATACCCAATAGGATATATTTTCCCAACATTCAACTTGGAATAAGTGTCCCTTAATTGTGGTCCTATTTTGCATTTATTAACTTTTATTACATGAAATTTTAGCCCGAGTCTATTACAGAACCCTCCCCCTTGGGGAACATTAACCTCGGTGTTAAACCACACCTCGACCTCAACAAAATCACTGAAAATAAAACATACTTCTCATGGAGATTTAAAGCTGAGCTCGATGTAGTATTTATAATGAGTAACCTCCTCAAAATAAAAAACCATGATAACATGACCATATACATCTAAGCCATTTATTGGAGCTTTATAACTTAGCTCATGGCGGTATTTACATCCATATACATATGTACATATACTAAAACATCACCAAAAAATATGCCAAACATATAACAAACATCAAACCAAAATTTCTTTGCCTCAACTGGAAAACAATGAAGGATACATGGCCCACATTTGATCTACCATCTCCCATGTAGCTTCATCGGTCCCAGAGTGTTTCCATTGCACTTTAGCCTACTCAATGGCTCTGTTCTTGAGAATTAGTTTCTTTCGCTGCAATATGCACTGAGGTTCCAACTAGGATTCTCCTTCTTGCTCCACTTGAAATACATACAAATAAATAACATGATCAATATCCTTTATATTCCTTTTAAGTATTGAAACATGAAACACATCATGGAATTTCACTGTTGGAGGTAGTGCAAGTTGATAACACACTGGTCCAGTCCTCTCAAGGATCTCAAAAGACTCACAATACCATGGTGCCAACTTGGAACATGATTCGATCCTCGAGGAGCTCTTCTTGGGCTTGATGCACATATAAACATGCTCCCCAACCTAAAAATCCTTAAATACCCTGTGCTAGTATACATAAATCTTCTGTCTATCCTGTTATTCCTTTAAATTATTCTTTATAACCTGCATTTATTGCTCCATGTATGCCAACATGTCTGGTCCAATCAACACCTTGTTAACTGGATCAATCCAATTGACGAGAGCATTATAACTCCTCTCATACATTGCCTCAAAGGGACTCACCCACAATGACTCATGATACCCATTTTTGTATGAAAAATCAACCAATGGTAGTCCTCTTCCCATTTCTATTGCTGATGCATCACATACATCCTCAACATGTCCTCAAAGATTCTATTGGCTGTCTCAATCCATCGATCCGTTTGTGGATGATAAGTTGTACTGAAGGCCAACTCTGTGCCCGAACCTGAAAATAAATCCTTCCAAAACTTGGAAGTGAAATTTGCATCCCTATCTGACATGATATTCTTTGGAACACCAGGAAATGTGACCACATCTCTAATGAATGCTTTTGCTACATTGCTAGCTGAACACGTGATCTTTACTAGAATGAAGTGTGCAACTTTTTTCAACCTGTCCACAACTACCATGATGGAATCATGTTGTCTCACTTTCCTTGGAAAACCTGTAATAAAGTCCATGGTGTTATGATTTATGATCTACGGATAAATAAAATTCCATAAGTGTGGTGCTAAGAACTTAGAACAACATATGAAAGACTTTGCTATCACTTTCTCTAACATAAATAGACACACAAAATGATAGAAGAACCTACTTGTGATCCAAGCGCTTCTTCTTATCCTTTTGTCGCTTTTATTCCAACTAAGATCACCAGATTGTTTCCTCCAAGAATAAAAATAGAACAACAAACATATTGCAATATACAGATGCCTACTTGTATTAATCACTCAAATCAATTAGATGTGAAACATATATATCATTCAAGCATGAGAAATAGACACATAAATAGATACATATATGGGAAAATGAACATCAATCTTTATTAAAGAGTAGAAGGGGGAGGTTACAACCAATGATCGATTTGATGTCACCAGCTCCCGCTTCATCCCAAACTCATCACATCCAACATCACACCAGCAACATATCAGTACTTTCACTCTCTCAAATGAGAATCTAACATCATTTCTTTACCAAAATTATTCCTTCCCTAGCACTAGGATCTGTGCTCAATTTATAAGGAAACTGATGGTAGTTTCTCAGTGAATGAATTTCTAATAATAGGTAAGACATGTTCCCAAGTTTAGAGGTGTTATATGGACACTTGGATTTGAAGTTTGACACATATGGACTCTTCTAGAAGGAACTGGCCATGTGGAGATTCCCAGAAAAATGAGAATTCTGATCCTAGGTGACCAACGCACTCTTGAATGTCGGAAAGTGCATTGCAGTGCACCCTTGAATGGAGGAAGCTGCATATGCAACACAGTTAGTCCCTTTAGAGGTAGCATTGGTGAGTTCATAAGTAATATAACATATACTTCAAACCTTGGAAATATCACAATAGAAGCCATGAATGATTTGTTCTTCTCTTAGGGCATATAACAACTGAAATGTAAGGGGATGATAGACCGTATTTCATTGGTCCTGGGGACAATGTCCATTTTGACCAGGTCATGGAGGATGATGCCCAAATTGACCTATAACAGCTGCCCCCTAAATCATGAAGTCAAAATAATAAAAATATTTTGAATGAGATGCTTTACAATGTGATGAGCCAGAATTCATTGGGGGGTTTTGGAGGTCTAAACTGGGCCTCCTAAGGAAATTATAAAATAATAGTGGAAATAATAAAATATCAATTTATTACATCATCAAATTTTAGAGGGAAAAAAGAAAAAACTATTTTTTCAACTCGTATTTTCAAGTTATCTCCCAAAATTTTTACTCAAATTTCAAGCGAGAGTACTCGTTGGATGAAAATTTTAATTCCTCACCGAAGGAGTACCCATGTTTCATATTTTAGATGGACCTTTCTACACGAAAAATGAGAAATACGTGAAAAATGTGGTTGCAATCATGCGTTTTCATGTATTTCTCATTTTTCACATAGAAGGGTCTATCAAAAGTATGCAACATTGGTACTCCTTAGATGAGGAATTAAATTTTGCATCCAACGAGTACTCCTGCTCGAAATTTGAGTAAAAAATTTGGGAGAGAATTTGAAAATAAGAGTTGAAAAAACAATTTTATTATTTTATTATTTTTTAATCTTTTTATCCTTTTACTTAAAAAATGGTACATCATTCCCTATGGTTGACATCATCATCTTGAATATTATTGGTTCTTATAAAGTTTATTTCGGTTCTACATGTTTCTTAGGAGGCCCATTTTAGACCTAAAAATTCCCCTAATGGAAGCGGAGCAGCAACTTGCATCAATCTTACAATACATTACATCATGATATTTTCATCTTGATCACGAATTGCTGAGGGAGGCATTCCCATGTTCAGAACATAAACTACTTAATAACATGTACATAATGCAAAAATTCATCTACATTGGAATGTTTCCTAATACAGACCTGCTTATAGATATAGGCCCATGTTCGGATGACGATCTGTATGTAAGGTCACTGTATAGATGATGTGTACAACAATCCTGAAATCACAACCCGGATGCCTGAAACTAGATCCGGGGTCTTCTTATCTCATTCACTCAATCGTTCGGGTAGAAGTCTAGCCATGCGAATATATTATTTGTAGTCAAACATGGTAAAACATCGTTTGATTACCAGCCAATGATGTGAGTTGTTAAAAAACATGAGAAAACCACCATTGATTTTAATAGTTCTCAAGGTACTGTAGTACATTTCGTAAGGCGTGAATAGATGATTTAATGTCGAAGACCAAAAAAAATATTTTGGTCAAAGGTATTGAAGCGAGGATCTTGTCAATGATGTAACCAGCCTCATGGTACTGGAAGATTCTGTTTCTAAGTAAAATTCTTGGATGCTGACTTGATGTCGATAGGAAGCCACTTTATCGCGAAACGAGAGTTACTGATTTCAGATAAAATATGTGACTTGATATAGCAATATTCAGGGATGTCTGTCATGAAAATGAAGGTTTATGAGTATTGCAGAAGGATGAGTATTCATTGGATGACTTCTCTTGAACATATCGATGACATAGAGATGAGTTGGCATCATTGACTTAAAACCGAAGTGAAGGTATGATGAACCATAGGTATGAATGAACCGATAAGAAGATTACCCAACCCAAAAAGTCACAATGATGGAGTGAAGTGTCATGTTCAAGAGCGACCTACTACCGTAAAAAGTGCTGTTCACTTTCACAAATTTTCCCCGATCATTTGTCAACCAACACCTCTTTATTTTTTAACAAGCTTGAGGAGGATAACATATGCTTGATCTATAATTCAACCCTTCAAGTGAATATGCATTGTTATTTAATAATTTAACGAGTCTAGTGTTAAATGAAACTCGATTCTTTCCATGATCGACAAGCCTGTCGCTATTTTATATTTTAATGAGCATACTGACAGTGACAACCCGATCCTTTTTCATATTTAGAGAGTTTGAAAAAAGAGGACAAAAGAAAACTCTAGGAGTCATTTTTCATAAAGTTGTCGCTCAGATCCGAAAAAGTGTAAAATGATATCTAAGAGAACCTCCTAGCCATGTTCAACTAAGGTTTTTCTTTTTTGTAAATAATCTATCTCAGTCCAGAAAAGGGTTAAACTTATACTGAGTAGATGACATTTCATTTACTTTTACGAGCTCAAAAATACAAGTGTTCGGCAATATTTTCACATTATTAGAGTTTGAAAAGAGCTACAAGAAGACCCAAGGGTTCCTTTTTCGTCGTTATTGAAGCTGGAAAAAGAGATAAAATTGCGCTTCAAGTCCTTTTTCATTTTTATCAAAGCTATAAAAATAAGGATAAAAGTATGCTTTGTGGTCAAATCATTCTTGAAATAAATATGCACGATTTAATCTGTTATTTCGGTTGTAAAACTGTTTAGAACAACATCAAATGGATATATACCCGTTTCATGATAAAAATGAATAAAACCACAGTCACAGCAATAAATATGATTTTAAAATAATCAAATGACTAATTAAAAGTGTTTTACTGTTCATTTTTACTATTTTAAAGTTACCATTTGTATTTTGGAGCTCTGAACTTGTATTTGCCCCCAAACTTCAACTGTTGATTGCGATCGATTCTGTGGACGGTTTTCCTCGCAGTTTGATCCAGGTTGGTGCCATAAACCTCCTCTTTCCTTCAGTAGTATTTTTGTTTCATTTGATTGCAATTTTTTAGGGATTTGGGCTCTTTAGGGTAAATTTATTTTGGAAATAGGGAAACACACCCTTGAATGTCGAAATGTGTGTTGCAGTGCACTAGAATTGAAGGCCATGTGCACTTGCAATGCACTATCTCTTGTCCAGGGGTGCGTTGGGAAAAATTCACATTTTTGTTCTTTGTAGTATGCCAAAATTTTACCAAGTATTTTGGATGAAATGGGAACTAATGAGTCTTATGGTTGTCTTTAAGGGCACTTTTCACCTTGCTATTTAATTTTGAAGCTGTTTACTTACTTTTACTTACTACCTTCACCCAACCTTGATTTATCGAGTGCTGCCTTACTTGGTGGGCTGTTATCCTCTAGGCTTCTGGTGATTGCCCTAAATGATCCGGGTACTATAACAGCCCTCAGAGACTGTGGGTTGCTGAAGTACATCAGATTATCTGGTATGAGGCAACAGATGGAAATTTTGGAGTTCCTTTTTTCGTGCATTGGATCCAACGATTGAGGCATTTCATATTAGGGACAAAGTGGTCCCAATTTTAGTGGAGGATATCTATTTTTTGACAGGTTTGTCGAGGAGAGGCCTAACCATTTCTCTCTTAGAATATTATCTCGGAGGAGAGACGGTGAGAGACTATATATTGTAGTATTGCAATCCAGGGGTAGAGCCTAGAAATTATGGGAAAATAAACATGCGTGATGTTCGTGATTTTCCATTGAGAACCATCTTATTCACGATCACAAATCTTTTTGGTACCACTACACTACAGTAGAGTGCATGGAACCAACAGTTTTCAATTGGGCTAAAGATGTACCCTCTCAAATGAAACAACAACTGAGAAAGGTAAAGGGAGGAAGGAAGAAAAATTTCAACTATGGCTCGATCCTCATTTATTTTGCCTTAGAGCGGATTCCAGTGATAAAATCTCATCATGTGACGCTGGGGATATCTAAGCGTAGAGATCCAAGGATGGAGAGATGGGTAGAACTAGTGGCTAGACATGATGGTCAATATACCATCATGTTCTCAACTGCATTGTTCGCCTGGTTTAGGCAACAAATTATCGCCATCGATGACTATGCATATGCAGGCGTCGACTTTCGAGAAGATCCAGATTTAGTTTTACCAGAAGGCGCTTAGTGGGGTGAAATTGGTAAGAATTTTTTGACCATTTTTTTTTTCTAAGGTTTATACATGTTTTTTCATTTTAATGATTTCCCAAGATTAAACTATAGTTTTGATGTATGCATATGTGGGTCCAGTTCGACCAGTGGGAGAGCCAGAACAGGCAGTAGATGAGCTAGCAGAGAGGGTTAGCAAGAGAGTAGTCCTTCAGGATTTGGATATGGCTGAGACTCTTGCTGAGCTTCAACAACACATATAGGGGTTGACCTTCGAGATTTTGGATTTCCGGATTGAAGAGTTACCCATGCGACTGCAGCGCCATACTATTGGCGTTCCTAACCACTGGATGCGGTTACTGCATAGGATAGCTAGATCAGTAGCATGTTATCATGAGCACCACTAGTTTAATTTTGACATGTTGCATACATTTTGAGGTTAGATGACCAATGTGTCTTGGGCACAAATTTAGTAAAAAACTATAACTATCTATCTATTTGTTTTCAGTGTTTTCTTATGTTTATTGCGCAATCCTATTCAATTATGTGAATGTGTCTTTACATGTGTCGCAAATGTCTGTTTATAACATATATCGCTAAAGAATCAATTAATGTGTTCAAGTTTATGGAAATGTGTTGATATTGAATGAAATCAAAATGTATTTCCAAAAGACGAACTCTTAGGAACATACGATGCAGTTGTTGAGCCCCAAAGATGTCCTTTTCTTTCACCAAATTTCACTTCATTTCCTTTGTCCTTTATCAGTTATAGGCTTAAAAGATCAATAGGATTGATTAAAGTCACTTTAGGAATGCATACAATAACTGAATTACTAAACTTTTGTGGTCTTGTTGTTGTAGTAATTTTTGACTAGACTTAGCTACAGAATGCAACCATTCTGTAGCTAGTCGCCTATTCTGCAGCTATCTTCATGTTCACACAGGTTACAGGTGTCAATTAAAGGAAAAACACATATGGTTGAATTCCAGAACTCACCTACATCATTCCTTTCCCTCTACGAAGTCTGAGCAAAAATCTGCAAGTGGTTATGCACGTGGAGGAAACCCAAACTAAGAAGTAGAGTCTTACCAGGACAAGGACTCTACAGATGTCTTCAGCAAAGTACGAGGCCTCCACAAGAGTTCTAATTTGATTTTAATTGAAAAAGACACTTATCCCTATTTCTTCTCCAGGGCAGTTATGTATTTCTCTTATAAGAATAACTTGGGAAACCGAGAGACATTTAGTCAGTTGATGTTTGATTGTTAAGTTGTCAAAGACCGTAATACTCTGTATTTGGAAGCGTTTTCCTTTAATGAAAGAAGAAAAACTTTAATACATGATTTGAAGAAATATTGAGGAGATTCGTGTGCTAATATGGCATTAGAGGGCCCCTACTACCCGAGAGGCTCTGTGCATATTATTTAGATAAGTAACTTTAGCTCTGTTTCGTTCCTAATTTAGGCCGTTTTCTGAACTTTATGTTTTATGCTCACTTACATTGAATGTTACAGCCAGTCTTGTTCTTATGAATTGTTCCAAAATACCACTAACACTGAATGAGATAGAGCTGTAGTATTTCAGAAATTAATTTCATTTTAGTTCAGCTGTAGTATTTCAGAAATTAATTGCATTTTAGTTCAGCTGTAGTATTTCAGAGGTTAATTGCATATTAGTTCGGTTCTGTTTAATGTATTTTAATTTTTATTAGCTAGTTGTATTCTAGTTCTGTTACATTAGACTTAAAGGCCTTCATTATTTAAAAACTGCTCTTGTTATTAATCTCTACTAATACATCATTATCATAGGAACAATAATTGGTAATGTCATTTTGAAGTCTTGACTGTTCCACAATTTCTCATAATTTTGCAAACTTGGCTTTTTCCAAAACTATTCCAAAAGATTTCTAACCCTTGAATGAGGATTAATAGTGACATTTTGAGTTGCAGAATGGATTAATTTTAGTGTCATAAGTTAATTTAGAGTAGGGTTCCTTACTATGTTATAGATAATCTTTTCCAAATGTGTTCCAACAAATTTCTAACCATGGATGAGATTTTCTCTGTGATAATTGTAAGTTGTTATTTACTTGGAAGAACCTCATTGCATTAAACTTATCCTTTTCTCAAGTTGTTACAACATACTTCTAGTGAAATGAATTGGACTGAGTTCATGTTATGAGTTATTTTTCTTGTCAAGTTTTGAAATCTGTGAATTAGCATTTTCTGTTCTTAGGTGCCATACATAGTTTAGAATAGATTTTGCTTTGTTTTAGTGTGACCAATAACTTATCTTTGTTAAACACTTAGTTCTTTTTCTCTTAGCATAAAAACAAAAAACTAAAAACATTAGAAAAACACTAAACACAACAAAGTAGGAAGCAGATACCTAGGCACATATAGTGCACTTCACTTCCACAGTTTACTAGCCCTGGTTGACAATTTATGACATCAATTTAGGAACACTAAGTTGAGCATACATTTTGGCGCCGTTGTCGGGGAAGTGTAACTAGGTAGCCCTGTTTCTTACCTCCCAAAAACAATGATATGTGTAGAGAAAGAGACTCAAGGGGTAGATTCATAAGAAGCTTGATTCCTAGAACACCACTTGTGCCACCAAGACCAAGAGGCAGCACACCTCCAACTCAAACCCACATCCCATACTCCACTAATCATAGACTTCCAGAGGACTTAAGATCAGACATTCCATTGGAAGAACCTTCCACTTCATCCACTGAATCTGTCCTAAAAGAAGATTCAAGAATCCCTGCTAGAGACATAAACTTTTCCACTTCCATAGGAGAATCAACCATGGCAGAAGAAGGGGGAGGAGGAGTCTTTAATGGAGAAAATACACTATTTGGAGGGGGTAGAGGTAGAGGTAGAGGAGAAGGAGGTAGAGGTGCAAAAGGATAAGGAGGTAGAGGTGAAGAAGGAGGCAGAGGAAGAGGTAGAAGGGAAATGGGAAGCTCTTTTGGGTTTCTTATAGTAGATGAAGAAACCAATGCAACTATGAAAAACATTTCACCCTTTGTCCTTCCAAACTTTTACGAACTCAAAAGTGAAGATCCTGAAACCTTCCTATTTGAATTTGAAGTCCTATGTAGAACCTATGATTGCTTACAAGATTCTCAAAAACTTAAACTATTCCCTTCAACATTGAAAGGAGCAGCATTAAAATGGTTTATGAGTTTGATCAACAGTTCTATTAGGACATGGGAAGACATGAAACATGCATTTCTAGAGAGGTATTTAGATTACTGTATGCCAGTCAACCATAAGGAGGAAGTCTTTAAAATGCTACAAAAAGAGGATGAAAACCTGGAAGATTTGTTGGAGAGGTTTAACTACAACATCAAAAGAGAAAAAATGGAAAACCTAGACCAAGATACCTTGAAAGCTCACTCATTGAAGACAATTAGGGATGAATGGCTAGATATCCTTAATAGGATGGGAAAAGGGGATATATCTCAGCTCACATTACCTGAAATAGCTGAATTATGTATCAACCTTTCAAGAGGGAAATCTAAAACTGTAAAAGGACCAAGAGACCCTGCTCTTGCAAGGGCAAGTAAGTTTGCTTCTGGGACAGTAAGTAGGGTAGAAATAGGAAATATGCTTGATGAATTCAAATCTGACATTTTAGGGAGTCTTAGTGAGCAAATAGACACCCTCAAGCTACAAAACAAGCAAAAAACTGAATCTGATGCATTAGCAGTCTTTTGTCCCAAATGTAGAAAGAAGAATTCCTTGAGAGAGTGCCCTTTGGATGCAAAAGTAGTAGAGATTTGTGTAATTTGTTCAGAAATACATGAGACCAAGAAATGTCCTTCACTTCCTGGTCTTAAAGCTGTCTTTCAAGAAGAAACCCCTACAAATTCCACAGAATCTCTCAAGTTTGTCTCTAGGAGGCCTTGGCAAGGACTTCAAACACAAGGATTCAATAATCAGCTGTATAATCAATCCCCACCAAATTGGAATTCTTGGCAGCAACCTTGGCCCCAATTCCAAAATCAATCTCAAACTTGGGCACAAGGAGCACAAAATCCCTATGGAAGATACTCTCAATACTATCAATATCCACCATCCTATCCACCATATCCACATTTCCCTCCTCAACAAAATCTTCAACAAAATCCTCAACAGAATCCTCAAAATCCACAACATCAAAATTCACCACTTCCATTACCATTTCCTCAGAAAACAAATCAATTTCCTACCCAACCTATACAAAACCCCAACAATAAAAATTCTCAGAATACATACATGATAGAAGGCCAACAATTTCCAACCTATTTGATCACTTCTTTAGACCTTAATGATGTTCAACTTAGGTCTGGAAGAATACTTGAAAAGAAGAAACCTTCTGTAATCATACAAGAACAAAACAACTTTGAGGAAGATTCTCTACGGGTAAATAAAAGTCTTGAAGAAGACACATCTTTTCAAGACCCAAACATTGAAAAATCAAAACAAAAAGAACCAATAATTTCAACTCCTATATTAGAGCATCCATTAACATCCACCTCTACACCTCCCTTTCCAGAAATATTGCAAATTGATAGGGGTGTAGAAAAACAAATTATGGTGCCTAATTATGATTTCCTAGATGAGCTGAGAAATGTTTGTATTAAGATCCCATTATTACAAGCTATCAAGGAAATTCCAATTTTAGCAAAAACAATAAAGGAGTTGAGCATGAAAAAAATAGGAAAAAGAATCAAAGAGACAAAGAAAATTCAACTGGCAGGAAAAATAACAGATATCATGATGGGTAAGATTTCCATTCCAAAGTATCTAGACCCAAGAAATCCAGTTGTTAAAATACACATCAATGGAACTGAGATCCAAAACACACTTATTGATTTAGGAGCAGCAATCAATATCATGAGTAGACAAATCATGGATAAACTAAAACTTCCTAATCTTCTTTTTACACCCACATTGTTACAATTAGCAGACAGATCTGTGATCAAACCTGATGGGGTAATAGAAGACATTCCAGTGTCCCTAGATTCTTGGGAGTATCCTGTGGATTTTATGATCCTAACTCCTAAGAATAATCTAGGAGGGCATCCTATTATATTAGGAAGACCTTGGTTAGTTACAGCTGATGCTTTCATTAGTTGTAGATCCGGTGATATGTACATCTCTGATGGTAGTTCAACCAAGAAATTTACCTTGTATCCTCGAGCAAAGAAAATTACAGAATTAGATGATACTCAATGGATTGAGGATGAAGAAGACATACAACCGCTCTTCACAATTTCAGAAATTATTGAAGACAGCCAGATCCTAAATACCTTAGAAAATTTTGAATCCTCTTAGGAGTACAAACATGAACAATTTCAAGAAGAATCCAACATTGAGTTTTTATCATCAAGACAGATGTCTCTTTACTCCATGGATAAATTTGGCAGCTCTACAATTGAGATATTTCCAGGCAAAACTTTAAACATAAACAAGAACCTAGAGAAATCTCAAGTAGAAAAGCTAGTCAAGATATTACAGAGACATTCTTCTGCATATGCATGAGAGTACACTGATATGAAATGGATAAGCCCTAAGACTTGCACTCATCACATCTACATAGAGGAAAATTGTAAACCAATCAGACAACCTCAGAGATGGATGAATCCAAATCTTAGGGAGATTGTTAAAGAAGAATTGCAGAAATTGTTAAATGTCAACTTTATCTATCCCATTTTAGATAGTCAGTGGGTTTCTCCTTTGGTAATTGTGCCAAAGAAAAATGGTAAATGGAGGGTATGTATTGACTACCAGGAATTAAACAAAGCTACTCTTAAAGATCATTTTCCCTTACCCTTCATAGATCAGGTGTTAGATACATTAGCTGGCAAAAAGTACTTCTCATTTTTAGATGAGTTTAGTGGTTATAACCAAATTCAAGTAGCACTTGAAGATCAAGACAAAACCACATTTACCTGTCCTTGGGGTACCTATGCTTACCGAGTATTTCCATTTGGAATATGCAATGCACCTGCAACATTTCAAAGGGCAGTACTAGGAATATTTTCAGATCTAATACATGATTGTGTAGAGGTATATATGGATGATTTCACAGTCTATGGAAACACATTTGAAGAAGCCTTAGTAAACTTGGAAAAAGTTTTAAAGAGATGTAAAGAAGTAAATCTTTCACTAAGTCATGAGAAGTGTTTTATGATATTTACTGAAAGAATTGTTTTGGGGCATCACATTTTAGGGGATGGGATTAGAGTTGATGAGTCAAAAGTTGAAGTCATCTCTAACTTATCGGTTCGAAGTTGTCAAAAAGATGTTAGGAGTTTTCTAGGATTTACAAGATATTATCGAAGGTTTATAGAAAACTTCACCAAGATAGCATCTCCACTTTTCAAATTACTTACCAAGGACTGTGAATTCAGGTGGAATCCTGATTTCCAGTTAGCCTTTGAGACCCTGAAAACAAAAATCTCTGAAGCACCTATTTTAAGGGGACCTAACTGGAAGTTACCTTTTCATATTTCAACAGATGCCTTAGATACAACTTTAGGAGCAGTATTGGGACAAAAAGACCTGATTCCTTATGCCATCTACTATATAAGTAAAAATTTGACTCCTTCAGATTTAAATTATACTGTAACTGAAAAAGAGTTCTTAGCTATTGTTCATGCCATAAATAAATTCAGACACTATATAACAGGCTATGAAACTTTTGTTCACACAGATCACTCTGCAATTAAATATCTAATGAACAAATCAATTACTAATGGTAGAGTCATAAGATGGTTATTGCTTTTACAGGAATTCAACATTACCATTCTAGATAGGCCTGGGAAACAAAACACAGTAGTTGATTTCCTATCTAGACTCCAAAACATCAAAGACAATACTCCAGTTGAAGATCAATTCCCTGATGAATATATTTTTGCAATTTCTACTCAAACTCCTTGGTTTGCTGACATTGCTAATTATTTAGTTTCAGGGAAATTTCCTTCAATAATGAATGCAAGGGACAAAAGAAAGATCATTTATGACAGTGCAAAATATTCATGGGTTGCTAATGAGTTATACAAAACAGGTCCAGATTTTATCATTAGGAGATGTGTTCGGGAAGATGAGATGCCTAAGATCCTCAAGGCATGTCATGATGAACCTTGTGGTAGACACTTTGCTGATAAAAGAATAGCTTATAAGATCCTTCATTTAGGATATTATTGGCCATCCCTTTTTAAAGATGCTAAAGAGTATGTCAAAAGGTGTGACAGTTGCCAAAGGGTAGGGAAACCTTCTCCTTCGGGTGAGATGCCATTGCAGCCTCAGGTACATATTGAACCTTTTGAAAAATGGGCTTTGGATTTTGTAGGACCTATTAGTCCTCCATCAAGACAAAAGAAATATATATTAGTTTGCACTGATTATGTTACCAAATGGGTAGAGGCCAAGCCATTACTTTCTGCTACTGAATTATCTGTAGTTAATTTTCTTTTTGAGGATATTTTTACTTGTTTGGTGTCCCAAGAGAAATTTTTATAGATCAAGGAGCTCAATTCACATCAAGGCTAGTGGAACAAATGATGGAGAGGTACAAAATCAGACACAGAAAATCTACTCCCTATCATCCACAAGCAAATGGTCAAGTGAAATCTACTAATAAGGTCATTGAAGGGATCCTAACAAAGACTGTTCATTTACATAGAAGAGATTGGGCAGACAGGCTTCTTGAAGCCTTGTGGGCCTATAGAACTACATGGAGAAGCACAAAGGCCATACTCCTTATGAACTTGTTTATGGAAAACGAGTTTTGTTTCCCATAGAGTTTTAGATTCAAACTTTTAAAATGGAACTTCAGCTAGGACTTGATCTAACAGAGGCACAAAAGCACAGATTGGAGTAGATTAATGAATTGGATGAGATCAGACAAGATGCAGTCCAGAAAAAAAGTATAGTCCAGCAACAAAGGACTAGATGGCATGATAAGTACATCAAGGAAAATAAATTCAAAGAAGGTGACTGGGCCCTCTTGTTTGATTCAAAGTTCAAAGATTTTCAAGGTAAATTCCAAACACATTGGCTTGGGCCATATGAAATTATGAAATTTTTTGACAATGGAGCAATAAAAATCAGGACAATAGATGAAGAGAAGGTCACTTTTCTTGTAAATGGTCATAGATTGAAGCTGTATCATAAGACACTTTCAAGAGAAGAATTTGTCAAGAGATTCCAGGAAAACAGTGATGTGAAGTTAATGAAGAAGAATTCTTCTTCTTCATCAACTTAATTGAATTTTCTGAATTAAAAAAAAAGTATAAACATGAAAACTAATCACTGATTAGCATGTTTATACAGAAAAGATAAAGTGAAAATCAGAATCCTTCTGACACTTTAGCTTTTCAAATTTGCTCTTTTCCTGCAAGCAGCTATCACAAAATCATAAGTGCAGACCCATTTTATATATCATATTCCACTTATGATCCATTTCACTCCATCATGTCTCACTTCATTCATATTTCATTCACTCCATTCATCCATACTTCATTCACTCCATTCCATGGTCCATTCATTTTCATTTCAGACTTTTAAATTTGATCTCTTCTTGCAATTGAGTATTACAAATCATAAGTTGCAGGCCACTTTTCATATTTCATTCCACTTTACACCTATGATCCATTTCATTCCATTATATTTCACTTCACTCATGCTCCATTCCACCATATTTCATGATCCAGTTTATTTCATTTCATACTATACTCCATCCATGTTTCAAATCATTTCATTTCATGTTTCAAAGCTTCTACAGGTATATTCTGCAGCCAGAAATTCTGCAGCTAGCCAGACATTCTGCAGCCAGATATCCTGCAGGCAACTATCCAGCAACCACTTGTTCAGCAGCAAATTGACCCTGCACACCTATGTCAACAAGAAAAATCAAAGGAATTATGAAGACTGAAGGATCAATGATTTTCAAAGGAAGAAAAAGCATATTAAAACCATAAAAATCAAAGGAAAGGCTAAGGTGAAGTTGTGAAATTATTATGATAACATATTATGAAAGTTATAGTATGGTTAAGTTATATGTGTGTTTCATAAAGTCATTTTAACTATTCATATTGATCGAGCTTATCATAAAATCCTTGGACAAAATCCCTTCCATTCTGCCATGCCAAATCATCATTTATTAAAAATTAACGGTTAGTATTGAAGTGACCTATTAGGTCACGTCACTAACCTGAAGTATTCAGTGATGATTTTGAAATTCACACGAGATTTTTCTGCGGTCTTTTCCTCCATGATAGCTCTCAAACTTATTAATTTGTATGAATCACCCCCACCGTATTTCACTCATCCCATAACCACTTCATGTCATCTTTCCATAGCCAATTCCTGCTGCATAAACAGAGAAGTCATACTTGGGGTGAAAACAACTCTCTACAGCCATTTTTACCGTGAATAGAAGAGCAGTAATGGAGCAGTAAATTGAAGGTTGAGAAAAGAAACCATGGGTCTCATTGTAAGGTCCGAACCAGTTGGAACCAAATACTTAGAAGGTTACCCACAGATTAGAGAGATGCTACAGCAGGTTGGGTGGTTACATTTTTTGGAAAAATTCAATGGTTTTCATAAGGAGGTAACCAAGACATTTGCGGGGTCTTTCAACGGATCAGAAGTTGAAATAAGAGATGTCAAGTTCACTATTATAGAATC
The DNA here is from genome assembly GCA_034641835.2 of Pinus albicaulis. Lineage (NCBI taxonomy): Eukaryota > Viridiplantae > Streptophyta > Pinopsida > Pinales > Pinaceae > Pinus > Pinus albicaulis. The sequence continues at coordinate 1,045,110,898 of CM076581.1, forward strand.
CTTCATTGCAGAAGCAGCAGAATTACCAAGGCAAGGTGAACGATGGTTCAAAAACAAGGAATTTCACAATGAGGCATGGAGGCAGATGCTCAAAACACCAGGTATGGATATTTCAGTTTTCAAGAAGGGCATTTCTAGCTCAACACTGAAGAATAAATGGCGGAATATGTTGCTCATTTTGCAAAATTTTATAACTTGTGAGGGAAGTTTTGGTACCCTATATGTTTATCACATTCGGCTTATGATGCATTTCCTAGATGAAGAAATCAATTTACCCTTTTTCTTACTTCATAGCCTAAATATAATGGCTTCTAATGTCCAAAAGAGGGTTCAATTCTTGGAAACCACCTTGTATCACCATGGCCTAGTTAAAATCCTAATTGAGCATCATTTGAGAAAGGTGGGAGACAATTGGGATGAGTTCCTCTTGAGGAGTCACTTTGAAGAACCCAAGGAATCTCCATCTGAAGGCAAACTTGCAAGAAGAAGCTAGAGAGGAAAAATTTCCAAATCTGTTGAACTTAAAACTGGTAAGTCCATACAAGAGGATAGTGAGGAGATTATCTCTGAGAAATTGGCTAAAATTAAGAAACAGCTTAAAAAGGAAAATATAATAAGAAATTATGCTAAGGAGAGAGGTGAGGGACCATCTAAACTAAGACGAAGCCATAGGCTTAGAGGCATATTGAATAAGACAACAGTTAAGCAAATAGGCATCATAGACATTGAAGATGAAGAGACACCAACTGATAGATCTCCTGAGTACCAGTACGAAGAGGATCTTGATGAAGGAACTCTGGAGATAGACCCAGTACAACAACAAATCTATAATTATGTTGAGTCATTAGAAAAGAGAGCCTCACAAAGCAGAGGAAGAACTCCTAGTCCACTAGGATCTGCAATTGAAGTAATAAGAAGAGACAAATATGAATTAGAAGTACTCAATAGGCATATAAAGAATGAAAATGAAATTTTAAGGGAACAAATCAAGTTGAAGAGTAACATGAACACAACTCTCTCTTTGCAAATGGAAAAATTGTACAAGGCTAGTGAAAAGCTGAAGAAGAAAAAAAAAAAGTTGAGCAGGGCACTTATAAATTTGAGATTCAAGTTGGTCATAAGGAAACCTATGATTCCATTGAACACTAAGCAAAGCAGAAAAAGGAGGCTAGATGTCCTAGCAAAGTTTCATAATACATGGATTGATTGCATGAGGACATGCAAAAGTTTTGTAGTGGGGGTATGTTGAGCCCCAAAGATGTCCTTTTCTTTCACCAAATTTCACTTCATTTCCTTTGTCCTTTATCAATTATAGGCTTAAAAGATCAATAGGATTGATTAAAGTCACTTTAGGAATGCATACAATAACTGACTTACTAAACTTTTGTGGTCTTGTTGTTGTAGTAATTTTTGACTAGACTTAGCTATACAGAATGCAGCCATTCTGTAGCTAGTCGCCTATTCTGCAGCTATCTTCATGTTCACACAGGTTATAGGTGTCACTTAAAGGAAAAATGCATATGGTTGAATTCCAGAGCTCACCTAAATCATTCCTTGCCCTCTACGAAGTCTGAGCAAAAATCTGCAAGTGGTTATGCGTGTGGAGGAAACCCAAACTAAGAAGTAGATTCCTACCAGGACAAGGACTCTACAGATGTCTTCAGCAAAGTACGAGGCCTCTACAAGAGTTCTAATTTGATTTTAATTGAAAAAGACACTTATCCCTATTTATTCTCCAGGGAAGTTATGTATTTCTCTTATAAGAATAACTTGGGAAATCGAGAGAAAATTAGTCAGTTGATGTTTTATTGTTAAGTTGTCCAAGACCGTAATACTCTATTTTTGGAAGCGTTTTCCTTTAATGAAAGAAGAACAACTTTAATACATGATCTGAAGAAATCTTGAGGAGATTCGTGTGCTAATCTGGTGGTAGAGGGCCCCTACTGCTCGAGAGGCTCTGTGCATCTTATTTAGATAAGTAACTTTAGCTCTGTTTCATTCCTAATTTAGGCCGTTTTCTGAACTTTATGTTTTATGCTCACTTACATTGAATGTTACAACCAGTCTTGTTCTTATAAATTGTTCCAAAATACCACTAACACTGAATGGGATAGAGCTGTAGTATTTCAGAAATTAATTGCATTTTAGTTCAACTGTAGTATTTCAGAAATTAATTGCATTTTAGTTCAGCTGTAGTATTTCAGAGGTTAATTGCATATTAGTTCGGTTCTGTTTATTGTATTTTAAGTTTTATTAGCTAGTTGTATTCTAGTTCTGTTACATTAGACTTAAAGGACTTCATTATTTACAAACTGCTCTTGTTATTAATCTCTGCTAATACATCATTATCATAGGAACAAGAATTGGTAATGTCATTTTGAAGTCTTGACTGTTTTGCAATTTCTCATAATTTTACAAAATTGCCTTTTTCCAAAACTATTCCAAAAGATTTCTAACCCTTGAATGAGGCTTAATAGTGACATTTTGAGTTGCAGAATGGATTAATTTTAGTGTCATAAGTTAATTTAGAGTAGGTTTCCTTACTATGTTACAGATAATCTTTTCCAAATGTGTTCCAAAAAATTTCTAACCATGGATGAGATTTTCTCTGTGATAATTGTAAGTTGTTGTTTACTTGGAAGAACCTCATTGCATTAAACTTATCCTTTTCTCAAGTTGTTCCAACATAATTCTAGTGAAATGAATTGGACTGAGTTCATGTTATGAGTTATTTAATATGTGAATTAGCATTTTCTGTTCTTAGGTGCCATACATAGTTTAGAATAGATTTTGCTTTGTTTTAGTGTGACCAATAAATTCTCTTTGTAAAACACTTAGTTCTTTTTCTCTTAGCATAAAAACACAAAACCAAAAACATTAGAAAAACACTAAACACAACGAAGTAGGAAGCAGATACCTAGGCACATATAGTGCACTTCACTTCAACAGTTTACTAGCCTGGTTGACAATTTATGACATCAATTTAGGAACACTAAGTTGAGCAGACAGTAGTGTTGGATTTTTGACAGTATAAAAACAAGTAACTTGCAGTACCACAAGTTGTGAGTCTAACCTAATAATGATACAGTTAAAATACCAAATGAAATGGCATCAAAGAGAAGTTCGATCAATGCTCTATACTCAATGGTAATGTTTATAGATCGACCGATACAAATCCCTTGAAAACTCACTAACTCGTCGTTAAATTTTGCGTACTACGAGTAGTAATTCGTTAAAATGGCCCACACTGCAAAGGATAAATTCTGCGTACTACGACTAGCATCATTGACATACCCAACGAATGGTTCCAAAGATTCAGACCTCTACAATGAAATGTAAAGCGAACTACTAACTTCAAGAAAACTCTAAAAAACCAAACTAAGATAATAAATGCAAATCAACAACATATATACGATATAATACAACAGTTTAGTATGCTGATGATTAAGCATAGTAACATTTCAGATACATCACATTTCTGGGTTGTGCTAATGGAATTCCATCGTAATCTACCAACTCATAGGCACCCTTAGTAAGAAATATTTTGACAATATAAGGGCCATGCCATAACGACTCAAATTTCCATGTACCTATTACATCAACTTCCTGATCATAAAGAAGGACCTGGTCACCCTCTAAGATAATGCGAGGTTGGACATGCTTCTCGTTTTGCACCTTTATATGTCTCTTATGCACTTAGTTGGCCAATTGGGCTTCACGACGCATTTCATCAAGATGGATGAGGTTAAAAATATGAAATAATTCAACAGAGGTGTTAGGTAACAAGTCGATTACGAGTTTTAATGACATTATTTCACATTGGATTAGCAAGATAGCTTCCATACCATACACCAATTGAATGGGAGTAAATCTGGTTGCGTTTCTCACCGAGGTTCGGTACGCCCATAAAGTCAAGTACAAGATTAAATTCCAATTTCGTTTATGAACTCCTATCATTCATTGAAGAATTCATTTAAGAATCTTGTTAATAGCCTCAACTTGTCCATTTTATTGTGGATAATGAGTAGAACTATCATGCGAAAATCATAATTTGGAAGTCAAATCATTCATCATATGATTGCAAAAATGTGATCCATGATCTGTGACTATAGCTTGTGGGACCCAAAACCGTGAAATGACATTATTAAAGAAAAAAAATGCAGTTGTTTGTCCTGTGTTGTTGAATATAGGCATCGCTTTGGCCCACTTGGTAAAGTAGTCTACTGCGACAATAATATAACCATGCCCTCCGGACGAACAAGGGTTACAGGTCATGAAGTCAATGCCCCGTTTTGAAATGGTCCTACAGAGACAACAAGATGCATTGGTGCTGGAGGTTTTCGGATTTTACGATCAAATATCTGGCACGCATGACAAATTCTGGCAGCGAGGATGCAATCACAAAATATGGTAGGCCAAACGTAACTGGCGTGTAGTATCTTCGGTGCGGTAGCATATCCAGAAAAGTGTCCACCACAAGCCCCAACATGACAATCATTTAAATCCTTTTCGGCCTTCTCATGAGTGAAGCACCTTCTTAAAAATGTATCGACACCACGACAATAAAGTGTATCGCTGACGATCAGATAATCTTTGGCTTGGTATTGAATACGTAGTTGGTTAGAGTGAGAGGTATCAAGCTGAAAAGTCTGGGTCTAGAGATAAATGATAAAATCCCCATACCAAGGATCATATGATCCGATCATAAATGGAGACTCATCAGGAATAGATGGTTCTGATGTAGTAGTAGTACTATTAGAGGGAATGTCACAAAGAAGCTCAACCAAAACTAAAGACTTCTTTGACTTGGATTTGATGAATTCCAAATCAAATTCCTGCAAAATGACAATCCATTTTGAATTATTTCCCCCAAGAAATTGACGTGATAAGATGTAAGTTATGGGGTTGTAATCCGAAATGACAATGGTTTTCCTGAAAAGGATACAATGTCGAAATCTTTGGACAACTTGAACAGCCACCAAGGCAAGCTTTTCTACGTACGAATACTTCACTTCCGTATCATTGAGATTATGACTCAAATAATATATCAGATGTTCTATCCCATTTTCTACTTGGACCAATACCATAGAAATGGTCGTATTAGTAGAGATGATATATAAGAAACAATCACTTTGATAATTGGGGGGATACATTAATGATGCCCGAACAAGAGTATCCTTGACAATATAAAAAAAATCTCGCGCAATCTTATCCCAATGGAAGGGAATCCCCTTTTTCAAGAGACAAGTAAATCCTTTAGCCATCTCAGCGTATTTGGGTATGAAACTCCTTAGGAAGTTAGCCTTTCCCTAAAGTTTCTGTAACTGAATCAAATTTGATGGCACAAGAAAATCAAGAATGACCTACACCTTCAGTGGGTCGATTCGAATTCCTTCTTTTGAGACGATGAATCCTAGAAAATGACCAGAACGAACAAAAAAAACACATTTATGTGGATTGAGGCATATTTTGTAGTGTCAATAGTGTAGAAATATAGCTCTTAGATGTATCGGGTGATCAGTCCAGTTTCGTGAATGCACGGGTAAATCGTCTAGATAGGGTTGAACAATGTACTTGATGTCAATGAAAGCATAATCCATTTCTCTCTAAAAATTTTCCCGAGTGTTCTTTAAACCAAACGGGAGTTTCTGATAAGCGAATGTCTCCTAGGGACAGATGAATGTTGTCTTACATTGGTCCTCTGGGCGGATATTGATTTTATTGTAGCCATAAAATCCATCCATGAATGAAAAGATTTCGCATCAAGAAAAATCGTCAATAATTTGGTCGATAAAGGGAGTAGGATAATTGTCTTTTGGACAAGCAAGATTGACATCCTGATAATCGACACACACTTTGATGGTTCCGTGTTTTTTCATAATAGGAACAATGTTGAAAACCCACTTATTTAGCGGAACATGGTAAATGAAACTAGCACGCAAAAGTTTTTCAACTTCTTCTTTAATGGCAACGACCTTCTTCGGATGAACAGGACGAAGGCGTTGACGTACCAGTTTGACATCAGGGTACATATTAATAGTGTGTTCAATGATACTAGTATCTATGCCTGGCATTTCCTCGTAAGACCAAGCAAATACATCACAAAATTCATGAAAGAGAGAGTGATATGTTTCGAGTTCCGATGGAGAACAAGACACGCTGACATGAATATTTTCTATAATGCCAGGTTTGGTCGAAATATCAATAGAAATGGTTTCTTCAATATTTGATAAATTTCGCTCGGAATCGATTGCATTAATGGGAAAAGAATTAGAAAAGAATATTTTGATCGATGGTTGATATATTTTACTAATATTTTCTTCTTCATAATCCTGAAGACGGGAGTGATGATGATGATATTCTCATGGTTCTCCTTCTGGCATCATGGATTCCACAATATTCTCATCTGTCAAGAAAATTGAGGAAAAAGGATTAGATGGAGTACCAAAATCTAATGAACAATTAACCCAAACGACCAGCGACGATGATTTTAGATTCACCACCCAAGCCATATAGATTGATTTCTATGCTAGCGCAATTGGGCTAGGCGGTAAAAACTCATCCAACGTAATAACTTCAGAATCACTCGTAAACTTCCTTAAGATAGATGGAGTGGAAGATATCATGTAGCAGGTCTCTATGCTTGCAATTTCTTCTGAAATCGTAGGCAGCGGTAATGCAAAGGTTCCCATGAGGGTAGAATCCTTTAAGAGTCACACACCAATGTTCTGAAGTGCGAGTTCGGGTGCGTGAACTAACGGAACGCTTCCAGTTATCTCATAACTGGAGGCAAAGAAATATTGCTAATTGATGGCTGTGATGACACCTTTATGTGGAAAGGCGTTCATTCTAAAATATGTAGAGATGATCACAGTCATAGCATATACCCATGGCCTTCCAAGTAAAATATTGTAATCAAGGGGTTCGTCAACGACCTCAACTTTAATATTCATTGTTTTCTCCCATGTTCAACATGCAGGTTATTGATAATACTGAAAGGCTTATATGTACGTTCGTCGAAATCTTTCAATGTCGTAGGTGATTGAGAGAGGCATGACGAGCCAAGTGACTTCCGGTAGTTTAGAGACATAATTCACGTAGATTCTCCCTCATCAATAATAGTATGATGAACAAGGTGATTGAGAACATTTACTTGGATGGAAAATGCCAATTCTGCTAGTAATTGCGGCACATAGCCCGTATGATTAAATATTACGATATTGGAATCTATCAAATCAATTCCACCAATTGTCAACGACAAAGCCTGAATCTGGGAGGGAAAATTTTGAAGCACCTCACGCGCTAACATAGTTGAAGGGGATTGAGCCAAATCTTCAACTATATTATATTTTTGAGTAGCTCGGGCTAGAGGATTAAATTTCGATTTATGAACGGCTCCCTTCAGTGGATTAATTGTTAATTCAGGAATAATAGTTGGCAGTATCGATTCCGTAGATGGATTCGTGGTCGAGGTAGTAGGTTGATCAGTAGCTTGACTATCGTAATATTTATTACGCGTTGACACCAAAACATCAGCCGATGGCTTTGTGACAGACAACATAAGAACTTGGGAACTAGAAGATGGATCCATAGAAACCAAATTTGTGTCCGGATTTAGAAATGGATCTGTCAACACTGTGGATGCATATGAAGTATTAATCAATTTTGAGACTTTGGTGCAGTGAGGACAGTCATGAAAAAAGTGTTCCTCATTAAAGATTATGCAAGGGTAACGAGATTTCCGATTTCCTGACGATTGATTAGATGATCTTTCCTGCAGGGTAGAAGTTTGCTTTTTCTTTGATTTTCCCTTTTTCTTACTTCCAGGTTGCTTTTCACTTTTTCCCTTGTGAGATGACATGGCATGGATTTTGGAAGAAGGCGCAGGATCAGATGTAGTAGAGTGATGTGTGCTTGCAGTACCAATCATACCGTCTCTGGCATGATCGTCCTTAGATGGAGGAGGAAAAATAAAATTAGATCGCGGTGCGTTGGGAATTTTCTCATAGAGCATGCTAGACAGAGTGTAAATTAAGTCTAAATATTGGGCACGAGCAATGAACTGCTCTTCACTGACGACGCCACCCTTAGCCACATCCTAATTTATAGATGGTAACAGGGACTTAATGAACCACTTAGAAAGGAGCTGATCAAGAACGAATGTCTTAACCATTTTATTACGACGACGCCACTCGTGAATATGATCAGAAATGTGAGTAGCATTAGTCTATTTAAAATTAGTCAAGAGTTCCATTCTAGTTTCATATCGTATGGGTAACTGGAAGTGGGTCAAAAAGACATTATCTAGGGCAGTGAAATTATCAAATGAAGCTCTTTGTAACTCAATGTACCATTTTGCGGCTAGACCAGTGAGCGTACACTAGAAAAGACGTAGTCAGACAGAGTCATCATTTAGGGAGTTAGATGAACATCATAAATGATAATTCATAACATGTGTCGACGGGTCTTCTATATGGTTTCCATTGAACTTAGGAATATCTGAGGGTAATTTATGAGGTATCACCAGCCACCAAGGAGCGTAATTGATTAGATCATTGGTGAGCCAGTTTAAATATGGTAACTCTAAAGTTGCAACAAAAGGAAATTGTTGATTTAAGTTAGGTTGAGCATAGCCAGGGTATGATTGAATTGCTTGGGCAACAGGTCTTTGAGCATCAACATAAGGAATCTTTTGCTGGTAACGCAGATAGAGGTTGTTTTGATAAGCAAACTCTTGAGGATTATGTTTACCAAAACATGGGTACGCTACTTTGTTGAAATAAAGGTTGTGGAATTTGCGCTTGTGGTTGCCAAGGAGTCTTCCCACCAATATTATAACCCAAAATAGGATAGCTTGGATATGATTGTGGATAGTTATAACCTGGTTGCGGCTATGACATCCCATAATATGGTAATCTAGCATGTGAATAAATGATTCCGAATAAAGGTGGTTGTTGTAAACCAGCCGAATGAGTTGGAGTCTGAGGGCCCAATACTTGAGGGTATTGGGTTGAAGGACTCGCCTAAGATAGTTGAGGTACAAAAGTTTGAGTCTGTAACAGGGGTAAGGATGTATTAACAAGTGGAAAATATGTGAGTGCAATAGGTTGAACTAGTTGATACACATGTACAACCGTTTGTGGTTGGATGGGTAGAGTGGGTTGCCATTGAAAAAAATTCATTCCAACATTAGGATGACCAAATAACGATGTAGAATTTTCAATATGGGTGACCATATGTTCCCCCCCAGCATGAGGAGTATAATAATATGGAAAATACTATTCTCCAAATGCAGGGAGTCCAATTGAAATTTTACTGGATGAAATATACTCATATGGACCAACTTGATATTGCCCTGATGATGTGTATAAAGGATGAAGTCATTCAGTACTCACTATAGATTTACCAGTTAGAATACCAGACGATGAAATTGGTGAAGTCCACGGGTTTGAGGATGCATGAGAGAAGGTTCCAGATAAATATTGATAACTAGGTGGGACGTAAGGGCCACCATATAAATGTGACTCTGGTGAAGTTGTGAACATCGACGAGGTAGCAAGAGCAGGTGCTGTTGCAACTGGAATAGATGGTCCAGCTAAAGATGTTGACTCTGGCATGGTTATTAGACCAAATGTATACCATATTGGATCTATGGGAGCTCTAATAGAAAAAGGATCAACAAAAACATAGGCATGTGATTGAGAAAAGTACTCTTAAAGGTAAAGCTCATCCCCAAAATGAGATGGAGTTAAAAGTGTTTTGTTTTGTGGTATTTATTCAATCGAAATTAAACCAGGTGGAAGGATTTCACCGTCAAGCTTGAAGTATATTTTAGGAGGTTGACCGTGCGATATGGGAGACTCAATGGCTACAATAGATTGTTGGGCGACCGATACAGGAAGAAATTTTATTCGTTTGACTTCGGGATTCAAATGTTCTGGCAAAAAAGTGACAGGATTAGGATAAAATTCTAGTTGAAAAACGTCGGGTTCGGGAGGTATGGTCTCACTGATTGGATGAACCGTGACCATGGGTAGCTGTGAGGACTTCTTTTCGACAACAGTAGATGAACCAGGATTTTTAGAAACAACTTGTGCCGACTCTGGTTTATGTGAGGATGATGTCGCACTGGAGGTACTAATAGTACTAGTTTCGGTATAGCGATGTCACCTTTGCTGACCATAAGTGGCTTCTGGTGGTAAAGGTGGTTTCAGTGCTATTCTACATGAATGAATGGGAAAGTGGTGTGTTGGGAAAAATACTGAGAGGGGGGGGGGGTGAATCAGTATTTAGTGCAGACTGAAAATTTTTTACTTTTTCTTTTTCTAAAACCCATACGCTACTTTACTAAATCCAACTCACGTATACACGCGGATATCCTTAATAAAACTCGCGTATTAACAAAGATCTCATTATGCTGATAATTCTTTGCTTAGATCATTGCATCATTCATTCATTAGATGTTTAATAAGCAGTAAACATGTGCAGTAAGAATAGAATAAATCATCACACATAAGAAACACACATGAACACCAGGATTTAAGGTTGAAACCCAATTCGGGAGAAAACCACCATTTCCGTTGTCTTAGTCTTCAATATTTTATTATAAAGAAAACATTGTACAACCATGTACTGGCGCAGACTCATACCAGCACGCAAGCACCCACCTGCAGAAGGCTACAACCTTCTCTCATTTACCAGCCTCTCCTGGAAGGGAGCTACAACCCCCTGCTCTCGTTTACCAGCCTCTCCTGGAAGGGAGCTATGACCCCCTACTCTCGTTTACCAGCTACCACTGGAAGGGAGCTATGACCCCCTGTTCTCGTTTAACAGCTACCACTGGAAGGGAGCTACAACCCCCTCACTGAAGGCTTCGACCCTCAGCACCACCATGGACCACGTTTCATCAATTTTCATACTGGATCCAACAACTTCCATACAACACAATTTGTAGGCCACTTTTCATAATATTTTTAGACTGGACCCACTCCACATATTTAAGCTCAATCATTCATCAAACTGAAACTTATAACCCCATCAATTCATTCATTGAATCATCAACCAATCAACCAACAACTTGATCTCCAATTAACATAATCAGCAACATATTCATCATTCAAACAACCCAATTCTGTATGAATACATCATTGTCAGATAGCAATAAAACAGCAAAACAGATCAAACATTTTATTCCACTTACTTCAGCAAACCCTAGATTCCATACGCTCTTTTACTTCACTTAACCTGCATATGTACACGCTTCCATGCACACCAACCCGCGTATACTTCTGTGTATTCTTTAGAAAACCCTATCTGCCCATACGCGTTTTTCCTTAAGCAGTCCCGCGTATACACGCGCTTTACTGAATCGAACCTGCGTATAAATCTGTAACTTTTCAGGACTGTGCAGCTCTTCAGATCAGATAAAAAACTCAAATTTCATCCTTTACTTCAGAAAGTATTTCGCCTCATCTCAGATCTAAACGTTCCATAAACAGATCTAGAAAATACATAGACATTTCAGATCTAGAGATCCTTCTTCATCATTTTCTTCATAGGTACATCATAGATTCAGATCTATCAATCAAGAACACAGTTCATCCATGAAGACATTCCTTAGAGAGATTTATTCATTAACAACCCTTACTCATGCCCCCCTTGGACTATGATCTTCATCTCCTTAAATAGATTTAGCCTTTGTCACTACCATGAGTCAAAACCACACAACTTCCGATGGTATTCCTGGACGGGATTAAATGGGTAATACAATGCTCAATATAATGGGTCAATACCATGGTAATTCCCCTTGGTATTCTAATTTTGGAGCGCAAAAGGGAATACGTGACTTGGCACGTACTTTTCTGCGTGCATACGCTACTTCTCCTTAACAAACCCGCGTATGCGTTGTAACATGACTTATTTATCATTTCTCTGGCACTTTACTGGAATTCCTTTCTTCTGTTACTTCTGAGGTGATCTGTAGATACATCATCCTTACATATTTAACACATAGGTTGCTTATCATAGGCAACTCATCAAGCAGGTTTCCATCAAGAACAACTTCTTCTAGTAGGTTGCCATCAAATACAACACATTGCATCATATTGCCAACAATCTTATTTCATCAAGTAAGTTTCCATCAAGGACAACACATGCCAACATGGTGTTCTTCTTCCATGATGAATGATTATTTTATGACAAAAAACAAATAAACAAGTTAAAAGGGGTAATTATAGGCAAAAGGTTTACCAAGTAATTGTGAACTGCAAAATACCTCCTGGCGAACTAACAAGTACAAGCAGGAAATCTCCCTGAATGTTGTGTATGGTGTATCACAAGTTACAAGAAGACCGAATCCATTCACTATGGATGGATAGCAACCTAAATTTTTCCTCCCAAATATACCTGAAGGTAAGTGGAGGCCCATGTGTGTATTAGCACTGTCTAATGCGAAACTGCACAGTGAGAGAACCACCTTATACTTTTTGTACTAGAACACCGCATGATATAACTGAAGGTATGTGGACGAGCTCCGATATACTTACGTACGTGGAGTGAGTTAGCACACTCGGAATGTATCATAGACAAGTTAACGACCACTGCTATTTTTAATGACGCTGGAACACGTCTCTAGCCTAGACCTTCTAAATGTTATCATTATGGTTCAATGCTTTCTTAGGTAAATTAATGTAAATTTTAAGTTGATCTTGTTTAAAAATTTTCTTTTTGAGGTTCACCGTTTGATGTGATGGAAATTCCTAAAAATGCAAACTAAACTGATAAGCAAAATTTTCAATTTTCGTTTTTTCAATGAAAATCCTAGCTACTAAGGGAAAGAGTAATCAGTTTTGAGAGAAAACAAAAAAGAGCACAAACTAAAATGCAACTTTCCTAACTTGTTCCTATGCAACACACACAATTCACTAAATGCACATGCATTTTTTTATTTTTAGCTCCCTTAATGTGAATGCAAGAAAGGAAAATGTATGCATCAAATCAACAAAAAACAAATGTTTTCTTCTTTGAGAAACGAGGAATTTAACAAAAAATTATCTTTTAGGAAAAATGAAGAATGGAACTATAATTTTTCCTAAAGGAAACGAAGATTTTAACGACAATTTCCTTTATGAAAAAAAATGTATCTAATGAAAAAATAAAATACTTTGAATTTGATTTGCCAATGATAAAGAAAAACACTTAAAGAGACATTGAAAAATTTTACTTTTCAAAGGAGGAAAAATCAGGTAAGTTCACTAGTCTCTAAGAGGTATTAGACAGTTGAGAATACAACAAAAAAATGGATGAGAATGATAGAAATGAAAATTTTGAATGGAAATTGGTTGGCTAAGGGGGCAACACAGTCTCTAAGGGGAGATAGTGCGTTGTAATACACCCCTGAGTGGGAGACAATGCACTGTGTCTTGACCAACAATGTGTTGGGTGCAACAGTGATTGAAAATGCAAGCTACATAACACACTTCTAATGCAATTATTTCATTCAAAAGTCTAACAACTGAAATTAGATGCTATTGATGAGGATTAGCAGAGGAAAAAACACCAGGAATGAAAGGAAACTCCCTAGTATGGTCGCCGATTTGTTATGCAAAATTATGATCTACGGATAAATCAAATTCCCTAAGTGTGGTGCTAGGCACTTAGAACAATATATGAAAGAATTTTCTATCACTTTATCTAACATAAATAGACACACAAAATTATACAAGAACCTACTTGTGATCCAAGCGCTTCTTCTTCTCCTTCTGTCGCTTTCAATCCAACTCAGATCGCCAGATTGTTTCCTGCAAGCATAAACAAATAACAACAAACGTATTGCAATATAAAAATTCCTACTTATATTAATCACTCAAATAGATTAGATGTGAAACATATATATCATTCAAGAATCCATTGCATGAGAAATAGAAACATAAACATATATATATATATATATATATATATATATATATATATATATATATATATATATATATATATATATATATATATGGGAAAATGAACAACAATATTTATTAAAGAGTATAAGGGGGAGGTTACAACCAAATGATCGATTTGATGTCACCAGCTCCAGCTTCATCCTAGCCTCATCACATCCAACATCACACCAACATCATATCAGTACTTTCACTCTCTCAAATGAGAATCCAACAACATTTCTTTACCAAAATTATTCCTTCCCTAGCACTAGGATCTGTGCTTAATTTATAGGGAAAATGATGGTAGGTTCTCAATGAATGACTTTCTAATAATAGGAAAGACATGTTCCTAAGTTTAGAGGTGTTAGATGGACACTTGGGTTCAAATTTTGAAACATATGGCCTCTTCTAGAAGGCACTGGCCATGTGGCGATTCCTGGAACAAAGAGAATTATGCTCTCAGGTGGCCAACACACTCTTGAATGTCAGGAAGTGCATTGTAGTGCACCCTTGAATGGAGGAAGCTGCATATGAAACGCAGTTAGTCCCTTTAGAGGCAATGTTGGTGAGTTCATAAGTGATATAAAATATAATTCAAACCTGGGAAATCTCACAATAGAAGCCATGAATGATTTTTTCTTCTCTTAGGGCATATAACAACTGAAATATAAGGGGATGATAGACCCTATTTCATTGGTCCAGGGGATGATGTCCCGTTTGACTAGGTCATGGGGGTTGATGCCCAAATTGACCTATAACACATGGAAATGACCTCCCATTTCCATTCTAGAATCGAAATAGGCTATAGTAGACCACCTGAATGCCTACACTATGCCTTCACCTGATTCCAGTCTAAACACTTAGCCATGAACGCTGCTACATCCCTCCTCAGATTCAACCAATAATAGAATCTCTTCACTGCAGTCAACATATTTTGATAGCATGGGTGACCTAAATATTATTTTTAATGAAACTCACTCAAGATCATCACCTTGAGATTACTACTGTCTGGAACATATATCCTATCTCTAAACCTGACTAATCCATCTTCCATGAGACGATAGTCCACATGCTGTACACCCACACATGTACTTGTACTTGTACTTGTACCCTGCTGCAATATGTGCCTAAGCTCCATATACTTGACATCCTGCTGATCTGCCTGTAAGATCCTATCTTGTAAATCTGTCCCATAGGAGCTCATAGTTGCAATGTGATTTACTTGTATCTGCCTGCCAAGAGCATCTGCGACCCCGTTCTCTTTTCCTTTGATGTATTTGATCTCAAAATCAAACTCATTGATCGTGGCCAACCATCTAGATTTCTTGACGTTCAGATTCAGCTGGTCAAACAAATACCTTGATCCACTATGATCAATCATCAGTACAAACCTCTTGCCAAGAATATAATTCCTCCACATCTTCAATGCATGTATGATCATTTCTATCTCAAGATCATGCGTCGAATCATCCTGTTCTTGTTCATTCAGTTTCCGTGACTTGTAGTATACAACCTGTCCATCCTGCATAAGGAATCTACCAAGCCCTCTCTTGCAAGAATATGTACATACTATAAAATCTTTTTCCGGATTTGTGATCTTTAACACTAGAGCATGTGTCAACAATTTCTTTTGTTGTTCAAAACTAGCCTCACACTCCTCTATCCACTCAAACTTCTTACCTTTCGTCTGGAATGATGTAATTAGAAAAGAAACCTAGGAGAAGTTCCTGATGAGCCTCCTGTAATAACCTTACTATTGGGTATGTGTTATATTCTTTCCATGACTAGTCACATGCGTGGGGGGAGGGTCACATATTCCCTTGTACGTTGAGCTGGGAGCAGCAGCGGGGTCACAAGGGGGGCAAAAATGCCCCAGGAAAAAAAAATTGGATCCTATTTTTTGGTGGGCAGACCCGCCCATGGTTTTGTGCATGGGTTTGCACATGTTTCTAGGGCATGATGGTTTTCAGGCCCTGGTATTTTGTAGATCTAGTCAAAGGAACTATGGTTATGTTCTAATCTAGGGTTAATGGATTGGGGTTTATGAATGCTTCAACATGTATATATGTGTTGTAACACTAAAAGGAATATAATGAAAAATCAAGCTGACAGTCCCGATTTGGGATCCAGGGGAAGATATCTGTGTATATATGTTTTATGTTTTATTCTCTCACTATTGTTTATTTTATATTTTTAAGATTCATTTGCAGATAATTTATATACAGGGTTAAATCCTACATCTGGTATCAAAGTCATTTCAACTTCAAGGCAACGCCTTTGTTGCTAAAGGGTTTTTTTCTTGGGCCTGTGGTAGACCCTATTCAATGGGAGATTTGCGGGATCGATTCTTGCGGTGAAAGAAGATGGCAAGCAGTGGAAATATAGAGATCGAGAAATTTAATGGTCAGATTTTTGAGTTGTGGAAGCTCAATATGGAGGATATGCTGGTGGATAAAGATCAGTGGATCACGGTAGATCCGGGTACTAAACCAACGACAATGTCAAATGAAGACTGGAAGAAGTTGGATTAGATCCAAAAAGCACAATACGGTTGTGTGTCTTAGTTTCAGAATTTTTGAATGTATCTAGGGAAGCTACAACAAAGACTTTGTGGGACAAACTAGGGACTCTGTACCAATCTAAGTCTTTGGTGAATAAATTGTTCCTGCAGAAAAATTTGTATAACCTAAGGATGAAGGATGAAGACTTGGTGACAGAGCATCTGAACGCCTTCAGTACTGTGGTAAGTCAGTTGTTATTTGTTGATATTATAATCTCAAATGAAGATAAGTGCATTAGTTTGTTGTGTTCTCTACCAGATTCGTGGGACAGTCTGGTTATTGCAATAGGTAGCAATACAACTACCTTGAATTTTGATGGAATTGTCTCAGCCTTGTTGTTAGATGAAATGAGACGGAGAATTATGGAGGGCTAGAATAGCGATGCCTTATCTGTACACGGATGGTCCCATAACAGAAACAAGAATAAGGTTTCGAGTGGGAGATCTAAATCTAGAGGGAGATTTAAATCTCCAGGAAAGTTTGTAAATGTGTGCTGGAAATGAAGGAAGGGCACTACAAAAAGTACCGCAAAGGAAAAAACCACCTCGGATGAAGGTGGGGATGTGTATTTGGCTTCTATTTCAAATACACATGTAGATCATGAGGCATGGTTGATTGACTCAGGTGCATCCTTTCACTTCAATCCCCATAGGGAGTGGTTCTACGAGTATGAGAAGTATGATGTTGGTGATGTCTTCTTAGGTGATGATAGGAACGTGAGAGGTGAAATATGTTTTTAAACATGAAGTTCTACCAAAGGAACCTGAGAAGATAGAGTTTGAGCTAAAGGAGGATGAAGCAGACGAAGAAGACTCCACAACATAAGAATATTTAGAAGAGGAAGAGCCAAAAACTCTAGCTATGAGAAGATCATTTCGGGAAATAAGGCAACCAAAAAGGTATAGTGCATCTGATTTCTATTCAAATTTTGCTTCAATTATAGCTGGTGATGATCCCAAAACTGTCAGGGAGGTAGTAGATTCGGAGGATGGAAAACTATGGAAGGAGGCCATGGTTGATGAAATGGCATCCTTGCACAAAAATGAGGCATGGGATTTGGTGGAGTTGCCGGCTTGAAGCAAGCCCATAGGGAGAAAATGGATGTTTAAGAAGAAGATGAATGTATAAGGCAAGGTGGAGAAATAAAAAACTTGTTTGGTAGCAAAAGGTTATTACCAGTGTCCAGAATTGATTTTGGTGATATTTTTTCTCTTGTTTCCAAGGTTACTTTTATTAGATTACTTTTATCTGTTGTTGTTGCCTTTGATTTTTAGGTAGAAGAGATGGATGTGAAGACAACATTTCTTCACAAGGATCTGGAAGAGGAGATCTACATGAAGCAACCTGAAGGCTTTATGGTGAAGGGTAAGAAAGAATTGCTATACAGGTTAAAAAACTCCCTGTATGGGTTAAAACAATCACCAAGGATGTGGTATCAGAAATTTGATACCTATATACGAGGACTTGGCTTCACCAGGAGCAAAGAGGATCATTGTGTATATTTTAAATTAATTGGTGACCGTGTTATTTATTTGGTCTTGTATGTGGATGATATGTTGCTGATTGGAAATGAAAAAGAATTATCTAGAATTTGAAGACCCAATTGTTCTCCAAATTTGACATGAAGGATCTTGGTGTTGCAAACTATATTTTGGGCGTGGAAATTAAGAGCGATCGGGAAAAGAGGAAGCTTTGGTTAAACCAAAGGAAGTATGTAGAGACAATATTGCAGAGGTTCAATATGTCGGATAGTAAACCGGTGAAGGTTCCTATTCTTGTAGGTGTAAATCTATCTGCTGAACAGTGTCCCAAGACACAAGAAGAAGAGGAGGAGGATATGTCCCTTGTTCCATATGCAAGTGCAGTGGGTAGCCTGATGTATGTAGTGGTCTGTACTAGACCAGACATTGCACATTTAGTGGGAGTATTGAGCAAGTTTATGTCAAAACTAGGGAAGGAGCAATAGATAACAGTGAAGCGAGTTTTCAGATATTTGCATGGCACTAGTGATCATGGTTTGTGCTACCAGGGAAGACCATGATTGGATAGATTTTTGGACATCCGTGGTTTTTTTGATGCAAATTGTCCTGGAGATCTAGACCAAAGAAGATCTACAAGTGGGTATGTGTTTAGCCTATTTGGAAGTGCAGTCAGTTGGATGAGTAAAAGATAGTATGTAGTGGTTCTTTCAACTACAAAGGAAAAATACATGGCAGCCACTCATGCAAGCAAGGAAGAAGTTTGGTTGCAGAGATTGTGTTTAAGTATGGGGTTGGTGCAGCGAGCTATAAGGATAGACTGTGATAGTCAAAGTGAAATTTTCTTGGCTAAGAACCCTGCTTATCATTCAAAGACAAATCACATTACTGTTCAATATGCCTTTGTGAGAGATATGGTTGAGGATAAAAGGGTGTTGCTGGTAAAGGTGGACACTTTGAAGAATGTTGCAGATGAATTAACAAATTCCATGAGCACTCAGAAGTTATCTTGGTGTAGAGAAACAATGGGTGTTGCAGAGCTAGACTAATGACTAAGATATCCTATGGCCCCCTACAAAAAGAAAACAACAAGTGGGAGAATGTTGGGTATGTGTTATATTATTTCCATGATTAGTTACACATGTAGGGGGTGAAAGAACCTCATGTATGTTGCATTGGGCGCAACAGGGGGTCAGAGGGTGGGGCAACAGCTCCCCCTGTTCAGGGTCTGGGGCAGCGCCCCATGAATTTTTTTTTTGGACCCTATTTTTCAGTGGGCGGACCCGCCCATGGTTTTGTGCATGGGTTTGCACATGGTTTTGGGGCATGATGGTTTTTGGCCCCTAGTATTTTATAGAGCCGGTCAAAGGAGAAATGGTTATGTTCTAATCCAAGCTTAATGGATTGGGGTTTATGAATGCTTCAGCATGTACATATGTGTTGTAACAATTAAAGGAATATAATGAAAAATCAAGCTAGTAGTCCCGATTTGGGATCCAGGGGAAAATCTCTTTGTATATCTGTTTTATGTTTTATTCTCTTGATATTGTTTGTTTTCTATTTTTAATATTCATTTGCAGATAATTTTTGTACAGGGTTAAAACCTACAATGCCAATCCCATGAAATATCTCACCTCATCTACATTTGTTGGAGCTTCCCACTCCATGATGGCTCTTACATTTTTTGGATCCATTGCCATGCCCTCCTTGGAGACAACATGTCCCAAGTAATGTACCTCAGTCTGCAAGAAACTAAATTTTCTGAGCTTAGCATACAACTGATGCTATCTCAACAATATCAACACTCCTACCAAATTCTAGGCATGTTCTTCTTCATTATTATAATATTATAACATATCATCGATGAATACAATCACAAACTTGTACAAGTAAGTACGCAACACACTATTCATCAAACACATAAATGTAGCTATAGCATTAATCAAACCGAATAGAGCTACAAAAAAATCATAATACCCATACCTAGTCCTGAATGAAGTATTGTATATGTCCTCTTCTTTGATGCGTACCTGATGATATCTTGATCTCAAGTTGATATTAGAGAAAACTGCTACTCCCTTCAGCTGATCAAACAATTCATCAATCATTTGCAATGGGTACCTATTCTTGATGGTCACTTTTCTCAACTGCCTGTTGTTACACCATTTTTTGGTCATCTAACCTGTCATCATTAGATGGACCCAAGTACACCATGTAAGACCAATTTTACCCTCAGTAAAATTGCCTTCACTATGTTAAATAACTTAATAAACCACATTTATTAGGTTGTTTATGGTCCAAACAGGAAACCCCCAAAGGAAATATTAAACAAACCTATATTTGTTTGATTTTCCTCATGGAATAATTAATTAAACCATAATTTAATTATTATTCCCAGTCATGTTTAACCCAAAATCAAAGAAATTAATTAGATAAACCTTTAGTTATCTTATTATTTTCTAGGAATAATTATTTAAATCTTATTTAGATAATATTCCTTGTTAAATATGACCAAATCACCCACTATTAATCAAATAAATCATTATTTATTTGATTATCTTCCAACCACTTCCTTAAAAAGATAAATAAATAATTTATTTATTTATTTTTCACTAATCAAGGGATTTGACCCAAGTCAAACACCCCTTCCCTCCAACAAATATAATAAAATATTCCATAAAGGTGGATCTAGATTTGGTTAACATTATTTTAATCATGCACCAAGATCTAGAATGACCCAATATTTTGTTATAAATAGGAGGGTTCTCCCCCATCATTCCTCACCTTTTGTTGCCCACTAGATCACTCTAGATCTACACACTTGGTCTCATTTTTCCATCACTTGCTCCCATTGAGCTTCATTTTGCATTTGGGTTTTCTACATTTACAAGAGAGAGAAAGCTTAGATCTGAAGTGTTGAGGACTACAAAGAACCCAACCCATTGAGGAGAGCTGGATACACCTTCTTGTTTTCCTCCCAGGTGCCCTGTAATATAAAAATTCATTCAAAAATCGTGTTCTTGTCTTGTCTGTTGGATGCATGGAGCAAACTCTTTACTTTACTGCTTAATGTCTTTCCATTTATAGATCTGTTTGTTGTAGCATTTTAACTACTAATCGCAGATCTGAAGATGTTTGGCAGCCTCTATTGTTGTTAGGGCTATTAGTTATGCATAGCTAAAGTGGTTCTTTTTCGTACACTTCGACGAAGAATTCATACTAACAAATGGCGACTCCACACGGGTTTTAAATTACGACCGCTGTCGTTTTTCATATTCCTGCATATCCAGCTACTTCAGGCCCTAGGGCTTCTTTTCAGCTTTTTGTTTTTCCTATTTTCATGTGGTTTTTTCCTCATAAAGCCCTCAAACATTAAAATTTCTAACTTCCGTGTGTTTCTGGCCCTATTGCGCAGGTGACCGACATCAGCCGCAGCTGAGACGACATTTTTTTTTCTGAAATCTGCCGCCGCGAGTCCCGGAAGTGCAGGTCGCACTTTTTGGCCCAAAAAGTGTGACCTCAAGCCTCAGGTCACAGAAAAAATCCCCAAAACTACGACCGGAGCGAAAAACTGGTAAAAAACCACGACCTTGACTTTTTTCTGCTGTTTTTCTGAAATTTTTCTGGGTTTTTCTGAAGCTTCTGTCAGGGTTTTCCAGCCTCTGTCTCAGCCTGTTTCGACTTGTTTCTGATCTTCTTTTGCTCATATAAGTGGGAACCTAGCCCCCTAGGGCTTCAGTACCCTCCACTTTTGGTGGAAGAGTTTTAGCTGTTTCAGGTGTCTGATTTTTCAGAGTTTCAGCCTTCCCTTTTTCAGATCTGATACCTCATCCTCAGATCCCTTTTAATCAGCTTTTCTTCCTTTCAAATCACCTCTTGTAGTTTTGTTTGGACCCCCTTTTAGGACCACATCCCTGTCCCTTCCGCTTTTTGCTGATTTCCCCCTTTTTCCAGCCACCTTGCCTCTGCCTCTTGGCTGTGATCTGCGCCTCTTTTTAGCAGCTTTCTCCTTTAGATCCCTGTCCCTTTTGACCCTAGATCTATTGGCCTCTTTTTACATGTGTTTTGAATAGATTTTTGCCCTCTTTTAGAGTAGTTTTGAGAGACCCGCCTTTTTGGGTTCAATTAATGCATGGTTAGCTGTTAAATGTTCTGTTATTTCAGCAATCTATATTGTTCTCTGCAGATTTATTTTCAGCTACGCAACACACTTTTTTCTTGCTCTCAAAACGGAAAGGGTTTAAAAATTAAAATTAACGCACACCATACACTGACCCTAAGCGAAGAAGCGCCTGGTTAACACCGCCTGGCAAAGACTCTAAAATCAATTGTCACTGCACCTTTTCTGCCCTTGACCTTAATTGATTCAGTCCCTTTCTGCCCCTGTCGGTTTCCTTCTTCCTGTCATCATTGCGCCCCAAGGCGCTTATCCCGGAGACTTCTTGGCCTTCATCCTCAGTTTCCGGTCGATCGACCTGCTCTGCCCCGTCGTCGTCGAGCCAGTCCACCTTCGAGTCCGCACTCCGACTCCTCTCCTGATTCATCGGGTCCTCCTTCTCCTCCTGGTTCTCCCCCTGTCACCTTCACTATGTTTGGTCCAGGGCCTAACGCTAGCGGTTCTCCCGGCCCTAATGCCGGCCCTACTACTAGCGGAACCACCACAGGAACTACCTCGGCTTCACCCGTGCTCCCCTTCTTGGCAGGCCTCAGCATCCCTGATTTGGACCGGTTGATAAACGACCCTATACACCATGATGCTAGTTGGCCTTCTATGCCGACAAAGCTCCCTTCCGACATCCCAAAGTTTGAAGGTCGTGCTGGAGAAGATCCTTCAAATCATGTTCGATCTTTCCACATGTGGTGTTCATCTACCTCCATTACCAATGACTCTGTTCATCTTAGATTGTTCCAACGCACGCTTACAGGCGAAGCTTCTAAGTGGTATGTTGATCAGCCCACTTCCTCCCATACCACCTTTGCAACTCTTGCCCGGGCTTTTTTATCTTACTTCCAGCTTCCCCTTCGTTATGACACTGGTATCGAACTCTTGACTTCCTTCAAGCAAACCTCTTCAACCCGCCTTTCTACCCATGTCCAGGAATGGCGAAGACGACGGAGCTTATGCCAATCTCCTCCCTTCGAAGACCGTGTCTACATGGACTGGTTCCTTAGATCTCTCTGGTCCCCTATCGGGAAAGATGTCGCATCCCATTTTCCTCAAACCGAAGAAGATGCCCTCCAAATGGCGTTAAAGTATGACCTGATCTACTCTCAGACAGGTTATAATCCTACTGTCCTACCTGATCTCCCCAGACCCGGTGATGCCCATACACCGGGGGCACCTCATGCCGCCGACAGTATCGTTGGATCTATCTCTCATCCATCCGCTCAACCTCTCATGAGCTATGGTTTTCCTGGGGGAGGGGGCACCACTTCCTGCACTTCTCCCCCTCCCGGTAGCATGCATCTAGGATATGGCATGCCTCATCCTTTTTCCCAACCTCCTACTTACCTCAATGTTTCCCAACCTAACCATTACCCTTATCCACAACCTGGTGCGCCAGCTCCTCCAGCATATGCGCTTTCGCCTCCCTTGCCTTCTCAACCCCTGCAACAACAGTCACCGCCCCCTCAAGAGCAGGTGGATGCACAGCAGGGATTCCTGGCTACCCAACCACCTGATGGACAGGTGGCCACTCCACCTTCCCCTTCTGGTTCCTCCAATTACCATATCCTCATGATGAACTCTGATCCACCTCTAACCATCGACCTTAACCTTCAAACTCGGTCTCGCCAGTACCCCAAGCCTCCCGCTCAGTCTGCCCTCGAGTCCCCTTCTTCCGGTTCTACAGAGCCTCTTTCGACAACCAATGGTCCCTTACATATCCCTCAACCCAAAGTTGAGGTCCATACCAAGATTCCTAAAGGACCGTTACGTCGAAATGCTGCTTCTGGTCGAGCCGCTCATTCGTATAGCATAGTAGATGATTTGGCGCAATCTCCTGCTGCCATTTCCACACTGGAACTCCTCCAGTCGTGCCCTTCCCAAAAGAAGGCTCTATTATCTGCCGTGGGCGCTGTAGATCCTGCTGATGACCAAATGATTGTTTTCGACACCACTCAATCGGACCATCCTCCCCTTCCTCCTTCCGTCGCCTTCCAAATCCCAGTCAAAATCCGGAACGCCAACGTATCCCGGTGTATCATTGATGAGGGGGCATCCACCTGTGTGATGTCCACTTCGATTTGGAAGCAACTCGGATCCCCTGAACTAGCCCCTTCCACGATCACCCTTCGAGCGTGGGACGGTCATGCCTCCCAGCCCATTGGCCTGTTTCGTAATTGTCCTATCACCCTCACCGGTAAGACTGTTTGCGTTGACGTCGAAGTCATCGATGCCCCGCTAGATTACAACATTCTATTGGGGCGAAGCTACACGTATGCTATGTCTGCTGTCCCATCCGCGGTTTTCCGCAAGATGTCTTTCCCCCATAACGGGAAGATAGTCACCATTGACCAGTTGACATATCATGAGCCAAAATCTCAGACCTCACCTGAGACAACCATCTCTTCTGTAGCCAACAAGCAAACCGTCGACTCCTTGACCAGTGTCTCCCCCGGCGTTTACAAGGATTCCTCCCTACTTGGAACTTTTCCTAGTCTCCCCCCTCCTCCTATCTCTGACCCCAGCTCATCGAATGTTTGCATGATTCAATCGTCTCGGGCTGCTCTCAAGCAACCTGCTTCAGCTAGTCAGCAACCTTGCCCTCCGCAATCTGATCCTAGCCCTTCACCTGTAGTTGGTAGTCATGAGCCCCTTTATCCCCCTGGCACGGTTCCTCCAGGCCTTAGCCATTTAGGAGCCGTCCCACCTGGCCATTACCCCTCTGGTCAGATACCGTTCCTAGCTCCCCCACCAGGAGTGTACACGGTACCAGTCATGGCCACCCTCTCTCTTCCTAACTTGACACTTGGGATTCCCGTTTCGTACCTTGATCCTCCAGCCCCCACCTTGCCTGGTCAACCCAAACCTTATATCGCTTTGACCCCGGTTCAACCGGTCCCCATGGCTTCTCCCGTTGCATCAGTGCCTCAGTCACTTCAACAGGAACCACCTCCTGTTGCGACCGCTTCGGGTAAGAAGGGCAAAGCTCGCAAGGGGGCATCAAAGGACAAGGCTGCCCCGACAAACCATGCTCCTCCTCAGCCTCCAAAGCATATCATCCAGGGTGCTTTGTGTGATGTTGTCAGTCACGCCTCCCATACCTGTCCTGAATTACTTCATCTAAAGCCCATGGTTAATGTCACGTTCCCTGAGTCCGCGGTCCCAGAAGTCTCTGTTCCTTCCACAACCGCGGCCAAGAACCCTAAGACTATTCACACCAACCACCCCCGTGCTTTGTGTGATCTCCATGGCCATCACACCCATATTTGTCCCCGCCTCGAGGACTTCCGCACCTCTATTGCCGCGGTCCACCAATTCGAGGCCAAGCGCAATGAGTACACCTCTCCCATATTTGCGCATTCTGCTTCAGCAGAACTACCAGATATGACTGCTCCCATTGACATTCCCCCTCCTGATGTCGAGATGACGGAGCCTTCGTCCAACATTTCCTACCTATCATCATCCATGAGACCCTCGGGGACCATTCCATCTGAATCCTCCCCTGGTGTTTCGCTTGACCTTTCTTCAGCGATCATCTTGGGCTCAACATCGGTAGATCCTTTATCTACTTACTCTTCGGTCACCCCTTGTGACGATGCGCATGTGAACCTCTCTTCTCATGATGATGATTCAGGTCGCTTCACCACGTCCGGTGGTCCTTCTTCCACCAGTCACCCCATCTTTTATCACGATGACGACATTATGGAAGAAATTCCCACCCCTGACTTTATTTATTCCCCCTTACATCGAACCCATGTGTTCACACCACATCCACCTTGTGGCCATTACATCGAAACCCAATGTTTGGGTAAGGGGGCACCCACATTTGAGAGACCAAGAGAAGCAATTCTCCATAACTCTCCTAGTGTATCTGGTCGTGTTGACTTTAGTACCATGATTCTTCCACATTTAGAAGAACCTCTAAAGTCCCATATCACTTCCGATCACTCTAGGGATGATACCTCTTATCGTTCCCTCCTCTTCCGTCAGCAACCCAGTCTCTTAGACATTATTGTTGACCAACCTATAGCTTTTCTACAAGAGCATCAGTTCATTATCTCCAAATCCTCTTTTTGGGATAGTGACACCAGGTATGCCAACTCGAAAACTTAAAGTCCATTTGATCCCCATATGCAGTACCAAAAGAGATTGGTAATCGTCCATTTCCTTTCTCAAACTGCATAACCATAACGAGAACAAATGGCACACCACATCATTAAAATGTGTTTAGATTCCCCTTTTTCTAAATACATTTTGGCATGACCACACCATGCTCGGGGGCACCCATGCCCCTCAACCATAACCCTCCTCACCTCGTTTTTGGAGAGGAGGTTGTATTACCAATCGAGTGTAAAATCCCTTCCCTTCATCTGGCTGTTAAACTTATCCCTGACACCCAACCTCTAGAACAACGACTTATCATGCTTGAGCGTGCTTCTGAAGACCGTCGTGTTGCCTTGCAAACCATGGAAGCGGCCAACAAACACACCAAAGCTCAGCATGACCGAAAAGTCCAGCCTCGTACCTTTCACGAAGGCGACCTTGTTCTAGTATATGACCAGGCCCACGATGTCCTTGGTCATGGGAATTTCGACTCATTATGGCTAGGCCCTTACATCATCAGTAAGGCGCTCGGTAAAGGGGCATACCTCTTAGAGGATTTCGAAGGCCATCCCCTTCCTAGTCCTCGCAACGCACTCTATCTTAAGAAATATTACCCTTAGCATTTCCCTTCTGAAATGCATGTTTTATTTTCTTTTAGATAGCTAGCATTTGTTCTTTCTTTTTTCTCCTTCCCCGGACCCATTTTGTCCAAGAGGGGCCAACTCACCTCCTTAAAATCGAATTTCCTCACTTACGACACTTGTACTTGGGGCACCATATTGCTCCCTTACTTGTCCATGTTCGTGTCGATTTTCGTCATCTGTTCCCATCTTGTACTCATGCTTCCATGGTCCCCCCTTGGGGCCTTTACTGTGTGGCACCACCATCGAGTCGCCCTTGTTTAGAGCATCCAAGTTGAGTCATCATTGCATCCATGGAGTCTATACCACGTCCCTTTGCACCTCACTATAGCCCTCCATCCTTCATTCCTTGGTCTCTCTCTTGTGTCGCACATTATGACCTTCAGTCTCACTGTCCCCTATCCCTCATGATCTTGTGTCAGTCGCTGCCGTGTCATCCATGCTCTTTATGCTCTAACAAGGGAAGTCGTCCATTCGCTACTCAGTCCTTCCCATTTCCACTATCATCATTAGTGTCAGTCTGTCCGTCGCTCTACTATTTTCTCTCGTGCCTTAGTTGAGGATCTCTCATTGCCTCACCTATGGCGGACCCCCTTCTGTCGACATCAACACATTCATTCCAGAAGCCAGGTCTAGAGGGCGGTGTACCTTGGTTCCAGCTTCCACTCTTGTTCGGTGCCTCGGATCAGGCAAATGGATACCTATTTTCCCTTTGACTTGATTGTTTCTCCAGCTCCTTTCAGCATGATCGAGATTCGTATACTTGCCGGTCCAGTGATCCAG
Source organism: Pinus albicaulis (assembly GCA_034641835.2). Classification (NCBI taxonomy): domain Eukaryota; kingdom Viridiplantae; phylum Streptophyta; class Pinopsida; order Pinales; family Pinaceae; genus Pinus; species Pinus albicaulis. The sequence goes on from CM076581.1 coordinate 1,045,138,564, forward strand.
CAACAGCTCTTGATGATTCCCGGGTGTGTGTGAGATGTCTCAACCCTCATGAGGGGGTGGCCCTGCAGGTAGCCCCCCACATGCCCGGATGACCTCTTCTTTGCAGCCTTCGATGCCGCTCCAGATTTTGATGATGTTGGCCTTCGCCACTTGCAACACCTCTTCGATTTGCATGTATCAGTCAGATTTTGTGAGCCCTTCCCCATTTACAGGGGGCATTTGGGTTGTATTTATCTCATGTACTCAGATATTATTGTACTAGTCCTGGCTGTTATCCCAGGCACAGCATGTATGTGAGATTCCTCATTGTATTTTTACCTGGCTCTTGATTATGCCAGCTGTACTCTATGGTTCGGTCCCTTGTTTACTGGACACACTATTATTTTGTACTTTGTCTTGGCGGGCATAGGTATGCCTCCCCCGCCGCCTTCAGCACAGGTACCCTCTCATAAAAAGAGACTTGTTGCACCTGCGAGTCTCGTCTCCTCAGGGTCTAGTCCTTCAGCACACTATCTACCTCACCTTTCTCTCTCTGACTTCCCTTTTTGTTGTCTAGTGATCGTGTTCTTACAACGTACTTCGGTCATACGATTTGCTCCTGACACTCGCACGCTGGGGGGCAATCTGTTACACCATTTTTTGGTCATCTAACCTACCATCATTAGATGGACCCAAGTACACCATGTAAGACCAATTTTACCCTCAGTAAAATTTCCTTCACTATGTTAAATAACTTAATAAACCACATTTATTAGGTTGTTTATGGTCCAAATAGGAAACCCCAAAAGGAAATATTAAACAAACCTATATTTGTTTGATTTTCCTCATGGAATAATTAATTAAACCATAATTTAATTATTATTCCCAGTCACGTTTAACCCAAAAACAAAGATAAACCCTTAGTTATCTTATTATTTTCTAGGAATAATTATTTAAATCTTATTTAGATAATATTCCTTGTTAAATATGACCAAATCACCCACCATTAATCAAATAAATCATTATTTATTTGATTATCTCCCAACCACTTCCTCAAAAAGATAAATAAATCATTTATTTATTTATTTTTCACTAATCAAGGGATTTGACCCAAGTCAAAACACCCTTTCCCTCCAACAAATATAATAAAATATTCCATAAAGGTGGATCTAGATTTGGTTAACATTATTTTAATCATGCACCAAGATCTAGAATGACCCAATATTTTGTTATAAATAGGAGGGTTCTTCCCCATCATTCCTCACATTTTGTTGCCTATTAGATCACTCTGGATCTATACACTTGGTCTCATTTCTACCATTTTGCTCCCATTGAGCTCTTTCTTCTACATTGGGTTTTCTACATCTACAAGAGAGAGAAAGCTTAGATCTGAAGTGTTGAGGACTACAAAGAACCCATCCCATTGAGGAGATCTGGATACACCTTCTTGTTTCCTCCCAGGTGCCCTATAATATAAAAATTCATTCAAAAATCGTGTTCTTGTCTTGTCTGTTGGATGCATGGAGCAAACTCTTTACTTTACTGCTTAATGTATTTCCATTTATAGATCTGTTTGTTGCAGCATTTTAACTACTAATCGCAGATCTGAAGATGTTTGGCAGCCTCTATTGTTGTTAGGGCTATTAGTTATGCGTAGCTAAAGTGGTTCTTTTTCGTACACTTCGACGAAGATTTCATACTAACACCTGTAATCAATGCACAATATGAGACTGCCATCCTTTTTCTTCATGAACAACACTGGTGCACCCCAAGGCGATACACTTGGCCTAATGTATCCCTTATCAAGCATCTCTTTTAGCTACAACTTTAACTCTACCAACTCGGGTGTACTTATTCTCTACGGTGCCTTTGATGTTGGTGTTGCCCCTCGTACCAACTCAATAGAAAATTCTACCTCCCTATGAGGTGGAAACTTTGTAATATCTGATGCAAACAAATCTTGAAACCGCTATATAACTAGATACCTGCTCAAAAAATATACATCTTCCACTTCCTTACCTTTGTCTCTAGAGATATATATCACAAATAGCACACACTATTTCCTATAAATGCACTTAGCCTACATAGTTGTCACCATCCTAACTGATGTGGCTTTCTTCTTTCCCTGTAAGACTCTTGGTTCCCCATTTTCATCGAAGCACTCAATGGATTTGTCATAAAAATCCACCTTGGTCCTATGAAGGTATAGCTATTCCATACCTAATAACATACTATACGATCCTAATGGAAATATGTTTAAGTGTCCTTCTATAGGAATACCATTGAACTAAAATGCACAAGCTCTTACCCAATTATAGAATATTTTCTTTGTACATGTAGCCAAATATCCTAACCAAGATTTTGCATGAATTTATTTTCTAAAACCACACTTATCCAGGTCCAGGTCAGGATTAATATAACTATAATAAGATCCATGATCAATAAAAATAGAAAAAACTTGATCACAAAGCTTACCATCCAGCTCAGTGGTAGATTCCTGATGATTTTCCCGCTTGTGTTGAGCAACTACATAAATCTGAGGAATTCTATGACCAACATCCCCAGCTATCTCCACTTCCTGTGCACCATAGATCTGGTGTCTACCACCCTAATACCGCGAACAATCCCTCTTATGATGATCCTTGCCACATATCCAACACTGCAACAGTGCTCTACCATCACATCTAGTCTGTTTCTCTCCAGGTCCCTTTCGAGTTGTATTGAACTTCTTGTAAGGAAACACATTTCCCTTCTCACCTGCATCTTGCTGTCTTTCCCACTTTGGTGGCCATCTTCCTTTAGCTTTCTTATTCCCTTTCAAATCACGCTTAGGCTCAACCTTGCATTTTTACTTCTCATAACAATGATTCAACTTTCGAATGCCCTCCTCTAATGATCTAGGCTCATCGAACTCAATCTGGTGTATGTATGCATTGGTATCCCACTGATGAATATTTGAACCGTAGCCTTCTCCTCCTTGAGGTAAGGAACATATCTCAACAACTCCAAAAACCTGCTATTATACTCATCATCTATCATGGAACCCATTTGCAACTCATAAAAATCCTTAGCTCTAGCATCATAATATGTCTCTGACAAATAATACTTTTGGAATAGCCTGTCAAACTTACTCCAAGTCAGTTCCTCCTCATAAATACCCCTGAAATTCTCACATATTCCCACCAAATATATGCTATACCTTTGATATTGAATGTAGCTATTATGGCTTTCATATTTTCTGAATAATCATGCAGCCTGAAGAATTTCCTCATACCAAGCAACCATGCATATGCATCCTGTGGTTTCTTCATCTCTCCATCAAAGGTAGGTGGCTTTGCTTTCTTAAAATCATTTAGAAAATAACCCATGTCATTCCTCCTGTAAGGATGATAATGATGATGATAATAATGCCTAAAAGAACCAGAACTAGAGTAGTACTTGTGTCTGTCACCTCTTCTATCCGAGGTTTCCAAGAATATTCCATTTATAATCGTGTAATCTCTACTCGACTTACAACCATCAGGAGACCTACTTCCATATGTCCCATTAGTTCCATCACCCTATCCATAGCTGATCCGAAGTGGCCCCTATCACTGCAAATATGAAAAACTCTAAAGGATTTCAACATTTCCTTGTGCTTATTTTTCTTGTGCCTGTATGATTATGTCATTGTCTTCATTACAACTCTTTATCTCTTCCTTCAAAATCCTCAGTGTGTCCACTAAATTAGATGAGTTCTCCACACCATGTTTCTCACCGGATTCATAAGGAGAATATTTGTAGTCTACCATCTTTCTAGCCATATTTGATTTCTTCATGCAAGGCATCTGATGTCAGCTTAAACCAAATCACAATAAAATGACATACCTTAGCATAATTCAGGGAGGATATCTCATCTTCAAGATCAATCAATCAATGTAATACATGTATAAAATAATCATAAAAACATATATACTTGTAACACATGGTATAAAAACACATAAACATCATTCTAGCTAGAGTCCAGTCATCAATGCATGACCATATCAACTACACACCATGACCTCATGCATGACAACCTCAACCACACCACTGCAGAATTGACAACATCTAACCACCTGACATGTAAACCCAGTCATATTTTCATGAAGCACATTTACAACAACACCAACAACCCTTCCATGGCAACATCATTGCCACCATGGCCAACACCATGGAAAATCAACAAGTACATAGAGCACAAGAATGAGAAACACATGCATGACTGATATGAATGCATGATGACAATAAGCTTGAAAAAATTATACCTTTCCTAAGGAGAGTGCAACCATGCTCTGATACCACCAGTAACATACACCTCCCCTTACATCTACCCAAGTAACCATCCAACTGTGGTAAACATGAGCTGAGGGAAGTTAAGAGCATTCTCAACCTCCTTGGTGACTCTAAGGAAGTGGAATTGATGCGGAAAACCATAACACAGAATCCCTGCACCTATTATAGGACCCCCATAGGCTATTACAGTCATCAAGCTTACTTTTCCCTGAGGCCCACTGAATTTTACTGAAAAAAAACCCCAGACGTTCCCTTTATATGAAAAAGGGTGCATCTAGTAGGCTTTTGGCACTCCCTTGATATGGGAAAGGGTGCATTTCGGAGGCTCTGAGCGCTCCCACAAAATATGCATGCGTGTGTCAAAGGATTCAATTTCTTAGACCTGTGCCTGTGTCCATGGGATTTAAGGCACTTTTTAAGCCTATAATCCCAGACACTAACGAAAAATTCCTGTAGCTTTCAAAATCCATCGAAGACATGATGATGATGCCAAATAACCAAAAACTAACTCCAAGAATAGGCCTAACCATCCCCAATCGATATTGGCATTCTGTCACAAAATTGGCATGAATAAAATCTACAGGTATATGATACAAGAAAAAGCACAAATGATTGAAACATCTTAAGAAACATTACAATAAGGATCACCACCCTCTTACTTGATTTTATATGACATCAATTAGGTCTTGCATCCATTATATTAACATTTACAAGAAAATACATGAAATAACCATGAAATGAACCAGTCATTTAACCATGCTTATAACCAACATAAAACCATATAATTAACAAGGAGATAACAACCATTAAATCCAAACATTAATAAGTACAAAAGCAAGAGAACTTAACTTTCATTAAACATAGGAAATATATGACCACGTTTGGGACTTCCACGTACCACTCGACCATAGACATGGATGAGAAAAATATCTCTTCATCTAGTGACCCCCATGCCATATTCCAACCATGAATGTGGGATATCATGGATAAAACTATCCAAACCAACGAATGGAATCCATAGGTTAAACTACCTTCACCCTCACCATACCGTGATCACACCAAAACTAGTGCTTCGATCACAAAACCGAATCGAGCTTGGAATTCCATCTAGAATCCATAATTATCCTTGAGGAATGTTCTGTCTCCTTGTCTCTCAAGCTTTACCACAATCCAATCCTAGATCACTAGGCCCTAAACCAAGAGACCACCCTTGGGCTTTACCATATATCCTATAAAAAATAGTCAAGGGATTCCTAAGAATTTGGTAATTTTCCTTTATGCCATCTCCGCCCCAAGTTCCAAAATCCATCTGATAATTCCAAAGTTCAAAACCGAGATAAAAATCCCAACACACCATCACATCCAAGAGAAAGGCAAGGCAAGGCTGAAAACCACTGTCAAACCCAAAAAAACCATGCCACTGACATCAATAGAACCAAATACCAACATGCATAAGCCATGCATGTCCAAACCAACTAATAAATCACACATGCAATATGTTACTTGCCATTATTCCTGCTAACGCTGCTAGATCCTTCTCTTCTTTGATTGATCTTTCCTTTCCTTTCCTTTCCTTGTCCTTCCTTTGCTTTCTTTCCTCTATCTTGGCTCAATGTTGAAATGCTCCAAGAAAAATCTAAGTATCCAAGAGTGTATGTGAGAGAGAGAAAATTGAGAGAGCTCCAAAGTTGAACTGAAAAAAGGTACCAACTGATCCTCATAATCCTTTTTATTAATTAGGTGTCTATTTTATTCATTTTCCATTATTTTCCTTCATTTTCCTCCTCACATGCAACCTTTTACCTTTTACCTTCCTTTTATTCTATTTTCCTTTATTTTCATAAATAAATGTGGCAATAATACATTTTTCCTCTTTAATGCCTTTGCCAATTTCCTTAGCCATAAACACATATCCAGTGATGCCCACTAGGATATATTTGCCCAACATTCAGCTTAGAATAAGTATCCATTAACCGTGGTCTTATTTTTACTTTATTAACTTTTATTACATGAAATTTTAGCCCAGGTATGCTACACAATTATGTCATAGTGTGTGAAATATGATGTAAAGATAGTTTATGATTGCTTAAAAGTTAAGTTAAGTGATTCTAGGGTCAATGTCTCATAATAGATCATGAGTGAGGTCATAGTGATTCATTTTTTATCATCATTAGGACAGTTAGTGGTGTCTTTTCAATTATTTGCAGGGTCAACACATCATATCCTTGTCATCACAAGTTGTTGCTGCGCTTCTCTAATGTATTGCACTTTCTTGTTGTGCTACTATCATAGGCATGAAGTTTAGTATAATATGGGGTTTTTTGTGCTATTTAATTTCATGGAGGCTCAAGGAGGTTGTTAAGACATCTAGAATCATCAAAAATATGTTTGTTTTGTTCATATACCCCAGTGCTCAACCAAACCTACGCAGGTGAAATTTCCCCGCGCTTTGGCACTGCGCTTTTGCTGTAAATGATGATTTTCAAAGAAGGAAGGTTTCTAGTTTGGTCAAGTGTTTATTAATAGGTATTTTATGATTTAGGAGTTATTTTCCACATTTTTTTTCACATTTAGAGATACATGGGATGATCAAGTGTATACAGATGATAATTTCGTCACGCTTTTAAAGTAGCACAACGAATGCACTGCGCTTTCTTGCTGCACTAATGATGCAAACATATTTTCACCATATATCCTAAATCTTGTACCCGTTTTCTATGAAACTTTAACAGGATATGCATGAGGATGAGATGAATAATCTCACTGAATTTCAAGTAAAACTACTTCATGATATTTGAGAAATGAGACTTGTCATCTACTACCATTTTTGGATTTTCTTGAAATCTACGAGTTTGATTTAGCTCAATTTTTTTGTGGAGAAGAATTTTATAATGATATTAACCTGCTGAAAAAACATTAGCTCAATCTGATTCACCATTTAGGATATATTTGAAAAATAATCTTCTTGTGTTTTGGTTGTAGGGGAGTTGTTGCATTTTTTGACAGTTGCTGCGCTTTTGAAAGTTTCACTTCAAGATTAATTTTTGACCAAATAGTGATGAATTTTGAAAAAGTAAAAGAGGTTTTTGTTAACAAAGAGCCAGATAAAAAAAAACCTCCTTCATTTTCTTCACAAGTGTCATATATTGGAATAATTGAATGAATATTTACAACCTACTTTTAATATTTTGTTATTTCCTGTTTTAGTCATGATTTTTGGGTGCAAATTCCGAGGAGTTGGAGATGAATCTGTGAAAACCAAGAGATTTTTCTCCCAAGAAAAAACTCATATACAAAAAAATCCTTCGGTTTTGTAACATATGTCATGGTTCAAGATATAGGAGCTAATATTTGACCCATATTTTCCAGAAATTTGGTCCCTATTCCTAGTAAGCAGTTCCAAATTTAATGTAATTGATTCTATGTTTTAGGAAATGGTCGAGCTTGACCCGCTGAGTCCATGGATGAGCTAATTTTATATATTTTCATGAGTTTTAGTGTGAAAAATTTTCGTTGGTTAGGTTTGATAATAAATAACATTGTGTATATTGTATAGTTTTTATTTTCTAGTGAATGAAAAGACACAAGTGTGATTACAGGGATTCCTATGTCAACTCTTGATGGTGTTGTGCTTCTCTCATGTTGTAAGTTTTCCTTATGTTATTTTCATATCTTGAATGTATGTGTTCTTGTTTGTTTGAACCATAAATTATCTTAGAATTCATTTAAAAAGTGTTGTGATTTATTTTACCAAGAAATCTATGTTTTATTCTTAAAACAACATTTATAACTTATCCCACATTTTGATGCCCTATATGTTGTTTTCACCATTCTTATACTCAAACTCCTACAATGAATTAATTTGATTACACCTCCAGTAATACATACCTTTCCCCTGTAGAAGACCCCTCATCTCTTCATCCTATCACTGGAAAATAATCAACTTGACATGACTCCATGCCCAATGGATCTGTTTTCTCTCCAGACAACATGCCTTTAAAACTTATACCCCACTAAGCACCATGCCTTGCCTAATATCTAAGTGATTGAAAATTTAAGAGAAAGAGAGCCCTCTTTGAAGTTGGAAGGGTTATATTCCAACTTCCAAGTGTTTTGTGGTTACCTTTGAGTTTCTCTCCTAAGCCTGGAGAAATTACGAAGTGCTAACACAGTGGTGTCGTTTCCTTGGAATGCAGGTTCCATCTTCCTCGCGAAATATCAACAAAGTTTCAGATCCAATTTTTGATGGTGGAAAACAGTCAAACATAAGGAGTATGCATCATTAACCTGGCGACTCAAATCAATTTTCAACCTGATCCAAAGACTCCATTGGTAGCAGGATCCAATAATCAGGGTTTTACTAGTGACTCTACTGGTTCAAGATTGATCACATATTGACAAGGTATGCTCTTATGCATAACGTTCATATTATAGGATTTCCAAATCGCATGCCTTGTGTATATTGGTGGACTTATTTTCCAAGATTCAAATATCAATTAGGAGACGATGCACTCTTCATTTGGTCAAATTTCACATGCATGTACGCAAGCTGAGGGTTCAATTTCATGAGGATTTCCCTATGAATATTTTCATGATATCATTGGAGGGAAATGCACTATCATGGTACGAAATATTTCCAAATGGTTGTTTTTTCTCTCTTAGATATTTTCATATTGTATTTTATGAGAGATATAAAGAATGTCATCCTTCCTTGTTGCTTGTCAAAGATTGTTGCACACATTTTAAAATATTTATTGAGAATTTGGAAAGTTTTTAAGAATATGACTAGTTCATGGAAGAAGAGATACTTGAGGCTTTTCATGAGAAACATTTCTATCACCAAGGTAAAAAAGTAGAAGCTAGTTGACACGAAACTCAAGAAAATTCTTAGCAGGTAGTATTTTCTTCCTTAACTATCAACGAAGCTGATCAGGATCTTGATGTAGATTTTCATGTTTCTTCTCCTGTGCTGAATGAACATGTTCAACAATGTTTTCATTTTTTAAGTGATCAGGAGGAAGAACTAGTAGAGCTTAGCATCCTTGATACACAAGAACATTTCTAGCGAATAGTGTTTTCTTCCTTGACTAAAGACCAATCAGATTTGCATGATGAAAGCCATGTTACATCCCATGATTTTAATGATGATTTACAACAATATTCTCAGTTTTCATGTGACCAAAATAGAGATGAAGAAAATTTTTAAAATTTTCCTTCATGTTATTGCCATGCTGAAATTTTGACTCATGAAAAATTCTACGAAAATTAGATCTCTGAAATTGTTTGCATGGAAAATTTAGCCAATGAACTGGTCCTTGTTCTTAGCTTCTTACATATGTAGGAGGATCATGTGTAAGAAATTGTTTCTCTTCACTCATTTGAAATTAAAAATGAACCATCTGCTGATATATTTGAGAGTGATTTTGAAACAAAAAACATAGAACAACCAATAGTAATATATGAATCTTCTCTTACTGTTTTTGTTCATCAAGAAGTGACGAATTTGCATATTCTTCAAGATTATTTTACCAAACTATTTGAATCATCAGTGAAGTCATATTTTGGGTGGTTTATAGAGCATGGGCTTCGATTTCATTTGGAATTTAAGTTGCCATTATGTATCATTTTATGCCTGATTACAGACGATGTGAGAAAAATTCGAGTGAGTGGTCTCCTTTCTTGGGTTCACTGGAAATTCTGTATCACTTGAGTGAGCAGGTTATTCAACATCTTGGTGTAGATAGCAGTGTGAATAATATCAATGGTTCGAGCATATTTTTCATTATTTTTTAGATTTCCATTTCAGTTGTGTGCTAGTTTCTAGCAGTTTTTTTTGGAAAATTGGTATTAATTTTCAACATTCATTTTCAGTTTACATTTGTGTGTTGAAGATTTGGAAGAAAGAAGGTTACAGGCTACAATTGGAAAATTGAGTTTGTGATCAACCCAATGTTCAGGCTATTAGTCTACGGTGTTCTTGGCACCTCACAAGGAGGATGACATCCCCATTGGAGCCAATGTTAGTGTCCTATGATATAGTAATCAAAAACCAAGTTTAGTCTTTTAAATTTATTTTGGTAAATGTGTAAATGTTTTGCTATGATTTATTATAGATAAAGTTATTAGTATTTGTAAGAAATGCAAGATTTGATTATTGATGTAATTATGTGAAAGTGTGTGAAAGATGATGTAAATACAGTTTATGATTGCCTAAAAGTTAAGTTAAGTGAGTCTAGGGTCAATGTCTCATACAAGATCATGATTGAGGTCATAATGAGTCATGTTTTCTCATCAATAGGATAGTTAGTGCTGTATTTTTAGTTAGTTGCAAGGTCAAATTAGAATACAAATCATATCCTTGTCACCACAAGTTGCTGTTGTGCTTCTCTAGCGTGCTGCACTTTCTTGCTGTGCTATTTTCATAGGCATGAATTTTTGTAGAAGATGGGATTTTTTGTGCTATTTAAATTCATGGAGGCTCAAAGAGGTTGTTAATATTGTCAGTACCATCAAAAACCTATTTTTTTCGTTTAGAGACCCTAGTGCTTAGCCAAACCTCTACAGGTGAAATTGTGATGTGCTTTGGTGCTGCGCTTCTGCTGTAGATGATGATTTTAAAAGAAGGAAGGTTTGAAGTTTGGTCAGGTGTTTCTTAATAGGTATTTTATGGTTTAGGATTTATTTTCCACCTATTTGGCACATTCAGAGATACATGGGATGATCATAAGTATACAGATGATGAATTCACTACGATTTTAAAGTAGCTCAGTGAATGCACCACACTTTCTTGCTACGCTAATGCTGCAAACGTATTTTAACCATATATCTTAAAATATATACCCATTTTCATGACAATTTTACAGAATATGCATGAGGATGAGATGAATAAGATCACTCAATTTTATGTCAAAATGCTTCATAATTTTCCAAAAATGAGACCTAATCATCTATAACCATTTTTGGATTTTCTCGAAATCTATGAGCTAGATTTAGCTCAATTGTTTTTTTGGAGAAGAATTATAATGATATTAACCTCATGATAGAAAATTTTCTCAATCCAATTTACTGTTTAGGATATATTTTAAATATAATCTCAATGCAGTTTGGCTGCAGGGGAGTTGCTGCGCTTTTGAAAGTTTCACTTCAAGATTCATTTATGACCAAATGGAGATAAATTTTGAAAAAATAAAAGATATTTTTGTTACACATGAGCCAAGTAAGAAAAACCTACTTAATTTTCTCCATAGGTTTCATATATTGGAATATTCGAATGAATCTTTACAACCTATTTTTCAGATTTTGTTATTTCCTATTCTAGTCATGATTTTTTGGCACATATTATGAGGATGTGGAGAGGAATTTGAGAAAATGAAGAGAGGTTTATCCCAAGAAAAAGATCATATAAAAAAAACTCCTTCAATTTTTAACAACTATTATGGTTCAAGAGACAAGAGTTAATATTTGACCCCTATTTTCCATAAACGTGGTCCCTGTTCCTAGTAGGCAGTTCCAAATCTAATGTAATTGATTCTATCTTGTGATAAATGGTTGAGCTCGACCCCTTGAGTCTAGGGATGAGATAATTGTATATGTTTTCATGAGTTTCAGTGTGAAAAATGTTATTGGGTTAGGTTTGAGAAGAAATAACACTGTGTATATTGTATATTTTTTACTTTCCAGCGAATAAAAATACAGAGGCATGATTTCCAGTGATTCCCATGTCAACTCTTGACGGTGCTGTGATTATCTCATGTTGTAAGTTTTCCTTATGTTATTTACATATCTTGAATGTATATATTTGTGTTTGGTTGAACTAGAACTTATCTCACAATTAATTTAAAAAGTGCTATGATATAGTTTACCAAATAATCTATGTTTTCTTCTTAAAACAATATTTAGAATTCATCCCACAACTTGATGCTCTATACGTTATTTTCACCATTATTATACTCAAACTCCTACAACGAATTAATTTTATTACACCATCAAGACAACCTATATTTCCCCTATAGAAGACCCTTCATCTCTTCATCCTATCACTGGAAAAATAATAACCTTGACATGAATCCAGGCCCAATGAATCTCTCTATGCCCTACCATCACACCTATAAACTTTGCTATTTTCCGAAGATCTATCCACTATTATTCATTGAAACCAGTATTTAGTGTAATATTCCCAAATTTTCACATGATATTTGGAATATTAGAGTTATTGATTTTCTTAATTAATTAAGTAAATAAAAGGGTGGAGGGACCCATAATCCTCAAGGATGAATAAGATCCACTTTTGATGTGTGAATGTGGGTTAATTTAACATAGATATACATAATGGAGTAGTGGAGAAACTACGAATGTGAATGGAGTGGAGATCATGTATCATTAATGAGATAGATCATGGAGCTTGAAGCAATAAACTGAGATCATTCAGGGAATCTAATGTAAGATCATAGAGAATTCATGATGAAGTGATGGGGGAGGTAGTGAATTTAATGCACACATGATGGAGAGGGTGCACATTTCATGTAGACATCATGGAGGACTTAGAGAGACAACATAGTCAACCATGGAGGATTATGTCCATATGAACAACGCATTTTAGAGGTGGGCCAGGGCTTGGGAAGGCTCACTTTGTATATAAATGAGATGAAGGAAACATTGGAGGCAGGATTTTAGTTTATGATTTGGAGATTTGTTTAGATCATGATCTGTCAGGTGACATTTCCATGCATTCTTATGCTGCTTAGCTAAGTTTGCAGTTTTGTTTAGCACAGGGTGTTCCCGAGTGGGAATCCCACCCTTACCCATAGGGGAATTGTGTGCCTACTTTGGGAAGGTTATTCAGAGCTGCCATTCATCATCATGCATTGGTGCCACACTATTTCCACTCTCTGCAGAACACATACCTTCAGGAATTACGCAATTTCTGAAGATCAGTTTGTAGAAATTTGAATAACTGATATATTATTCACCGAGATTCTCCTGATCACACACTATTTTAGCTTCATGCATAATACAGAATCTCTTCTACCATTGATCATCACATGCGGAAATAAAATCAATTGCATGCATACAATAAAACCACAAACAATCACACATATGAACACAGTATTTAATGGGAAAGCTTAAAGCCGAAAACCCCAACTATCTGTATATTATATGTCATGGAGATCATGTAACAATCATAGTACAAAAGCACCTCACAAGCTCTCATGCACACCCTCAATTGCTACACACTATCAAGCTAGATCTAGCAAAACACATGCTCCAATCTGCTCCACCTGTTAGCCTACCTCTACTGCGCAATCCAATATGGATAATTACCAGATCTAGGTTCAAATCCCACTGGTATGTACTACGCAATCCTCATTGGCATCTCCATCAATGTGTGTGCAAGTCTCATGCACCAGTATAGTCACAACTGATAGTCACACTGCTCTTTCACCTACCTCTTCACTGGTCTCCACTGAAACTGTCCATGCACTGCAGTTAACTGATGTATTCTCTAGTTGATTTATGAGTTATTAATTAGTGAATTAATTAATAATTAATTCACACCACTCTCACTAATTGTATCAATCAGTTAGACTAGATACAACTAGCTCAACTAAGTTAAACTGAACACAACTCCATTAACTGTCTCATCAACTCCACCAAACTCTGTCACATGAGTTCTAACTAAAGTCAACCATGCAATAGCTCCACTAAACCCTAGGAATAGCATAATTCCTTCTGTCAGCTGCATGTGCCACATCCGTGACTCGAACTGAAGTGATCCAAGAGGATAAGATAATGTTTAGAGTCCAAATATTATTAAGAGCTAATAATATTTGACATATCTATTTTTAGACTGGCAATCTAAAAATAGATTCTGCCCAGTATGTATAAAAATAGAATTCCATCTATTTTTCCCGACTTGACCAACCATCCACAAATAGCATCCTGCAACTCATAGTGTTAGTCATCAACATTTTTCACTTGTTAGTGATGACTAGATCCATTGCTGAGTTTTCTAGAAGCTGATCTCCATACGTCAATTTGTCATCTAGAAAACCCTCATAAAACTTTTTTCGCCCTCCTACTTTTTCAGTCCAACCATGTCAAAGTCAAAACTCATTACCACTATCCTGTGTAGCTTTAGCCCTACTGGTCTGCCCATCAGCTCTAAAAAGCAAATCCAAGTCTGTTTCAAAAGCCTCCCCTAAGTTAGGAAGTGGCGCTTTAAGGCGTTTTACCCTTGGCAACCATCAAAAGGCCAAAAAACCTCCATCTGATACAGACCAATCATGACAGACCTCCCACTCTTCAAATGAAATTGATAACAGCCCTAAGTCGCACCACTTACACACCCCTAGGTCTCAGCACTGCATAAACCACAGTCTCAAGCTGATTATTAGGTGTTTCACAGTGTTTTATGGATTCTACAAAGACAGGAAATATAACTTCATCTCAGGAGAAAATTCTTGAATACACATTTAGAAGAACCACTGCTTCTCAATGTCAACATGAGCTTGAGATACATATGCAAGACAGAGAGTTACTCATCAAGACCTTGCAGCTTCCTTTCAGCATGAAATCACAGTAAGAGAAAGACACCACTGTCAAACAGAATAGTAACTTGTCATGGCCAAGAACCTCCTTCATCTACAAGCAAAGGGTTAAGGCACCTCCTTCATCTACAAGCAGAGGGCACTGGCCATTATTGACTGTAAGGATTGCAAAAGCACAGGCTTGCTTTTTACTAGACAGTAAAACAGTGACTCTAGGTTTCTGAGTATAAATGATGATTACAACAGTGCTAAGATCTGAAATGTGCAAGGCAAGAAGAGACAGAGTGTGTGGTTTTGTAAAGAGAATCAGCTGAGGTTTCAGTCATCATCAGGGCTCATCAAAAGGGGACTCCTTAGTTAAAGCTATCATAACAAACATCTCTGCAGGGGTGTTAAGATGCATAGTTTCAATTAGTCTTAAAAATAGGAAATTACTTCAGTGAAAAGACCCCTGTGTGTTCTTTCGTTCCTGTTGAAATGTCAAATACAGTCCATGGTTTCTAGATGAGCATAAAGAAGAGGCAGGAAAGTAGTGCATGCAAGTTACACTCCACCACACAGACAGGTATTTTCTCTTCAGATACAGCAGGTTGCTGTTTTCAGAACTCCATCAGAAGAAAGTGGCCAGAAGGAGCCTCGATATCTGTGAGCAGAAGAAAGGATGGTCTGAAGGTCATCAGGGTATTATTCAAAATTGGAGTTTTGTGTTAAATAGTCACCAGAGAGACAAAACTGACAGGAATCACCCTTCAGACCCATGTGCAAAGGTGAAACAGTGACTAGAGTTTTCTGAAGCAAAGTGTTGTTTGAAGACAGAAGTAAAAGTAGTAATGTTTGTCAAAGCTGGTTTGCCTGTCATCATGTATAAGAGAAAGCTTTTGTCAAAACCTTCTCATCAAATAACCTTCAGCAGATTAAGACAGAGGTTAAACTGGTCCCTTATCAAATTTTCTTTCCAATATAGCAATCTGGAGCCCAAGTAACACAAACTCTGCTATGGGTTAAAAGAAAAGTCATGACACAGGCAAATGATATTGACTATATTTCAATAGGTTATGGAAATGAGTTTCATAGCTCCGGAGCAGCATTCAAAGCCTAGGAGGCGCTTCACTGTTACAATCCAAGTGAAAAGAGAATTGTAAAGGGAATCCCCTTTTCAGTGGACAGAGGATGATTAAACCTAAGGTCAATGCAACTGTATTTTTGCATCTACAGTCAAGAAGCACCTGCCATCTGATTAGATCTGCACTAGAAAAAAGGTTACACTCATAATACCCTGAGAAAAGTGTTAGTTTATGTTGCAAAAGGGGAAAAGAGACCTGTGACAAATGCTAAAGAAAACCTCCTGCAATATAAAACATCCTCCACAGGTGTCCTCTTTTCAGAGGACAAAGACAGACCAAAGTATAAAAGGTGATATTCAAGTGACATTACAACTTCTTTCTCAGCAAAAATGGCATTACAAATAGGTTCACAAGTTCCTAGGTATTGCACAAAGATCATGACATTTTTTTTTCAGATCCTGGAACCTAGTGAAAGCAGATACTCAGAGAAGCCAAAGGAACTGTGGCATATTTTTCAAGTTTTTATTAAAGGAAAAATCTGTACACCATTGTTGCAAAGGGCAGATTTCTCCCTCTGGTAAGAAGCAATCAAAACTTTGAAGGAAAAGTTCTTAAAGGAGAGGTTACATCATTAAGGGAAAACAGGTTTATGAAGGAGCGATCATTGCCTTCATACTTTTGTTCGGAACCAAAGAAGTTGGAAATTACAAATGTTAAAAAGGAGGACCCTTTTTCTCTGGATTACAAACAGTCAAAAGATTTCAATTTCTCATAAGGTTTAAGAAAAGTCTTGCCTATAAAACAAGTAGTCTTTGCCTTTATGCACATGTCCAAATAAAAGACATCCATCGTGTGTTCAAAAGAAGGTTTTTAAACTTCGGTCTAAAAACAGGACTTTTCGAAAGAAATGTTGAATAAACCCTCCCAAATACTAAACCAAGGGTTTGCGTTTTGTTTACATTTAAAAAGGGGTTAAGACTGTTGGCCATTTTGTGCATTCCAATGTGATAGAGATCATTGCAAATTCAGTGCATAAACACCCCAGCTCGAGCAAAGACCCTTTGATGTCCTCAATCTCAAACAAAGAAGTTCGAAGCAATTTGAAAAAGTTTGCAGCAGTTTAACAGCGCGATGCGCCTGGAAAATTGCGCGACGCGCTCAGGAGAGGTTTTACACAGGCGGTAGAATGTCGCACGACGCACCTATACGTGTGCGCGACGCGCCTGTACACGACGCCCGACCACGACCCGACAGACCACCCGGTTGGTTTTTTGCGCGACGTGCTTCCTCCACAGAGTGCCGTGCAAGTTTAAACCCTCCATCACGCCTCCAGTTCATATGCAAAGCTACTCCAACTCTTACAAGGCCCTCATCGAAGTTATAAAGGTATTTTTACGTGCTCCCCCCCTTGGTTTCAAAATTGCTAAGTGCTGTAAGAGGTTTAAAAAACCACAGTTCGAATTACAAACAATGAGGTATTAATGTGGTGATGGAGTTAGAAGCAAAACACCAAAGGGTTGAATTAGCACTAGTATGAGTAACCATTGCCAATTACCCTCAAAATTGGGATAAAACAAGGTAAAAATATTTCATGTTATATGCATTATTTTGAAAGAGTCAGAAGTTTGCCAAGGACATTTTGAGGGCGTGTGGGTCAAATAATGATGAGAAACAGTGATACAAAGGAAAGATAGTTGTCATATGAGAGGATTCTCATATAGTTTGTTGGTTGCCATATCATAAAAACATCAAAAAGCAGGGTTCTCTTACCACCAACACTGGAAAGTGCCATCACTGTGTTTTCTTTGACTTGACTGTGTATGACATTATGAGTAGTTGCTGATTGATATACAGGGGTAAGGAAGGGCATGGTTTTGAAGGGACAGGGTTTCCATACTAAAAGGATTTTTGTTTGTGTGAGAAGATAAAACCCTGTAGCCTCATTTGAAACTTTGTTACCATACCTATAAACTGTGGTTGTTTCTGTGAGAATATCCAGTGTTCAAAAGCTGTGCTGGAGTGGTGAGCATACTGATAAAGTGCTTGCAGGGAAAGAGATATGCTGAACTAGGAGCTGTATGTTTTCACCTTTATTAATGAAAGGACAAAAGTGTTTCATTCCTCAAGATACCAAAAGGCAAAGTGACTCCTATTTCTCACAGAAAGAGACAGTTTTTCACTGTGTTTTCTACATTTCTGTCTTTTGTTCTTAGAGCTTATTTGATAAGTTGATATACATACAAAGCAAAGGTTTTCTACAAAAACAAGGGTTTCACATTGAAAAGGTGCCTTAACTATTTGACAAGATAAACTCCTACAGGCTTTGCTTAATTTGTTTGAAGCATTTTCCAAAACTCTGTTACCTTTATTCCAGGACTGTGACAGTGACTATCTGATTACACTAAGGGTTGATTGCATAAGATATAATTTTGTTGAGAAATTGGCACACTAGGAAAGGCAGGTTTGTAATGATTGGAAAGTCTACTTTGGACAAAGATTAAAATGTGTTGTTAACCTCCAAACTTCACAAGAACAAGGCGATTTCTTGACACTTTACACAGAAAATTTACCTAGCAGTTTGTCTCCTTTTCACTGCATGGTATCTTATTAAAAAGTCTGCTAGTTGAGATACTTTAAAGGTGGACAGGCCACTTTCTCAAAAGAGCAGGGGCTTTGTATTGTAAGGAAACTTGTTGCAAATCATCCAAATACATTGTTTCTCTATACAAAACAGGGAATTGGCACAGTTTGGCTCCAAGAAGGCAGTTTAAGAACAGTGAGGTAGTTTGTTTCTTCAAAAGCACATTTAGGTAAAAATGCCTCCTAGGCAGGACATCAGAAGTGGTGCGCATAAGAGATATGAGCCAATATCTACAGAGGAGGTTAATGCTCATCCATCCATCCTTTTCAACTTCCATGAAGTAGGCTGTCTAGATTTCTGCCAGAGGATACAGGAGGTCAAAATTTTCTCGCCATTGACACACCTATGCGCCCTGAGGTTCCAGAACAAGCATTTCCAGGTAGCAGACCTTGATTTCAAGTTTTCTCCTAGATCAGTGTCCAAAGCCACCAAGATTCCATATCATGGTGAGAAATGGTTCAAATAGACCCATCTTGACTTGGAAGATTACAAGCCTTTCATCAAGCCTGAGCATAGAGATACTTTCACTGCTATTTTTCCTTTTTCTTATCTTCTTGACAGCTATGCTCCTCTTATGAAAGTCATAATGAAGTATTTTACTTGTGAAGGGAGGTTTGCTCGAGTTTATGCCTACCATGTCCGACTATTGATGCATTTCACTAGAACCAGGCAGCTAAACCTCCCTTACTTTTTATACAAGAGCATCGAGAAGATGGCATCCACAGTCCAGAAGAAGGCTCCATCTCTGCAAATACCTTCCCTTTTCCATCATTCTCTGATCAAAATTATCATCCTACACCAGCTAGAGAAGAAAGAGGTTCCATGGGATGTATTCATCAGTCACCCAGATTTCTCTACTGTTCCTCCTGTCCATATATCTCCCACTCAGCCTGTTCATCGCCCTACACCTTTGTCCAGCAGGCCTACTCCTAGAAGGCTCAAAATTACCACTGAACAGTCAAGACAGCAGGAAGAAGGAGAAGGGAGTAGACAACAAGAAGAGAAAGGTCATGAACAAGAGGAAAGGGATGAAGAGCAGCAAACAGAAGATGAGGAACAACAGCAGGATAGTGTTGAAGGTCAGCAGTGAACAGAAGATGATGAACAACAGGTACAAGAGGAAGAGCAGCAGCTTGATTTTGGTGAAAAAGGGCAGCAGGTTGAAACACAATTTGAATAAGGCATTGAAGTAGAACAACAAATTGATGTTGGCGAATAGGGGTAGCAAATTGAACAGCAAGAAGAATACTCAAAACAGCCTCAAGGAGAGCAGCAGTTTCAAGAAGATGTCAAGGGTAAAGCAGTTGTGTCTCCTCCTCCCAAAAGAACACAGCCCAGCACAGCAAGGAAAAAAGGGCCTAAGGCTGCCACTCCAAAAGTGACAAAAGTTGTCCCTAGCAAAAGAAAATTGCCCAAGAGGTCACCCACTAGCATGCCAAGGAGTAAAAGTGCAAGATTGGCCTTCAAAGGGAAAAGCAAAGTTGGAGAAAGTGAAAAACATGGAGGTGCATTGGCTGTCATCCCAATCCAAAGTGATGACAGCGATAATGAAGCCCGCATTCTTGAAAACCTCCTAATCCATAGAGAGGGGAAAATTGAGGCATTAGAGAATGATCTTCAACGGGCAAGGAACTTAAACCATTTCTTGGAGATCCAAAATAAACAGAGGAATGTTCACACAGCAGTTCATGAGGCACGAGCTATCAAATACAAGAATGAGGGAGCTAAGGCGCAAGCAAGGATAGAAGAGCTCATTGGTGATTTTGATGAGGAAGAAGAGGGAGACCAGCCTAGGTGGAAGAGGCCTAGGACCATAGGGCTTAAAAGAGCCCTGGAAAAGCAAACGAAAGAAGAACAGGCCCAGCTTCAAGCTTTTCCCCTCACTGCACTACTTGAGTAGGAAATTGAAGAAAATAAGGGGGCATGGCTAGAAAGAGCCAACAAACACTTGGAGATGAAGCTCGAAAGAGCAAACAGAGATCTAGAGCTGCAAAGGAAGAGGACACATCACTTTCAAAAGTTGAATCAGTTTGCCCGGCGCAAACTAAAGGCAGCCCAAGAGAAACTGAAGAAGGCAAAGGGGAAGCGCCCGGCACAGAAAGAGGAGAAAGGCACATCAGCACTTGACATTTTGGCCTCAGCTTCGGAGCATGTTGCTAGGGACCCTTGAGGGTCATGCGCACCAATTTTTGGCCCATTTTGACAACTTTTTGTTTTTTGGCATTTTTTCAGTTTTTGATCAAAAACTCATAAATTCGCCATTTCATTTTGAGGATTTTTCAAGAGAGGAGGATGATACCATTTGATGCCATAATTCTATGAGCAGGTCCTCAGCTATTTTCAGATCATTTGGAGATCATTCGCCCCCTCAAAACGGTGAAAAATGCTCACTTTTTGCACATTCTGCCCGGCATATCAGCAGTCTGCAATTTTCTGGTTTTTTACACACAGGTACAGATTTGGAGGTCTTCCAGGCATCAGATTGAGGTGATTTCAGTTGCGCCAGAAAGTAGACACTCAGAGCTTTCCAACGAGCTATCATGAGCCTCGTTTCGACATCAGGAAGGCTGCCAAATGTTTCCGGAAAGTCAGGGGACCTTTTTCTGATATAAATTTGAAGTATTTTTGTAATTTTTGAACCTCAAAAATCTGCTTTTCCCAAATGTGCGTTTAGCTATTTTTACACTTGGAAAATGATCAAAAGTCAATTAAATTCCCTTTTTTAGCAATTTTTAGATATTTTATGAGATATTTTTGTGCCTTGGGCTTTGCAAAGCCTCAAGGACAAGTTTAGATATTTTGATTAGGCCAATGAGGATGGAAGTTGAACCATGAGGTTTTCCTCACTTGGGCCTATTTATTCCACAAGGCTCTCATTGTAAACAAGGCTGAATTTGAGAAGAGAAGCAATATATTGGTCATATGAGCTTTGGAGAAAATACTTGTGCTATGCTTTTGGATTGCCTCTTGAATGTTCTTGGATGGATGATGAAGGATTGTTGATGGATTCCATGACATGGTAGAATGGTATAGTGTTTCTTGCTTTGTTGTTGTCTTCTAGTTTTCATTCATGATACATGTTCTTGCTTGCTATAGATCAGTGGAGAATAAATTTGAGATATGCCCATGGAGGCACCTCAAATTTCCTGAATCTTCATAGATTTTATGTTTTCTTCTTCCCTAGTTATATTAAAGAATTCTTAACTGCTCTTTAATAACTTGAGGATATTGTTGCTAGTTTCATTAATAGTTCTATGCATGTTGAGTAGGATGTATGGTGTGCCCTGCTTACCTATGACTGTCCATAGTTCCATACATGAAGCTATCTCTTTGACTGATTAAGATTATCATTTTGTTTGAACCAAGGAGGCCTAGTCCCGATCAGCCCTTTGCCTAAAAACTATGAAAGCTTGTTTGTCAAAGTGCCCAATAACTTAAAGACTGTGTTTAGGCATTCCGGCATAGTATTTTGAGTTTTTAGTTCGTCTTATGTGTTTTCCCCAAAGTCTGATAGCCATTTCCCAAAATTAGAAGGTCTTATACTTCTATGCATGGCTGGAATGTTTGTTTCGATGTGTTGATTAGTTTATAGTTACATGTTGCATGATTAAGGGTTTTCTTTACCATGTTTATGTTATCTATTAAACCATGATGCTTGAAAATCTTCGTTGTTCACAAACTTGATGTCCATTTACTCCATTTTTCCCAAAGATCCTTTCTACCTTGAAATCAAATCGGCCCTTCAACAGCCTTGTATCGTCATCTTATAGCTTTCTTGACCTTTTGACCCCATAGCCTAGTTAATCTACATCTTGTTATCTATGTTATATCTTTGATCAGTTTCATCCCTCACAACTTAAAGAAAAACGAAAACCAAAAAACATACTCCATAACTAGCCTAATATCAGAACAACATAAGCAAACACACAGATATCCCTTACACATATAGAGAGAGCCCTCTCTGAGTCCAGGAAGGCTAGGTCCTTGGGCTCCAAAGCTTGGTTTGATGTTACATCGTCATTTGGCTCACCAATCGGCCAAATCACGGGACCCTAACATAATGGCGATCACTGTGGGACTTTGAGTCAAAACATCCTAGGTATCCCTTAGGAACTCTTAGATCTCAGTCAAACTTAGAAGAGTAGAATCCGGTTGTCTCACCATCCTAGCAAAATGATGACTCAGCTGTAGGACACTCTTCCAAACCTTAGGATTACATAAAAACTAAAAAAACCCCAAGAACTCCCTTAGATTGGTTTTTGACAGTATTGGTGGTGGACCATACACATATACCTCAAAACAACTAAAAATCCACCTGGCGACTCCACTAGCCTCCAGTAGGCCTTACTACCTTGCTAAATTTTAGAATTTCATCCGTTTGAGCCACCTCATCGCAACCTAACATAATGGCGATCACGGTGGGACTTATTGAGTTCATGATAGTCTAGCAAACTTTTATAGACTCTTTAGTCCTTCAAATTTTAACTTAAACCATCAGCCTTTAGAATCATTTAGTGTATACTCTCTGCTTCACCGTCTTAGCAAAGTGATGAATCAGGTTTATAACACTTTTACATCTTAGGCTGCACATAAAACTCAAAAAAACCCCAAAAAAACTCCCTTAGATTGGTTTTTGTCAATATTGGTGGTGGACCATACACACATATCTCAAAAGCAACCAATTTCCACCTGGCGACTCCACTAACCTCTAGTAGGCCTTACTATTTTACCGAACTCTAGGTTACTATCCGATAGACCTATCCCATCACTCACTAACATAGCGGGAGATGGTGGGACACTGAGTACATGATAGTCTAGCAAACTCTTATAGACTCTTTGGTCCTTTAGATACTTAAACAAGCAAGCATCCCATAGACCCATTTAGAGTAAACTCTTTTTGTTCTCATCACCCTAGCAAAGTGTTGAAACAAGTCTAGGATACTTTAACAAACCATAGGCTGCACATAAAACTCAGAAAATCCAAAACATTCCCAGATTAGTTACTGGTGGTGGACCATAGCTATCTTCATAAAAACAACCCAGTTCCACCTGGCGACTCCACTAATCCATCCCTTTTATTTTGACCATCTTTCACCTTAGTAGAACTTTAGAGAGACCACTCATCCAGAACATTCACCAATAGCATTCTCTCTAAACTCTAGATCCAAAATCTGGCTTCACGAAGAATTAACACCAGATCCCATCCAGACCCAAACCCCCCTATCATAGTAGATGACCCAGAGAAGATTCTGTGGCAAGCTTCCGAAACTGACCATCTAGCTACTGGTAGATCCATCCGTAAAACAAGATCAGTACCTAAACATCTCACTATCCTACCATATTCACCTTTTGAATTAGAGTCATCAAAAACTCTTCTCAGAAGCAAATCATATAGTAAGATAAACTTTGACGATCTTGAAACCCTAGACCAATCACACAGCCATAGTAGAGAAGCCTCACCTTCCACCCCTCCCGATTTTCAGCTTCTTCATTACTTTGGCTCTCACCATCCCAGATCCTCTCAAAACCAGATCACCAGTCCAAGTTCATCCGCCACACCTGTTCAAACCACCTCATCTCATCCCACTAGTCCTCATCTTGTACATCATCCACTAGCTCCCATCATGGCAGCCTGGTATGCACCTTTGGTGTTGACACCACCTTTGGCTCCTCTGCCAAATAAATATCAAGACAAAATCCCACACTTTACTGGAGAAGACACCACTACACCTCAACAGCATATAAGTAGGATGACTGATGCTTATGAATACCTGTAGGTACAAGACGAGACCGTCAAAATGAGAATATTCGCCCAAAGTCTTGGTGGTGAACCCAAAACATGGTTCAAAAGCTTAACTCCAAACAACATCCACAATATCCCAGAACTACATCAAGTCTTCAGAAATAGGTGGGAAATCCGAAGAAACCCTATTCAAATCCTGTCAGAATATAAAAACCTAAAACGAGAAAATGGGGAAAGTGTCCAAGCTTACTGCACTAGGTTCAACAGTGTATATAGCTCCCTCCCACCTCATTTCAAACCCCCACTTGGTTTAGCCTTGGCAAAATTCCCCGAGGGTTTCGATCCGGACATGACGTATCATCTGAGAGACAAGGATCCCCCTACCTTAGAAGAGATGCAACAAATAGCAATAAAAGCAGATGCCAACTTAGCAGAAAAAAGGGCTAGGACTAGATCAGAAAGAAAGGTCACATATAAAGACGAGGTTTCCACTTCATCGACTTCCCTAGATCCTAGAATAGATGACTTAGTCAAAACCATGGCCAAAATGTGGGAAAGGATAAATGAAAAGACTCCTGTTAGGGACAACCAGCCAAACCCTCCAAACAGAAGCCGAAACCAAAACTTTAGGAGGGAACAGCCCCAAAACAGACCAAGGGAAAATGACCAACAAATTAGGCCACCATTCAATGAAAATTATGTGGAAGAGGATGACAGGGATACAAAAACTCTTGATGAACATCATTTAAACCTCATAGGATCTGATAATGAAAGTGAGGTGTACCTCACAAAGAAGAACAAGCGTTCTTTTCTCCTAATCAAGATGAGACCAACTATGAAGATCTCGATGACCCTGCCATAGATTTTCAAAATGCCATAATAGAAGCTCACAGGAAATATGACCTTAGAAGCAAAAGAAACCAAGATAATTCCAAGAAAGGTAACTCAGATACTGCTAAAACCCCTGATACCATCCTGAAGAAAGCAGTAAGCAGTGACAAAATCAAGGTCGAGAAAAGTGACCAAAACAAAGCTAAAGTTACCCAAACTAGTCCTAACTCAGCTGCTCCGAGTACTTCCACAAAAGTTACCGAAGCAACTATGGCAAACAAAATTCCGAAACAAAGCCAACAAACTCAGAACATAGAGAAGGTCGTGGCTGAAAAAGCTGAAACAAATATATCTAAACTTCAGCTACCTTTTAGCTTTGAGGGCGAAATCGCCAAGATCAAGATCACCATGCCTCTTACCGAACTCATCGCCGAAAACTCTTATAAATCCCAAGTGCTAAAGGTCCTAAATCTAGGGAGTGATGCAAACACTGTTAATCTGGCTGATGACACTCCTGAAGTGTTGTTTGGTCCAAGGATAGAGGGAAAATTCCAAGAAGGAACTACTCTTCCATTTTACATTAGCCTAAACATCCACAATGCCATGCTAGACTCCGGCGCCTCGCATAATCTTATGCTGAAGGTAGTAATGGAAAGACTAGGCCTGGAAATCACAAGACCATACAAAGACTTGTATTCATTTGATTCGAGTAGAGTCAAATGCCTGGGTTTGATCAAAGACCTTTGTTTTAGTCTGGCCCAAATACCTGCGAAACATCTAATCATGGATATAGTAGTGGAAGACATCCCTCCCAAGTACGGGATGCTTCTATCCAGATCATGGGGAGCCAAACTCCAAGGGAATATTCAACTGGACATGTCATACGCCACCATTCCTGTGTTCGGCCAGACCAGAATACTCTACCGAGAATCACACATGAAATACATGATTAGCAGTCAAGATAGGCCAGACAACATTCCAATGTGTTCCTTGCGTTCCGACCTAAACTCTTTCATTATGCATATTGATGAAAACATGGAGGAAGAGTCAGAAGAAACTGAAATAGACTTAGATCCACCACATCAGCTGTCCCTGGTGCCTTATGATGAACTAGACACTCAAAACTACCATGATCATGAACAGCTGGGTCATGAAGAAAGTAAATATGTCCCTTCTAAAGTGGGATTAGAGCAAGAAGCGCAAACCCTTATGTACTATCAAGCGAATTACTCTAACCCTAGTCAAACACCAGAAATAACCTGCGGAAATATTTTCCGTGTAAAGGCTTTAGAAGACTTACACATCATAAACCTATTCGAAACCCGGGAGCAAGGGAGTTTAATGTTTCTACCATACCTCAAAGATTTACCATCATATGGATCATCCACTGCAAATGAAACTTTGACTATAACCCCAGCAGCTCAAAATCTAGAAAAAATGCCTGATAAACTTCTTATGAGCAAGAATGATAGTTGCAATCCCAGCATACCTGAGCTACTGAAATTGGCTCATATTCTGTCTTTTCATGAAGAACTTAGAAATGCTAAAATCAGAAATCTCATGCAGAATACCAATTTCTATAGAAAAAACAAAGAAAAATGCTGTGATACTTCTTCTCCCTCAAAGAATAACTTTGACAAAAGAAAACATAACAATCTGAACCAAACTAAAATAATCAGGGACAAAACAGCTGGTCAAAGAGTCTGTTTCAATTTTAGAAATACTACTGCATTTCCCTATAACAGAAATTCTGTTTTTTCTACCCAAGACCATGATATACCAATTAAAAGTGCTTTTAATCATGTGTTTTCGCAAGATGATGTTTCAAGTCATGTTCAAAAGATTCCCTTGCAAAGTAGACAGCTTAAAGATTTTTTCCAGTTTGCGGGAGGTAGATCTAATTTCAAAATCAAAATTGCAAAACCACCCAATATCAGAAATCTGTTCATGAAGGCCATGTTCCTAGTTTTAAATTTCTGCATTTTTGCATACCTTGATGATGTCATTATCTATTTCAAGAATGACCAAGAGTACATGCATTATTTGAGGAAAATGTACAGTAAGAAAAGGAGTGGAAATCAGATATTCAAAGAGGTACATCGAGAAGATACCGGGCTGTTCAGAGATTCTTGCATGAATCCCTGTGTCATGTTAGGGAGAGAAAACTTCCCAAATTTTTCTTTTCAGGAGTTGAGTGGGCCAAGGGTGAGAGGAGATCCTTACGAGGATAAGATGCTTAAATTCCGTCATTTCCAAGATTTCTGAGTTTGAATTACTTTCATTCATTGTACATACCACTGTTTGAAAAATTAGAAAAGTCAAAAATAGTAAAAGATAGAAAAGTCAAAAAAAGTAAAAGACAGAAAAGAGGGTGAGTGAAGATAGAACAAAGCCCCATGTTCCAAAAAATAGTCTTTCAGAAAGCGAGCAAGTCTAAATGCCGCTACTAGTACTTCAATGTCTTGTTCAACTATCTAGCCTAATCATAGCTGAGCATGTTTAAATTTTTGCTGATAAGTTAGTGAGTGCAAAAGATAGTCAACATTGTGTAAGATTGACTTATCACAAAGTTTAGATTAGGGAGAGATTCTGGTTCCACATGCCTAAAACAGAACCAAAGAGAGAAGCGAGGGATGAAAAATACATTGTACATCTTAGCCCCACTTGTCTAGTTTCCCTTTGTTGCAAAATAACATTTGTGTGCAGCTTGTCTTTTATGCCGCAAATGCATGTCAAATCAGACTGTCTAATCCTGATTTGATCATTTTGAACTTCATGTTTTAGATTAGAGAACAAAATCCTGTCAAACTGCTTAATCTTAACAGTCGATCTAGCATAGGTAGAGTAATGAAGGAGTTCATCAGTTTAATCTAAACTCCCAGCAGATATAAGAGTAGAAATAGATAGGTTCATTTCGCAAAAAGAAAAATATACATTGTCAAAACGATGCTAGTTCAAATGCGCCAAAGAGAAGAAAAAATGTTAGGAAAGATAGTGGGGTAGGTAGAAGTATTATTAATGTTAACCATGCTGTCACTTTTCAGAAATAGCATCAAAGAAAGGTGAAATTTTGCGCCAATGGATAAGGCACTGGTCTTCATGAGCCAAAAATCTGAATTCTGGACACCTCCTGACGAGGAGCTGCCCTCCCCAAATGGAGCCACTATTAGTCATCAATATTTTTCACTTGTTAGTGATGACTAGATCCATTGCTGAGTTTTCTAGAAGCTGATCTCCATACGTCAATTTGTCATCTAGAAAACCCTCATAAAACTTTTTTGCTTCTCAATTTTTTCGGTCATACATGTCATAGACAAAACTCATTACCACTATCTGTCTAGCTACAGCCCCTCTTGATACATGTCGGCTCTAAAAAGCAAATCCAAGTTGTTTTGAAAGCCTCCCCTAAGTTAGGAAGTGGCGCTTTAAGGCCCATTTGCATGGCATCATCAAAAATAAAAAACTTCCACTCATTCTGAATTGACGTCTTGTGAATACATCTTTGAAATAGTGATAAAACCTGGGCAAAACCACTTACACACCCTGATTCCTAACTGCTTTTTGCACATTTCCAGTCTCAAAAAGCTGGAGTGAGCTGTTTCAGTCATTTTATGGATTCTACAAAGACAGGAAATATAACTTCATCTCAGGAGAAAATTCTTGAATACACATTTAGAAGAACAACTGCTTCTCAATGTCAACATGAGCTTGAGATACATATGCAAGACAAAGAGTTACTCATCAAGACCTTGCAGCTTCCTTTCAGCATGAAATCACAGTAAGAGAAAGACACCACTGTCAAATAGATTGGTAATTTGTCATGGCCAAGAACCTCCTTCATCTACAAGCAGAGGGTTAAGGAGCCTCCTTCATCTACAAGCAGAGGGCGCTGGCCATTATTGACTGTAAGGATTGCAAAAGCACAGGCTTGCTTTTTACTAGACAATAAAACAATGACTCTAGGTTTCTGAGTATAAATGATGATTACAACAGTGCTAAGATCTGAAATGTGCAAGGAAAGAAGAGACAGAGTGTGTGGTTTTGTAAAGAGAATCAGCTGAGGTTTCAGTCATCATCAGGGCTCATCAAAAGGAGACTCCTTAGTTAAAGCTATCATAACAAACATCTCTGCAGGGGTGTTAAGATGCATAGTTTCAATTAGTCTTAAAAACAGGAAAGTACATCAGTGAAAAGACCCCTGTGTGTTCTTTCATTCCTGTTGAAATGTCAAATACAGTCCATGGTTTCTAGATGAGCATAAAGAAGAGGCAGGAAAGTAGTGCATGCAAGTTACACTCCACCACAGAGACAGGTATTTTCTCTTCAGATACAGCAGGTTGCTGTTTTCAGAACTCCATCAGAAGAAAGTGGCCAGAAGGAGCCTCGGTATCTGTGAGCAGAAGAAAGGATGGTCTGAAGGTTATCAGGGTATTATTCAAAATTGGAGTTGCTGTGTTAAATAGTCACCAGAGAGACAAAACTGACAGGAATCACCCTTCAGACCCATGTGCAAAGGTGAAACAGTGACTAGAGTTTTCTGAAGCAAAGTGTTGTTTGAAGACGGAAGTAAAAGCAGTAATGTTTGTCAAAGCTGGTATGCCTGTCATCATGTATAAGAGAAAGCTTTTGTTAAAACCTACTCATCAAATAACCTTCAGCAGATTAAGACAGAGGTTAAACTGGTCCCTTATCAAATTTTCTTTCCAATATAGAAATCTGGAGCCCAAGTAACACAAACTCTGCTATGGGTTAAAAGAAAAGTCATGACACAGGCAAATGATATTGACTATATTTCAATAGGTTATGGAAATGATTTTCATAGCTCCGGAGCAGCGTTCAAAGCCCAGGAGGCGCTTCACTGTTACAATCCAAGTGAAAAGAGAATTGTAAAGGGAATCCCCTTT
Organism: Pinus albicaulis; assembly: GCA_034641835.2. Taxonomy (NCBI): domain Eukaryota; kingdom Viridiplantae; phylum Streptophyta; class Pinopsida; order Pinales; family Pinaceae; genus Pinus; species Pinus albicaulis. The sequence goes on from CM076581.1 coordinate 1,045,168,587, forward strand.
TCAGTGGACAGAGGATGATTAAACCTAAGGTCAATGCAACTGTATTTTTGCATCTACAGTCAAGAAGCACCTGCCATCTGATTAGATCTGCACTAGAAAAAAGGTTACACTCATAATACCCTGAGAAAAGTGTTAGTTTATGTTGCAAAAGGGGAAAAGAGACCTCTGACAAATGCTAAATAAAACCTCCTGCAATATAAAACATCCTCCACAGGTGTCCTCTTTTCAGAGGACAAAGACAGACCAAAGTATAAAAGGTGATATTCAGGTGACATTACAGCTTATTTCTCAGCAAAAATGGCATTACAAATAGGTTCACAAGTTCCTAGGTATTGCACAAAGATCATGACATTTTTTTTTCAGATCCTGGAACCTAGTGAAAGCAGATACTCAGAGAAGCCAAAGGAACTGTGGCATATTTTTCAAGTTTTTATTAAAGGAAAAATCTGTACACCATTGTTGCAAAGGGCAGATTTCTCCCTCTGGTAAGAAGCAGTCAAAACTTTGAAGGAAAAGTTCTTAAAGGAGAGGTTACATCATTAAGGGAAAACATGTTTATGAAGGAGCGATCATTGCCTTCATACTTTTGTTCGGAACCAAAGAAGTTGGAAATTACAAATGTTAAAAAGGAGGACCCTTTTTCTTTGGATTACAAACAGTCAAAAGATTTCAATTTCTCATAAGGTTTAAGAAAAGTCTTGCCTATAAAACAAGTATTCTTTGCCTTTATGCACATGTCCAAATAAAAGACATCCGTCGTGTGTTCAAAAGAAGGTTTTTAAACTTCGGTCTAAAAACAAGGACTTTTCAAAAGAAATGTTGAATAAACCCTCCCAAATACTAAACCAAGGGTTTGCGTTTTGTTTACATTTAAAAAGGGGTTAAGACTGTTGGCCATTTTGTGCATTCCAATGTGATAGAGATCATTGCAAATTCATTGCATAAACACCCCAGCTCGAGCAAAGACCCTTTGATGTCCTCAATCTCAAACAAAGAAGTTCGGAGCAATTTGAAAAAGTTTGCAGCAGTTTAACAGCGCGACGCGCCTGGAAAATTGTGCGACGCGCTCAGGAGAGGTTTTACATAGGCGGTAGACTGTCGCGCGACGCGCCTGTACGTGTGCGCGACGCGCCTGTACACGGCGCCCAACCACGACCCGACAGACCGCTCGGTTGGTTTTTTGCGCGACGTGCTTCCTCCACAGAGTGCCGCGCAAGTTTAAACCCTCCAGCACGCCTCCAGTTCATATGCAAAGCTACTCCAACTCTTACAAGGCCCTCATCGAAGTTATAAAGGTATTTTTACGTGCTCCCCCCCTTGGTTTCAAAATTGCTAAGTGCTGTAAGAGGTTTAAAAAACCACAGTTCGAATTACAAAGAATGAGGTATTAATGTGGTGATGGAGTTAGAAGCAAAACACCAAAGGGTTGAATTAGCACTAGTATGAGTAACCATTGCCAATTACTCTCAAAATTGGGATAAAACAAGGTAAAAAACTGTCATGTTATATGCATTATTTTGAAAGAGTCAGAAGTTTGCCAAGGACATTTTGAGGGCGTGTGGGTCAAATAATGATGAGAAACAGTGATACAAAGGAAAGATAGTTGTCATATGAGAGGATTCTCATATAGTTTGTTGGTTTCCATATCATAAAAACATCAAAAAACAGGGTTCTCTTACCACCAACACCGGAAAGTGCCATCACTGTGTTTTCTTTGACTTGACTGTGTATGACATTATGAGTAGTTGCTGATTGATATACAGGGGCAAGGAAGGGCATGGTTTTGAAGGGACAGGGTTTCCATACTAAAAGGATTTTTGTTTGTGTGAGAAGATAAAACCCTGTAGCCTCATTTGAAACTTTGTTACCACACCTATAAACTGTGGTTGTTTCTGTGAGAATATCCAGTGTTCAAAAGCTGTGCTGGAGTGGTGAGCATACTGATAAAGTGCTTGCAGGGAAAGAGATACGCTGAACTAGGAGCTGTGTGTTTTTACCTTTATTAATCTAAGGACAAAAGTGTTTCATTCCTCAAGATACCAAAAGGCAAAGTGACTCCTATTTCTCACAGAAAGAGACAGTTTTTACCTGTGTTTTCTACATTTCTGTCTTTTGTTCTTAGAGCTTATTTGATAAGTTGATATACATACAAAGCAAAGGTTTTCTACAAAAACAAGGGTTTCACATTGAAAAGGTGCCTTAACTATTTGACAAGATAAACTCCTACATGATTTGCTGAATTTGTTTGAAGCATTTTCCAAAACTCTGTTACCTTTATTCCAGGACTGTGACAATGACTATCTGATTACACTAAGGGTTGATTGCATAAGATATAAGTTTGTTGAGAAATTGGCACACTAGGAAAGGCAGGTTTGTAATGATTGGAAAGTCTACTTTGGACAAAGATTAAAATGTGTTGTTAATCTCCAAACTTCACAAGAACAAGGCGATTTCTTGACACTTTACACAGAAAATTTACCTAGCAGTTTGTCTCCTTTTCACTGCATGGTATCTTATTGAAAAGTCTGCTAGTTGAGATACTTTAAAGGTGGACAGGCCACTTTCTCAAAAGAGCAGGGGTTTTATATTGTAAGGAAACTTGTTGCAAATCATCCAAATACATTGTTTCTCTATACAAAACAGGGAATTGACACAGTTTGGCTCCAAGAAGGCAGCTTAAGGACAGTGAGGCAATTTGTTTCTTCAAAAGCACATTTACGTAAAAATGCCTCCTAGGCAGGACAACAGAAGTGGTGTGCATAAGAGATATGAGCCAATATCTACAGAGGAGTTTAATGCTCATCCATCCATCCTTTTCAACTTCCATGAAGTAGGCTATCTAGATTTCTGCCAGAGGATACAGGAGGTCAAAAGTTTCTCGCCATTGACACACCTATGCGCCCTGAGGTTCTAGAACAAGCATTTCCAGGTAGCAGACCTTGATTTCAAGTTTTCTCCCAGATCAGTGTCCAAAGCCACCAAGATTCCATATCATGGCGAGAAATGGTTCAAACAGACCCATCTTGACTTGGAAGATTACAAGCCTTTCATCAAGCCTGAGCATAGAGATACTTTCACTGCTATTTTTCCTTTTTCTTATCTTCTTGACAACTATGCTCCTCTAATGAAAGTCATAATGAAGTATTTTACTTGTGAAGGGAGGTTTACTCAAGTTTATGCCTACCATGTCCGACTATTGATGCATTTCACTAGAACCAGGCAGCTAAATCTCCCTTACTATTTATACAAGAGCATCGATAAGATGGCATCCATAGGCCAGAAGAAGGCCCCATCTCTGCAAATACCTTCCCTTTTCCATCATTCTCTAATCAAAATTATCATCCTACACCAGCTAGAGAAGAAATAGGTTCCATGGGATGTATTCATCAGTCACCCAGATTTCTCTACTGTTCCTCCTGTCCATATATCTCCCACTCAGCCTGTTCATCGCCCTACACCTTTGTCCAGCAGGCCTACTCCTAGAAGGCTCAAAATTACCACTGAACAGTCAAGATAGCGGGAAGAAGGAGAAGGGAGTAGACAGCAAGAAGAGAAAGGTCGTGAACAAGAGGAAAGGGATGAAGAGCAGAAAACAGAAGATGAGGAACAGCAGCAGGACAGTGTTGAAGGTCAGCAGCGAACAGAAGATGATGAACAGCAGGTACAAGAGGAAGAGCAGCAGCTTGATTTTGGTGAAAAGGGCAACAGGTTGAAACACAATTTGAACAAGGCATTGAAGTAGAACAACAAATTGATGTTGGCGAACAGGGGTAGAAAATTGAACATCAAGAAGAAGACACAAGAAACCCCCAAGGAGTATGTGCTACTAAGAAGCATGCCTACAGGGTGCCAGCTTGCCCTCCTCCTTAGCAGAACATAGAACACACCAAGACAACAAGGAAAAAGGCCTACACACTCAAAAGTGACAAAAGTTGTCCTCAGCAAAAGAAAATTTCCCCAAGAGGTCACTCCATCAGTACGTTACAGGAAAAGGCAATATTGGCCTTCAAAGGAAAAGCAAGGTTGAGCAATGAAAACATGAGAAGATCATTTGCCATCTCATCCAAAGTGATGACAAAATGGATAGAAATGAAGCCCGCATTCTTGAAAACCTCCTAATCCATAGAGAGGGGAAAATTGAGGCATTAGAGAATGATCTTCAACGGGAAAGGAACTTAAACCATTTCTTGGAGATCCAAAATAAACAGATGAATTTTCACACAACAGTTCATGAGGCACGAGCTATCAAATACAAGAATGAGGCAGCTAAGGTGCAAGCAAGGATAGAAGAACTCATTGGTGATTTTGATGAGGAAGAAGAGGGAGACCAGCCTAGGCGGAAGAGGCCTAGGACCATAGGGCTTAAAAGAGCCCTGGAAAAGCAAAGGGAAGAAGAACAGGCCCAACTTCAAGCTTTTCCCCTCACTGCACTACTTGAGCAGGAAATTAAAGAAAATAAGGAGGCATGGCTAGAAAGAGCCAGCAAACACTTGGAGATGAAGCTCAAAAGAGAAAACAGAGATCTGGAGCTGCAAAGGAAGAGGACACATCACTTTCAAAAGTTGAATCTGTTTGCCCGACACAAACTAAAGGCAGCCCAAGAGAAACTGAAGAAGGCAAAGGGGAAGCGTCTGGCACGGAAAGAGGAGAAAGGCACATCAGCACTTGACATTTTGGTCTCAGCTTCGAAGCATGTTGCTAGGGACCCTTGAGGGTCATGCGCACCAATTTTTGGCCCATTTTGACAACTTTTTGTTTTTTGGCATTTTTTGAGTTTTTGATCAAAAACTCATAAATTCGCCATTTCATTTTGAGGATTTTTCAAGAGATGAGGATGATACCATTTGATGCCATAATTCTATGAGCAGGTCCTCAGCGATTTTCAGAGCATTTGGATATCATTTGCCCCCTCAAAACGGCGAAAAATGCTCACTTTTTGCACATTCTGCCCGGCATATCAGCAATCTGCAATTTTCTGGTTTTTTACACACAGGTACAGATTTGGAGGACTTCCAGGCATCAGATTGAGGTGATTTCAGTTGCGCCGGAAAGTAGACACTCAGAGCTTTCCAACGGGCTATCATGAGCCTCGTTTCAACATCAGGAAGGCTGCCAAATGTTTCCGGCAAGTCAGAGGACCTTTTTCTGATATAAATTTGAAGTATTTTTGTAATTTTTGAACCTCAAAAATCTGCTTTTCCCAAATGTGCGTTTAGCTATTTTTACACTTGGAAAATGATCCAAAGTCAATTAAATTCCCTTTTTTAGCAATTTTTAAATATTTTATGAGATATTTTTGTGCCTTGGGCTTTGTAAAGCCTCAAGGACAAGTTTAGATATTTTGATTAGGCCAATGAGGATGGAAGTTGAACCATGAGGTTTTCCTCACTTGGGCCTATTTATTCCACAAGGCTCTCATTGTAAACAAGGCTGAACTTGAGAAGAGAAGCAATATATTGGTCATATGAGCTTTGGAGAAAATACTTGTGTTATGCTTTTGGATTGCCTCTTGAATGTTCTTGGATTGATGATGAAGGATTGTTGATGGATTCCATGACATGGTAGAATGGTATAGTGTTTCTTGCTTTGTTGTTGTCTTCTAGTTTTCATTCATGATACATGTTCTTGCTTGCTATAGATCAGTGGAGAATAAATTTGAGATATGCCCATGGAGGCACCTCAAATTTCCTGAATCTTCATAGATTTTATGTTTTCTTCTTCCCTAGTTATATTAAAGAATTCTTAACTGCTCTTTAATAACTTGAGGATATTGTTGCTAGTTTCATTAATAGTTCTATGCATGTTGAGTAGGATGTATGGTGTGCCCTACTTACCTATGACTGTCCATAGTTCCATACATGAAGCTGTCTCTTTTACTGATTAAGATTATCATTTTTTTTGAACCAAGGAGGCCTAGTCTCGATCTAGCCCTTTGCCTAAAACTATGCAAATCTTGTTGTTCAAAGTGCTCAATAAATTGAAGTACTATGTTTAGGCGTTTCGGCATAGTGTTTTGAGTTGTTAGTCCGTCTTATGTGTTTTCCCCAAAGTCTGATAGCCATTTCCCAAAGTTAGAGGGTCTTATACTTCTATGCATGGCTTGAATGTTTGTTTCTATGTGTCGATTAGTTTATAGTTACATTTTGCATGATTAAGGGTTTTATTTACCATGTTTATGTTATATATTAAACCATGATGCTTGAAACTCTTCGTTGTTCACAAACTTGATGTCCATTTACTCCATTTTGCCCAAAGACCCTTTCTACCTTGAAATCAAATCGGCCCTTCAACAGCCTTGTATCGTCATCTTATAGCTTTCTTGACCTTTTGACCCCATAGCCCAGTTAATCTACATCTTGCTATCTATGTTATATCTTTGATCAGTTTCATCCCTCACAACTTAAAGAAAAACGAAAACCAAAAAACATACTCCATAACTAGCCTAATATCAGAACAACATAAGCAAACACACAGATATCCCTTACACATATAGAGAGAGCCCTCTCTGAGTCCAGGAAGGCTAGGTCCTTGGGCTCCAAAAGCTATTTGATTACATCACATTCGTCTACCAATCGGCCAAATCACCTGACCCTAACACATAGATGATCCATATGTCAAAAAAGACATAGTCTAAAAGACTTGCGCCCAAAATAGCCTGCGGGCCCACTTAGTGAGGCGACTTCTTTCCACTAAGCTCATCATCTTGTTGCAATCTCAACACTCCCTCTCAACAAGATAGGGATTATCTGCCACCCCGATCCTACCTCTATGGTATTCGAATTTTCTCCTGGTGAGTGCCTTCGTCAAGATATCAGCATCCCGATCCTCCATAGGAATGTAAGAAAGTAACATGATCTTCCGCTGCACACAATCTCTGATATGATGATACCAGATGTCAATGTGTTTAGATCTATCATGAAATACTGGATTAACCGAGAGTTTGATGAAACTCTGATTATCACAATATATCACAGTAGGATCTAAGTGTGAACCGAACAACCCGACCAAGATCTTCCTCATCCATATAGCTTCCTCGGATGTAGCCAAACTCGCTGGCCATATACTCGGCCTCCGCGGAACTTGAGTGCCACGGATATCCGCTTCCCCGTCGGCATCAAGAAATGACCGTTGACCCGGAGCACCGAAATACCTGCATGTGCTCTTTCTGTCCGTTGGGATCCCTGCCCAATCTGCATCCGTGAAGCCACATAGCTTCACCTCATCCGACTGTCTGTACCACAATCCATATCCCGATGTGCCTCTGAGATATCTCAATACATGCTTCCCCACCTTCCAAAAGAGCTTGGTAGGCTTAACCATAGCTTGTGAAAGCCGGTTAACAGCATAGCATATGTCAAGTCGTGTATTGACCAGATACATAAGCGACCCCGCCAATTGTCTATAAACAGTGGCATCCACTACCTCCGTCGAAGTAGCATCCTCCTTCCTCCAACCACCAGGAAGAGGAGTATCAACAAGCTTGCAGCCATGCATGTTGAACTTCTCTAGTATCTCCCGAGCATAATTACCCTGAGAAACAAACATTCCACCACTACAATGCCAAATTTCCAAATTAATCCCAGAAATAAATGAAGGAGGCCCAAGTCCTTCATCTCAAACTTTTGCAAGATCTCCTTGCATGAGAGCATCAGCTGCTCATCTGGTCAAAATCAAATCATCTACATAAAGTATAATGATCAGTAACTTACACTCCACCACAATCTGGTATAGGTTCGGATCCGCCTCACTCTTGGAGAATCCAAGTCCGGTGAAATAACTGTCTATCCGTGTGTACCAAGCACGAGGTGCTTGTTTCAACCCATACAACACTCTCTTGAGCCTGCACACATGCGACTCGCTGCTAAAGATCTCTAAACCTTCGGGCTGCTCTATGTACGCCTCCTCCTCAATGATATCCCGTCGCACAACAGTCTTGCGACTGTCTAGAAAATACACATGATAGTTGTGGGGCGTATCAGTGTACCCCACAAATATCCCAACCTCTGTGGTCAGCTCCAGCTTCTTTCTGGCATCCTTCGTCACATGAATGTAAACAGGTGAACCAGAAATCCTCAAATGGGAAATATCAGGCTTCTTACCAGAAAACGCCTCCTCGGGTGTACTCATGCCAAGTATCTTGTGAGGACAACGGTTCTGCACATATACTGCAGTATTGCATGCCTCCGCCCACAAGTGAATGGGTAAGCCCTGATCATGCAACATCGCCCGTGCAGCACCCATGATCGTTCTGTTCTTCCGCTCAGCAACCTCGTTCTGCTGTGGGTTATGAGGTGCTATGAGCTCTCTTCGAATTCCTTCTGCGCTGAAAAATTCCTTGAATTCGCCAGAGATGAATTCACCACCATTTTCACTCCTAAGAGCCTTCACTTGCTTCCCCGATTCTTTCTCAACCAGCGCCTTGAACTCACAGAACTTTGAGTATGTCTCGCTCTTCTTCTGCATGAAGAAGATCCAGCACTTCCGAGAAAAATCATCAACAAATATCACATAATACCTGTGCTTTGCTGTCGAAGCTACTGATAAAGGTCCACACACGTCTGTGTGAATTATCTTAAGGATCATCGTGGCGCGACTATCCTTCTCATGAAAGGTGGCTTTCACAAATTTTCCCAAGGTACACCCCTTGCACTGATCTGACTGTGCAAGAGTGCCTTTAGGAAGCCCAGTAGAAATTTGCTGCAGTATCTTGAAAGCTCCATGGTGAAGGTGGCCCAATCTTCGGTGCCACAACTCGCCATCATCCCAGCTCACCACTCCTACCTTGCCTGCCATTGCTGTGTAGCCATATACCTACAATTGATAAAGGTTCTTAACTCGAACCCCTATCCTCCAGGTCTCACCAGTTGCCTTACTGTGCAGGAAAGCCTTTCCTTCGCTAAAGACAACATCATATCCCTTGTCTTCTAACATCACCACAGAGATAAGATTCTTCTTCAATCCTAGAACATGCATCACTTCCTTCAATACGAAGGGTTTACCAGACTCCCTCTCAAAGGAAATGGTACCGATACCGGTCGCACTGTATCTACCGTCATCGCCCATCTCGATGTGCACTCCAAGATCTTTCTCATCCATATCAGTAAACAAATATCGATCTCCTGTCATGTGAAAAGACGCACCACTGTCCAGAAACCATACTGATCCCGCCACACTTGACACCAAGCATGCGATCAGCAAAAAATCCAGCTCAAACTGCGAGGCTAAGGCCTCTCCAGCTGTAGATCCAGCAGCCTGCTTATTTTTCTTCTTCTGCGAACAATTTGTGTCATAATGTCCGTGTTGGTGACAGTGAAAGCACTTCACCTTGGACATGTCTTGCTTCTTGCCTTTCGCACCTGAATGAGAAGATTTCTTTCTCTTCCCCTTCTTTTCTTTGGTAGCCAAAGTGAAATTCTCTTCATCAGAGTTCTTTGATGACGATCCGTCCCTGGTACTCCGCCTTATCTCCTCTTGCACAAGATCCGACCAAAGTCGCTCCCATCCTGGCAATTTCTCCCGACCATTGACAGAGTCCTGATAGGAATGCCAACTCTTCGGAAGCCCAAGGAGAGCCAAGCTCACTAAGTCCTCATCATCAGTAGTCACCCCTGTTCACTTCCTACCATCCGCATTGGGTGAACTTCAGAGGGCTTGGGCATCGGCTGCCTTTCATCTTGTTTCAGTTTATTCTCGAGCGCTAATCTCCTTCGCTCTGCTTTGGAATAGGCTATGTCAAGGATTTGCCATCGTGAATGGAGAAGCCTTGCCAAGGAAGTTGTGGACACTATGTGATCCCCTTCTGCGTTTCCCAAGTTAAATGTATCCTCGAAACTTCATTTTTTTCCAAGCCTCAATTACGGCAGCATCGCTAGAAGTAGGCTTTGGGACTTCAACATCTATGAACTCCTTCAACCCATTGTCATCTAGCACCGCCTCCATCCTGTCCTTCCATGCAATATAATTCGAGCTTCCCTCAAGGGCATACTCCAATCACAATCCGTTGAAAGACATCTCAACTTCGACACCAAGAAAACACTGCCGCAAATTCGAATTCCACCAGCACAAAACTCAACCGCTTCAATGTTTTGCAATTGCTCCAATGATCAATATCGTTCTGATACCATGTAGAAATTTGAATAACTGATATATTATTCACCGAGATTATCCTGATCACACACTATTTTAGCTTCATGCATAATACATAATCTCTTCTACCATTGATCATCACATGCGGAAATAAAATCAATTGCATGCATACATTAAAACCACAAACAATCACACATATGAACATAGTATTTAATGGGAAAGCTTAAAGCTGAAAACCCTAAATATCTGTATATTATATGTCATGGAGATCATGTAACAATCATAGTACAAAATCTCCTCGCAAGCTCTCAAAGCACACCATTGTGTACATATCTACTAAAAGCCCAGACTGGTAAAACACATGCCCCAATTTTCGTTCCACTCCGTTAATGTTTCACCATGAATCAATGGATACTGCAACATCCAAGTTCAAATCCCACCGTGTGCTCACGAATCCAATATGGATAATTACCAGATCCAGGTTCAAATCCCACTGGTATGTACTGCACAATCCTCATTGGCATCTCCATCAATGTGTGTGCAAATCTCATGCACCAGTATAGTCACAACTGATAGTCACACTGCTCTTTCACCTACCTCTTCACTGGTCTCCACTGAAACTATCCATGCACTGCAGTTAACTGATGTATTCTCTAGTTGATTTATGAGTTATTAATTAATGAATTAATTAATAATTAATTCACACCACTCTCACTAATTGTATCAATCAGTGAGACTAGATACAACTAGCTCAACTAAGTCAAACTGAACACAACTCCATTAACTGTCTCATCAACTCTACCAAACTCTGTCACATGAGTTCTAACTGAAGTCAACCATGCAATAGCTCCACTAAACCCTAGGAATAGTGTAATTCCTTCTGTCAGCTGCATGTGCCACATCCGTGACTCGAACTGAAGTGCTCCAAGAGGATAAGATAATGTTTAGAGTCCAAATATTATTAAGAGCTAATAATATTCAACATATCTATTTTTAGAATGGCAATCTAAAAATAGATTCCGCCCAATATGTCTAAAAATAGAAGTCCATCTATTTTTCCAACTTGACCAACCATCCACAAACAGTATCCCGCAACTCATATAGCTCAGATCCATATGCTCCTAAAAAAAGACATAGTCTAAAAATAGACTTTGCGCCAAAAATAGCCTGCGGGCCCACTTAGTGAAGGCGACTTCTTTCCACTAAGCTCCTCATCTTGTTGCAATCTCAACACAGTTTGGGAGGAAGAGGTTGTCTTCAGTACATCAGCTGGAGAACCAGTGAAGGATTATTCCTATCACCTTGGACTTCAAGATCAACAATTGTAGGGCCTCATTTCAGATATGGAATCAGGACAAAATTTATTAACCTCCTATCAGCACTAATCCCATCAAGGATTTCACATTCCATCATTGTAGATCTAGAGGAGGAAGGAAGTTGCTATCATTTCAACTAGTAATCCTATGAGTGATCATCCCCTCACCTTGCCATCACCATTTCCATAAGTTTGGATCTTATTGCAACACATTTCAGTAGGAATTGAGTCTCTCCCTCTTGTACAACACAGTTTTTCCAGTAGCTGCATCTCGAGTTGCTGGATTTTGAGGAGGAGGAAGGAGAGACAAGATCTCAAGCTTCTAGCTTGGAGATCTGAAGGAGAAATCAACCCTCAAAGCTCAGATCTGTTTATACAACATATTTCATCCATATTTGGATCAGATCTAGCTTCAGATCTGCATAACCCAATAGTTAAAGGATCAAACCATAGGAGGGTGATTTTCCAAACTCATGGATCTGGAAAATTCTTTCCTAGTTATCTTGGGTTCCCATCACATTAGCCAGATTTTGAATCTTGGTATCATCATAGCTCCTAAGCTCCATAGATCTGCATTTCCCTTTGTTGTAGCTATATGTACATCATTAGAAAAGGGGAGAATGCAGTATTGCTTCCTATAGCTCTCTAGTTATGCAGTGCTAGTTGTAGCATTTGCAGGGTCATTCTAGGCCACCTCCTTGACTAGAGTACCTCTATTTTTACACTGTTGTAACTATAATATTCTCCACATAATAAAAAGGCTCATCTTATCTGTATATTTTGATGTTGTCTTTAGATTTATTGTTTACTTTTTTGTATTTCTCATATTTTTTTTGAGTATTACCGCATTCTCCCTTTTGGGATATTAAAGTGGTATCAAAGCATGATCTTTGGATCAACTTGTGGACGCTTCATATTTTGCATCAAAAGAAGAAGTAGATAGTAGAGATCTACTATAACAGAGGGATTAAGTTTTTATGCATCTTTCTTGAGAACTATGAAGGATCTCTGCAAGGAGATCAATGAGATGAAGGAAGAAAGGAAAAAAGAAACCTCAAGAAGGTTTCAGGATGAAGAAGGTCCTAGTACTTCTTATCAGCAACAAAGAAGATCGAAGAATCATAGATCTACTATGCCCAATTTCTCTGAAGAATGTGAATGGTATAGAAATAAAGAAAGGAAAGAACCTGAGACTCATGAGACTCTCAGTCTGTATCTTGAAGAGTACAAAGCACAGTCTAGAGCATTCAAGGAGAGTCTAACTCTCCAACAATTCTTCCAAATCAAAGAAGAAAGAGGATCCTATAGCAGCAATAGAAATAAGAGGCACAATAGATTCTATTTCCCTACATTTTATGGATCTTCTTCAAGCATTGTTAAGGCTCGGAGGAAAGAGCTAGATGCATTTTTCAGGCAACATCCTCTAGCTGAAAAAGAGGCTCTCCAGATTGCAGTACTTCATCTTCAAGGTGAAGCCAATGATTGGTGGTTTTTTCACATGGAGCATGCAAAGGTGACTAAATATTTCGATTTCTTCACAAGTTGAGGAAGGAGTTTGATGTGATAAAACCGGAGATGTGTCACAAAGAGACATTTCCTAAGGGAACAAAGGAGGATGTCAATCTTGTCACTCTGGACAAAGAGTCACTACACTCACCACCAACTGCAGAAGTACTTACATCCGGAGAAGATACACTTGAAACTTTGAAATTAGTCTTGAGCGCTTTACACATAGAGTCCCATGCATGATTCAGGAGATGCATGAGAAAGAGGAGGTAGATTCTAGTGCTGGTACACATGGAGAAGAGCAACTATCACTCTTACCAGCAGTTGGAGAGATAATTGCACTAGAAGAGGAAACTCTTGTGATCTTGCAAGATGTTTCTGAATCTTAGTTGATCCAAGGTATGCATCCACTTAAATCTCATATTGTTTCAGTACCTCTTATTGAAACTTGTGGGAACATGCCATAAAAGCCAATGCATAACCAAGGGTTAGAAAAACATGCTGATTTCAAGTAGCAACATATCACTGCATAGAGGACCCTTGATCTAATCAAGGAGGAGATGAAACACTATCCCATTTTTTCATTGTTAAACTACATTCAACCTTTTGAGTTGAAATGTGGAATTTCAGAAGATGGGATGGGCATGATCCTATGTACAATGGCTCGTTACGAGATCAACATTGTGCCTTGCTTTGAGACATCATATACATCATCTTGCAGATCTATAGCATTGTTAATGAGAAACAATGATAAGAGGAGGACCCATTCCTTATGGGAGAAATCATATGGCAACTTCATTCATGAAGCAATGGAGAGAAAGATGATAGATGGTAGACATCTTGATATGGGCAATCTTTTCACCTTTCTAGATAACACTTTCTCAATGAGCATCTCACAACTCAAAGAGAAACTTCTACCTGCAGTAGATCTAGAACCTCATTGGTTTTGGAAGGCCATTGATGAGAAGAAGGTGCACTTCAACATTTCATGGAGTGAAAAGTTCTTCATCAGTTTAATATGGATGGTATTCTACAAAGGGAGGATACCATGTTTATGTAGAACATCATTCATCATCCAAATTTGGATGAGTGAGTGAGGATGATAAGCAAGGGGTTGCAAGATAACTTGTAGATATATGTCATGGGCCATCAAGGATCTTGGTTACACTGGTTTCTCTTGGGTGAGTTTGGTTACTACCCAAAGGTTTCTATTTCTTTGATACATGCCTTGAATAACACTCATGTAATGAAGAAGGAGGCATGGATGCGCTGGCTGCTCTTGGGTGAGTATGGTTACCACCCAATAGCTCATATTTTTCTGATTAATTCCTTGTCTATCAACGATAGAATGCAGTAGAAGAAGGCATGTTCACTTGGGTTGTCCATGAGAGAGTTTGGCCATCACATGGAATCTCCCATGTCTATGTGTTTTGTATTATGTAGAACTTGGCATGATACTCTCATGATGTGTATTGATGGTGTTTTCTTGTATTGGGCTGATGTGACATTCCACATGTCTATCAGTATGTTTTTACTCCATGATGCACATGAGGAGGAGAGAAGGCAACGAGATCTCTTGCTCCTTTGGTTTCTTTTGGGGGATTTTGGCTTGTCCATATTTCATGGTGGAGATGGAGGATGGTAGCAAGAGGCCCTACTCTGGTGGTTACTGTTGGGAGAATATGGTTTGACACCTTTGTCTACCCATATGTATCTATTTCTTCTTTTTCATAATGTAGTAATGATGCTTGGATCCAACAAGGTCAACAAGGTTGAAGATGAGGGCATGTCAATGCTCAATATACTTCACGAAACATGGGAGGTAGAAATGATTTGTGAGATGGGACTTTTTCTTTCTGAGGAGAACCAATTTATTTTATGTATCTCATGTATTGATGATGATGTTGGACATCATATGGTTGTCACTTGGTACTTCTTGGAGAAAGGAGGACATCTAACTATACAGTTGGAGGTCATTCTATGCATTCTTGAGAGACAACTTTGGAACCAAACATGCATAACACATTGCAGCAAATGGAGGAGGCCTTCCTTATGTGGATGCCATTTGGAGGGGAATATATGGCTTTGCATCTACTTTTGCAGTTGCTTGAGGAAAAGATATTTTTATTTTTAATTTTTTTCCGGGGAGGACTGTAATATTCCCAAATTTTCACATGATATTTGGAATATTAGAGTTCTTAATTTTCTTAATTAATTAAGTAAATAAAAAGGTGGAGGGACCCATAATCCTCAAGGATGAATAATATCCACTTTTTATGTGTGCATGTGGGTTAGTTTAGCATAGATCTACATAATGGAGTAGTGGAGAAACTACTAATGTGAATGGAGCGGAGATCATGTCCCATTAATGAGATAGATCATGGAGGTTGAAGCAGTAAACTGAGATCATGGAGGGAATCTAATGGAAGATCATAGAGCATTCATGATGAAGTGATGGGGGAAGTAGTGAATTTAATGCACACATGATGGAGAGGGTGCATATTGCATGTAGACATCATGGAGGACTTGGAGAGACAATGAAATCAACCATGGAGGATTATGTCCACATGAACAACGCAGTTTAGAGGTGGGCCAGGGCTTGGGAAGGCACACTTTGTATATAAAGGAGATGAAGGTAACATTGGAGGTAGGATTTTAGTTTATAATTTGGAGATATATTTAGATTTGGATCTGTCAGGTGACATTTCCATGCATTCTTATGCTGCTTAGCTAAGTTTGCAGTGCTGTTTAACATAGGGTGTTCCCGAGCAGGAATCCCACCCTTACCCATAGGGGATTTGTTTGCCTACTTTGGGAAGGTTATTCAAAGCTGCCATTAATCATCATGCATTGGTGCCACACTATTTCCACTCCCTGCAGAACACATAACTTTAGGAATTACGCAATTTTTGAAGATCAGTTTGGGAGGAAGAGGTTGTCTTCAGTACATCAGCTAGAGAACCGGTGAAGGATTATTCCTATCAACTTGGAATTCAAGACCAACAATCCCAAGGCCTCATTTCATATCTGGCATCAGGCCAAACTTTATTGGGCTCCTATCAACAACAATCCCATCAAGGATTGCGCAGTCCATCATTGTAGATCTAGAGGAGGAAGGAAGTTGCTAGCATTCCAGCTAGTAATCCTGTGAAGGATTATCCCCTCACCTTACCATCACCATTTCCAACATCCCGGAGCTTATTTTAGCACATTTTAGTAGGAATTGAGTCTCTCCCTCATGTAAAATGCAGTTTTTCCAACAGTTGCATCGCCAGTTGCTGCATTTTGAGGAGGAGGAAGAAAATACAAGATCTCAAGCTTCTAGCTTGGAGATTTGAAGGAGGGATCAACCCTCAAAGCTAAGATATGTTTGTACAACACATTTCATCCATATTTGGATCATATCTAGCTTCAGTTCTGCAAAACCCATCAGTAGAAGGATCAAATCCTAGGAGGGTGATTTTCAAAACTCATAAATCTGGAAAATCCTTTCTGGGTTATCTTGGGTTCCCATCACATTAGCCATATCTTGAATCTTGGCATCATCAGAGCTCCTGAGCTCCATAGATATGCATTTCCCTTTGTTGTAGCTATATGTACATCATCAAAAAAGGGGACAACGCAATATTGGTTCCTGTAGATCTCCAGTTATGCAGTGCTAGTTGTAGCATGTTTGCAGGGTCATTCTAGGCCACCTTTTTGGCTAGAGTACCTCTATTTTTACACTATTGTAACTTTAATATTCTCCACATAATAAAAAGGCTCAGCTTATCTGTATGTTATGATGTTGTATTTAGATTTATTGTTTACTTTTTGGTAGTTCTCATATTGTGTTTGAGTATTACTGCATTCTCCCTTTTGGGATATTACATTTAGTGACTGAGTTGAAAGAGAGAGCCATCTCTAGGGTTGCAAGGGCTAGTTTCCAATTCTGAAAGTGGTTTGTGGTTACCTTTGGGGTTCCTTCCTACAACCAAAGGAAATTACATAGTGATAACAAGTTATTCACTTTTAGGTTGAGCTCAGATTGAGCTAGAAATTGTAATACATCTCTATTCATCAAATTAATGCAAGCAATCATAAGGGGTTTTTAGCATTTTATTTCCCATGGAAAAATATTGTGTGCATATGTGTTATTTATCAATGCATGTTTGTGATTTATGTTCTAAATTGTTAATTGAATTCCACAAAGAAGTAGAGTAGGATTTTTTCTTTTGATTTATATTAAAATTTCATGATGAGTTGAAATTATACACTACTGAACACCTAATCCTCTAAGGGTTGGTGTAGAAGGAAAATAGACATAGGAAGTCCAAGAGACCTTGGAAGATGAATCCAAGGGTCACTCCAATGTATGATAAATATGTATCATTTTGAATAATATTGCATCCACACTTATCTTATCTTCTGTCCATTATATGAGTGGGTTTAACATGGTATCAAAGTTGCATGCGATATCCATAGATTGAGCAACTGTCACCTCTACCCTTTGCATATTGAAGAAATGTCACCTATATCCTTTACGTTGATGATTCTCTATTATGCACTGTGACTACGCTGGTCTGACCTTCCAGGACTGTCCGTTACATATTGAACACTAGCAATTCCTCCATTGTGCCATTGTAAGGCTGGGTTGCAGTTTCACATGGGCTGGATTGTGCCTATTGGAGTGGAGACTAAGAATTATGTTGAACGCAACATGCTTCAAGTGAAAAATGGTCTCTGAATATTGTACAATACACTGCCTCTTACATAGTAACAACCAAGGAAGAAACATTACTAGAAGCAATCTCCTACAGTTTGACTATTTGTTCATAACCTGACTCCTAGTATATCCTTTTGCTCGCAACTGCTTCCAACCTCTGTATACTTCACAAAATCACTACTCCTCCAAAATTTAGTCCCTGACTCCTCCCTCATGCATTCACTACTCCTCCCAATTCTATAACCGCTAGATAGGCCATACCTCCATACTCCATACTCCTCCTTGGCACTGGTTCTCACCGACAGGATGCGCTACACTTTGACAACGCTCACCTTCCCTCAGTATCGATTTCTCCTTCTACACTCTAGGTGCTGTGTATACGCAATAACCTTCCCACTGTGCTACTAACTAGTGGAATTATATAGTCGGCCTCTGTACAACAATATTACACATTTGGCATCCATCGACTAGTAATACCACCCTCTCCCTGATCCTCGACTCTTGCTCCACCGCTCCACATACTGCTCCACTCGCGTTTAACAACAACCTCTCGGTCCACCAATTTCTCGTGTCTCTGTGGACCTCCTCTTGCTGCTATGCATGGTCCATACTCCATATTACATTCCATAACGCTCCTTGACTCTGCTCCCTCACGCCACTATGCCACGGTACCTATTACTGCGACTATCCCACAACACCGTGACCTCTACACATTGTGGACTGCTCCCCTTCTCTCATAGTGGTGTGATTACAACATAGTCGTCCTATACTACTCCTTCAAAATCCACACTAAGTCTGCTTCCTCTGGTGATCCTTCATACCACTCTTGTGGCTCTAATGCCACCCCCCACGCTGCCTCTTGGTTTGATAGAGTCCTCCACAATATAGCCCTCCATCTCATAGGCCTCGACACAATCATACAACCTTACCACCGTCGAATCCTCTCCTTAGCATGGTGTGTTCAAGGTTTCACTTCCTGTCACCCCTTCCAGTCTTAGTTTTTGTACAACGAAGAAAACAATCAGATTGATTTTTGTTTCATTTTTCATTCAATTCTTCATAGATCTATTGTATCTACATATTACATCGTTGCATCCAAGGCAAGGGCATGCAAAATTATTGAGGATATTTCTATTGTTATGCTATAATATTGGCTTTGACGTTAATTAGTGTGGGGCGTTAGTTGTGGGTTTCTAAAAGAATTTGAAACCTCATTTTGTAATATTCCTAAATTAGCCCAAGCTAATAGGAATATTCAATTTTTCTTTGTTTTTCTTTTATTTTCATTTTTATGAATAAAAATGAAAAGGAGGACATGTAAAACTCCTAAATCTATGAATAAATTAATGCCACATGTGAACAAAGAAATATCTGGGCTATTTACATTAAAACACCCTTATGTGTGAAGGGGATTGAACTATTTGACTCGGTCCACATGACCAAATCACATCGTTGTCTAGATTCATTGAACCTCCTAGATAAACATCACAGATCAAGTTGGAGACTGTTCATGTGAACATGGCTAATTCATTTGAGATGGTTTATGGTTTTCAAGGACTCTATCTTATAAAAGGAAGAGAAGGACAAAAAGAGAGGGTTGTTGATGAGCATATGATTTTTGAAGAATTTGTCTATTTAGAAATTTCTTATTCTCTTGGCTGTTTAGCAAAGAATAGTGCTATTTAGCACTTGGGTGTTCTTGATCGAGAATCCCACCTCTTCCATTGAGTAGCTCTTGGAGGAGCCTTGCATTTCTTTTCCACTATCAGGCATTTGGCCAAGTTCTTCTTCCAACTACAACACAGATCCTGTTGAGGGTTTGGTTGTTTTTGTAAGTAGCTGCAAGTGGAGGCTAGATCTATTCAGATCTAGACCATACTAGTGCCTCTTCTCAGTGAGTGTGTCTTTTAACCTCATAGAAGACTGTATTAGCTAATTGGAGCTTCAGATCTACATCTTGGCATTAGGCCAAATAGTGCATCAATCCTATAACACATTTTCTATCCCTATACTGCTGTTATTCATCAGTATTTTTCACCCGTTGATGATGACTAGTTGTTAAAGCCAAGTTTTCTAGCAGCTGATCCCCAATATGTCAAATTTGTCAGCTAGAAAACACCCATAAACATTTTTGCCCTCCTAACCTTTTCAATCAGCCCATGATGAGATAAATCCTCATTGTCAAGCCCTACCTAGCCTCAGCCATATAATCCTGTGCATCAGCTCCAAAGAGAATAATCCAAATCTATCTAAAAAGTCTCCCCTAAGTTAGGTAGTGGCGCTTTAGGCGATTTTCCCTTGGAAAACTATCCTAAAGCCAAAAGAACCTCTATCTATTATAAACTAGTCCTAAAAGAACTTCCTATTCTGCAAATAAAGTTTGGTTACACCCTTAAGTCGTGCCACTAACAAGCCTTGAAGTCTCAGCAATACATATGCCACAGGTCAAGCTGATATTAGATAGATGTACAAGTGTTTCAATGTCTTTGTCAAAGAGAAGAAGTATACTAGTGTTCCAGAAGACAATATTAAACTCAACATGAGAAGACAACTGCTTCTCATGTGGTTTTGAGCCTGGAATGCAAGTACTGGACAGAGAGTTATTTAAATAAGCTCCTAGAGTGAGTTATGAATAGAAGATACTGGTCAAGTTGCTTGTGATGTCTGAAGAGGCACAAAGGTATTTGAAAAGTAGAATTACATGTCTTAGAGAAATTCCCTTCATGGCATATTGTCTATTTATCACTTTTATTTGCTTAAGAATGAATAGGCAGTCAAAGGGAAATATGACACTGCTTGAAAGCAGATGAAATGACATTCACTATGTTAAAAATCCTCCAAGCGTGAGCAGAGGGTTGAAAGACTTTAAAACCTCCTCCAAACATGAGCAGAGGGTTTGGCAATGTGATAAAGGCCTCCTTCATCTAATAAGCAGAGGGCCAGGGATAGAGATTGATTATAGGGTTTTCACTGACTGAAAGGTAGATTTTAAGTGTAGTGGGAAAGAAACTGAAGGCTTATGGATAGAAAAATGGTGTTAAAAATAGAGGGAAAGCAGTGGTACCATGATAATCCAAGAGGATTGTTTTTCCTTCTATCAGAGATCTCCTTCAAAGGTAATTTGAAGCTAAAGTGAACCAAGCCTAGACAGTTTCATCAATGGGAAGAAAGGAATATAACACCATGTTTCAAATTTAGAACAACATTCAGAGAAATGAAACATGATGTTGTCACAGATAAAAGCATCTTATGGACATATGAACAAAACCTGCTGAGGTATGTAATATCATTAAGAGTTTCCAAAGGTATTTCTCCTTGATCAACAGGCATGAAATATATTCATTGTTCCTTTGAAAAACAAAGTTGAAATTAGTTGAAATTAGCTGGGTTTAACAGAGGCCCAAGAGTGATGTTGAGGTTCATAAATTTTGTTTTTCTTGTCCATGAGGATCTTTTTCAAAAAACTCATCAAAATGGACAAAAAGGTAACCTAAGCCTAGTTTTTGAAGGAGGCTTTCCAAATAGACACATAGGTTCATCAATATGAAGAAAGGATATGGCAAGTGTTTTGAATCCAGAAACAACAGTCAAAGAAAATGGAGCATGCCATTGTCACAAACAAAGGCTTTTTCCTTATGAAAACATGTAAAATACCTTGTTGTTGCATTTGATTTAAGGAGAGGTTTTTAAGGGAGTTCATGTTGACGAACAGAGGATGTTAAAACCTAGTTGAATGAAACAGAGTTTTCAACCACATTCAAACAGGAATATCATGCAGAGCATGCATCTATAATCATCAACATGGTTTTGAGCAAGTTTTCTTGTAAGGGACAGATATAGGCAAACAGTGAAAAACAGTTTAGCCTTAAGATGATTTCTTCACTTAGGGGAAGGTCATATTTATGAAAGCCTTCAAGCAACCTCCACAACACTTTATTATCAACATAAATTGGATAGGGGCCCCTTTGGCGTTTTAAAAATCATTTGAGTTTCGTTATAACAAAGACAGTTTTCAAAAAAGGTGTTGAAACCCTCACAAAGCAAGTTCAAAAAGTTTGTCAACTTTAAGGGGAGCTATAGACCGTTGCAAGGCCCATTTTCAAGTTTCAAAAACATAAACGAGTGTTCACAATCTCTCTCATAGCTTCTCACCGGACCAAAGAGGCATTTTAAGAAAATTTGCAAAGTTTTCAGGCTTTTAAGCCTGCGCGGAACGCCTAGAAAAGTGCGCGGCGCATTAAGAAGCAAAAATACACGGAGGTTATACTGTGGTGCAGCGCACCTATGCGTGCGGTCACCACTGCCCAAAGGCTGACCCAACACCTTGTTCATTACGCGATGCGCTCCCATTTAAACGTGTCGTGCCTATTTGAATGACCAAAACGCCTTCAAAAGGTCTTGAAACCTGCTCAACTCATCAAGCAAGAGCCACAAGTCATCTTCAAGGTATTTTTTATCACCCCTTGGTGCATTCGAATTTCTAAAGAGGTGATTGATGCCATGTTATTCAAGACTAAAACAGTGATTGAAAAATGGAATTCTTGGTAGGAAATCGAGGTGATTTGTCACTATATTGACAAAAATTGTTACAGTAAGAGGCTAGGGTGTCTTTATATTAGTTTCAAAAGGCCTAAACTACCTTCAAAACAAAGTAATGAACCATATGCTAATGACTAGACAGAAAGCACAGTGGTAGAGGTTTTCAAATTGCTGAAGGTGTCCTAACAGTGATAAGACAAAACTAACCTCTGTCAGCAAAGTCTAAGGTGAAAACAATGTTATAAGGTGGAAGCAGTGTTTGTAAGATAAACACAGTGTTTGTAAGGTGAAAACAGTGAGCCTAATTTGAAAACAGTGGTCATAGTCTGAAAGCCTTGTCACTTCAAAAGTGTCCCTTTGAATGGTGAAAGAGAAAAACTCTGTCCAACCACCATATTTCCATAAAACAGAGTATGCTATGAAGATCCTTTGAATCAATTTGAGGGTGTTTTTGTTTACCTTTGTATAAGACACAGTGAACAACAGAAGAGTGTTTGATTGGGGAAGGGTGTTTTGTTTTTGTCTAAATACAAGGTTGTTTTTCTTCTGTCAAAACACAAGGAGATATCTGTTCTAACAAAAAGCCACATATACGTTTTTCCAAATTACCTTGCCCAAGCACAGTAATCAATTGACTGTTTTCTTTTCATTTGAAAAAAAATTGTTGTTTGGCATAAAAGAGCACAAATCAGTGATTTAGAAAGAGCAGAAAGTTGGTGTTGGAGGACTATTCCACAAAACATTTGAAGCAGCTTGTCTTGGTCAAACAGTGACTGACAAGGAGGACAGGGTGTGTGCCTGAGAAACATTCCAAAATCCATTTGAGACAGCTTGGTGTTGCAGAGAACATTCAAAACAAAATGCCTCCCAGGCAAGATAGTAGGAGTGGTCTTCACAGGAGGTTTGAGCCTATTTCCACTGAAGAAGTAAATGCTCATCCATCAGTCCTTTTTAACTTCCATGAGGTTGGGTGTCTAGATTTTTGTTAAAGAGTGCAAGAGGTGAAGAGCTATTCCCCTTTGACAAATCTTTGTGCTTGGAGGTTTCAAGAGAAGCACTTTCAGCTGGCAGGCCTAGATTTCAAATTCTCACCAAGGTCCATTTCCAAGGCCACCAAAATCCCTTCTGTCGGGGAGAAGTGGTTTAAACAAAGCCACCTGGACTTAGAACAATAGAATCCTTTTCTGAAGCCTGAGCATAGAGATTCATGTCCATCCATTTTTCCCTTCTCATATCTATTGACTAGTTACGCTCTCCTCATGAAGATAATCATGAAATAATTCACTTGCGAAGGAAGATTTTCACGAGTCTATGCCTATCATATCCAATTGCTCATGCATTTCACAAGGGCCAAATTGTTAAATCTCCCTTTTTTCCTACATAGAAGTATTGAGAAAATGGCCTCCATTATTCAGAAAAAGCCTCCTTCTCAGCAGATAGCCTACCTCTTCTATCACTCCCTCATCAAGGGTATCATTCTTCATCAGCTTGAGAAGAAGGAAGTCTCTTGGGATACTTTCATCACACATCTAGATTTTGCCACTGTCCCTTCATTTCATACATCTCCTTCACCTTCCACTCACCATCCTTCACCTTCTTCAAGCAAACCTATTCCCAAGAAGCTCAAGTTTCCCATTGAACAAGAAAAAGAGGATGATGAGGAAGAAGAGCATGAGAAAGAAGAGGAAGGTGATGATGAGTAGCATCATGATGAAACATGGCAGCAAGGGGAAGAAGAAAAAAGTAAGGCAGAACAACAAGGGGAAGAAGGGCATGATGAAGAGCCACAACATGATGAACAACAGACTCCTGGGCATGATGAAGAGGAGCATGATGATGAACAAGCACAACACAGTGATGGTAAGCAGCCTCATGATGAAGAAGGGCATGATGAACAGGTGCAACATGATGAATAAAGGCAGCCACAACATGATGAACAGAGGCAGCCACAAAATGATGAACAATAGCCTCATGATGATGAACAGAGGCAGCCACATGATGATGAACAACAACCTCATGATGATGAACAACAAATTCAAGAAAAAGAACAAAAACCTCATAAAAAAGAACAACAACATGATGAAGAGATGCAACATAGTGAGGAGGACAACCCTAAAAAATAAATGCAAAAAGACAGTCAAGGCATCCATGAAGAAATCCAAGATAGTGGCAAGAATGATGAGAAAAGTAGCAAGGGTAAATAGCCATTAGAGCATGTGGTAGCTACCTCTCCTAG
This sequence comes from Pinus albicaulis, assembly GCA_034641835.2. Taxonomy (NCBI): domain Eukaryota; kingdom Viridiplantae; phylum Streptophyta; class Pinopsida; order Pinales; family Pinaceae; genus Pinus; species Pinus albicaulis. The sequence continues at coordinate 1,045,192,974 of CM076581.1, forward strand.
GCAAGGGGCCATGCTCTCTTCTCCGAAAGTGGCCAAGCTCCAGACATCAAGGAAAAGGGTGCCTAGTGTTGTAATTCCAAATGTTACTAGGGCCCACCGAAGCAAGGGAAAATTGCCAAAGAAGCCCATTGTCGAATTTCCCAAGAGGGGGAAGACTAAAAGAGCCACCCAAAGCAAAGGAAAGGAGAAAGAAGAAATCAGTCATGAAAAGGAGAGGGACTTCAACATAATTCAAATTCAAAGTGATGATAGCGACAATGAAGCCCGAATCCTTGAAACTCTCTTGATCAATAGAGAAAACCAAATTGATGCTTTAAGGACTAATCATGAGAGGGCTAGAAACTTCAATCACTTTTTGCAAGTTCAAAACAAACAGATGAGTGTCCATATGGTGGTTTATGAGACATGGGCCATCAAATACAAAAAGGAGGCCTCCAAAGCACAAGTGAGATTGGATGAACTCATGGGTGAGTTCGATGAGAGCGAAGATGAAAATCAGCCCAGGTGAAAGAAGCCAAGAACCATGGGACTCAAAAAGGCCCTTGAGAAACAAAAGGAAGAAGAAGCTACCCTTCTCCAATCTACCCCTCTCACTACATTGTTCACACAAGAGATAGAGAACAATCGAGAAGCATGGCTTGAGAGGATTAGTGATCACTTGGAAAACAAGTTGGAGAAGGAAAATAGAGACTTGGACCTTCAACGGAGGATGACTGGGCATTACAAGAAGCTGAATCAGTTTGCCCGACGGAAATTGAAGGCTACTCAGGAAAAACTCAAGGAGGCTAAAAGGAAGCGCCTGGCACCAAAATTGGGGAAAGACACCTCAAAGCTTCAAATTTTGGCCTCATCTTCACAGCATGTTTTTGAAAACCCTTGAGGGTCATGCTCGCCAAAATTGGGCAAAATTCGACAAATTTTGGTTTTTTTTCATTTTTTGGGTTTTTGGCTAAAACTCATGGGCATCGCCATTTCAGTTTGGGGCATCCTCAAAGGATGAAAATGGTATCATTGGATGCCATAGTTTCAGGGGCATATACTCAGTTATTTTCAGATCAATTGAAGATCATTTTCTCCCCCAAAATGGCGAAAAACACTCGCTTTTTCTACACTCTGCCCCGTTTATCAGCAAGGCCTATTTTTTGGGTTTTTACACGTAGGTCTATTTTTGGAGGACTTCTAGTGGCCATTTGGGAGAAAACAAAAAATTTTCGGAAAATAGACATTTAGAGCTTTCCAACGAGCCATCATGGGCATCGTTTCAACATCGGGAAGGCCTCCAAAAGTTGCTGGCAAGTCAAGGGGCTTTCTGCTGATGTATTTCTTGAGTATTTTTGTAAAAATTGAAGCTTTCAAAAGTGACTTTTCTTCATGTGCGTTTAGCTATTTTTGTACATGATTAGTTATGAAAATTTAATATATTTCCCTTTTCTAGAATTTTTGAGATATTTTATTAGATATTTTGTGCCTTGGGCTTTGCAAAGCCTCAAGGACAGAATCAGATATTTTGGATAGGCTAATGAGATTGCAAGTTGAACTAAGAGGTTTTCCTCACTTTGGCTTATATATTCCAAAGGCTTTAATTGTAAACAAGGCTGAAATTGATGAATAGAAGCAATATATGGTCATATAAGCTTGGAATAAACACTTGTCTCATGCTTTTGGATAGTTTCTTGGATGTTTTTGGATGATGAAAGAGGATTGTTGTTGGATTCCATGACTTGGTAGAATGGTATAGTGTCTCTCTCTCTATTTGTTTCTTAGTTTTTCATTCATAAATCCATGTTCTTGCTTATATAAGATAGTAGTAGTAAAGTCTGAGACATGCTCCTGAGGCACCTAAAATTTTCTGCTTATTTAGCTTCCATGTTTTCATTCTTAGTCACATTAAAGAACTTGCATGTTCTTAATAATCGCCAAGAATATTTCTGCTTGCTTGCTTTATGGTTTGTGTAGCAGCATGATCTACTTGTGAGGCCCTCATGACAGCGGCTAGCCATAGTCTAGCCTCTCTGAAACCTCTCTTTGATTGATTAGATTGTCATTTGTTGAACCATGGAGGTCTTGTACTGATCTTGCCCTTTCGCTAAAACTATGCAATCTTGCTTCAAAGTGCCCAATAGCTTGGAATACTATGTTTAGGTGTTCCTTCATAGTGATTTAAGTTGTTTGTTTGTCTTAAATGTATTTCCCCAAAGTTTGATAGCCATTTCCTAAAGTTAGAGAGTCATATATCTCTATGCATGGCTTGAATGTTTATTTCTATGCATTGATCAGTTTACAGATACATTTATCATGATTAATGGTTTTCCCTACCATGTTTATGTCAGCTATTAAACTAGTTATGTTTTAAATTGAAATCCTTTGTTCTTCACAAGTTTAATGTCCATCCCACTCCATTTTTCCCAAAGGTCCATTTTACCTCGAATCAAATCGGCCCTTCAACAACCTTGTATCACCATCTGAAAGCTTTCTTGACCTTTTCGACCCCATAGCCTAGTTAATATAACATCTTTTTTACCTATTTTAATCTTTGATCAGTTCATCCCTCACAACCTAAAAAACCAAAACCAAAAACATATTTCATAACTAGCCTAAAATCAAGAATACAATAAGCAAACACACAGATATCGCTTACGCAAATAGAGAGAGCCCTCTTTGAGTCTAGGAAGGCTAGGTCCTTGGGCTCCAAAGACTGGTTTGATGTTACACTGTCATTTGGCTTGCCAATCAACCAAATCATGGGACCCTAACATAATCGCGATCACGGTGGGACCTTGAGTGATAAACAAACTTAGATTCCCTAAACATTCCAGCAGCCTTAAGAATACTATCTGATTGACTTATCCTACCGCCCCCTAACATAGTGGCGATCACGGTGGGACCTTCCAAGTTAGTGAAAATCTAAGTACTCCTTAGTAACTCTCGAAGTCTCAATCAAAATTAGAAAACTCAAGTGTCGTTTGAAGAGTAGAAGCTAGCTCTTTCACCATATTAGCAAAATGATGATTTAGTTATAGGAAACTCTTCCAAACCTCATAGGCTACACAAAAACTCAGAAAACCCCAAAACATTCCCAGATTGGCTTTTCCCTAGTTATTGGTGGTGGACCATAGCTATATCTTTACAAAAAAAACAACCAAGTTCCACCTAGCGACTCCACTAGCCTCCAGTAGGCCTAAAAAATCCATAAAAAACCAAAAAATTCATAAACCATACCTTTCTGTTAACTCATCCTTTCCAAAACTTAAAACTGATGGTGCAAACTCTGTAAATCAGTGACAAACTAAGTATAACTTAGTGGTTCAGAATACTTCACCTAAACATAGGAGATAAACAAAAATAATCTTGCAAATAGAACCATTAGCTTGTCCAAAAAGCCTAACAAACTGTTGAAACCAAGTGAATCACTCTTCCTTGCAAGTCTTCATCTCAAATTTTGCTAGAAAACTTTTTCCCGAAAGCATCTTTGATAGTGTTGGTCATGGACCATAGTTCTGACAGAAATCCACCTGGCGACTCCACTAGTCCTCATTTTTTTTTTGACCATCCTTCACATTAGTAAACCCCTAGAGAGGCCATCCATCCGAAACAATCACAAATTACCATCCTCTCTCAACTCTAGATCCGAAATCTGGCTTCACGAAGAATCAACACCAGATCTCATCCAGACCCAAATCCCTCTATCATAGTAGATGACCCAGAGAAGATTCTATGGCAAGCTTCCGAGACTGGAAATTTAGCTACCGATAGGTCCATTCATAAAGCAAGATCAGTACCTAAACACCTCACAGCCTTGCAGGATTCCCCCTTTGACTTAAAATCAGCAAAAACCATTTTTAGAAGAAAGTCACAAAGTAAGGTAAACTTTGACGATCTTGAGCCCCTAGATCTACCATAGAGTCCTAGTGGAGAAGCGTCGCCTACTACACCTCCAGAATTTCAGCTTCTCCATCACTTTGTCTCCTACCACCCTAGATCTGCTCAAAATCAGATCACTAGCCCAAGTACATCTGCCACACCCATCCAAACCACTACTGTTCAAACCACCTCAACTCATCCTACAAGCCCTCATTTTGTACATCATCCATTAGCTCTCACCATGGCAGCCTGGTATGCACCCTTGGTGCTGCCACACCCTTTGGCCCCCTTACAAAATGCCTATCACTCCAAAATCCCGCACTTTACCGAAGTTGAGACTACCACAGCTCAACAACATGTAGATAGGATTAGCGATGCCTTTGAATACATGGAAATAGAAGACGAGACCATCAGAATGAGGATGTTCGCCCAAAGCCTGGGCGGAGAACCCAAAAAATGGTTTAAGAGCTTAGCTCCAAACAACATTCACGGTCTCCCAGAACTCTACCAAACCTTCATAAAAAAGTGGGAAATCTAAAAGAACCCCATTCACATCCTGTCAGAGTATAACAATCTAAAACGGGAAAATGGGGAAAGTGTCCAGGGATACTGGACTAGGTTCAACAGTGTGTATAACGCCCTCCTACCTCACTTCAAACCTCCACTTGGCTCAGCCTTGACAAATTTCCCCGAAGGCTTTGACCCAGAAATGACTTATCAACTAAGAGATAAGGATCCTCCTACCTTAGAGGAAATGCAAAAAGTGGCCATAAGTGCAGAAGCCAACTTAGCAGAAAAGAGAGCTAGGACTAGATCAGAAAGGAAAGTGACATACTAGGATGAGGTCTCCACTTCAGCCCCTTAGATTCTAGAATAGATGACTTGGTTAGATCCATGGAAAAAATGTGGGAAAAGATAAGTGAAAAGACCCCTCTTAGGGACAACCAGCCAAACCCTCCAAATAGAAATCGGAACCAAAATTTTAGGAGGGAACAGCCTAAAAAAAAACGAAGGGAAAGTGACCAACAAATTAGGCCACCCTTTACCGAAAATTATGTGGAAGAAGATGATAGGGATAAAGAACCCATTGATGAAAATCATTTGAACCTCATAGGTTCTGATAACGAGAGTGAGCTTTACCTCACAGAAGAAGAACAATCATTCTTCTCTCTGAATCAAGATGAAACCAACTATGAAGATCCTGAAGATCTTGCCATAGACTTTTAGAATGCCATAGTAGAAGCTCACAGGCAGTATGACCTTAGAAGAAGAAAAAACAAAGACAACTCCAAGAAAGGTAACTCAGACATAGCTAGAACCCCTGATACCATCCTTAAAAAAGCAGTGGATAGCAACAAAATCATGGTCAAGAAAACTGACCAAAACAAAGATAAAGTTATTCAAACAAGTCTTGGCTCAGATACTCCTAGTACCTCCACAAAGATTCCCGAGATGGTTGTGTCAAAAAAAATCCCGAAACAAAGTCAGCAAACTCAGAACATAGAGAAAGTCATGGCTAAAAAAACTGAAGCAAATCTGTCTAAACTACAAGCACCTTTTAGTTTTGAGGGAGAAATCGCCAAAATAAAGATTACCATGCCCCTCACTGAACTTATCGCCCAAAGTTCTTATAAATCCCAAGTGTTAAAAGTCCTGAATATAGGAAATGATGTAAACACCCTTAATCTAGCTAATGAAACTCCTGAAGTGTTGTTTGGTCCAAAAATATAAGGAAAATTCCAAGAAGGAACCACTCTTCCCTTTTACATCAGTCTAAATATCCATGACCAAATCCTACACAATGCCATGCTAGATTCTGGGGCCTCGCATAATCTCATGCCGAAGGTTGTGATGGAAAGACTAGGCCTAGAAATCACAAGACCATATAAAGACTTATATTAATTTGATTCAAGAAGAGTCAAATGTCTAGGCTTGATCAAAGATCTTTGTTTAAGTTTGGCCCAGGTACCTGAAAAACACCTGATCATGGATATAGTGGTTGCAGACATCCCTCCCAAGTATTGAATGCTTTTATACAGATCTTGGGGAGCTAAGCTTCAAGGGAATATTCAACTTGATATGTCCTATGCCACTATTCCTGTGTTTGACCAAACTAGAATAATCTATCGGGAGTCACACATGGAATATATGATCAGCAGTCAAGAAAGGCCAGATAACATCCCGATGTACTCCTTGCATTCTGATCTGAACTCTTTCATTTTACACACTGATGAGGACATTGAAGAACAGTCAGAAAGATTTGAAGCAAACTTAGACCCACCACATCAGCTACCCCAAGTTCTCTATGATGAACTAGACATTCAAAATTACCATGATCATGAGCAGCTATGTCTTGAGAAAAGAGAGTGTGTTCCTTTTGAAACAGGGATAGAGCAAGAAGCACAAACCATTATGTACTATCAAGAAAATTTCTCAAACCTTAGGCAAACATCTGCAGTAACATCAGATTTTTTTTTTCAGAAAAGAAGCATTAGAAGACTTGCATATCACAAACCTCTTTGGAACTCAGGGGCAGGTAATTTTAATGTTCTTACCATACCTTAAGGATTTTCCATCACTTAACTCTACCCTTTCAAATGAAACCTTGATTGTAGCCATAACAGCTCAAAATCCAGAAAAAATGCCTAATAAAATTCTTATGAAAGGATATGACGACTGCAGTCCAAATATACCTGAGTTACTTGAACTGGCTAACATTCTGTCACTCCACCAAAGACTTAGAACTGCTATAATTTGCAATCTTGTTCAAAATACTACTTCTTATAGAGAAAACAATGAGAAAAACTATGCCACTGCCATCACTCCTAGAAACAACTTCGACAAAAGAAAATACAAAATTCTGACCCAAACAGTAATAGTCAAAGATAAAATAGCTGGTCATAGGATCTGTTTTGATTTTAGAAACACTAATACACACCCTTGTGACATAAATTTTATCCTTCTTGCCCAAAACCTTGATAGACCAATGATAAGTGCTTTTAATCATATGTCTTTTCAAGATGATTTTTCAGGTTATAGCCAAATGATTCCTTTACAAAGCGAACAACTCAAAGAATTTTTCAAATATGCTGGAAGTAGTCCCATTTTCAAATCCATATTTTCAAAACCACCAGATATCAAAAATATGCTTCTAAAAGCCATGTTTCTGGTCCTGAATTTTTTCATTTTGATGTACCTTGATGATGTCATCATATACTTCAAAAATGACAAAGAATATCTGCATTATTTGAAAAATATGTACAACAAACGAAGGAGTGGAAATCAGAGGTATAAGGAGGTACAACGGGAAGATACAGGGTTGTTTAGAGATTCATGCATGAATCCTTATGTCATGCTTGAAAGAGAAAATTTTCCAAATTTTTCTTTTCAAGAGTTGAGTGGACCAAGAGCAGTAGGAGATCCTTATGAGGATAAGATGCTTAAGTTTCGCCATTTCCAAGATTTTTGAGTCAAAACTTTTTCAATCATTGTATATACCATTGTTTGAAGAATAAATCAAAAACAAAAAATTCAAAAACAATAGAAAAATAGAAAAAGAGGGTTGTTTTGAAAAATATAAAGAAAGCCCCATGTTCCAAAAAATAGTCATTCTAAAAGCGCGCAAGTCTAAATGCCGCTACTAGTGCTCAAATTTCTTGTTCAATTATCTAGCCTAATCATAACTGGACATGTTTTAAATTTATTTGCTGATAAGTTAGTGAGATGAAAAGATAGTCAACATTGTGTAAGCTTGACTTATCAAAGAGAGTAGATTAGGAAAAGATACTGGTTCCACATGCTCAAAACAGAACCAAAGAGGAAAGCAGGGATGAAAAACAAATTGTGTATCCGAGCCTTGTTTTTCTAGATTTCATTTTATGCAAAATAATATATGTGTGCAGCTTGTCTTTTGTGCCACAAGTACATGACAAATCAGACTGTCTAATCCTGATTTGGTCATTTTTCAATTTCATGTTTTAGATTAGAGAATAAAATCATGTCAAACAGCTTAACCTTGATAGTTGATCTAGCATAGGTAGAGAAGCAAAGGAGTTCATCAGCTTAATCTGAACTCCTGGTGGATATACGTGTTGAAATAGATAGTGTCATTTTTCAAAAATACTATGTCAAAGGGTCGCTAGTCCAAATGCACCCAAAAGAAGAAAAAATGTTAGGAAATATAGTGGGGTAGGTAGAAATATCATGGATGCTAATCATGCTGTCAATTTTCAGAAATAGCATCAAGGAAGAAAGATATTTGCACCAATGGATAAAGGCACTGGTCTTCAAAGAACCGAGATCTGAAATTTTGGACACCTCCTGAAAAGGAGCTGCCCTCCCCAAATGGAACCACTATTAGTTATCAGTATTTTTCACCCGTTGATGATGACTAGTTGTTAAAACCAAGTTTTCTAGCAGCTGATCCCCAATATGTCAAATTTGTCAACTAGAAAACACCCATAAACATTTTTTCCCTCCTAACCTTTTCAATCAGCCCATGACGAGATAAAACCTCATTGTCAAGCCCTACCTAGCCTCAGCTATATAAGCTTGTCCATCAGCTCCAAAGAGAATAATCCAAATCTGTCCAAAAAGTCTCCCCTAAGTTAGGTAGTGGCGCTTTAGGCGATTTTCCCTTAGCAAACTATCCTAAAGCCCAAAGAACCTCTATCTATTATCAACTAGTCCTAAGAGACCTTCCTATTCTGAAAATAAAGTTTGGTTACACCCTTAAGTTGCACCACTAACAAGCCTTGAAGTCTCAGCAATACATATGCCACAGGTCAAGCTGATATTAGATAGATGTACAAGTGTTTCAATGTATTTGTCAAAGAGAAGAAGTATACTAGTGTTCCAGAAGACAGTAATAAACTCAACATGAGAAGACAACTGCTTCTCATGTGGTTTTGAGCTTAGAATGCAAGTACTAGATAGAGAGTTATTTAAATAAGCTCCTGCAATGATTTATGAATAGCAGATACTGGTCAAGTTGCTTGTGATGTCTAAAGAGGCACGAAGGTATCTAAAAAGCAGAATTACATGTCTCAGAGAAATTCCCTTCATGTCATATTGTCTATTTATCACTTTTGTTTGCTTAAGCATGAATAGACAGTCAAAGGGAAAGATGACACTGCTTGAAAGCAGATGAAATGACATTCACTGTGTTAAAAATCCTCCAAGCATGAGCAGAGGGTTGAAAGACTGTAAAAGCTCCTCCAAACATGAGCAGAGGGTTTGGAAATGTGATAAAGGCCTCCTTCATCTAATAAGCAGAGGGCCGGGGATAGAGATTGATTATAGGGTTTTCACTAATTGAAAGGCAGATTTTAAGTGCAGTGGGAAAGCAACTGAAGGCTTATGGATAGAAAAATGGTGTTAAAAACAGAGGGAAAGCAGTGGTACCATGATAATCCAAGAGGATTGTTTCTCCTTCTATCAGAGATATCCTTCAAAGGTAATTTGAAGCTAAAGTGAACCAAGCCTGGACAGTTTCATCAATGGGAAGAAAGGAATATAACACCATGTTTCAAATTTAGAACAACATTAAGAGAAATGAAACATGATGTTGTCACAGATAAAAGCCTCTTGTGGACATATGAACAAAACCTGCTAAGGTATGTAATCTCATTAAGAGTTTCCAAAGGTATTTCTCCTTTATCAACAAGCATGAAATCTAGTCATTGTTCCTTTGAAAAACAGAGTTGAAATTAGTTGAAATTAGCTGGGTTTAACAGAGGCCCAAGAGTGATGTTGATGTTCAGAAATTTTATTTTTCCTGTCCATGAGGATATTTTTCAAAAAACTCATCAAAATGGACAAAAAGGTAACCTAAGCCTGGTTTTTGAAGGAGGCTTTGCAAATATACACATAGGTTCATCAATATAAAGAAAGGATATGGAAAGTGTTTTGAATCCATAAACAACAGTCAAAGCAAATGGAGCATGCCACTGTCACAAACAAAGGCTTTTTCCTTATGAAAACATGGAAAATACCTTGTTGTTGCATTTGATTGAAGAAGAGGTTTTTAAGGAGTTCATGTTGACAAACAGAGGATTTTAAAACCTAGGTGAATGAAACAGAGTTTTCAACCACAGTCAAAGAGGAATATCATGCATAACATGCATCTATAATCATCAACATGGTTTTGAGCAAATTTTCTTGTAAGGGACAGATATAGGCAAACAATGAAAAATAGTTTAGCCTTAAGATGATTTCTTCACTTAGAGAAAGGTCATATTTATGAAAGCCTTCAAGCAACCTCCATAACACTTTATTATCAACATAAATTGGAAAGGGCCCCCTTTGGCGTTTTAAAAATCATTTGAGTTTCGTTATAACAAAGACAGTTTTCAAAAAAGGTGTTGAAACCCTCACAAAGCAAGTTCAAAAAGTTTGTCGACTTTAAGGGGAGCTATAGACCATTTCAAGGCCCATTTGAAAATTTCAAAAACATAAACGAGTGTTCATAATCACTCTCATAGCTGCTCACTAGACCGAAGAGGCATTTCAAGCAAATTTGTAGAGTTTTCAGGCTTTTAAGCCCACGCGGCGCGCCTAGAAAAGTGCATGGCGCATTCAGAAGCAAAAATACACGGAGGTTATACTGTGGCCGGCATGCCTGTAGTGGCACGAGGTGCGCCTGTGCGCGCGGTCACCACTACCCAAATGCCAACTCGACACCTTGTTCATTACGCGACGCTCCTCCATTTAAACGTGCCGCGCCTATTTGAATGACCAAAACGCCTTCAAAAGGTCTTGAAACCTGCTCAACTCATCAAGCAAGAGCCACAAGCCATCCTCAAGGTATTTTTTATGGCCCCTTGGTGCATTCGAATTTCTAAAGAGGTGATTGATGCCATGTTATTCAAGACTAAAACAGTGATTGAAAAATGGAATTCTTGGTAGGAAATCGAGGTGATTTGTCACTGTATTGACAAAAATTGTTACAGTAGGAGGCCAGGGTGTGTTTATATTAGTTTAAAAAGGCCTAAACTTCCTTCAAAACAAAGTAATGAACCATATGCTAATGACTAGACAAAAAGCACAATGGTAGAGGTTTTCAAATTGTTGAAGGTGTCCTAACAGTGATAAGACAAAACTAACCTTTGTCAGCAAAGTCTAAGGTGAAAACAATGTTATAAGGTGGAAGCAGTGTTTGTAAGATAAACACAGTGTTTGTAAGGTGAAAATAGTGAGCCTAATTTGAAAACAGTGGTCATAGTCTGAAAGCCTTGTCACTTCAAAAGTGTCCCTTTGAATGGTGAAAGAGAAAAACTCTGTCCAACCACCAGATTTCCATAAAACAGAGTACACTATGAAGATCCTTTGAATCAATTTGAGGGTGTTTTTGTTTACCTTTGTATAAGAAACAATGAACATCAGAAGAGTGTTTGATTGGGGAAGGGTGTTTTGTTTTTGTCTAAATACAAGGCTTTTTTGCTTCTTTCAAAACACAAGGAGATCTTTGTTCTAACAAAAAGCCACAAATACCTTTTTCCAAATTACCTTACCCAAGCACAATAATCAATTGATTGTTTTCTTTTCATTTGACAAAAACTTGTTGTTTGGCATAAAAGAGGACAAATCACTGATTTAGAAAGAGCAGAAAGTTGGTGTTGGAGGACTATTCCACAACACATTTGAAGCAGCTTGTCTTGGTCAAACAGTGACTGACAAGGAGGACAGGGTGTGTGCTTGAGAAACATTCCAAAAGCCATTTGAGACAGCTTGGTGTTGCAAAGAAAATTCAAAACAAAATGCCTCTCAGGAAAGACAGTAGGAGTGGCCTTCACAGGAGGTTTGAGCCTGTTTCCACTGAAGAAGTAAATGCTCATCCATCAGTCCTTTTTAACTTCCGTGAGGTTGAGTATCTAAATTTTTTTCAAAGAGTGCAAGAGGTGAAGAGTTATTCCCCTTTGACACATATTTGTGCTTTGAGGTTTCAAGAGAAGCACTTTCAGCTGGCAGGCCTAGATTTCAAATTCTCACCAAGGTCCATTTCCAAGGCCACCAAAATCTCTTATGTCGGGGAGAAGTGGTTTAAACAAAGCCACCCGGACTCAGAACAAAACAAGCCTTTTTTGAAGCCTGAGCATAGAGATTCTTGTCCATCCATTTTTCCCTTCTCATATTTATTGACTAGTTACGCCCCCCTCATGAAGATAATCATGAAATACTTCACTTGCGAAGGAAGATTCTCCTGAGTCTATGCCTATCATATCCGATTGCTCATGCATTTCACGAGGGCCAAATTGTAAAATCTCCCTTTCATCCCACATAGAAGTATTGAGAAAATGGCCTCCACTGTTTAGAAAAAGCCTCCTTCTCAGCAGACAGCCTGCCTCTTCCATCACTCCCTCATCAAGGTTATCATTCTTCATCAGCTTGAGAAGAAGGAATTCTCTTGGGATACTTTCATCACACATCCGGATTTGCCACTGTCCCTTCATTTCGTACATCTCCTTCACCTTCCACTCACCATCCTTCACCTTCTTCAAGCAAACCTATTGCCAAGAAGCTCAAGTTTCCCATTGAACAAGCAAAAGAGCATGATGAGGAAGGAGAGCATGAGCAGAAAGAGGAAGGTGATGATGAGCAGCATCATGATGAAACAGGGCAGCAAGGGGAAGAAGAACAAAGTAAGGTAGAACAGCAAGGGGAAGAAGGGCATGATGAAGAGCCACAGCATGATGAACAACAGACTCCTGGGCATGATGAAGAGGAGCATGATGATGAACAAGCGCAACACAGTGATGGTGAGCAACCTCATGATGAAGAAGGGCATGATGAACATGTGCAGCATGATGAACAGAGGCAGCCACAACATGATGAACAAAGGCAACCACAACATGATGAACATCAGCCTCATGATGATGAACAGAGGCAACCACATGATGATGAACAACAGCCCCATGATGATGAACATCAGCTTCAAGAAAAAGAACAACAGCCTCATAAAAAATAACAACAGCATGATGAAGAGATGCAACACGGTGAGGAGGACAGCCCTCAAAAAGAAATGCAAAAAGATAGTCAAGGCATCCATGAATAAATCCAAGACAGTGGCAAGAATGATGAGCAAAGTAGCAAGGGTAAAGAGCCATTAGAGCATGTGATAGCTGCCTCTCCTGGGCAAGGGGCCATGTTCTCTTCTTCGAAAGTGGCCAAGCCCCAGACATCAAGGAAAAGGTTGCCTAGAGTTGTAACTCCAAATGTTACTAGGGCCCTCCAAAGCAAGGGAAAATTTCCAAAGAAGCCCATTGTCGAATTTCCCAAGAGGGGGAAGACTAGAAGAGACACCCAAAGAAAAGGAAAGGAGAAAGAAGAAAGCAGTGATGAAATGGAGAGGGAATTTGACATAATTCAAATTCAAAGTGATGATATCGACAATGAATCCCAAATCCTTGAAACTCTCTTGATCAATAGAGAAAACCAAATTGATGTTTTGAGGACTAATCTTGAGAGGGCTAGAAACTTCAATCACTTTTTGCAAGTTCAAAACAAACAGATGAGTGTCCATATGGTGGTTTATGAGACACGAGCCATCAAATACAAAAATGAGGCCTCCAAAGCACAAGTGAGATTGGATGAAATCATGGGTGATTTCGATGAGAGCGAAGATGAAAATCAGCCCAGGCGAAAGAGGCCAAGAACCATGGGACTCAAAAAGGCCCTTGAGAAACAAAAGGAAGAAGAAGTTTCCCTTCTCCAATCTACCTCTCTCACTACATTGTTCACACAAGAGATAGAGAAAAATCGAGAAGCATGGCTTGAGAGGGTTAATGATCACTTGGAAAAGAATTTGGATAATAGAGACTTGGATCTTCAATGGAGGATGACCGGGCATTACAAGAAGCTGAATCAGTTTTCCCGGCGGAAATTGAAGGCCACTCAGGAAAAACTTAAGGAGGCTAAAAGGAAGCGACCGGAACCAAAATTGAGAAAAGACACCTCAAAGCTCCAAATTTTTGCCTCAAATTCACAGCATGTTTCTGAAAGCCCTTGAGGGTCATGCTCGCCAAAATTGGGCGAAATTCGACAAATTTTGGTTTTTCGTTATTTTTTGGGTTTTTGGCTAAAACTCATGGGCATCGCTATTTTAGTTTGGGGCATCCTCAAAGGATGAAAATGGTATCATTGGATGCCATAATTTTAGGGGCATATACTCAGTGATTTTTATATCAATTGAAGATCATTTTCTCCCCCAAAATGGCGAAAAACACTCGCTTTTTCTACACTCTGCCCCGTTTATCAGGAAGGCCTGTTTTTTGGGTTTTTTCACACAGGTCTATTTTTAGAGGACTTCCAATGGTCAGTTCGTAGAAATTTTTTTTTTCTTCAGAAAATAGACATTTAGAGCTTTCCAACGAGCCATCATGGGCCTCATTTTGACATCGGGAAGGCCTCCAAACGTTGTCGGCAAGTCAGGGGACTTTCTGCTGATGTATTTCTTAAGTATTTTTATAAAAATTGAAGCTTTTAAAAGTGACTTTTCTTCATGTGCGTTTAGCTATTTTTGTACATGATTAGTTATGAAAAGTCAATATATTTCCCTTTTTTAGAATTTTTGAGATATTTTATTAGATATTTTGTGCCTTGGGCTTTGCAAAGCCTCAAGGACAAAATCAGATATTTTGGATAGGCCAATGAGATTGCAAGTTGAACTAAGAGGTTTTCCTCACTTTGGCCTATATATTCCAAAGGTTTTCATTGTAAACAAGGCTGAACTTGATGAATAGAAGCAATATATGGTCATATAAGCTTGGAATAGACACATGTTTCATGCTTTTGGATAGTTTCTTGGATGTTTTTGGATGATGAAAGAGGATTGTTGTTGGATTCCATGACTTGGTAGAATGGTATAGTGTCTCTCTCTTTGTTTTGTTTCTTAGTTTTAATTCATAAATCCATGTTCTTTCTTGCTATAAGACAGTAGAGAAAAGATTTGAGACATGCCCTTGGAAGCACCTCAAATTTCATGTTTCTTTGTAGCTTCCATGTTTTCTTCATTCTTAGTCACATTAAAAAATCCTTGATTGCTCTTTAATAACTCAAAAATATTGTTTTCTTGTTTCATTTATGGTTTTATGCATGCTAAGTATGATTCAAGGTATGCCCTGCTTACTCATGGCTAGCCATAGCTCCACCTTTGAACCCTCTCTTTGATTGATTATATTGTCATTTGTTGAGCCAAGGAGGTCTTGTACTGATCTTTCTCTTTGCCTAAAACTATGCAATCTTGTTTCAAAGTGCCCAATAGCTTGGAATACTATGTTTAGGCATTCCTTCATAGTGATTTAAGTTGTTTTTTTGTCTTAAATGTATTTCCCCAAAGTCTGATAGCTATTTCCTAAAGTTAGAGAGTCATATATCTCTATGCATGGCTTGAATGTTTATT
The DNA here is from genome assembly GCA_034641835.2 of Pinus albicaulis. Taxonomy (NCBI): domain Eukaryota; kingdom Viridiplantae; phylum Streptophyta; class Pinopsida; order Pinales; family Pinaceae; genus Pinus; species Pinus albicaulis. The sequence goes on from CM076581.1 coordinate 1,045,208,233, forward strand.
TCTATGCATTGATTAGTTTACAATTACATTTCTCATGATTAATGGTTTGCCCTACCGTGTTTATGTCAGATATTAAAATAGTTATGTTTGAAATCCTTTTTTCTTCACAAGTTTAATGTCCATATCACTCAATTTTGCCCAAAGATCCATTTTACCTCGAATGAAATCGGTCCTTCAACAACCTTGTATCACCATCTGAAATATTTCTTGACCTTTTCGACCCTGTTATCACTCAAATTTTCCTTGAAGTTGTTGGGAAGAGGAAACAGGTCCGAGGTAACCACAAACCAACTTTTAGGTACAGAATCTAGCCAATCTATACCCAGAGAGGGCTCTCTCTGTATAATTTAGCTTTGTTTTAGAAAATATCAGGCTAGTTATAAAGTCCAAGGGTTGTGATTGAATTTGGGTGGTGGAATTCAATAGCTGAGGGTAAGATTGAGTAATTTAGGCCATTGGGCTAATGGAGTCAAAGAGGATAACTTAACTGGATTAAGTCTCTTAACAAAAGATGGTTTCACAGGGCAAGATAATCAAATAGGGAACAATTATAGATCTTAAAGTGAATGGGATGAACTCAAATGGATGAAGGGAAATTAAGAATCCTTCAACACATTTGAAAGAGGGAAATTGAGTAATTATTAACAAAGAGCAATTAATTATTCTTTTTTAAATAATAAAAAATGCTTAAACCAGAAAAACGGGAGAAATTAAGAATTCATTGTTTAAACTAGTTTAGAAGAAAACATTTAGAACAATAATGATTAAAATCAGATTACACTTAAGCACTTTCTGATTTATTCTTTTTCATTAATCATTCAAAAATGAAACACAGATGATATAATAGACAAATATAAAGACTTGAACACATAAGAGAAATATGACTTATTGATCCGTAGTTTGACACATGAATCCTGTAAAAAGTCTTTTGCATCAATTCCTCATCCAGCTAGCCACACAAGATTTCTCCAATAACACTTTATTCCAAAATATTCAATGTTACAACAAAGTTTAAAAAATCCACCCCCAAAATACTTCCAAGAGTGAAGTATTTATACAAATTCTAAACTAAAATATCTTGAAAAAATATCAAGATTAGTTCACAAATCTCTCCAACTGTTTTACATAAATAGAACTTAAGTAAAGGAGACTCAAACTAATGCATCTATTTGGCACTATTTTTTATGGATAGGTGATGACAAAGAGGAGAATTCAAATTTGATCCAGCTCTTAGTTGATGATGAGGCATCCAAGTCACTAACTACTTTCTTTCTTTGTGCATTTTGCTCCAACAATTCTGCAAACTTGGGGTCCAATGATATCTTTTTATTTCTCAATCCGTAATAGATATGTAAAAAGTGAAAGAGGTTATTGTAGATAAATATGTTTGTGAGATAAACCTCTTTCATTTTCCTAAAATTCCTCTCTATTTGTGCACAATAGGCTCTGCAAGAATATGTGTAAAACAGAGTTTTCCAGAGTCTGAAAAATAGCCTGTAAAGATGTGCATGTATCTCTCATTTGGAAATCACTGTGCAAAACATGAGATAGGTTTTTGTAGATAGGTCTCTTAGGAACAAAAAAATCCTTCATTTTTGTATGATTTATTTCGTATTGGCCACAATCTTCTCTGCAAAATGATGACTTAACTAGAATTTTCTGCAAAACGTTCTTTCCAACATTGTTTAATATTTCCAAAACCATAATAGCTGTTAGAAAAGTGAGAGAGGTTTTTGTAGATGGTCCTCTTAAGAACATAAAACTCCTTCAGTTTTGAAAAATTCATCTTGGATTGATCACAATAGTTTATGCAATATAATGAATAAAGCATGAAATTTCTGCAAAAATGTTCTTTCTTGTTGTGTTTTTCATCTTTTCACCTTTTTGTTCTTTTAACTGTTTTATTTTCACTTTAGATAAACTTCAATGTTTGTGAAAGAATTTTCATCTCTTGTTACCATTTTACTGCCTCTATAATTAATTTTACTGTTTACCTTTGACTGCTCTATAACTTCATTTTAACTTTCACTCTGACTTTTACCTGATACACTTTAACCACTGATACTCTTTAACTGTTATACTCTCTAACCTTTGTTTATCCTTTTATCCTCCTTTATCATGAATTACTATAGTACATAATAAAAAATTCATGGAAGGATAATTTTACAAAAGTTCAAACATTTCTTTCCACTATTTAGCTTCCGGTATTCTGGTTCTTTGCAGCGGTAAAAAGTTCGAAGAGGATTTTCACTGAGAACAAGGTTTTTAATTTGGAAATCCCTATCTACTAGAGGCAGATAGTATAAATCTCTGTGAGGGGCATTCAGGGGTGCGAAATTCAAAGCCACGGGAATTTCCATTGCTGGTTCTTGTGGATTCATAAATGAATTGCGGGTTTTGACGAAAAAAGAGCATAGTCACAGGTTGGGGAAGGCAATTGCAATTGAGGAATGAATTAAAGACCAGTCTTAAACTCTGCTTCAGTTTTTCGTGTAGAATTTAAAACAAAAGCCAAGTTTTTACAGAGTTTAACGGGAACTAAGGTAAATACCTGTTTTCCGGGAAATAAACAGTGACTAAACAAGTGTTGGCTATGGCGGATGAACTATGGATTACTCGACTGCAATTTTCTTCAGCAAGGCCACAGTTGGAAAACTTTGATAGTTGATTTCGAAATTCGTTGCATGGGACACTGGTCACTGCGTGAAATAATGAAAATGACGCAGGTTCTTTGTTTTATTCACAAATTCAAAGGTTGGCGGATTTTTTATTATTTTAATGGATGACGTCAACAAGTATGGTGGTTTCGTCACGGGAGGTAAGCGGTAAGTGATTTCCATCGCATCGATTTTGGGGAAAGGCGGTTTTTAGCAGGCGAGCGATTCCATACGATGAACGACGTGTGGCGCGGCACTGTTCAGAAAACCGCTTGGCCATCGCGCGTTATCGTTCAGACGATGATGGCCAGAAATATTGATAATAGCCGTAAATCTGAGATTAGTCGATCGGACGGTCGTCGGGAAAGGAAGATGACAAGGAATTAACTGGCGGGCCCGACGTAATTTATTATGAAATAATCGCATCGGGGGAATTTTGATTGGTGGATTAGGTTATTAATTAACCATGGGGGTTAATTAATCCCTTTATACGGTGGAGTATCGATTTTTTTTATTAATTGGAAATTCAACCAATTAATTAAATTTATATGGTTATTTTTCAACCAACGAGCGGGATATTATTATTTGGGAATTTTATTATTAAAATAATACGGGAAAAGGGAAAATTTACATAGGGATTAAATAATAAGTTAAAAATTAATATGGAAATGAATAAAAAGCGCTAAGTGTAAAACATTAGATTAATGTATTTAACTTATGCTTGAATAAGAAGGGTTTTTATGAAATATTGCATAATTTTTCTAAGTAAAATAGGATTTTACTTAGGAAAAGATTTTTTAGAAGTAAATGAATGCCATGGAATGATTTTAAGTACTTAGGCTTTTCCAATTATTGGGCCGAGGGTCTGGTCCCTCAAAAAGTCAAGGAAATGCCTTGAGCCCCTTTAATTTTCAAATGCCTTAGTACTTAGGGGAAATTAGTGAAATTTTTAGGGAAAAATGAGCAGGGAAGTTAATAATCTGACTTTGCTTTGTTTGAAATTCTTCCAGTATAGTGTCTGCCTTTGCACTTGTGATGAAAGTAAAGATTTAAGACTTCTAGAATCATTATCCATCACATGTAATTCTGCAACATCATCTACCTACCCTACCTACTTTACCCTACCATTTTTTCTTCTTTATTAGGGTGCACTTAGACTTGCAAATCCTCATCACACTTTTTCTTTTACATTTGGAAATCTATCTAATTCTATCCTTATTACATCCAAGGGCTCAGATCAAACTGTTGAGCTCCTTTTATTTACTCTACCTATCTACTTATCTTCCAAGATTAAATAGTTTGGTCAGATTTTATTCTCTATCTCTAAAACATAAAATTGAAAGATGAACTAGCCAAGCTTAAGTTGTTTGACTGTTCATAAATTGTGGCAGAGAATACAAGTTGCACACAATTTTATTTATTACATAAGAGCAAAAGGTAGTGGCATTTAGACTTGCACACTTTCCTTGGCCTTTCTTTTGGTGGGGTTCATTTTATTTTACTTTTTTGGCCATTTTTTTATTCTTTTCACCCTTTGATTTTTCTTTTAGAGTATACCCTCTTTACATTTTTTAAATTTTTTGATTTTTTTTTACAATATGAAAAACTTTGCAAAAAAGGAAGGTATGAACATATTACATAGCCCATCAAGTCAATCATGATATATGACACCCATTGGTATAGGAGCATAACACTGGCTCCACTTGGGGATGGCTTTTCCTGGTGAAAAGTCAAGAACAGCAGGTCAGTTGCCCTCAGAATGATTTTGACTGAACCATGGAATATTCTTCTACTTGTTGCTTTATTGTATGTATGACAGTAATACTTCTAAAGCTTAGGGCCTTCTCCTCGAGCTTCAACTCTAGCAAGTTACTATCCACTCAAAACTTAAAACTTTGTTTCCCAATTGGAAATATTCTGCTTTGGTCCAATCCCAAACATGCATTTGCTGTGGCTGAAAATCTTGAATTGAATATAGTCCTTTTTCTGCAACCTGAAATCTGATCTGAAACTAAAACAACACACAAAAATTTTCAAACCAACTTAATGAAAAACTAGCTGAAAATTGAAAACTAAAAAAGAAAAAATGCTCAAAATCCTGAGCTTATTAGCACTCATCTACCTACTCAATCTACTGTTCAACTGCTAGTTAGGTAAAATGAAATAGCCAATGCAACCATTCAAGCATTATGTACTTTGATAGATTTTGTTGCATTTTCTTGTTGATTATCAAAATTGTACTTCTGCAACCTATTAAAAACTTGTCAACAAATGAGAGGATAAGGAAACACTTGATTTCCTTTGTTGACTCTAGAAACTGTACAAAAGGATCTTCCAAAATATATACACTGATGTTTAACTGATCTAAACAGTTGTACATCTGTTCTGGATGGCCTCCATGCCATGAATCTGAACTGTTATTTTCGTCTTAATCTCCCTACAAACTTTCAGACAAAATTTCTGATGATATTCCTACTGATTGTAATGTTTGACTGTTGAATCCTTTATCATCTTGACTCTGAAAATCATAGTTAGTTAATAGAGGAATGCTTTGAAAGCCTTCAATATTCGACATATCTGCTATTGGATCTTGAAAAACTTGGGAAAATGGCTGCAACCTATAGCATATAGGTTTCCATGAGACTTCATAAACTTCAACAAGTTTCTCATACTTTTCATTAAATATGTTATACCACATTTCCTTTAAAAGATGAAATGGTTCAAAACATAGTGGTATGAAACTTTCTTGTGTCATTTGATTATTTATTTCAATGGGAACTGATAACTGCAATTGTGAAACTGAAAAATCTTGATCAATAGTTTCATTATCTTCTTTGTTGTCAATCATAGTTCCTAAAGATTGCTGATTATTGATGGCATGAAAGTTGTCTCTAATGAACTGAAATGAAGTAAAACAAAGAGGTAAAGAATCTTGACTTATTTCCACATTTTCTATTTTTTCTTCCTGACTTTCATGGTTTATCTGTATTGGTTGATCACTGTCTTCAATCTGCTGAAACTGAGTTTCTTCATCCCACAAAGTAGCTTGTGATTGCTTTGTAAAGTTAGCTTGAGTTTGGAGAACATAACTATCATCATAATGATCATACTTAGGCAAATAATCAAAAGAAGGAATGTCATCAAACATACACATTAGATCAACAGATTCCTCTTCCTCATATTAATCTGTAAATTCATTTTCTGATCTATGATAATTGGAATTAAGAGGAATTTTTTCATGGCTATCAACCTCTTCTATTTCTTCATGGTGATTTTGAATAAAAAATTCATCTTTCATAGTGATCTCATATTTTCTTTCATCCAATTTTCTTACCAAAAAGCTGAGTTTTACCTCTGCAATGTGTTTCTTTTCCTCTTCTTCTGCTTTCAACTTTTCCTATTTGATTTGGAGATTAAATTCCACATCAACTGCAATGTTATGCATCTGTACAAGTATATTTGGATCTCTTTCTCTTAACCGAAATTCTATTTCTGGATCAAAGGCACTTGGATAATGCAAGAGAGCTGAATCATGAGGAGGTCTAATATTTTCTGGCATTGAATAGTAAACTTGATTAAATCTGTCAGGAAATTGTTGTATTGTTTCATTTGAATGTATTTTTAATTGATTATATTCTTCCATGATCACAAAATTATTAACTTTGATTATCCATCTATCAAGGAAAATTTTGATAAACTGTTGGAAATTTGAGATGCTAGCATTAAGCAGATTTTTGAACCAATTCTTTATTCTATTTTGCAAAGAAAGAGAAAAAAGTTTGATTTTAACATCATCTTCATCAATCTCAAATAAATCCAAATAATTCTCAAAACCTTGAATATGTTTTTGGGCAGTGATACCATTCTCTCAATCAAATCTAGGAAGATACTTGTAGTATTTGTTTGGAAAATCATGGAGTATAGGAGGTAAAATAAGGGGCTTATATCTATCTGGAAATTTATATGGCACAGGGATATATACAGGGATTGTAAGATCAATCTTGATTATTTGAGGCTTTTTAATTGGATAATGATCATCACTAGATTCATAAGAAAGTTTCTCAAAGAGATTAGGAGAATTATTACTTACAATCTTCAAAGGAAAATAATTAAAAACTAATCTAAGATCTTCTATAAAATACAATATACATTGAAAAACTTTCTTAATGAGAAAGAACATAATCTCTTGGATTAAGATCCAAGTTGAAAGCCTGATCTTTCCATATTGTTCTTTGAGGTTCATTCCTCCAGTGGAGTCTTGATTGTGAAATTGAGTTGGAGTTGCCGGGTGGATGATTTTAACCTTTGTGTGTCTAATCACTGTCCACCATCATAGATCAGATCTGGACCTATAAAATATTTCTGAAGAAAAAGGTTAGTCTTCCCCAGCAGAGTCGCCACTATGTTACTGTTAGAAAATTCATTCTCTAAAGTCAGAAAATTGTTAATCTGATTGTCATTTACAAACACTTGCCAATTCTTAAATTTGTTTGGTATAGCAGGCCTGTTTGTAATCTCAGCTGTGAATTGATGATTAGGTTCGAAAGGTAATTTACAAGTGCTATCAAACATTGCAAGACTATGAGCATGCAAATTTTGTTTTCTTAGTATTTTGGCAAGCTAAGCCTGTAGAAAAGTATTGAGAATCTCTACAACTGTTCCTCTATATTCTCTTAATCTGGGATCTTTTGTCAAATATTCACCATTGATCTGTTGAATGATTAAATCAAAATCTCCTATGACAGATACTCTAATTGCCCCTAAGTTTTTGACAAGTTTAAGCCCTAACAAAAGAGCTTCATATTCTGCCATATTATTAGTGCATTTAAAGTTCAATCTGTAAGCATGGCCTTCAGCATGATCATTTTCAAGGTTATGTATCCAAATTCCAGCTCCTGCTCCTAACTTATTAACTGAACCATCAAATTATAAATGCCAAAGAATTTCATGTTCATAATTTGTATCAGGCGTTTCAGGAGCTTTCTTAACAGTGAGATCTGATTTTTTACTTTCTTTTGGTTTTTCTTGGGTTTCTGATGTTTTTTTTTCCTCAGAGATTTCTTGGATTTGAACACTAGATTTTTGATTTGCAATTTCTTTTGGTTCTATTGTTGGTGCTTCTAGTTCAGTGGGGAGATCAGTTTCAACATTATAGAGAATAAATGAGTCCATATCAGAGTGTACTGAGTAGATAAGGAAATTTTTAGGTTTCTCCTGACTACTGACTACATATTTCATCAAGGCTTCTCTGTATAGTCTCTTAGGTTGGCCGAATTCTAAAATAGTAGCATATGACATGTCTAATTGAAGAGATCCTCTGAGTTTTGCACCCCAAGATCTAGATAATAGCATACCATATTTTGGAGGAATATCTGCTACTACTATATCCATCAAAATGGTTTTCGTAAGGCATTGAACCAATGTAACACAGAAATATTTGATCAGTCCTAAACATTTCACCTGACTTGAATCAAAAGAAAAGAGATCTTTGTAGGGTCTGGTGATGTCTAAGTTTAATTTTTCCATTACAGCCTTGGGCATTAGATTGTGAGATGCCCCAGAATCAAGCATGGCATTATGAAGTATTTTATCACGTATATTCAAACTCACATAAAATGGAGGAGTTCCTCCACTTTCTGGTTTTCCATTTACTTCAGGGCCAAATAATAATCTAGGTTGATCATCAAAAACATTTACTGAATCATCACTTCCAGTAATATTGAGTGATCTATTAATTTGGCTTCTGTAGACATCATGTTTAGCTAATTCAGACAATGGAACAACTATCTTTAATTTGCTAACTTCAGCTTCCAGATTGAAATATTTCTCAGTTTGAGTTTTTGTATTTCGAACAATTGGATTACCTTTTTCTTGTATATTTTCAGTATTTTTCTCCTTTTCAGGAGTGGAGTTGTGTACTGAAGTTGTTTCCGAATAAACTTCTGGAGGTTCTTCTACATTTCCTTTGGAAGGAAGAGTATTGGAAAGTTGTCTGTTATTTAGTTGACTATTAGATACATCTTCAATTATTGGGTTAGCAGGATTAGGATCTGATCTAGTGAGAATATGTACAGGGGTATTATTGGTTTTACCTTTGAGGGGCTATTTTTTAGTTTTCTGTTTGCTCGTTTCCAGAACATCAACTCTTCTGCTCCTCAAATTGTATTGCTTGTAAACTTCGTAAATGGCTGTATCATAACCTTCCTTAAAGTAAAATGATTCTCCTGATTGGGTTTGAAATTTCTTAAGAATATGAGCCTCTTGATCCTCTTGGGTCAAGAAAATTTCTGGTTCGTTCTCGCGTTTATTTGAACATCTTCAGTTGATTCTTCAGAAGTTGAGCCTTCGACATAATTTTCCTGGAATGGGGGCCTAGTATTTTGGTCAGGACCAGTTTTTCCAGTATTTTGATTTTGGTTCCTTCTGAAGTTTGGATTTCTCACATTATTGTTTGGTTGACCATCCCAAGGAGATTTATTCTTTTCAATAGTTTCTACTCTATCTCCTAGTCTTTCCATTCCTTTGATAATAGCATCGAGTTTCTTTTCAAAAGCTGCGGGTTCTTCGTTTACAGGCATTCTCCTTTCAGCTCTGGCTCTAACTCGTTTCTCTATCAGGTTAGCTTCAACACTAACAAATATACTTTGCATTTCTTCTAAAGTTTGAGGAGCTCTTTCCCTAAGTTGATATGCTATATCGGAATCAAATCCATTAGGGAATTTGATTAATACTGAATCTGGAGAAGGTCTAAGATTTTGGGGAACAACATTGTAAGCCTCATTGAACCTAGTGACATAATCTTGCACAGTCTCATTTGGTCCTCTCTTTAGTTTTCCAAAGTCTGATAAGATTTGAAGAGGATATTTCTTCTTTTCCCATCTGTTTAAAAATGTTCTATAAAGGGCTAGTAAGTCAACAACATTGTTTGCAGGAAGGGCTCTAAACCAGGTTCTAACTTCTCCAGTAAGACTTTGGACAAATATTCTCATTCTTACATCATCAACATCTATTTCATAAATTTCAAAATAATCGGTCATCTTTTTAGTATGTTGTTGTGCAGTGTAAGTTCCAGAACCATCAAAAGGAGTGATTTTACTTTGGTAATCTTGAGGCATAGCCCCTAGATTAGCTGGTAACCTTAAGGGAGCATATATGTTTTCCATTGGAAGAGGTAGTGGCGAAATAATAGGTGAGGTTGGTCTATGATTGGTGGATGGAGGAGTAGAAGGGGTAGTTTGAGGTTGAGATGTTTGATGAAATGTTGATGAACTGGGAGACGCTGAAGTGATCACAGAAATATTTGAAGTTTCTTCAGAGGTAAACTCAGATTGTATGGAATTTCGAAAATTCTTATCAAGATGTGAAGAAACAAATTCAAATTGTAAATATTCAAGAAATACTGGGTCTGGAACCAAATTGGACAACTCAGATTCAGAAAAAATTACAAATAAAGATGTTTCAAACTGCTCGTCAAAAGGTTCATCCTCAAGATAAATCCACTTCACAGGACAGGATATTGATCTATAGAGAGGTTGAGAACTACCAGAGCTTTCTTGACTATCTTGCCTTCTAAGAATTCTAGGAATCAGATTCGGATTTTCGAACACAGGCGGTGGATTTGGATCAGGATTAGTCCTAGTGTAACGAGTCCTTTCTAAAGCCAGTTTTCTAAGTGATATTTTTGGTTTTTTGGTTTAAATGAAATGAATAATACAACTTCAACAATCTCTTTAAGAAATTTCAGATATTGGATTTAAATTTTCTTAAAGATTTATTTAACTAGAGGAACTGATCAAATGTCTGAAACCAAATTTCAGGTTGTAAACTAGACCGGAGATAGACTAAAGTAGCATTTATTTACTATGCAATTGCAGAGAAAAATCAGTTCAAAAGCTACCTAGCTAACTTCAGGCTCCATCTGTAGTTTATAAAGTAAACAATAGTAACAATAAAATTATTCAGGTCCCCAGTATGGTTGCCACCATGTTATCACTCAAATTTTCCTTGAAGTTGTTGGGAAGAGGAAAGGGGTACGAGGTAACCACAAACCAACTTTTAGGTACATAATCTAGCTAATCTGTACCCAGAGAGGGCTCTCTCTGTATAATTTAGATTTGTTTTAGAAGATATCAAGCTAGTTATAAAGTCCAAGGGTTTTGATTGAATTTGGGTGGTGGAGTTCAATAGCTGAACGTAAGATTGAGTAATTTAGGCCATTGGGCTAATGGAATCAAAGAGGATAACTTAACTGGATTAAGTCTCTTAAAAAAAGATGGTTTCACAGGGCAAGATAATCAAATAGGGAACAATTATAGATCTTAAAGTGAATGGGATGAACTCAAATGGATGAAGGGAAATTAAGAATCCTTCAACACATTTGAAAGAGGGAAATTGGGTAATTATTAACAAAGAGCAATTAAGTATTCTTTATTAAATAATAAAAAATGCTTAAACCAGAAAAACAGGAGCAATTAAGAATTCACTGTTTAAACCAATTTAGAAGAAAACATTTAGAACAATAATGATTAAAATCAGATTACACTTAAGCACTTTCTGATTTATTCCTTTTCACTAATCATTCAAAAATGAAACATAGATGATATAATAGACAAATATAAAGACTTTAACACATAAGAGAAAGATGGCTGATTGATCCGTAGTCTGACACATGAATCCTGTAAAAAGTCTTTCGCATCAATTCATCCAGCTAGCCACACAAGATTTCTCCAATAGAACTTTATTCCAAAATATTCAATGTTATAGCAAAGTTTAAAAAATCCACCCCCAAAATACTTCCAAGAGTGAAGTATTTATACAAATTCTAAACTAAAATATCTTGAAAAAATATCAAGATTAGTTCACAAATCTCTCCAACTGTTTTACATAAATAGAACTTAAGTAAAGGACACTCAAAATAATGCATCTATTTGGAACTATTTTTTATGGATAGGTGATGACAAAGAGGAGAATTCGAATTTGATCCAACTCTTAGTTGATGATGAGGCATCCAAGTCACTAATTTCTTCCTTTCTTTGTGCATTCTACTCCAACAATTCTGCAAACTTGGGATCCAATGATATATTTGTATTTTTAAATACGTAATAGATATGTAAAAATTGAAAGAGGTTATTGTATATAAATATGTTGGTGAGATAAACCTCTTTCATTTTCCTAACATTCCTCTCCAGCTGTGCACAATAGGCTCTGCAACAATATGTGTAAAATAGAGTTTTACAGAGTCTGAAAAATAACCTGTAAAGATGTGCATGTATCTATCATTCTGAAATCGATGTGCAAAAATTGAGATAGGTTTTTGTAGATAGTTCTCTTAGAAACAAAAAACTCCTTCAGTTTTGTATGATGTATTTCTTATTGGCCACAATATTCTCTGCAAAATGATGACTTAACTAGAATTTTTTGCAAAAAGTGCTTTCCAACATTGTTTAATATTTCCAAAACCATAATAGCTGTTAGAAAAGTGAGAGAGCTTTTTGTAGATGGTCCTCGTAAGAACATAAAAGCCTTCAGTTTTGAAAAATTAATCTTGTATTGATCATAATAGTTTCTGCAATATAATGACTAAAGCATGAAATTTCTGCAAAAATGTTCCTTCTTGTTGTGTTTTTCATCTTTTCACATTTTTGTTCTTTTAATTGTTTTACTTTCACTTTAGATAAAATTCGATGTTGGTGAAAGTATTTTCATCTCTTTTTACCATTTTACTGTCTCTGTAATTACTTTTACTGTTTACCTTTGACTGCTCTATAACTTCATTTTAACTTTCACTCTGACTTTTACCCGATACACTTTAACCACTGATACTCTTTAACTGTTATGCTCTCTAACCTCTGTTTATCCTTTTATCCTCCTTTATCATGAATTACTATAGCACATAATAAAAAATTCATGTAAGGATAATTTTACAAAATTTCAAACATTTCTTTCCACCATTTAGCTTCCGGTATTCTGGTTCTTTGCAGCGGCAAAAAGTTCGAAGAGGATTTTCACTGAGAACAAGGTTTTTAATTTGGAAATCCCTATCTACTAGAGGCAGATAGTATAAATCTCTGTGAGGGGAATTCAGGGGTGCGACATTCAAAGCCACGGGAATTTCCATTTCTGGTTCTTGTGGACTCATAAATGAATTGCGGGTTTTGAAGAAAAACGAGCACAGTCACAGGTTGGGGAAGACAATTGCAATTGAGGAATGAACTAAAGACCAGTCTTAAACTCTGCTTCAGTTTTTCGTGTAGAATTTAAAACAAAATCCAAGTTTTTACAGAGTTTAACAAGAACTAGGGTAAATACTTCTTTTCCAGGAAATAAACAGTGACTAAATAGGTGCTGGCTATGGCGGATGAACTCTGGATTACTCGACTGCAATTTTCTTCAACAAGGTAACGGTTGGAAAAATTTGACAGTTGATTTCGAAATTCGTTGCATGAGACACTGGTCACTGCGTGAAATAATGAAAATGACGCGGGTTCTTTGTTTTATTCACAAATTCAAAGGTTGGTAGATTTTTTATTATTTTAATGGATGACGTTAGCAAGTACGGTGGTTTCGACACGAGAGGTAAGCAGTAAGCGGTTTCCATCGCACCACTTTTGGGGAAAGGTGGTTTTCAGCGGAGGGCGAGCGATTCCATACGATTAACGACGTGTGGCGCAGCACTGTTCATAAAACCGCTTGGCCATCGCGCGCTATCGTTCGGACGAGGATGGCCAGCGATATTGATAATAACCGTAGATCTGAGATTAGTCGATCGGACGGTCGTCGGGAAAGGAAGATGACAGGGAATTAACTGGCGGGCCCGACGTAATTTATTATGAAATAATCGCTTCGGGGGCATTTTGATTGGTGGATTAGGTTATTAATTAACCATGGGGGTTAATTAATCCCTTTATACGGTGGAGTATCGATTTTGTTTATTAATTGGAAATTCAAACAATTAATTAAATTTATATGGTTATTTTTCAACCAACGGGCGGGATATTATTATTTGGGAATTTTATTATTAAAATAATACGGGAAAAGGGAAAATTTACATAGGGATTTAAATAATAAGTTAAAAATTAATATGGCAATGAATGAAGCGCTAAGTGTAAAACATCAAGGTAATGTATTTAACTTATGCTTTTATGAATGGGGTTTTTAATGAAATATTGCATGATTTTCCTAAGTAAAATGGGATTTTACTTAGGAAAAGATTTTTTAGAAGTGAGTGAATGTCATGATGAATGATTTTAAGTACTTAGGCTTTTCCAATTATTGGGCCGAGGGTCCGGTCCCTCCAAAAGTCAAGGAAATGCCTTGAGCCCCTTTAATTTTCAAATGCCTTAGTACTTAGGGGAAATTAGTGAAATTTTTAGGGAAAAATGAGCAGGGAAGTTAATAATCTGACTTTGCTTTGCTTGAAATTCTTCCAGTGTAGTGTCTGCCTTTGCACTTGTGATGAAAGTAAATATTTAATACTTCTAGAATCATTATCCATCACATGTAATTCTGCAACCTCATCTACCTACCCTACCTACTTTACCCTACCATTTTTTCTTCTTTATTAGGGTGCACTTATACTGACAAACCCTCATCACACTTTTTCTTTTACATTTGGAAATCTATCTAATTCTATCCTTATTACATCCAAGGGCTCAGATTAAATTGTTGAGCTCCTTTTATTTACTCTACCTATCTACTTATCTGCCATGATTAAACAGTTTGTTCAGATTTTATTCTCTATCTCTAAAACATAAAATTGAAAGATGAACTAGCCAAGCTTAAGCTGTTTGACTGTTCATAAATTGTGGCATAGAATACAAGTTGCACACAATTTTATTTATTACATAAGAGCAAAAGGTAGTGGCATTTAGACTTGCACACTTTCCTTGGCCTTTATTTTGGTGGGGTTCATTTTATTTTACTTTTTTGGCCATTTTTTATTCTTTTCACTCTTTGATTTTTCTTTTAGGGTATACCCTCTTTACATTTTTTAAATTTTTTGATTTTTTTTGACAATATGGAAAACCTTTGCAACAAAGAAAGGTATGAACATATTACATGCCCATCAAGTCAGTCATGATATATGACACCTATTGGTATAAGAGCATAACAGACCCCATAGCCCAGTTAATCTGACATCTTTTTTACCTATTTTAATCTTTGATCAGTTCATCTCTCACAACCTAAAAAACCAGAGCCAAAAACCTATTTCATAACTAGCCTAAAATCAAGAACACAATAAACAAACACACAGATATCCCTTACACAAATAGAGAGAGCCCTCTATGAGTCTAGGAAGGATAGGTCCTTGGGCTCCAAAGACTGGTTTGATGTTACACTGTCATTTGGCTTGCCAACCAGCCAAATCACGGGACCCTAACAACTGCATTATTGGCAAGTGAGAATTTGCAGGGTGTTTTGGAAACTATTTGGAGGAGAGATCTCTGGTGTAAAGGAGCCTCCCTTGCACTATGGTGATGCATGGATTGGCCAACCAATCCATGTATGTTTCAGATCTTATATATTCATTGCTATATTTGCTTCATAATTTTTGAATTATTCTGTAGATCTGAGATCTACTCTTGTACATTCATGTTTTGTTGAAAACCCCAAGGGGATCTGAAAGATGAGCCTTTCTAGTGTATAGATCTGATATGGATCTATATTTTTGTACACATATATTCTTTAGATCTAATGTATAACCACCAACTGCTATATGCTTCAGAAAATAACACTGTCAAGGTTTTACAGTGAAATACAATTGTTGCAGCACCTCTTTTAGAGGGATTTTCTCATAAAAGTTTTCATTCTTCCTCTTATACTATATGAGCAACACTGTGAATATTATTTACTAATGTTTATACCATATTTCATCCATCACCTTCAGAAAATCACGCTGCATAAGCTTCAGTATTGATTGGGTGTTTTTAAGCCGTATCGGGAGTGGGAGATCTGTTTAACATAGCTAGAGTCATTTTTTTTTGCTCAAATTTGGTATGTAAGTCCCTCATGACATAATCTATGAGATCCCACCATTAAGCTTTTTAGGGCATAAATAGCTACTTTTCCCCATATTTTGGATCATGAATCAGAATATAAGTTTCTACTGTAGTTCTGATTGAAGGATATGTGTTTTAACACATCATATGAGCTTATTTGATGCTGAAAATCCATTATTGTACTTATATGTTGCTGCAGTCCCTCATTGGGCACTTTCTCAAGGAAACTAGGTGTGGGAGACCTGTATAATCCACCTAGAAAGATTTCTTTCTGATATCGTCTTGGATTTAGGACTTAGATACTCATATCTAAGTGATCCAAGGGCTTATTTCAAGAGCTGTAGCATCCATCCCTGAAAAATGCGTTTTTCAGGCATGCCTTGCTAGCAGTCCTGTTTTTGTGATATTACAGTGGTATCAAAGCATGTTTCTTGGCTCAGCCTGTGAGTCTTAGCCCAAGGAGATAAAAGAAGATCAGAATGATGAAGAATATGAGATTTCTCTCATCAGTTTTCAGATCTAGAAAGGACCTCCCCCAGGAGGTTAAGCAGTGTTGGGAAAAATACTGAGAGGGGGGGGGGGGTTAATCAGTATTTAGGGCAAACTGAAACTTTTTACTTTTTCATGCTCTAAAACCCATACGCTACTTTTCTGAAGCCAACTAGCGTATACACGCGGATATCCTTCATAAGAATCGTGTATACACAGAGATCTAATTATGCCATTAGTTCTTCACTTATATCATTCCATCATTCATTCATTAGATGTTCTATAAACAGTAAACATGTGCAGTAAGAACAGAATAAACCATCACACAAAGCATCACACATGAACACGAGGATTTTTAGGTGGAAACCCAAGTCGGGAGAAAACCACCGCTGCAGTTGCTCAGCCTTCAATATTTTATTATAGAGAAAACATCTTACAACATATGTGC
This sequence comes from Pinus albicaulis, assembly GCA_034641835.2. Classification (NCBI taxonomy): domain Eukaryota; kingdom Viridiplantae; phylum Streptophyta; class Pinopsida; order Pinales; family Pinaceae; genus Pinus; species Pinus albicaulis. The sequence continues at coordinate 1,045,224,825 of CM076581.1, forward strand.
TGGCGCAGACTCCTACCGGCACGCAGGCACCCACCTGTGCTCGTTTACCAGCCTCTCCTGGAAGGGAGCTCCAACCCCCTGACTCGTTTACCAGCCTCTCCTGGAAGGGAGCTACGACCCCCTGATCTCGTTTACCAGCCTCACCTGGAAGGGAGCTACCACCCCCTGACTGAAGGCTACAACCCTCAGCACCTCTATGGACCACGTTTCATCAATTTTTCACACTGGATCCAACAACTTCAATAGAAAAATACTTGTAGGCCATGTTTCATCATATTTTCAGACTGGACCCTCTTCATACATTTAAGCTCAATCATACAACCAAACTGATGCAGACAACTCAGAACAGTAGAATACAGATAGCAGCAATACAGCAGAATAGATCAGTCATTTCTTACCACAGACTTCAGAAAACCCTAGTTTGCATACGCGCTTTCCTTTCACTGATGTCGCGTATATACACGCTTACGTCCACACAAACCAGCGTATACTTCAGTACAAATTACATTGCGCATACACGCTTTCTCTTCATTGAAGCCGCGTATATACGCGCTTCTTCTGCGGCGAAGTAGCGTATAGATCTTCAACCATTATAGAGCAGCATACTTCTTCAGATCAGATATTCAATTCAGATTTACCCTTTTACTTTAGACAGATGTTCACCTCATCACAGATCTAATCTCTCCATAAACAGATCTAGCAAATACAGATACATTTCAGATCTAGATATCCCGCTTCATCATTTCTTCATAGAGCATCATAGATTCAGATCAAACCTTTACCCTTTCCATACAGATATACTTCACAGAGAAGTATTCATTCAAGCTCAGACATCTTGCACCACACTAATGATTTGCACAATGAAATTCTTCTCCTTATATAGGTTTTCCCTTTTTCAATACCATGAGCCCCTTTTTCAATACCATGAGCCAAACCAATACCATGAGCCCAAAACTACATTAGTAGGGGTCATTTAGACGAATCATTACCCAATACAATGGGTCAATACCATGGTGGTTACCCCTGGTTTTGCACTTTTTGAGCGCTTTTTCCCATACGCGACTTGGAACGTTCCTTTCCGCGTGCATACGCGACTTCCCTTAGACAGATCCGCGTATGCCTTGAGACATACTCTTTTTACCATAGATTTAGCACATGCTGAATTCCTTTCTCCATTGCCTTATGTACTCACTGTAGATACATCAGATTTACTTCATCAAGAACATATTCTATCAAGCACAACTTCATCAAATAAGTTGTCATCATCTTCATCAAGTAGGTTTCCATTCAAGGACAACACTCAACATCATACATCAGATTTACATCATTTACCAAGTTCATCAAGTCAAGAATAACTTCATCAGGTGGATTGCCATCAAGGACAACACATGCCAACACTCTCATGTCTTCATCTTCATTCAGTGGGTTGCCATCAAGGACAACACTCTGCATCATATTTCCAACAAGCAGATGAAGAGTTGCAGTGAAACTCCTAGAGGGTTTCAAGAAGAGTAAGAGCCATGCACTTCCTATGCTCAGAGAGGAGAAGACAAGAGACATAGAGGACACTTGGAATCTGAGATTCTAAGTGAATACAAAGCTAAATCTAGAGCCTCCAAGGAGACTCTAGCTTTACCTCATTTCATTCAGCTAGAGGAAGAGGGATCTACATCCTTTCATATTGCTAATCTAGAGCAACAGAGTTGCACTGCGCTGTGCAAAGGTAGTGATGAAGAGAAGAGGACCCATGCCTTATGGGAGCATTCACATGACAACTTCATTCATGAAGAAAAGGAGGAAGAAATGGTATATAGTAGACATCTTGAAGTGAGAAACCCTTTCTCCTTTCTAGATGACACTTTCTCAATGAGCACTCCCCAGCTCAAAGAGAAACTTCTACTTGCAGCAGTTCTAAGACCTCACTGGTTTTGGAATACCATGCATGAGGAGGAGGTCTCATCAATAGATCCCATGAGAGGTGCACTTCAACATTTCATGGAGTGCAAAGTTCTTCAACAGTCTGAGGAGGCTCTTTCCTTCTCACACTTGGATATTCATGGATTCAAGGAGGAACAGATAGATGATGGAGGACATCTTCAGATGGATAACATCTCTCATGTGTGTGTTGGACACTTCTTGAGCCATCCACATCATGATGGAAGGTTTTTTCCTACCACCTATTTGGATCCTTATGGGGTCAAATTGATCCTTGAGAAGATTGCATTTCAACATCCCATGAAATGCAAGAGCAGAAATCTGATTTGGGATGATGGTAGCCTTCATGGGAGAGTACCAAGATGGAGGATGGAAGGAGACGTCCACAATGGGTTGACTGGATGTGGATGATAAGTAAGAAGCTGGAAGGCTACTTGCAAATCTATGATACTGGGCAGTAGGAGGCTTGGTTGCGTTGGTTACTCTTGAAAGATTTTGGTCATCATTCTCTTTCTAAGGGTATGTGGCAAGACACTTACATCATATGGCAGCAAGGAGTTTGGGTATATTGGAGAGATGTGATATGTTTCATATATACTGCTATGATTTTGCTCCATGATCTATATGATGATGGTGTGAGGAGGCAACTAGAGTTGTTATTTATTTGGTTGTTATTGAGAGAGTATGGAATGATCTTATTCCATACTTTGCATGATGTTGCAAGAGTAGGAGATGGCACTATCCTGGTGCAAGGGGGATACTCTTTGACCTTGGAGGATGAGGAGGTACTTCCACTTTGGGAGGAATCTCTCATATATAGCAGCATCATGTTTGATGATGAATTTGGCATATGGGATGTCAAAGGGAGGAGTTATGAGATGATAGATGCACTAGTTCAAAGGCCAATAATGCTGTCACTTGGGGGCTTGGACTGTTTGATTGAGTCTTCCCAGGATCACTTCAAAGATGATGCACTATGGAGGCATGTAGGAGAGGAGTATGATGGAGTAGTGCATGGAAACATCTATTACACTGCTATGATCTTCTTTGCTATGGTTTTCCTAACTTGGATTTTCAAGCATGAGAAGAGAGATCCACATGCAGCATTGGTGAGCTTTCTTCCTATGCACTCTAATGCATGAGGAGTTCACTTGGGAGGGCATCCAACTAGATGTATATTATCATATGGAGAGATGCATAGCCTAAAATATGATGAAGAGGTTGGCACAACCACTTCCCTACTCATCTGAAGTGAGGGAGAACTTGCAAGTGAGCCATTTCAGCTCAATGAATAAAGTGCATGATGGAGGATGTATATTTTTGCTTTATGATTTGTACTCCTTTATATTTTTGAGCAGCATATTGTACCAAGGAGGGTCTTCCCTTATTTTTTATTGTATTATGATGTACTTGAGGCCATTTTCAGCATTGATGTTGGCCATTTTATTTGTGGTTTGTGGGGGAATGCCACATGATTTATGGTGTGCACCATTGGCACCAAATTTTACTTTCATGATCTCATCTTGTAAGATGAATGTGGCAGCAAAAAAGTGGCTGAAAATACACTTGTTGCACTATGATATGAGGTAGGCAAGGGACGCACTGCGCTAGTTCCACATATGGAACAATATTCCACCCCCTGGTTGTCACATGGCAAATTGTTTTCATTTGTTCATGCTTCCATATACTGATGATGTTCTTATGATTATGGGAAGCTATATTGGGGGAGTGGAACAAGAGATGAAGGTGCCCATTGGGAGTATGATTCTCCATACTTCAAATGTTTCGTGTTTCAAGAGAAACAATGGGCATACCATGATTGCCATGCTACACCTCTTGTATTCTTATGGGAGGAACCATCGGGAGATCCTGAGTTATTTGAGGAGGCACCTCATGGGTGATTTATTTGATGGAGTGACTTGGGTCATCTTTGAGGACCGTTATATTTCAGCCCAAGGTCAGCATTAGCTCCACACATATCATAAGTGGAGAGAGAAGCAGAGTGGGATGGACAGTTTAATCCCACAAATTCAGCCATGCAGCCCACCTTCTTTGCAGGAGCTTAAGGTGGAAGAGATGTTTCATGAGTTACTCTGTTGGAGGGTAACTCAATTTTTGTGGATGATAGTTTGGGGATGGAGCTTTCACATGGGGATGATGATTCCTAACATATTTCTGATTCCATGCCTCAAGAAGGCCTCTAGATCACATATTGTTGTTTCCATGTATGTTCTAATTTTTCATGATGAGATTCATTTGGGAATTTTACCAAAGGCATGCTTATACACATGGGAGGAACAACTTGAGGGCATATTGTTGATAAGGCATCTTGTTCTTTGGAGGAACATATCATTTGAAGATGCTACAAGAAGAAGAGGAGAGGCTCTTCAGTTCTATCCTTACAGTTGCTTGGGGACAAGCAACATTTGGGAGGGGAGGACTGTAATATTCCTAAATTAGCCCAAGCTAATAGGAATATTCAATTTTGCTTTGTTTGTCTTTTCTTTTCATGTTGGTGAATAAAAATGAAAAGGAGGACATGTAAAACTCATAAAGCTATGAATAAATCAATGCCACATGTGAACAAAGACATATCTGGGCTATTTACATTGAAACACCCTTATGTGTGAAGGGGATTGAACTATTTGACTAGGTCCACATGACCAAATCAAAATGCTATCTAGATTCATTTAACCTCCTAGATAAACAACACAGATCAAGTTGGAGACTGTTCATGTGAACAAGGCTAATTCATTTGAGATGGTTTAGGGTTTGCAAGGACTCTATCTTATAAAAGGAAGAGAAGGACAAAAAGAGAGGGTTGTTGATGAGCATATGATTTCTGAAGAATTTTTCTGTTTAGACATTTCTTATTCTCTTGGTTGTTTATCAGAGAATAGTGTTGTTTAGCACTTGGGTGTTCCTAATCGGGAATCCCACCTCTTCCATTGAGTAGCTCTTGGAGGAGCCTTGCATTTATTTTCCACTATCAGGCATTTGGACAAGCTCTTCTTCCAACTACAATACAAATCCTGTTGAGGGTTTGGTTGTCTTTGTAAGCAGCAACAAGTGGAGGCTAGATCTATTCAAATCTAGACCATACTAGTGCCTCTTCTAAGTGAGTGTGTCTTTTAACCTCTTGGAAGAGTGTATTAGCTTATTGGAGCTTCAGAATTACATATTGGCATCAGGCCAAACAGTGCATCAAGCCTACACCGCAGTTTCTATCCCTAGACTGTGTTATTTACAAGTGAGAAGTTGCAGGGTGTTTTGGAAACTATTTGGAGGAGAGATCTCTGGTGTAAAGGGACCTCCCTTGCACTGTTGTGATCCATGGATTGGAAAAACAATCCATGTATGTTTCAGATATAATCTACTAATTGATATATTTGCTTCAAAATTTCTGAATCATTTTGCAGATCTGCTGCAGTAGATCTTAGATATACTCTTGTACATTCATGTTTTACTGAAAACCCCAAGGGGATATGAAAGAGGAGCCTTTCTAGTGTACGTATCTGATATGGATCTAAATTTTTGTACACAGATCTGCTATATGCTTCAGAAAATAATGCTGTCAAGGTTTTACAGTGAAATACAATTGTTGCAACAACTCTTTTAGAGGGATTTTCTTATAAAAGTCTTCATTCTTCCTCTTATACTATATGAGAAACACTGTGAATCTGATTTATTGATGTTTATGCCATATTGCATCCATCACCTTCAGAAAATCATGTTGCATAAGCTTTAGTAATTTTTGCATACCACAAGTCATGGGGATTGGGTGTTTTTAAGCTATATCGGGAGTGGGAGATTTGTTTAACATAGCTAGGGTCTGTTTAAGTCCCTCATGACCTAAGATACGATATCCCACCATCACTTGCCCTTATTTTTACGCAAATATTTGAAATTAATCTTTTTAGGGAATAAATAGCAACTTTTCCCCATATTTTGGATCATGAATGAGAATATAAGTTTCTGTTGTAGTTATGATTGAAGGATATGTGTTTTAACACATCATATGAACTTATTTGATGCTGCATATCCATTATTGTACTTATATATTGCTGCAGTCCCTCATTGGGCACTTTCTCAAGGCAACTAGGTGTGGGAGACCTGTATAACCCACCTAGAAAGATTTCTTTATGATATCCTCTTGGATTTAGGACTTAAATACTCAAATCTAAGGGATCCAAGGGCTGATTTCAAGAGCTGTAGCAGGAATCCCTGAAAAATACGTTTTTCAGGCATGCCTTGCTAGCAGTCCCGATTTTGGGATATTACACATTTCTTGGGTATTACGGCATGGATTTTTCATTTTGTTGTCTAAATTTTATGCCGATTAAATTATTGGAGATGAAAAGAATATTTATTTAGAAGAATCACTTCAATCTGGAAAATGATAAGTCTACCATGAAGAAAAAAAACTCGATACTCGATTTCTCACGTCTCGGATTAAAAATATAGTGTAAGATGATGAAGACATTGGAAATATTTCACAGGAAGTGCCTCTATTAGCATTGTGGTTTTCATTTGGCATTTGTTCAAAACTTTCGAGGAGGAGTTTGAATTAGACCTCAAAGAGTGTCTGTGGGTACTATTGTTGGTATATAGTCTACCTTTCTTAACAATTAGTTACAACTCAGAGTTGGAGATTTATGAGAACCAAAGCCTACATTATCCCTGAAAATATTAATTTTGATTATGAATATTGGCTCCATTTTTTGGTACATATGATCAAAAAAATTATACATCTATGCACAATAATTTCCCACTCACTTTTTTAATCATTCACTCTTCATTAATTATTTTATTACTGGCTGATTTTTAGTATAAGTCAAAAACTCTTTTAAAGATGAATGCAAGAGTTTTTATTTTTTGGTACTTTGAGAAAATGGCCATATCATCTAAAAATGGGTTGAATAACTTGTTATGATTTTCAAGAACCTCCCACTTAGTTAAACAAATAAAATATCTAGCTTGTACTTGTCTTTTGCGGAAATTTTTACCTGAAATAGGTGTATGTTTTTTAACTGTTTAATTCTTATATCTATTTGTTCTTGCTGAAATTTAGCATGCATAATAGTGACATAATGCATAAATAAAACATTCAAACACAACAACAAAATTAATCTAGGAGTTCACCCATATATCGTGGGCTATGTCTCCTTTGAGCTTTGTCATCTTGACTTGGCTCTTTGGGATTATTGTAAGGTTTCTTTTAAAAGTTCCAAACTTAACTCAAATGGATACTGAACTGATCAAAAGGGCTGAGAACACCATCTATATCCCTCTCATGGATGTCATCACTCTGCAAACAGCTTTAGGCTCCCTTAGACATGATTCCTTATGTTGGTGCAATGAGCTACACTGAGCTTCTCCTTGGCACTAACTCCATAATTATATTTATGTCCCTCAAATCACACCTACTGTCTCCAACACACATCAGACACCAAATATCGACTGATAATTTTCTCAAAACGAGCACTGCATCCCCAAAATAGGCCTTCCTCCACGGTTTGCCCGGGTCTGCCCAAAAATTTCCTTCATCTTCTCAAGCTATAGAAGTCATAAAAATGTTCTGAAAACAATTTCATTGGTTTCAAAATGTCTGAAATAGTCAATATAGACTATTCATTTGCAGAAAATCGCCTTCAGCTGCTCCGGTTTCGCCTCTAACACCTGTCGGCACCCCTTGGCCCTAGGGTCACTGAAAACGTCTCTGATGGTTTTTCGACCTCTAGAAGTCCTCATAATATTTTGAAACCTACTTTAATGGATTCAAAAAAAAAATTATAGTCAGAAATGACTATTGGTTCACTATAAAAGGCCTCTTGCTACCCTGGCTAGGCCTCGAACTGTTGCTAGCAAAAGTTAGCACTCACGGCTCCTGGAAATTTACTGAAGTTTCTCGGCCTTCAAAATGTTGAAGTTTGCAACAAGAAATAGTGAAGGAAGCATCCTGAAACGTCATCCTTGATCCTAGTTGGAAAATAATCACCTAAACTATGTGGGGCCCAAACAAGCTATTTTTAGGTGTATGTCTATTTTTAGACATGGTGAGCATATTCTATATGTAGCAGGAGGTTGTTTGTAGATGGTTGGTCAAAAGTGAAAAATAGATGAAATTCTATTTTTAGAAGATTGGGCGAAGTCTATTTATAGAGCGTTGATCTAAAAATAGATGCATGTCGATTATTATTAACTCTTAATAACAATCAGACTCTAAACAACAACTTATTCTCTTGGAGCACTTCAGTTCAGTGCACAGATGTGGCACAACAGTTGAAAAAAGGAATTACGCTATTCCTAAGGGTTTACTGGAGCTATTGCATGGAGGACTCAGTTATAACTCAAGTGGTAGAGTTATGACACAGTTGGAAGAAGTAGTTATGGAGTTGTATTTAGTTTAACTCAGTTAGACTTCCGCTGAGCTAGTTGTATCTAGTCTAATTGAAAGATACACTATGAGAGTATGTGGGTAAGATGGATATTATTAATTAATTAATAAATAATAATTATTAATCAATCGAAGAATAAGACGCTCGCTAACCACAAAGCAATGGCGTTCGGGGCAGAGACCAAAGGAGAGATAGTAGGCAAGATAGACTATCCGTTGTGACTACGAAAGGATGTGCTAAATCGTATCTATACGTACACATTGAGTTGACAATGATAACAACATAGTCACGAGAGAGTGGGATTACATTGAATTGGTATTTGTAATCACTTTGATTTCATAGTTAGGTTGGAGTGTTGTGCTAGTTGTGTGGCATAGACTGGGCAGCATGGATTTGGAAGATTAGGCCTGTATAATGTATGACGATTGTATTGTACTGAGAGCTTGTGATAAGCTTTGTATGTTTGTATGAAATTGTCATATGATCTCCATGTTACATAATATATAGTTGGGGTTTTCAGCTTCAGGCTTTCCTGGTTAAAAACTGTGTTATGTGTGTTTTTATTACTTCATGTGTTTTGCAATTGTTGATTAAATTTCCGAAAGAATTATAGTGGAAGGATTCTGTATTTAGCAAGAAGATAAATATTGTTAGATTAGGAGAGTCCGGATATATACATGCATATTGTATATAATTTCTACACAAAAGTTATCTACGGGCTCTACAAAACATCTCATCAAATTCAGAACATCTGAAATATCCAACTTTGAATATTGGATCTCTAGATAAGGCATCTAGCTCCCTTGGTTAGGCCTCAAACTGTTGCTGCCCCCTGGTGGCCCCTTGAACTTAACTGATGCAAAAAACTGCTTAGAATCTCTCTGATGGCTCTGCAACTACTCCATTGAGTCTAGAACGTTGGAGATAGTCGAAATTGACTATTGGCACTCAAAAATTGGTTCACCCTAGCTCAAGATAGAGCTAAAACCAAATTTTCCCAAAGTCCCTTAAAGAAAATCCACTAAATGTGGAGGAACTGGACATAACTGAAGTTAAACTGGAGCTTTTACCAAAATTGGCGCACCCTCTCCAAAAATACCACCAGAATAACTGTTTGAATTAAAGTCAGTGGTTAGGTCAGGTTGGTCACAAACCAACCCTCTGCCTAAAACCACACAGTTAACTGTTGAACTCCGCATGCAAAGGTGAGCGGAACCAAGACCACACTATTCCAAAACCCATGTCATATAATCGTTTGAATAAATGCCATGTGACAGGTCCTTAACTCTCTACTGAATTAGCCACCCGAAGAACCGTCAACAGTAACCTTAACTGTTACCACCTCGCATGTGATTGGATCCACCATAAACATCGAGGTATGTGGTTATGGGTTAAGCCCATGGTGCTTGGCACTTGGGCGCATGAGGGGGGAGGGGGGGGGCTAGCCTCCCAAAACCCCAATGCAAACACATTAAAACAATAAATAAATGCGCGACGCATATGATGTTAAGTAACACCTTGTGGCGTGATGGCACGCGGGCGGGCTAGCGGATAGGAGTTTGTAGGTTCGATTCTCGCCGGCTCCAAAAAAATTTTACATGACCAGACCTGGGCCACATGGTGGCCTCCTGGCCTGCCATGTGGCAGCTTTCCATTGGCCCAAAAAAAAAGTCAACCAGTTGTCGAATTACACACTGACACTTGTCACGACCTGACTGGTTCAAATGGAATTTATAGGGAATATTCTAAGGAATATTTTGAGAAATATTCCAAGAATATTCCCTGGAATATTCTCTTTTTAATTTTGCAAAATGCCAAGTCAAACTTGGTCAAAGTCTAGTTTTTGCAGTTTACTAGACTTTTCAAACTGCGATAACTTCTTCATACTATGTTGGTTTTTTGAACCATTCACAGTGCTGAAATCGCAACAACGAGACCTTTCCAATCACGTAGGTTTCGAATAATTACGAACACTTTGAATTTTGAGCTATCATTCTATTCCATGATCCAGTTCTGATCACACCTCCCCATTAGGAATCTTTTGGACCCCAAATGACTGATATACTAATCTGTACAGTAGATGAGAGTACAACACCCTCTTCTCTTCAGCCTGCAAACACTTGCCTAGAATAGCTAGTGCCTTTGAACCACAAATTGAAGGTAGTCAACACTTCCCTTCCTGGATGCGCTTGTCCTCCTATTGAGAATATGTCTTCCTTGCACTCACTTAGAAATTTCTGGTGAGAAATTTGCAGAATGTAGCTGAACATCACTGGCTTGATCATTGATACAAGGTGGCTCAAAAAAACGAGAGATTAAAACATAAAATACATGCATACAGCCGAAATTTTCATACGTACAAATGAGTATGTCTTTTTGTGTTAAGAAGTCTAACCACTTCTCACCAAGCCACTTCCATGACGAATTTTGCTGCTGCAAATCTTCTTCATGTGAAACATCCGTTCTCACATCAATAATGGAATCCTTGGTTCCACTTTCGCCAGTCTTTCTGTCCTCTTTCTTCATGTGCTTGGGACGAATAGTTGGATGCAATGTCCAACATTGGGAAACAACATGTCCCCTCTTCTGGAAATATGTGCAAGTCTTATGCACCTTCTTTGAAAGTTTCCTTTGCTTCTTCTGCTTCCTGTATGCCTTCTTCGTCATCCAGCATCTCAAAACATCATGGTTAAATTGACCACAATATACACAACAACTCTTTCTTCCTTTTGAGCATGAAAAATTGTCATACCTTGCGGAAACATAATCAAATTGACTATGGGAAGAATTATACCTCTTTTGATGCTTTGCATGTCCATACTTTTTTCCTTCTTGAGGAGGTAAACTAGTAGAGGTTCCATCTTTCATTTGCAGACTAGCATCATCATTCTTGTCTTGAAAACTATTCGAACTCACATGCTCACCATAAGCTGCATGTCTACAATATTTTTGCTGAAACAAAGGCTTAAAGAAATGACAATCATCTGGTAAACAAACTTGACATATTTTCATATTAGAACTTGGAAGAAAATTTCTCTTTGAATTTGCCTCACATGCTTTCATGGCTTTGGAGTTTTTTCCATTAGATTGCACATAACCAAGACCAAATTCTTAGGTCGTTCCTCAACCAAAATAGGTTCAACCATGCATTGTGCATGATTTCCTAAACCCTTGCCTTCATAGCCCATTTTAAACATTAACTTGGAACCTATACCTCTAGTGTGCTTTTCAAAAGAACCAACACATCGTTTTGAAGAGGAAAATAAAGACAAATTAGAGTGGATTACCTTTGCTTCACACATGTTCTTGGTCAAAGCCTCTTGGGCTTGATGGAGCTGCATCTCCATATCATGCAATATTTGAAGAATTTATTCCTTATCTTGCTTCATGGGAAACAATTTCTCACGAAGTTCAATGCTTTATCTTCTATCTTCAAACATAATCTGCACCATGTCCTTCAAGATGTAGAAGTCTCGCTTCATATCTCCATCGAAGAAGCTTGTGAAAAAGGAGGTTTTTGAAACCTCACTTGAAGAAGTTGACATAATGGAAATGAAAAAATTAACTTTAAAAAATTTCACAAAGCTTTCAAAACAAATGACAAATCTTTTGAAATAAATGGTTATAGAGACAAACTCTTATTCAAGCGGTCGAACAACAAACAACTAAAAAAAGGGTTTGTTCTTTAAGGATGGCCTTGAGGTCCTTTGGGTAAGGAATATGCCTTTAGACCTTTCTTCCTTCTTGTCCTCTCCTGGACTTAGCTATCATCTATCCCTTCACCTCCAGTAAACTCAAGCAACAATTAGTTTGCAAACAGTAAAACAGTCAATCTTTTGCACTGTTTAAACACCTTTCAAGTTATACAAGCAATAGATTTCTCTGTCAATCAAGAAACCAAGTGATATGATACCAACATGATTTGAAAATGGGTTGAATAAATTTTATTCTTTTCAAGAACCTGCCACTCAGTTAAACAAATAAAAGATCTAGCTTGTACTTGACTTTTGCAGAAATTTTTACTTTGAATAGGTGTATGTTTTTTAACTATTTAAGTGTCTTATGTCCATTTTTTATTTCTGAAATTTAATATTTATAAAAGAAACATAATGCAGCAATAAAACATTCAAACAAAATAGCAAAATTAATCTAGGAGTTCACCCGAATATCATGGGCTACGTCTCCTTTGAGCTTTGTCATCTTGACTTGGCTCTTTGGGATTACGGTAAGGTTTCTTTTACAAGTTCCACACTTAACTAAAATTTATACTGAACTAATCCAAAGGGCTTATAATACCATATATATCCCTCTCATGGCTTTCATCACTCTACAAACAAGTTTATTCTCCCTTAGACACGACTCCTTCTGTTGGTGCACTGAGCTACACTGAGCTTTTCCTTGGCACTAAATCCTTTATAATTCTATTTCTTTCCATAAAACCACACCTAATATATCCAACACACATCAGAAATCAAATATCGACTGATAATTTTCTTGAAACGAGCACTGCATCCCCAAACTAGGCCTTCCTCCACGGTTTGCCTAGGGCTGTCCAAAACTTCCCTTCAGCTTCTCGAGCTCTAGAATTCATCAAAATGGTCTAAAAATACTTTAATTGGTTTCAGAATTTCTAAAATAGTCAAGATAGACTATTCATTTGTAGAAAATGGCGTCCGACTGCTACGGTTTCACCTCCAACACCTGTCGGCACCCCTTAGCACTAGGGTCACTGAAAACTTCTGTGATGGGTTTTTGACCTCTAGAAATCCTCCTAAGCTTCTGAAACCTCCTTAGATTTATTCATAATTCTTTTTACATTCATAAATGACTATTGGTTCATTTCAAAAGGCCTCCTGTTGCCTTGGCTTGGCCCGAACTGCTGCTGACAAAAGTTGTCACTTATGGCCCCTGGAACTTTACTGAAGCTTATTTCCCTTCAAAATTTCTCTACAGGCTCTGAAAACCATCTCATCAGATTCATAACATCTGAAATATCCAATTTTTATTTTTGTATCTCTGGATAAGGCCTCTAGCTCCCCTGGCTAGGCCTAAAACTGTTGCTTCCCGCTAGTGGCCCTAATGTCCCCTTGAACTTCACTAACGTAAAAACCTGCTTAGAATCTATTTGATGGCTCTGAAACCTACTCCATTGAGTCTATAATGTTGGAGATAGTCGAAATTGACTATTGGCACTCCAAAATTGGTTCACCCTAGCTCAAGATAGAGCCAAAACCAATTTTGCCCAGTGTCTCCTAAAGAAACTCCACTAAATGTGGAGGAAATGGACATACTACTGAAGTTAAACTGAATATTTTTCCAAAATTGGCGCGCCCGCTCCAAAAATATTGCTAGAATAATTGTTTGAATTAAATTTTAGTGGTTAGATCGGGGTGGTCACAAACCGGCCCCCGGCCTAAAACCACGCGGTTAATTGTTGAGCTCCGCATGCAAAGGTGAGTGGAACCAAGACCACATTGTTCCAAAAACCGTGTCGTATAACCGTTTGAATAAATTCCATGTGATAGTTCCTTAACTCTTCGCCGAATTAGCCGTCCAGAGAACCGTCCACAATAACCTTAACTGTTACCACTTGGCATGTGATCAGATCCATCGTAACCATCGGGGTATGTGGTTATGGGTTAAGCCCATGGTGCTTGGCGCTTGAGTGCATGGGGCGGGGGGGGGGTTGATCCCTTAGGAATTAGGGGAATTTTGAGGTATAAATTGGGCCTTCTAAGGAAATTTTAAATAATAGTGGAAATAATAATATAAGATTTGATTACATCATCAAATTTTAGAGGGAAAAAAGAAAAAACTACTTTTTCAACTCATATTTTCAACTTATCTCCCAAATTTTTTACTCAAATTTTTGTTTTATACCATTGGATGAAAATTATTCCTCATCCAAGGAGTACCTGCTGTCGCATATTTTTCAGATGGATTTTTTCAATAACAAAAAATTTTAAAATACAAGGGTAACAGATTGCAAATCATGTTTTTCTATGTATTTCTTTTGTAGAAAGATCTGATTTAAAAAAAACATAATCCTTGGATGAGGAATTAAATTTTGCATCTAGCGATTACTCCTACTCAGAATTTGAGTTAAAACTTTGGGATATAATTTGAAAATACAAGTTGAAAAAGTAGTTTTATTATTTTATTATTTTTTAATCTTTTTACCCTTTTACTTAAAAAATGGTGAATCATCCCCATGGTTGAAATCGTCATCTTGAATTCTATTGGTTCTTAAAAACTATTTTTTTTTGTACATTTTTCTTAGGAGACCCATTTTAGACCTCAAAATTCCCCTAATCGCTGGCCTCCCAAATCCCCATTGCAAAAACATTAAAACAATAAATAAATCTGTGACACATATGATGTTAAGTAACACCTTGTGGCGTGATGGCACGCAGGTGGGTTGGCAGATAGGAGGTCGTAGGTTCGATTCTCGCTGGCTCCAAAATAATTTTACATGACCAGACTTGGGCCACGTGATGACCTCCGGGCCTACCACGTGGCAGGTTTCCATTGGACCAAAAAACAAAAAGTTAACCAGTTGTCGAATTTCACACCTAACTGGTTCAAATGGAATATTATAGGGAATATTTCAAGGAATATTCCAGGAATATTACCTGAAATATTCTCTTTTTAATTTTGCAAAATTCCAAGTCAAACTTGCTCAAAGTCTATTTTTTGCATTTTACTAGACTTTTCAAACTGTGGTAACTTCTTCATATGATTTCGGTTTTTCGAATAGTTTATGGTGTCAAAATCGAAACGACGAGACCTTTTTGATCGCTCAGGTTTGGCACACTTCTAAACATTTTGAATTTTTAGCTATCATTCTGGTCCATGATCCAGTTCTGATCACCATAGTTGGTGATATATTAGAGTCACTCAATACCCCCATTCATTCCAATGTTGATGAGATCGTTAAAATCAATAAGGAAACTATTTCTGATATTCAAATATGTTTGCAAAGCCACAAAAAAATATTGAATTTTTGCAGCTTGAATCACATGTAGAACAAGAGGAGTTACAAAAGCATAGCCATCATTCTGAACTTGTCTTTGTTTAAGAAAATACTCTCTTTGATATTGAGATATAATCCCATCAACTTCCAAAAAATAATCATATCAACAAGGTTGAGGTTGAGTCAATGACCAATGCAAGAGTTGATTTGCATGCAAAAGAAGAAATTCAGTCTGCACTTCCCAAGCCTATCATTAGACCTTGGGAAGAGCTTGTACATAACAGTAGAGAAATGGTCTTGGATATGAAAAGGATGTGTTCTTTCATATCCCAGACTACTCCAAGCCCATTCAATTTAAAAGTGTTGGATTTATTTATGACATTCCACCTTTAGTTGTTCCAGAATCTACTCCTCTTCCATAGCAACAACAATAGATTTTTAAATTCCAACACTGTGATTGAGTTGGCCATATGAAAGATCATTTTTTTAATCTTCATCCATGTAAGCACTATCATAAAGCCACTCATTCTTCAAACATATGCTTTAGAAAAAATCCTCCTGCAAGAACAAATATTCATCTTGGATGGACCGCTTCTTGGCAATGGGCATCAACAACCAAGAAGATATTTCAGTCATATTTTAGAAATTTTTCTAGAGTATTGAACAATCTTGCAGTTGATTTTTAGCCATCATCTCACCTTGTATCTGACAGGGGGGGAAATTATGGTCATCTACAAGCTTTGAAGCCACATCAAGCGAGCCTAAGCCACAACTTGCCATTCTAGATTAAGAGTTGTAGCCAGAGACACAGATGCCCATGAGCATGCCTTTGGTTGGTCGTCAGCCTTAAACCATCTATGTGAGGTTAAGCTTCTCCCTCTACAAAGAATTAGGGACACTTACTCTAGTAGAAGACTTCATCTTCTTGCCAATTTTAGAGGAGTTCCAGGAATTGCATTAAGAATTCTAGAGTTAGTTGTCATCCTTAAACCACCTCAGGATGAGACCTCCCTTTTCAGGATGAGATTATCCTTTTATGCGGGTTGCAAACCTCCCTTTTCCAGGTTGAAGGTCTCCCTCTTCAAAACATTAGGAGCACTTCCTCTAGCAGAAGACCTCAACTTCTTTCTAGATTTGGAAGAGTTCCAGGAACTACACTAAGTGTTCCAGTGTTTGTGGTCATCCTTAAACCACCACCTTATACCTATATCTCAAAGAGCTCATTCAACATAGTGCTGCCATGCATACTTTGCACGTTTGTATTACAACCCTCTTCTTGGACTCATACATACCCCTTCGGATAAAGGGGGGGGGGGGGGCGCATTTTCGATACCTAATCATCTAAGGGTTGGTGTAGAAGGCGAATAGACATAGGAAGTCCAAGAGACCTTGGATGATGAATCCAAGGGTCACTCCAATGTATGATAAATATGTATCATTGTGAATAATATTGCATCCACACTTATATTATCTTTTGTCCATTATATGAGTGGGTTTAACATACACCATAATTTCTACATGGTATTAAAGAAGTTTTTACACTATAACAAGAATTTATAATTTGTTTCTTAGCAGGTTCAAATTTGCAATTCAATGTAGCAGGATCTCTTTAGAGTTGGGAAAACAATCTTTGACGGGCTGAGACTAAAGTATGCCTTTGAAGGAAACTCTAATTTCATTGCATGGAAGGATCACATGGAGGAGGTTTTGGATGAAAATGGATTGCTAGAATATGTCAAGATAGATACTGCAAAAGCACAAGCATCTAATGCACAAATCCTACCCCAATGGAAGAAAGATGTAGCCAAGGTGAGTAGAATAAAAATAGAGGGAGTGCGAGATAACATTATATCAAATCTACGTGGGAAAGAAAATCCTTTCACAATGTGGAAGGAACTGAAAGAGCTAATCAAGAATAATAGTGACCATAGGAAATTGGCGCTCAAGGGTAAACTTTGAAATATCAAAATTCTAAAGAATGACACTATTCCATTATATATGATCAGATTTACATAAGTTTGTGATGAGCTTGGCGTGGCTGGTGTAAATGTTGTAGGAGATGACTTGGTAATCCTAGAACTTGTAGAGCTTCCCAAAAGCTGACATGTCTACCAAGACTCAATGAATGGGATAAATTACCAAATTTGAATGATTATTGTCCAATTTGGTACAAGAGGATATCAGGCGCAATACCAGAGATGGGACTTCATCCAAGGGTGATGATGAAGACAACTTTGTTTTGTTTGGAAAAGGAAAGAAGGGAAAAGGAATGTCAAACCAAGCTAGAATCTAGCCAAGGGGGAAAGAAGGATGACTTATCCAAAATTAAATGCTTCAATTTCCATGAATTCAGGCACTATGCCATAAATTGTTCACACAAAAGGTAGATCAAGAATAAATCAAGAGGAGTAGAAAGTAACACTTGGCTTCATAGTTCAATATTGACTTCACCCTTATCACATGCATGTCTAACACAGTGATGGGGATTGTGCGGTACTTGGACTCAGGTGCATCGTTCCACGTGATAAGGTGTAGAGATTTTTCCAGTGACATGGAGGAGAAATATCTCTAGATGCACATTGAGTCAAGGGATGACATAAGGTACAATGTGACCGAGATTGGTACATTCACCTTTCAGAGGGAGTCGGGATCCCTTATATGAATAAAGGATGTTATGTTCATTCCAGGACTAAGGAAAAATCTCATCTCTATAGTAGTATTGGAAGATCATGGCTATGATGCGATATCCAGTATACGGAAAGAATTCACGAGACACATATCCACTGGACATGTAAAGTATATCAAGGTTTGTGTAAAGAACCTATATAAGCTAGGTGTGGAAGAATGTGCCGCATTAAGCAGTCAAGAAGAGAAAGTGCAGAGCCTCAATGTCGGTGAAATTTGGCACAAAATAATTGGCCATTTTCATCATGACACCTTAAATATTATGTAACAAATAACCACTAGTCTCCCTAAATGAGAACTCGAGTAGTAGGATGTCTATAAAGGTTGTACATTGGGGAAGTATGAAAAATCCACATTCCATGATTGAAAAATCAAAGCACATGCAGCATTTGAAATGATCCACTATGATGTCTGTGGACCTTTCTCGATAACCTCCAATGTCATACATAAATATTTTTTCATTTTTATTGATGGTTTCTCAAAGAAGTGCTGGATCTTCTTCATGCAGAAGAAGTGGGATACATTCTCCAAGTTTGTAGAATTCAAGGCACTCATTGAGAAAGAGATCGACAATAAGGTGAAGGCTCTCATGAGAGATAATGGAGGTGAGTGTGTTTCAAAAGAATTCAATATTTTTTGTTCGAAATAAGGCATTCGAAGAGAGATGACAACACCTCGCAACCCATAACATAATGGGGTAGTTGAGAGGAAGAACCAAAGAATTGTGGGAGCATCTATAGTGATGCTACAAGACCAAGGCCTACCACTTAATTTGTGGGAAGAGGCATGTGAAACAGTGCAACACCCTCCTCCCACACTTACCCAATTTTACTGGTCCACCAGGGTAAATATGTGACGAAGAGTTACTATGATACAATTAAACCTCATATATCACCTTAAGGAAGTGGAATGGACAAGCCAAAACCAAACTTACCTTCCTCAGGTGCTAAAGGACCCCCAAGGACTAAACCACCCTTGCAAGTGTCCAAACCCTGAATTAACTTCCATTTTCACTAATATGAACTCCCAATTTCATCCAAATCTTACATCCATGCAATTGTAGGCCTCTAGTCACATGCATAACCACTACAAAGGTCTAACTGTAGTATTTTTCAGCTAGTTCTGTGCCTGAGACCATGAAATTTGAGCCACATTTTCAGGGGTAGACTCCAGTTCATTTCCCAAAACTTTATGAGACTTTCTAAAACAATAAATTACACAAAGACAAAGCTTCTAACACAAAAATTATTCAAGGAATTGGCCTAACCAAGCCTAGTGATGACCAAAATTTTGTCAAACAAATCATCAACATGTAATCTACAAGTCATATAACACATCTTAGCATATGGACTTCATAATTATCTGAGAATTGTCAAGAAGGTCTGATGCCCTCTCATAATAGCTAGAATATCATCTATTAGGTAATGCATTCATTAAAATTTCATGTACTAATCAAAACATGATGAGAGCCATAACTCAAGTCTGTAATAAACCATGCTTATAACCAACATATAAACAACAAAATAATAATGATAGAATAACCATTAATATCACATAATAACAAGCACATTTACACTTAATACACAAGAGGAGAAGATCTCTTATTAACATATGCAAAATGAAAACAAGTCAGGGACTTCCACATACCACCCGACCATAGTTTGGGTTGAACCAAATATTTCTTTAAGCCAATCACCCCTGTGATATATTCCTAGCATGAATGTGGGAATTACAATAAAAAACTAGGGCTTCCTCAGACTTTATTGCAATCCACAAATCGATTCCTAGGCCCAAGCCCTCATCTACACAACCAGAATTTACCGCAATCCTGCCAAGATATTCCTAGACGTAAAAAAGAAACATAGAATATTAGGATTTATCAAAATCCCACCAATACAGGTATAGGGATCACTATGCTTATACAAACATGGACGCCTCCGGATCTCTCCACCTAAACAATGAGGGATTTGTCTATATTGAGTCTCTAGGCTTTACCATATATCCCACCATTCAATGGTCAAGGATTCCTAGGCCCAATGAGATTCCATCCTATAATATTTACCGTATAACCCTCCATTCACCGGTCAAGGATTCCTAGGCCTAATCTAGGGAACACTCCTCTAGGATTTACCGTATATCCCGCCATTCACTCATCGAGGATTCCTAGCCCTAATTGAGGTATTCACAAAATAGCTTTATCACAATCCCACCTTCATCGATCCAGGGATTCCTAGCCCTTGTGTTCTTTTCCTGAGACCACCCCACTCAGTTTCAAAACCATTCGACAATCCAAATCAACCAAGTAAGAGAAGCCCCATCACACCATGGCTATCCAGAAATGGCAAGGCAAGGCTGGAAACCACTATCAGACCTGGAAAAAACCATGCCAATGACTACAATAGAACTAAATACACACATGCATGTACCATGCATGCCAAAACTAGCAAGGAAATCATTCATTCAACTCGATACTTGCAAGTAATCCAGCTGTAGCCACTTGATATTTCTCTTCCTTTCTTAATCTTTGCTTCCCTTTGCTTTCTTTTTCCTTCCTTTTTTTTTCTTGATCTAATGCTAGAATGCTCCATGAAAAATATAAATGTTCAAGAGTATGTGAGAGTAGAGAGAATCGAGAGAGAGCTCAAAAATTAACTCACAAATTATAACACTGAAAAAAGCTACCAATTGATCATAAAAAGAATTTTTTATCAATAAGGCCTCTATTTTCTTCAATTTCCATTATTTTCCTTCATTTTTCTCCTCACATGCAACCTATGACCTTTCACCTTCCTTTTCTCCCATTTTCCATTATTTTCATAGAGAAAATGACAATTAATGTGTCTTTCCTTTTAAATTCCTTTTCCATTGCCTTTGTCAATTTTTCCTTAGCCATAATAAACCAAATGAACACCCACACTAGGATGTTTTTCCTAACATTCATCTCGGAATACATGTCCCATGACCTTGGTATTATTTTTCCTTTATTAACTTTATTACATGGATTTTTAACTCAGGGCTATTACAAACCCCTCCCCCTTAGGGGAACATCGTCCTCAGTGTTCAATGACACCTACAACCAAAAAAACCACTGAAAACAAAAACATATTGCCCATGGAGCCTTATAACGTAACTTGAAGCAATATTTACAATGAATAACCCACGGAAAACATAACCAACATACTGTTTACTGGAGATTTATAACACAACTCATTATAGTATTTACAATAAAAACCACATTTACACTCATGCACATTTTTTTCAACCATAAAAATAATCATACTGTCTATGGAGGTTTATAACACAACTCGTTACAGTATTTACAATAATATACACATATACACATTTTCTCTAACCATCAAATAAAATGATATGATGCCTGCATCAACAACAAGGGGATCTAGAGGTTCACACCTTCACCCTCAAAAGTAGTACTAGGATTCAACTCCTTCCCAGGAAGTCCATAATCCACTGTCAAAATAAAATCGACATTTAATTTCTAGCACTATAATCCTGCGCGACTTGTCCTCTCAGTGAACAATTACCGAATCATTATTCCATGGCACATTTCAAATGTTCATTTGATTCCATTTGGAAATTATAATGAAAAAAAAAATGCATTCCCTTGCTTTCCCTTCTCTACTACATAGTCCCTCAGGAAAATTTTCCACCCCCTTTCGTGTAGTCACTCAGCTTTCAATTTACCTGACATCCCCTTTCCCAGTCGATGCATCCCTTCGCAAGGTTTCCTCACATTGGAAGGTCTAAACACCAAGGAATATCCCTACCTCAAAACCATCATATTGGTCATAACATGCTCATAGATATCAATGGACACTACTGGGTACCAGTTTCCCACAATGGCCCTACTCCTGAAGTGATTTACCAACACACTGCTACCTGTTCCAATTCCTTTCACTGTTGTTGCTAAAATTCTTTGACAACCAGAAATTTTCATGCTTTCCTATAACAAGCACATAATTTTCATTAGATTCAAAATAAATTTAAATAAATTCATATCATACATCATTGGTGGCCTATCAATAAGGTACGCTTGTAGATCTATTCACTTCTTGTCACAACAAGGCATACTAGTAGTTTGATCAAATAATCATGTATATATATATCACATCCAGTTAGCTCAAAACAAAACCATCATAAATCAAAATAATAAATCACATGTAAGCATCATAAAACAAAATCATATATCACATGCATAATTAAAACTAAAATTAAAATCTGATACTTATCCTTTAATTGATCCTTAGCTTCTACCTTTATCCTTTGTACTTTCCATATGCACACCAGATCAGTTTACACAACGGAAAAACACCCAATGCCTTCTCTTCAACGATGTACACATACACATAATGTGCATCACACACATACAATCGCACATGACATATAACACCATACAATACATGCACCTGTACCTGACATACAACACGTACACCTACACCCAACATACAAAACAACACACACTTGTATATGTTGTATGACACAACACAATACATACATCTACATCCAGTGTATAAAACAATACATATACATACACATAATACAAAAAAACGGATACACATGTCATGATACCATGACTATGAAATGCACATACACAATAGCACATGTATACAAAACAACATGTACAAAATACACACAATACCACATGTGCACAACACAACATGTATGACATGCACACAATACCACATGTACAACATTTCCACAATACCACCTATAAACAACACCACACGTACACAACACCACTTGCATAATGTGTACACAACACCACATGTGCACACCACCACATGCACAACATGTATACAACACCACATGTACATATCACCACATGCACGACATGTAAACAACATTGCATGTGCTTGATGAAACTCCTTAAGGAATTTATAAAATGAAGGAATGAAAGCAGATGGTTGGGTATGCCACTATTTGTTAACTTGAACTACAAGTGTGAGGGAGAATAGGAAAGAAATAACATCTTCACGATTGATTCCATAAGATTCAAAAAACTTGAGAAAATGAGATATGTGTTCAACTATGAATATTACACCCTCACCATCAAACTTAAAATGAGACAAGTTATAAAAATCTTCCACAAGTATTCAACGTTTAAAATTATATCTATTAGAAAAATACCCTGAGAGTATGATTTGGGGATGATCCATTTAAGGTAAGAGATTCAAATTAGACTCAACAAGCACAACTTTTCATTTGGCCCTCCTTCCAGCGCTAGTGTTGGATTGAGGGGTCCTGCCCTAGGTTCATATTTATTGCACAACCAACAAACCCTCCAACTACTGGCCCTTTCGGCAATGACCTGCTTGCGCAGATCAAAGTCTCACCAAAAGCAGTATGGGGGGGTGATGGAACCAGGTTTCCGCACCATGAGGAAGAAATTGATGTGGTGTCCCTAAACAGATTTGTAACATAACTTAAGCAGAGACGTGCATAAACATATCTACAATTATCATATCAACTTCGTCATAGATGTAAACAGAAAATAGGATTGGATCCTTGCATATTACTCCAATAGACAGAGTGTATTTTCACGCACTTAAACAAATCTATTCATCTATCATATACTTAGCCATCAACTTATATTTATGAAAAAAGTGTAAGATCTATTCGTGCAGATGCATTTGATCATAAACAGAGGTAAATTGATCTTAAAGCAATAAACATAATCATATTCATAGTAATTAGATAACTAAGATATAAAACCCATAACACATTTGGTTCCACCAAAAAATCCTTTGCATTAATAGATTCAATAGTCAGTAAATTCACACTTCCCTTACAATTACCCTTTCGTGCACACAAAAAACGGAGTCCACACACAGCCAGGACTAGGTCTCCGCACACACAACCAGCAGGAGCCTTTCTACCCAACCCATACTTAGATTAAAAACCTGACAAAATGTTTATAACATAAGCATGAGATTGTTACTTAGCAAATTACTTTACTAGCCTCGATCTATCTATATTTATATCCATCTAGCGCGCAGATCCTATGGTCTCAAACCATGATTTGAGGCCCACAATTTTCCCTTAAAACCAATTTACATAAAATAGGGACTTTGACACACCCCAAATCCATTTTTGACCCTTCCACGTAGCACACATAACCAAACATATATACAAAAATTGATCAAAATTCACCCTAGGGGACCCTGCTCCAACAGACCCCCAAAACAAACTCATGACTCGTCCCGAGTCACTGTGGGGTAGGCTCCATTTTTTCTTTGAGTGTGGCCACAAATGTCTTTAGTGGAAAAAAAACCTCAATTATCTATGCAGTAACTCCCTACGCTTCATGCACTAGCTTCTCTATTTTTGGTCCTTGAGTTGCAAGTTCAATGCTTCATTGGGTCTGCTGAAGGGTCTTCAAGGCACCATCTAATGTCTAAGACAACTACAAAGCCTCCTCACCCTACGACTGCATCCTTGCTTCTAATAAGTGCTCCCGAAGATGCAGGTCCTCTATCTTAGTTTGAATAACCCAACCCTCCTGTAAGTGGACAAGGCGCTACACGATCACTAAGGTAGGCATCACCATCATGATGTCTGCAAATTTCTTCTCTTTGACACACAACTCGTTGCGCAGCTACTGTACCATCGAGTCATTCTGAACCAAATTCCATACATCCATGGTCTCATCCAATAGTTGGCTACATTCAGTGACTGCATATAAAATGTTGTCTGTTGTTGTTTCACCTCGATAGCCTACTAAGCTATGACTTCCGGAAGGGTCTCTAGCTGTAGCTTTATCTGCAGATTTTCTATATGGTGCTCAAATTCTGCTCTAAAGGTTTGAATTTCCTCTCATGAGGCCTTGAGCACAACGGCCAACCATTCTTATTTTTCTGCTGGGGCGGCCGAGGCAGGGACCGGTGGCACCTCACTACAAACTTGGTCGATTTTGGCTTCGAGGAAATCACGCTGAGGCTCTACTGCGCAACATGCTTCTTCTGCTAACTATTGCTTTTGCTGAAGATAGACCACGTGCTATTTCTCCTCAGTGGTAGTGCAGTAAGCTTGAGTTTCCCTGAATTGGAGCTCATCCACGATCATGATGTGGACCATATGCATCTTCCTTGTGGGTAGCACAACTAGATCGACATTGAGTTCTACTCATGCTAGAAGTTGTGCATGCAGATTCGAAGATTCTATGCGGATGGATGGCTCTGGAATCTGAATGAGGTGACTCTTCCCCGTCGTAGGTAGGATTGTCATGAGTGGTTGTGCTTTATTAGTTGCCACTCTCGCTTTCATCTGGCTCGCCTGGGCTATGCTCGCTTGAATTAGGTTTGCTTGAACCTTTAGCTCCTGAATGTCGCCCTGTACGCCATCGAGTGCAACCTTGTACTACACTTCCAAGTCGGTCCACATGTCCTCGGTTGTAGATGTGATAGTGTTGGATATTTCATCAAGTTCATCCTCTGTCAACGTCATCTCTTCTTCTCCAAAAAATTTTGAGCCTTTGCGCTTCTTCCTTGGAATTCTCGTGGCTTGAGAATCACACTTTGTCCCTTTGGAAGTATATGCTTCGACTTGCTTATCCGTTTGATCCTTTTTCTCCTTAGGTCCAACACCACTCTTTTTAGGCACAGTTTCCTTTTCTAAGTCAATGGTATCTCCGGTTGTAGTTGGTGTGGCATCTGCTCTAGTGCCCTTGTCTGTTTTTTGTGTACCTATTCTTAGCTTGGTGGGTGTCTTTGGTGTTAGCACACATAAATTTTTAATTTTTGATGGATAGAGTCATCATAAGTTTCACCTTATCTCATTAGATTAGATCATTCATTTGATGAGAAATTCACTTAATCATGTTTATTATAGGTCATAGACACTTCATTAATCTTGTCATTAGGGTCAAATCCATAATAATCCACCTTGGGTTCACTTTCATAGTCCTTAAATTTAAAAAAAAGAGCCACTAGCCAGTTTTACACATTTTTTGTTGCGAATTCAGTGTAAAATAGGCAGATTTCGCTACGAAACTAGCTAATAATTATGTAGCGAATTTGAGGATTTCTTTGTTTTTTGACTTTTGAGCAGTCAACTTCAAAGGCATTTTTTGGGCGAAAAGAGAAGTATTTTTAGAAACTAGAAGGAGTTATTGTCAAAAACATATCAAATAAAATTAATCTCTTTCACTTTTCTCAAAGGTGCTACAAATTGAGAGATACAGGGATGTATTTCGGCCCTATTTTTAGAAAACATAATTTTCTTGTTTTATACATGTTTTTCAAATGCAGATTCTGGACAGCTGGAGATGGTATTGAGAAAACTAGAAGAGGTTTTTCTTCAAAACATTTTTATATACAAAAACCTCCTCCATTTTTTCAAAATATATCACGCAATCAGAAATATGAGTTCATTTCTAAACTGCAAATTCTGCCTTTTTTAGGCATTTTCGTAGTGTGCTTTAGGCTTGAAGCAAGAAAAACACTACGAAAATTCTTGTAGGTGTATTTTTGCATTTAATCTTAGTTTTGGCATGTTTTAAGGAGGGATATAGATGGTTGCAAGGTTTCATGACATGATGAAGGTGTTGGAACAACAAAGAAGTCAAGAATATTGATGGAAAAGCCATTTTTCCCACGCTACTAAAACACGCTACGAAAATTCAATGTACATGACTATTTTAGCAGTCAACTTCAAGTTTCATTTCAGTCCAAATGAAAATGTTTTTGGAAATCTGAAATATATTTTTCTTCAGCACAGATCCATATGCAGAAACCTCTCTCAGTTTATGCAAATACATCAGGGTTTGGAAATTATACACTCATCTTTGAAGCCTATTTTTCAGAATTTTCACTAACCAGATTTGTGAAAAAGTTGTAAAAATTTGACTTGGAGGAGGTCCAGCTCAACATCCACGTGACATAATGGAACACTAGCACTCTAGTATAGTCAGAAAATTAGTTGGTTGTAGTTGATAAGTGTTATTAAATTTATTTGTTGAACTATTAATGAAATAAGAGTCCTTTTTGTATTCAAACTCTGCAAAACAGAAATATCCCTAGGAGTCTCCAAGTGATAGAATCATGTTTGAAATAGGTCTCTAAGGTAGTAATTCTTCGAGGTGAGTAAGGTGGAAAATCATTTAGTGAGTTCTAATTCTATAAATGAGAGGAGTTTTAGAGTTATAAGGGGTTGGGAGAGGTTATGAAGGCAATTAATTTTGTAATTTTGTCTATCAAGAATATGTCACAGTAAATAAATTATTTGCATTTGAGATTATTCTATGTGTTCTTATGTAATGTTTCTTATATCAGTATTTTAATTTCTTCTCTCCAATTTTCTAGTTGTATAATTACTTTGAATTCATGATTACATGCTCTAACTTCCTTTATACACCTAGTCTTCTATTTTGTCATGTTTTATCAATTTTACTTATGTATAATCACTTGGAACTCATGGTGACATGCTCCAACTACTTGTATGCATATAGCTTGTTGTTCTTTCCTTCATGTGTGGTTTTATAAGAATACAATCGCCTCAGCTTCCATGAGATAGATTGAATTGTGAATTAGTTTTCATATTGACTCCATAAGCCCAATGGTAGTAAACCTTATACATTTTTCACCTACACAAAAACACATTCAATCCAATTCAGATTTAGCCATCTGCTTTCAAGTTGTTCATTGAATATCCTTTATCAATTTGAGAGAGCCCTCTCAGATTGGAAAGGCTAATTTCCAGTTACAAGTGGTTTGAAATAGTTACTCCAAGTTGACCATTGAAGCAGCCCAACAAGACTCAATTTGGTGATAACATTTTGGCACCATTTCCAGGGACCGAAGGTGTAAATTTTCCCTGGGAAGAACGAAAAAGTTTCAGTTCTAAGGTCTGAGAGCAACAGACACTTAGACACATATTGTCTGTATTTATGCTATGGCGACTCCACACATCAAATAATCATTTGGAAGGTGACTCCACTGCTTGAGGATTAGTAGCTTGATTAAGTTCTAAGATGAGTTCCATTGCAAGAATAAATGCCAGGTATGCCCCTATGAATCAGTCTCACATCCCTGGTTTTCCAAATCCTATGCCAAAGGTCGATTGGTTAACTGACCTTCCCATATTTAAAAATGAAAAGAAAGACAATGCTGCTCTTCATTTGGTTAGGTTCCATGTGCATGTACACAGACTTAAGGTTCAGTTCCATGAGGATTGTCTCATGAAGATGTTTATGGTCACTTTAGAAGGAAAATCATGGTCTTGGTACGAAAGCATGCGAAATGGTTCCTTCTTTTCTCTTGCTGATTTCCATGTTGCATTTTATGAGATGTATAAAAAATGTCATTCCTCCTTATTGCTAGTCAAAGACTGCTATAAACATTGTGTGAGTTTTATTGAATATTTGGAGAATTGTTATGAAGATGATGAGTTCATGGATGAGGAAATTTTAGAGGCACTTCATGACAATCCCTTTCATCACCAAGAAGTAAGGATAGCCTCTCTCTTGGATGAAAATGACACCCAACAAGAGTTTATTTATGAAAATCATGTTACATCCTTTGAGTTTGATGAAAAGTTGCAGTAGACTTGTCAGTCTTTTGATCATCAAGAATATGAGAATCATTTCAAACAAAAAAACGAAATACTGGAAGATAATTTCTATAATCCTTAGGTAAAGGAAGAAGTTTATTCTTCATGTCATTCATTCCTTGCATCAACCTACATCACATGAAGCAAATTTTGAAAAACAAATTTTAGACAATCTGATGGGTATGCTTGTTGAATCATATGAAGAGTTGCCTTTAGAAATTTCTATGGTACATGCTGAGGCAATTCCTTTTGAAAGTGTCCAAGATTTCTCCAAGTATTTCTTCCTCTCAAATGAAAATAATTATTGTTGATCAACACGAATTATTCGTGCATACTCTCAAAGATCCTTTTGTAGGTCTGCTGGAATCTTCTATAGGAATGAATTTAAATATGATTTTCAGTTATGTATAAAAATTCAAACGATGGAACAAATTTTCATCTCTCAAGAATGGCTTTATGATCAGAGAAGTGGAATGTTCGTTCCAATCCAGTACTCAACTTCTTGATTGGCTTCATTGTAAGTGTGAGATAACTTGATTTAGTTTTTTATGCTGAGAAAGTAGAGTAGGATCATTTGTATATAAATAAGCTTGAAGATCAAGCCTTTTTTCAGTTTCAGTTTTAAATTCAGCATGTTTACTTTCAGTTCTTTAGTAGCTATTGGATTTTCAGTGCCAAGGTTACAGGTTAGAGCAGGTTGCAAGTTTTCATTTTGAAGATGGGAGCAGCCCAATGGAGGTGGCACTGGAACTACTAGTTCTTTGTTGTACCACAGAGGCATGCCATCCCAAGTGGAGCCACTATTAGCACACATAAATTTTTAATTTTTGATGGATAGGGTCATCATAAGCTTTACCTTATCTCATTAGGTTAGATAATTCATTCGATGAGAAATTCACTTAATCATGTTTATTATAGGTCATAAACACTTCATTAGTCTTGTCATTAGGGTCATATTCACAGTAATCCACCTTCGGTTCACTTTCAGAGTCATAAAGAAAAAGAAAAAGCCACTAGCCAGTTTTACACATTTTTATAGCGAATTCAGTGTAAAATAGGCAGATTTCGCCATGAAATTGGCTAATAATTTCGTAGCAAATATGAGGATTTCTCTATTTTTTTACTTTTGAGCAGTCAACTTCAAGGGAAGTTTCTGGTATTTTAAGAAATTGAAAGAGGTTATTGTCAAGCACATATCAAATAACATTAACCTCTTTCACTTTTCTTAAAGGTACTACAAATTGGGAGATACAGGGATGTCTTTCGGCCGTATTTTTAGAAAACAAAATTTTTCTATTTTATACATGTTTTTCAAATGCAGATTCGCGACAGCTGGAGATGGTATTTAAAAAAAAAAGGTTTTTCTTCAAAAAATTATGATCTAAAAAAAACTCCTCCAATTTTTCAAAATATATCAAGGATTCGAAAATACCAGTTCATTTCTAAACTGCAAATTCTACCTTTTTTAGGCATTTTCATCACCGTACTTCAGACTTTAAGCCAAAAAAACGCTACGAGAATCCCTGTAGGTTCTTTCTTGCATTTAAACTCAATTTTGGGATGTTTTAAGGAGGGATATCAATGGTTGCAAGGTGTCATAACATGATGAAGGTGTTGGAACAACAAATAAGTCAAGAAGATTGATGGAAAAGACATTTTTTTGATGCTACGAAAAGTTCTGTACATGATTGTTTTAGCAGTCAACTTCAAGTTTGATTCAGAGCAAATGAAAAAGTATTTTTGAAATTTGAAAGAGGTTTTTCTTCAGCACAGGTCCATCTACAATAACCTCTCTCAATTTTTGCAAATCCATCAAGGTTTGAAAATAATACACTCATCTATGAAGCCTATGTTTCAGAATTTTCACTAACCAGATTTGTGAAAGAATTGTAAAAATTCGACTTGGAGGAAGTCTAGCTCAGTATCCATGTGGCATAATGACACATCAACACCCTATTACACTTAAAAAATTAGTTGGTTGCAGTTGATAACAGTTATTAAATTGATTTGTTGAACTATTAATGAAAGAATAGTCCTTTTTGTATTCAAACTCCGCGAAACAGAAATATCCTTAGGAAGTCTCCAAGTGATAGAATCATGTTTGAAATAGGTCTCTGAGGTGGGAATTTGAGGTGATTAAGGTGGAAAATCATTTGTATGAGTTCTCTTCTATAAATGAGAGGCGTTTTAGAGTTAGAAGGGGTTGTGAGATGCTATGAAGGCACTACTCTTGTAATTTTTGTCTATTAGTAATATATAGTTGCAGTAATATATTAGTAATATATATGTCTTTTACTTTCTTTCCAATTTTCTAGTTGTATAATCACTTGGAATTCATGATTACATGCTCCAACTTCCTTTATACACCTAGTCTTCTGTTTTGTCATGTTTTATCAGTTTTTCTTATGTATAATCACTTGGAATTCATGGTGACATGCTCCAACTTCCTATATGCATATAACTTGTTGTTCTGTCCTTCATGTGTGGTTTTATAAGAATACAATTGCCTCAGCTTCCATGAGACAGATTGAATTGTGACTTAGTTTTCATATTGACTCGATAAGCCCAATGGTAGTAAGCCTTATACATTTTTCACCTACACAAAAACACATTCAATCCAATTCAGAGTTAGCCATCCGATTTCAAGTTTGTTCATTGAATATCCTTTATCAATTTGAGAGAGCCCTCTCAGACTGGAAAGGCTAATTTCCAGTTACAAGTGTTTTGAAATAGTTACTCCAAGTTGACCATTGCAGCAACCCAATAGGACTCAATTTGGTGATAAATTTTGGTCCAATCGACGTGGAGCCACCCTCCGTGGTGCGTGGCTCCAACCAAGATGGCAGCCACTCTTTAGTGACATGCAACAAATCATCTTTAGTAACTAGATATGGTAGCTCGTACCATATGCCGTCTACAACGCCTTTGGCATGGATATGAATGTTATGAAAGGTCGCTTTGAAGTCTGTGATCAACTTGTATTGCTCGTATAATGTGGGAGACAACCTCGCCTTCGATTGGATAGCTTGAAATATTGTGGCATCAAAAAGGACCCAAAATATTTTGTTCTCCATGGTGCGCATGGGGAGGGAGGAATTCTACAGCATTGCATATCACGCGGCTTCACACATCTGCGGCTCAATTTCAGGAAACTGCATCTCCTCCAACATCTTCCAGTGAATGAGCACGACCA
Source organism: Pinus albicaulis (assembly GCA_034641835.2). Classification (NCBI taxonomy): domain Eukaryota; kingdom Viridiplantae; phylum Streptophyta; class Pinopsida; order Pinales; family Pinaceae; genus Pinus; species Pinus albicaulis. The sequence continues at coordinate 1,045,256,572 of CM076581.1, forward strand.
AAAGAAAGAGCCAAGAATAGTAAAAGTGCTTCCCCTCCTCTTGTGCCTCGCGCACATTCTCCAAAAACTCCTTGCAAAGATACTGTGCCCAATTGTATTGGAAACCCTTCTAGAATTGCCCTGGGAGGGAAATTAATTGACCTGGAACTTCTTTGGGGCGACATTTCCTCATCATTTTTCCATGTCAAGATGAGTGTCCCAAATCAGACAGTTGGGTCATTAATTTCGCTCACCACGAACCCTTGAATGTGGCGTGTAACCTGATAATCATTTTTTATCTTCTCTGCCACTCTCTTCTCCTGCCCTTTGCCACCAAAATTTGCCATGGGATCCGTGCCTTGATTAAGCAAGCCGATGATTTGATGGATTAGCCTGGCGCTAATAGGGATGCGCTCTCACAACCACAAAGACTTGTCATGGATGAGTGCGAGCAACTTCCGCACACATATGTCGAGCAAATTTCACACACATATGTCATTGATTGGTTGTGCTCGAAATGAGGGATCTGCAATAAATTTAAAAGACTGGCCTTGTGCAGGCCCAACACTCAGTGCTTCGACTCCTCATGCACAATACCCCCTTCATAATTCACTTGATCTAGATACCTTTTGGGTGTAATCTCAAGAAATTTATCGGTGTTTGCGAGGTCCTAGTCCTCCATCTTCAATACCGGCACTCTGGCAAACATGTCGCCCTCCATTGGGACATTTTTGGGGATCAAGGGCATGTTAATGTAGGCTTTCACTTTGTCTAGATCCTTCAGGACCTTTACAAATTCTTTGTGCAGTGCAACATAGTTCGGGAACCACGAGATGGGGGAAATTTTCATCACATCTTCCTCCATAATCATCTTTGGCATTTCAGACATGGGTTTCTTCTGTCACTCAGCTGCAGTGCAGCGCGGCTTCAGGGTCTTCTCTCTTGGTGATCTACGGGACTTGGAGGTCTATCCCTTATTTTTCTTAGCCAATGCAGGTGTCTCAGCGGCTTGCGATGTGGGATACTCTCCAGGGCGTGTGGTTGTCATACATGGAGAGATAACGTATCGTAAAGCTCTACGGTGCAACTCTTCCTCAAACACCAAATCCAAAGAAGACATAGACAACAAGTAGGCTTCAGGAAGCAAAGAGATCAAGGCACAAAATTCACACAGAAGGCAAAGGGAACTAATGTGACCCCTTCGGTCATATTTATAGCTTATACACATCTCAAATGGTCCTTTGTGCATTACTGTGTCTCCATAAATGGAAAAAAGGTTCCAAATCTAGCCAAATCTCTTCATTAATTGCAACCTATATGCTCCTCCAAATGGTAATAAAACAGTCTTTTCTAGATTTACTATTACAACGACTAGATTTTAGCACTTCTGCGACCCAGTCAAATTCCACGTGCAGCTACCACGCATGTGTCGCACTTTTCTGCACATCCGCCATCCCTTCTGCACAGATCCAATGATTTGGCCATATAGTCATTTGGTGAGCACAGGGAGAGGGTCATTCCTATACAGCTTCATTCGGCTTCTGTTGACATACTCGGGAAGATATTCTCCACTCAATGTGGTGAGGCGCACTGCACCTCCGTCTGTGATCTCCTTAAAAATATATGGTCCTAGCCAATGCATCTTGAACTTCCCTGCTTGGTGCACAAACTTGCTATCATACAACAAGACCAAATTGTCTTCCTTAAAGATCTTTTTTTTGATATGCCTATCATGCCATGCCTTTTCGCGTGCCTTCTGCACGTGTTGATGGAAAGTTGCAATAAACCAATCCTCTTCGAGCGCGACCAGCTACGATAACCATTCCTCCATAATATCTTCTTCTACCATGTTTGTGAATGCTGTAATGCGTAGACTAGGAACAATGTATTCCATATGCATCACAACTTCCTAGCCATAGACCATCCTGAACGGTGTCTTTCCTGCCATATTTTTTCATGTAGTACGATATACCCAAAGAATCGAAGGTATGTGCACATCCCAATCATTTCGGTTAGCAGTGAAAATCTTGGTAAGCACATTATCCAATATATTATTGAAATATTCTACTGCTCCATTCGCTTGTGGGTGATATGGAGAGCTCTTCTGATGGTGAATCCGAAATTCTTCTGTCAAAGCTTTAATGGTTTCATTTACAAAGTGTGTACCTTGATCACTCATCAAAATCTTAAGGCATCCAAACAACTGAATATGTTTTCAAAAATGAAGTACGCAGTTGTGTCTACACTATAATCCTTCATTGGCTTAGCTTTAGCCCAACAGGTTGCATAGTGATGATGTATCGTGCACCTATCTTCTTTCTTGGAGGGTCAATAGGTAAAACAAAATCTATGGCCCATTTATCAAACACTTGTAATGCCATCTATGGGTGTAATGGCATCTCATCTCTGTGCGATGGTTTCCTTGTTCTCTGGCATACATCATATGTGCAACAGTGCACTTAGGCATCAGTGTGCAACATGGTCCACCATAAACCAGCTCGCAAAACATTCTGCGTGGTTTCCTTTCTCGCATAGTGAGCACCATCAACCACTTCATGAGCTTCAACTAAGATGTTTCATCTCTCAAATTCCAAGACATATCTTCACAACACTTCATCGACATCCATCTTATACAACTAACCAACAATGATAGTAAAGTCAGCTGTGTGTGCCACTAGTTATTTCTTTTGCTACAATGTATACTCTTTGGGGGCATGTACAATAGTTAATATATGGATGATATCACAGAAATTATCATCAACTATCTCGATCGCCAATAACTACGCATCGGGTAAACCATCCTCTAAACTAGTCGACTCTTCTCCATTCTTAATACATGACAAATGGTTTGGCCCAACATTCAATCTTCTAGGTGTTATCTCTGAATTGGTACTGATGGGCTGCTCCACCAGACAACTTAGAGTAACTCTTTCAAAACAACTTTTGACGAAGGATTAGCCTCTTCAGCCTGAGAGGGCTCTCTAAAATTAACTTATGATTTTCTTAATTAGGATTCAATCAAATGGCTAACTCTGTGATATGTACTTTAATATATTTGATTGCAAGTGAAAAATGAAATAGGGTTCACTACCATCAGGCTTATGGATTCAATGTGAGGGAATTAAATGACAATGGCTCTCCTTGTGGAAGCTAAGGCTTTTAATGTTTCAATGAAAGGACAATATACAAACAAGAATATTCAATAGCTTAATGTTAAAAGGAAGTCAGAGCATGAAGAAAATGAATTCTAAGTAATTCAACATCAAGATATTGGAAACAAGATATTAAGAAACATAAGACATAATCTCATTGAAACACTCAAATAATCTCAGGTGACGCAGAAACACAGTCACTGTATATTATCGATGAAATTTTTGCAATAGTAGTAGTGTCAAATAACATTCTCCAACCCCTTCTCATTCAAATTTATGCCTATTAATAGGTTTTTGTTCATTACATTGGATCTGCCCATCTGGCTAGATCATCGAACCATCATCTTTGACACCTATCTTAACCATAAAATATATTCGTGGAAGTAAAAAAGACAACTAATAACTTAATACTTACAAGCCTATTAGGACTCCACCTTTCATTTATTACATTCCCTTATCTGTAGAATTGGATAATTATGTTGATGTAAAGCAAGAACTCGAGTGGAAGTAACCATAACCAAGACATAAATACACCCACTAGACTTAGGAACTGATCACCCTATTTTTAAGGATAAGATAATCATGACATTTGATCATTGTCTTTATGTTGAGCTAGAATAGATGACACCTTTGTCGAGGAGAAAATCCGTGTTGTTGGGGTGTTCCACTAATACCCTTTAATGAATCCACATGGTTGGCCGACCTTCAATACACTTTCAAAATACTAAAATACAACCAAAAGCTCCTCGTTGCAAAAACAGAGTGAAACAGGTTGTTTCGTAGCGTGGTTTTGTAGGAAATCCACTTCACCTATTTATGCTAATTTTTAGCCTTCTTTTCCAATTTTGATGTGTTGGCTATATAAAATGAGCTAAATACAAATTTCCTCCATATTTAATTTTGCCAAAAACTATGATTTTTGACAAAACATCACCTACAGGGATTTTGTAGCAAAATCTGGCCTTCAAGCGTGGGGTTCACTATGAAATTGCCTATTTGGCAAAAAACTCAGAATTTTTCTATTTTTTCTGAAAACTAGGGCTACGAAATGAGCTACTATCTCTGAATCCTTGATAGATGTTGCAAAACGAGAGGATTTTTTTGTAAATCAGTTTGTTCTGAAGAAAAACCTCTCTTTGTTTTTTGAAAAACAACTCTAGGTGTCCATAATCTGCATTTGAAAAACATGTATAAAATAGGAGGAAACACATTCTGAAAATAGATCTGAAAGAAATCTTCGAATCTCCCAATTTATATCACCTGTGAGAAACGTGAAAGAATTTAATGTTATTTGATCTGTGCTTGACAATAACCTCTCTCATATTTTTAGAATTCCTCTCTGTTTTCCTACAAAAATATTTTGAAGTTTACTGCTCAAATAGTAAAAAAAACACAGAAATTCATTTGTTTCTTTTGGCAGAAATGCATGTAACCAACTTTAATGAATTCCTATGCAACACAAGGGCCTTCCATGACTAAATTTAAGTCCATAGGTTCATATTTGACCACTAAACCTCCCTTTATAAGTCTTATTCTACATGGATATCTCTTTTAAAACTGTGATGACCTTCTTGATACTATGACACCTGTAAAGAACAGAATTGCACAACAGGCAGCTTGTGGTGGATTTGGACTCTTCAAGGATGTTAATCAACTTCTGCATGAAAATATCGAAAGGAAGATGTTAGAGAGGAGCTTTGCAGATTATTCTTAAAAATTAAATTCGAATGTGGAGAGAATGATGACAAATGAGGGAGTGAAAGGTAATGATGGGTGGTATTTACACTTTTTCGTGTTTGGATGACTATGATAACCGATTATATGACCTCACCTTTATCCTAAACCACTAGGAAATTGACAGCTCATCATCCTCTATTTTGGTGCAAAAAAACATGATTCTGCAATGTATTCAGTTATAAACCTGGTAGATTCACTACGAAATGGTCAGGTGATTTTGTAGCGAAATCTACCTTTTTGTAGTTAAATTTGCTGCAGAATCGTTAGAAATCAGACATGTGGCTAAAAATGAATTTTAAACCAATGCATGTGAACCTAAAGTGAAACTTGATAGATATGAATGAGATGACATGACTAATGAAGTGTTTTTGACATAGGATAAATACTTATTTCATGAATTTTTCATCAATTTCAAGGACCAACCTTATGAGATAGAATAAAACCTAGGTGAGTGGCCCTAATCAAAGAATTAAAATTTTATGTGTGATAACACCAGGCTTCATAATAATTTCAAAATCATATTCCTGAGACAACAACAACCACTTGCAGATATCCCCCCCCAAAACAGGCTTATTAACCAAGTATTTCATGGAATAGTGGTTAGTAAACATCTTGAAATGTCCTCCTAATAGATAGTGGTAGAATTTTTGTAGTGCATACACCATCGCCAATCCTTCTCTATCTGCGTTTGAGTAATTCCTTTCCGCACTTGATAAATTTAAAATTTCATAGGCAATAGGATGATCAATCTCTCCATGTCGTGATTCTGCTAAGATAGCTCCAAGTGTGATGCAGGAGGCATCCACATGCACATGAAACACCTTTGACCAATATGGAAAGATCAATATGGGCGTAGTGACCATCTTCTCCTTCAACAGTTTGAAGATGTTTTGACATTCCTCATCCCAATAGAATGTCGCATCCTTTTTGAGAAATTTCTACATGGGTGCAGTTATTAGCACATAACCCTGAATGAACTTCTGATAACCCAATATGCCCCAATATTGAGCGCAGTTGTTTGACATTCATAGGCACTTCTAGATTAAAAATCAATGTGATCTTCACAAGATTTACCATCAACCCATGCTGGTAGCGAGTGTGACTCAACAATATCCCGAATGGCACACAAAATATGCACTTCTTCATTTTTAAAGAGATCTGGTACTTGCTACAAGTATCCATCATGAAGCGCAAACTTGAGACATGATTTTTCAATAACCCAAAGATAGTCCAATCATCAAAGTATACTTAGAGGAACTTGTGGATATACCCCTTGAATGCAACTACTACTACACACTAGAAGATAGCAGGCACATTATTCAATCCAAATGGCATGACTCTATATAGAAAAGATCCCCATTCCGTTGCAAAGTTTGTCTTACTTCTATCCTCCGGTGCAATCTTGATCTGATGATAACCTAAGAAACCATTTGTGAATGAATAATCCTCTTGTCCTCCTACATTTTCAAGGATCTCATCAATAAACGGAGTTGGGAATGGATCATGTACACATGCATCATTCAATTTGCGCAACCCCACACAAATCCTTTTCTCTCCTTTTGTATTCTTCTCTTGCACTACCATAGGACTCACCCAATTAGCCTCTTCCACAGGCTCTATAATGCCTGCAATAACCATTTTATCTAACTCTTCCCTAAATTTCTGCTTATACTTTGGGTTCAATCTATATGGGTGTTGCTTTATAGGTCATGCATCAGGTTTCAAAGTGATCTTCATAACTCCAATCTCTCCAATTATCTCTTTGAACTCATAGAAATTTGTAGGAAACAAATCCTGATACTCTGTTAGCGGCTAAACAACCTTTCCCACTATGCCATCATCCCAATAATCTCTAATCTTCGCCAAATTTGGTTATTCTTCAGACCCAATGTTGACTTGTCGAATCTTCAAAGGCTTTGCAACATCCAACGAGGTAATTGAAGGCCCAACAACTTCGCGTTGTCCCTGAGATTCAAGAATTGTGATATTCGTTGGATGTTATTCCACTTCTTCGACTATTATATTTCTGCGATTGACAATATCCCTAATCTGCACATTCCATGCTGGCGAAGTGTGCTCTATTTTTGCCTTTGAAGTATCAAATATGACTTCGTGGATCCCTTGCAGTGCTTTTCCAAAAAAATCAAATCCACTCTTAAAGCTAAATGTAAAAATGAAACTTCCAGTTAGCGCAGACCATTCATGGGTTCCTCGATGCAACTCTGTCTCTAGGTACCAATTAGTAGGCACCTTACCCAACGTGTGAATGAACATGTGCACCCATTTCAATCTTGGATCTGCGCTCCATATTTCAGTCTAGTTTGCCAAATGTCTGCGACAGTTCACTTTTTCTGGAATAAACTTCTTCCATTCTGGTAGTTTGACATTCAAAGTGCAATTTCATCATTCGGGAACATTCTTCCCAATTTCCCATGTTTCCTTTGTGAGTCTCCCACCATCATGTTGGAGTAGCGTGCAATGCTATATCCAATGCATGGAATCTTTGTCCTTCTGGAACAATTATTTCAAGTTCTCCTAAAAACATGTTCACATTAGTGAAACCATCATATCTGATGAGTATGTACATACATTAAGTATGTGGCAAAAGATATTCAGTAATTCAATTGTAGTGCAAGCAGATACTTCATGTGTGGTTTCTTCAGGTTCTACGATTCTCATCTAAATATATAAGAAGAAAGAGATTTCCTCTTCCCAATTAAGTCTCCCACCATCTATTGGAGATCTATTGGATAGATCCAATCATCATCTCGTGCAATCAGGTTGTATATATGGTCAATATCATCATCAGTGCGCACAGGTTCTGTGTATATTTCACCTTCTGTAGGATATAAGGGAATGATGACTCTGTTCCCATTGTTTTCAAATTCCATTCTTCTTCTCTTGAGATTTATGATGCCATCCATATCAATAGCCCAATCCAACCCCAACAGTGTAGTATAAGGGTCAGTATCATCCGCAATATGTATGACTTCAAAATTTGCAAGCACCTTAACCCCTTCAATATTTACTACCACCTACGAAAGTCTTCCTAATGGTATGATATTTTGTTGGTTCTCCATGTGCAGTTGAATAATAGACCATTCCAGCTTAGATTCTCCCATGCACTGTGAAGTTTGCATAGGTAAGACATTTGCATCAGATCCTAGATCCAAAATGACCTAATCCATCTCATAATCACCAATCTGAGCAGTCAAACACATCTATCATCCAGTTCTCTTCTTGTTATTTTTCTTATAGATCTTGTTGACAACTTTCTGTTACATTTGAGGCCATTCCTTTTATGCATAGTTATCTATTAGTGTTTGAATATTTTCTACTTCCTTATTTTTGCATAGTAACTCAATGCAAGCTTTTAAGAATGGCTTTATTTCTTCGTCTATGCTTGCCTCATTCACAGGACTACCTGACGTCGATGCGCTTGCTTCACAAACCCCTTCCTTACTTTGACAAAATTTTATTTTTCGTGCTGTAAATATAATCCATCCTTTTTCTTAGGTTCCTTACGAATCCAAAGATAAACATCCATCTTCTTTTCTTTATCCTCACTAGTGGCTGCACCACTCCTAGTGACAACATTCATGCTAGGATCTTCTTCGCGCAGCTCCACCCTAACCATATGAATATTCTACATCGGATTCTACGTATTTTTCTCCTACATCTTAGAAATTAAAACAGGAAAATATTATATTACTTGATCAAACTGCCTACAATACCTGCATGAATTTCACACAGGGTTCAGACAGTCACTCCCATAGTGACCATCATCTCCACAATTATAGTAAATGACCTGTCCCCTTCCTCGACTAGTTGATCATCCTCTTTTCCCTCTTCCTCTAGTCTGGAATCCACTGTGCCTAGATATGGATGCTGGCGAGGTAGGTTCAACCTGCATTCTATACAACTCAACTTTGTCAATCATCAAGCTTCAGCAGTGCTGCTCATCATGTCCCAGTTACGAATAGAATCTACAAAACAACTTATTTAGCTCAGAAATGTATTTTCCCATCCTTGGACAAAAATATGTCACATTCAGACCCTTAGTTTGACATATTGCAAACCATACAAGAGGTTCCCCACTTGGTCCTACTACGCTCTTCAGCGGGCTTGGCCCTCCAACATGTAGATAATCATTGAAGACCAGACATTGATATTTATGATGCCCAACGGCTTTACATCATATGCATCATACCTCTACACATACCTCCTTGGCCTTATCTCTGTGTAGATTCTAAATCTCCAAATGCATTGCTTCTAATTGACTCTGAATCTGCTGAGTTCCAATCACAGTAGGCACCGGCGCAACTTCTAATTTCATCAGAATTTCTTTAGCCTTAGCCTACGTAGAAATATTTTTTTGACTCAATGGCTGGCACAGATGCGGGAGTAGCATATTAATAAACCACTTCTTTTGTTTGGTATCATCCATGGTGAATCCACCATCTTTGATATTGCGCTTCAATCTATGATCTCGTATCCTGCATGCATTCATTCACTTCCGGTGAATCTTTTTCAACTTTGTAACACACCCGTGCATATGACTTAGATTTTTTAATTGCTCTTTAAGGAATCCTTCGGATATTTTATAGTCAAATTAGGGTTTGCTGATACATATCTGATATACCAGTCCAGCGCACGATCTTGAAAAGTGGTGGCTAACTGCGCTTTCTTAACATCATCGTTATTAACCCGCTGTGCTCTCCATACATCATCAGTGACAAACCAAAATTGCTCAGTATCTTCATTTCCAATACCTCTGAAAGTAGGTAGCTTCATAGACGCAGCCATATCTACGCCTGGGGGAGGTGGACATGGAGGTGGAGTGGATGGCTTTTGAGATGAGTGTGGAAGTGGAGTGGATGGGATATGAACTATGGTCAAGGCTCCCTCATCGTTTTGATCTAGTGAAAATTATTCTTGAGAGACTTCTATTCTTCAGAGCGCGCAAATTCACTAGAGCTACTAGTTTCTGGCTTGTCCTCACTATCATATCCACCCTTGCGAGGACAGTAAATAAACAATTTTTCTAGGTCAACACATTAAGTTCTTCCACTATACATAGTCGGGCCTCTTCAGGACATTCACACAATGTGTTTGCATAGAGAACCATGTTCACACAATAGCATCTTTAGCAGTAACTTCAAAGAGCACATGAACTTACCTCTAGGACCCTTGAAAAATATCCTTTCTGCTTCAGAGTATGACACAAACTGGTCAATGGAAAATTCAGTCACAAATCCTCCCAAGACACAATTGATCCAATGATCTATCATGCGGGTGATTGTATTTGTTAAACACCATGTTGAAACACACACATGGTGTATGAGAAGGATGAACACACACACACAAGAGACTCAACACAATGAAGGATAAGCGTGAGGCTTTCTTATTTTCCATTATACAAAGATGTACATTTATAGTACAATGGTGTGACTCTGGGTTTCACATTCCAAGGTCACTTGGACTCCATTGTGACTTTTCGCATTCCACACCTACCCATGTAGGATTAGGTGTTCCAACATCCCCCCTTAATCCGAGGGGGTATGTGTGAGTCCAAGAAAAGAGTTGTAATACAAATCTGCAAAGTATACATGGCAGCACTTGGGCTGAATCAACTCTCTGAAATGTTGGAAAAAAGAGGTGGTTTTAGGATGACCACAAACACTAGAATGCAATACTTGTTGCAGTTCCCGGAACTCTTCCAAAACTGGCAAGAAGCTGAAGGCTTCTACTAGAGGAATTGTCCCTCATAAAAAAGGGAGACCTTCAACCTAAAAGAAGGGAGGTCTACTACCTGTGATGGTTTTAGGATTACCAACAACTCTAGAATGCTTTGAAGCATTTCCTGGAACTCAACCAATGCTGGCAAGAAGCTGAAGGCTGCTAAGCTGAAGGCTTCTGCTAGAGGAAGTGTTCCTCATATGAAAGGGAGACCTTCGACCTAAATAAGGGAGGTCTACTACCTGTGATGGTTTTAGGTTATCCACCAACCAAAGATGATGGTTTTAGGTTATCCACCAACCGAAGGCATGCTCATGGGCATCCGTGTCTCTCGCTACATCTCTGAATCCGGAATGACGAATTGTGGCTCAGGCTCGCTTGAACTGCTGGCTACAACTCTGAACATGGAATGAGAGATTGTGGCTCAGGCTCGCTTGATCTGTCATCGAAGCTTGTACATGACCACCATTTTCCCCCCTGTCAGGGACAAGGTGAGATGATGGCGAAAACTCAACTACAAGTTTGCTCAATATCTGTGAACAAGTTCTAACATGTGTCGTAAACATCTTCTTGGCTGCTGATGCCCATTGCCAAGAAGCGATCCATCCAAGATGAATCTTGGTTCTTGCAGGAGGCTTGTTTCTGAAGCATCTGTCTGAAGAATGAGTGTGCCGACCATAGTGCTTGCATGGATGAAGATCAAAACAGTGATCTTTCATATGGCCAACTCGATCACAGTGTTGGCATTTCTCAATCTGTTGTGGAAGTGGAACAGGATCTGGAACAGCTGCAGGTGAACTGTCATACATGAATCCGGCACTCTGAAATATGATGGGCTTTGTGTAGTTTGGAATATGAAAGGACACATCCTTGTCATATCCAAGACCAGTTCGGTGCTTGTTGTGGACAAGCTCTTCCCAAGGTCTGATGATGGGCTTGAGAAGTGCAAGCTGAACTGCTGCATCTGCATGTACATCTGCTCTAGTACAAGGAACTGAATGGGAATCATCTGAAACTTTATCTTCTTTCTTCTGATGAGAGTCCTTCACAATCTTCTGAATAGAAACAGGTTCAGAATGGTGACTCTTTTGCTGAAGTTCTTCTTGTTGGAGCTGAGATTCCAACTGCAAAAACTCGATCTTTTCATGTGCATCTAGCAAACAACTCTGAATGTTACATAGAGCATCCTTGCTCATTTTTATCACATCATCAACATTTGAATGAATGAGGTCATTCAACAACACTAATGCCTCATTTATTTTAGCCATTTCAACAACTTAGGCTCAAAAAATGAAAGGGTGTCGGCTTCAACCGAAAATGCACCCGTTTACAATGTGATTCAACAACAAATACAAATGACTCTAAAGAATTTCCAACTATGGAAATCTCAAAGTACAAAATCTGCTCCTCAAATGATGGAGGGCAATCAACAATTTTTCAACTCAAATACACTTCAAGTCTTGAATGAAGATGCAAATCAATGTCAGTTCAATACAATATTTCTGCAAAATATGTGCAGCTGAAAACACTATGCAGCTGAATTTTTTTTTCTTCAAATAACTATTTTCAATGATGACAAACTTGTCTTCTCATGTAAAATTCTTCAGAAAATCACCCTCTTATATATATGCCACAAATCACACAATGTCAAATTCACTTTTCTCTAAATATAGTCCATGCCATTTCTTCAATTCTACTGTTCATTTCCTCCTCTTTGCTCTTCCTCTCTTTCTGCTCTTTCTCTCCTCCTTTCTCTCTGCTGTTTTTTTTTTAATGAATTAAAAAATGAATTAATGAGAATAATTAAAAATGGAGGGGGACAAATTTTTTTTTATTTTTATTTTTTAAATCATTTGGGATTAATGTAAAATGGGAGGTAATTTATTTATATGGAAGGGTGGGAAATTAATTAAAAAAAAAAGGAGGAGTTATTGAATGGTGGAGAGTGAATATTATAAAAAAAAAATTTAAAATTTTAAAAAAGCTGACTTAAAATTTTTTAAAACACTGTTAAAGTAGAGAGGGAGGGGCGAGAGATTTAGATTGAGGGCGGAGTTGAGTAGTTGGGTAGGGAGTGGATTGAAGGCCACGAGGAAGGGGGAAGTGAAGGCTCAGATGGAGATGCCATGGGCATGAGGGCGGATGAGGGAGCTCGTATGGAGATGGAAAGAGAGTGAGGGCTCGCATGCATATAAGGAAGTCAATGTCAAGGATGTGTATATGGGGCGGATGAGGGAGCTCGTATGGAGATGCCGGAGGGAGTGAGGGCTCGGATGGGCGGCAGGGTTCAATGTTGGCAGATGTGTATATGGCGCAGGTGGAGTGTTAGGTGGAGAGGGCCGCAGGTAGGGAGGCGGAGAAAGTAGGTAAGGGTGAGTGGAATGTGAGGGGAAGGGGAAGCAAATGCCGTGGGGTGATGGGAGCGTAGAGTAGGCCGATGTAGAGTGCAGATAAGGGGGGACGCTGAGTCGGCGTAGCAGATAGGTTTTATTAATGGGCTGCCATGGAGCGATAAGGGTTATGGCGTGAGGGATATGCGTGGGATGAAATTGCAGGTGAGGGATGTGAAGGCGCAGGGCGTAGGAAGTGAGGGCTGTAGGGCGTAGTTTGAGAGGTGAGGGCGGTAGGGCCGAGAGGCCAAGAATGATTCAGGAATTTTTTTTTTTTTTTTAATTTTTAATTTTAATTTTTAATTTAAAAACAACAGAGGAGTAAAAAGCCTTTGTAGAATAGCAGCATAATTGGACAAAATGTAGAAATGAGGGCAACAGTAGAATTTCAAGTACTGAAATGCAACAGCAGATTGCCAATAAAACCCATAAATTTTTCTAATAGCCCAGCAGCAGAGAATATTTTCCAGCAGCAGAAAAACGCAGTCCAGAAGCTCAGAAAATTTTCAATGAAAACTCAGAAATCTTTCTAGGAAAAACCCATAATTTTCCAGAAACTCATTTTAAACACTTTTCCAGCAGCTCCAAAATGGTGCAGAATTTAAAATGCAGAGATTGCAGGAAAATGCAGAATGAAAACCTTTAGATGCACAATGCTGCTTTTCTTCAAACCAATTTCTGAACGCTGAGATTTTGAATGCTGCTCCTCTTCAAAGTAGATTTCTGAATCCAGCAAAATGTCTGCTGCAAAAACTCTCTAAATGCTGCAAAAATGTCAAGAATTTTGCAGATATGCACAAGCCATAAACACAAATGGCTCACTCAATTTGGAGCAGGGCCAGCAATCGCCCGCTCTGATACCATGTTAAACACCATGTTGAATACACACATGGTGTATGAGGAAAATAAACACACACACAAGAGACTCAACACACAATGAAAGATAAGCATGAGGCTTTCTTATTTTCCATTATACAAAGATGTACATTTATAGTACAATGGTGTGACTCTTGGTTTCATATTCCAAGGTCACTTGGACTCCATTGTGACTTTTCGCATTCCACACCTACCCATGTAGGATTAGGTGTTCCAACAATATTGCTTGTTTTTCTATCATACCACTCCGTGTCCATCGAGTGATTTCGCCGCCCTTCAAGTATCAATCAAGACAACCACTCATGTATCTCAGTTGCAAAGCAAGAAATGAATATTTCATGAATTCCTGTATAAATTTACTTTTGAGCCCAATCATCAGTAGATAATTTAGAAATTTTATTCTCTTGGATCGTGAATTCACGAATCTTTCTATCCAACCAATCTTGCAATTTGTTATGTGTAGAATGCCAATACATTAATTCTCCTCAAAATGATCTCGGTCCCAGCAACAGGACCATTTTTTGGCTTGAGGGGTCCTGACCCAGGTTTGGATTTATTGTGCAACAAAAAAAACACTCCAACTACTGGTGCTTTCAGAAACAACCTGCTTGTGCAGATCAAAGTTTCAGCCAAAGCAGTATGGGGGGGTTCTCAAACCAGGTTTCGACACCTTAAGGAAGAAATTGACGTGGTGGCCCTAAATAGATTTATAATAGAACTTAAGCAGAGGCACACATAAATAAATCAATAATTATCAGATCAACTTCGTCGCAGATTTAAATATATAACATGATCATATCCTTGCAGATTACACCAACAGACAGAGTGTATATTCACGCACTTAAACATATCTATTCATCTATCATATACTTGGCCATCAATTAATATTCATGCATAAAGTGTAATATCTATTCACACAGATGCATTTGATCATAAATAGAAGTAAAACGATCTTAAAGAAATAGGCGAAATTCACAATAATCGGATAACTAAGATATCAAACGCATAACACACTTGGTTCTGCCAAAATAGTATTTTCATAAATAGATTCAACAATCATTACATTCAGAATTCTCTTACAATTACCCTTCCATGCACACATCTAGTGGAGTCTGAACACAGCCAGGACTAGGTCTCTGAGCACATAGCCAACAAAAGCCTTTCTACCCAACCCAAACTTATACTAAAAACCTTACAAAATTTTTATCACATAAGCATGATATTATTACTTAACAAACTAATTTACTAGACTCGATATATCTATATTTATATCCATCTAGCGCACAGATGCTATGGTCTCAAACCATGGTTTGAGGCCCACAATTTTCCCTTAAAAACAATTTACATAAAATAGGGAATTTGACCCGTGCCAAAGCCCCTTTGACCCTTCCATGCAGCATGAAAACCAAAAATATATACAAAACTTGATCAAAATTCACCCCAGGGGACCCCGCTTCAACAACCAGAATGTTGACGGTGTTGGATTCCACCAACATACAAGGGGTATCCCTGATTTGAATTCCCAATTATACCTCACACTATTTGGAGTATGATCCCCATATGGAGTATCAGCCTTGCCACCACAACTCAAGGTTTTCCTTGGTTGCAATGAATAACATAAGAGAGTATGCACATAACCTTTGAAATCAGCATGCAAGTTGACACTATGAAACACCAATTGCAATATGTAAAAGGAGGCCTTCATGAGGGGAGACAAGAGTGAGTATCTAGAAGGAAATTAAAAGTACTATCCTAAGAGAGGCACATGCAAGAAAGGAAAGGTTCATTAATTATCTAGAAAAATAGTTCACATAGACCCAATGATTATTTAAACAATACAACACACATCCAACAAGATAAGTGCCAAATCCATTGAAGTATTTCAATTTATGTAGTACATATCAACATAACATATACCACAAAAGATTAAGAATAGTCTTACAACATTCGCGATAGATTCTTGAAAGTGTGTTGGATCAACATCGAACTTATGATAATTAAGTGAAACATGTAAGTACACAGGTACAATGATGAGACACTAGCTCCAATAGTGGAACATTAAGTCACTTTTTGTTTCTCCAAATAATGATCTTGTCTCCTATTCCAAGCTAGAGAATCCAAAGCTATCTCTCCAAAGTATATGACTCCAAAAAATCCATTTGCTTGAGTTATGAGGTTTCTTGTATAACAAGAGGAATGACTTTTCATATCCCCTTATCACTCTTGAGTTACCCTCATGAATCTTGGACACATAAATGACCTTTGAAATTCTATTGACTCTTTGGTCCACATGTGACTTTTCATATTCCACATGTGACAATTGAACTTCCAGAATTTAAATTTTTTCATTTCCCTGAAAAATACATAATTACATTCCAAAAATGATGTGGCCAGACACATTGACACATATGCCATTGTGATGTCACTTTTACAAGTCATAACTTGGCGATGATGACATATAACTTCATGATGATGTGGCAATGAAAAGTTGATCTCATTATTGTTGTGTCTTGCATTATTGATGACTGATATGATATGTACTTCTTCTTCACCCTCCAGCACCTGACCAATATTGGGACTTTCCGAAATATCAAGGAAATGTCTTCATTCCGTCATGGTCGAGGATCTCTTCATGTCTTCATGATGGTTCTTCTTTGTGTTTCTTCCCTACAAGTGTTTCTTGTTCCTTATCCTTGACATCTTCCTAGAACCTACTCCTATTGAGGTGGCTAGAAATTCCATGAGACCCACTCAGATAAAGCAAGATCACTCTAGAACTATCTATTATACACTACTTTTCTCATGGAATAAGCTTGTGATGGGCCCGTGTAAGGTTTGAAAGAGTGAAGATTGTGGGTAATTTCATAGTTGAGACTGCTGGATAAGGGTATGTGCACCAGTACAATCAAAATTGACATTTATTTTATGAGGAGGGTTCTTAGGTCCATCAAAGCGGGAAAGTGAAAACAGACAGTTTTTATGGGCTTACTAATTAAATTGCATAGTGCTCCAAGATCAAGGGAGAAGAGATAATGATAAGGTATTGGGCAATTGCTGCACTACGTAGTGTAGGAGAGAGGACATGTTTTTGTGTAGTAGGGACGCCTAGTGAATAAGACATGGTCATTGAATGAGACTATGGAATGCATTGTGAAGGAAGGGAAGGCTTATTGTGTTGTACAATTTTATTTAGGAGTGATCCAAGAGGGGTTTAATTATACACTATAACTGTGACATGCACTAGGGAGGAAAGTAGAAAAATACATGGCGTAGTGAGGGGTTCCAGTAGGCATATATGATAAGACTAGGCACTACATCTGCGACATGCATCATGCTTGAGGGGAAGGCTCCTACGATAGCACAATTTAAGGTTGTATTGTCTCAAACATGGACTGAATATCCACTAGAAATGCACAATTCACTTAGGGATACTAATGGAAAACAATATGTGTTGTTGGTTGAGGCAAGCAACAAAAGGGTAAGTTACTTTGCCTAGAAGGTGTTCACTACACTATGAAGGAAGGAGGACCTTTGCATTATGTAGTTTACTTTTGAAAGAGGAAGAATAAGTTTCTTGCCATTAAATAGAAGTGTACTATGTGATATGAAAGGCATAAGTGATTAAAACTCAATGCAATGATTTAGTACAAGAAACAAGGGTTAGTGACCATGTGTGGAAGGTTTTCAATGTGAAACCATAATAGATGACTTAAGAAAGAGTCAGTGCACAAGTATAGGAGGGAGAGAATTCATCAGTGAAGCTCATGAATAGGGAGTGCTCATCACTTGGTGACATGATCAATACTTTCATAACTTTCACTTGGTGGGTGGACCAAGAACAACTCCAGAATCGTTGTGTGAGACTAGTGGAGTAAGAGAGATAAAATCATCTGTACAAGACTCAAAAACATATCCAAAAAATGAATGAAATAAATAAAAACTAGGGGAATGCACAAGACTCATAATAACCAATCAAACCTTGAAACAAAAACAAAGAGACACTCATTTCTAAGTGTGACATTTGAACCACAAAAATGCGACACTTATAACACAAGTCATGACACAAGTGTCCACTATGACCAGAAAGTGCATTAATTTGTAGGCATGTCTAGTGCATATTCCTAGGATATATAGTACCCTATAATGTAGAAGCTTGTGATATATTTTACTCTAGTGACATGCAAAGGTGCAACACATACAATAGTGAAAATAGTTAGAAGTGACACTTGCAACAATAAGAAAACATGAAAACAACATTTCCCAAAGCTAAGGAGATTGAAAGTGACATTTTCCGGATTGAAGGTAACATGAAAATAACACTTTTTAATGTGAAATCAAGAAAAAACAATAGTCATTAAATTGAAAGAAACAATTATGAAAGAAAAGGTGCACAAAGGCGATATTTGAGAAAACTCACTGAAATAGAAGTACAATTGCAACCAAAGTGAGAGGGAGACTATCAATGGAGAGTGCTCACTGACTATCAATATAATTTTCATAATGCACTGTCCTTATGGACTACGCAATCACTGTCAATATTTATTGTGCAAGCCTTACTTCCAAAAGTTGTGCAATGCTTGTCTAAGCTTGTAGAATAAAGGTGCACTTGTGAATGTATCAAGGGATGATCATGTGTGAGAAAGTGACTTTGACACTTAGGATCCAAGAAGAAGACTAAAAAATTAGTAAAGGATCAACCAAAGATCAAGTTACCATGGAAAGAAAAATCACAAGATCCTTAATAAGCTCCGAAATTCAAGTGCGAGAAAAGTTTTGGAGGGTGTTTGTTGCAACGACAACACTGGGCGGCACACTCGTAGAACTCCAAATTCTCTGTTTAGGTTTTTTATTTAAGTGAAAGTTCTTAGTATTTAAGGAATTATTGATTCGTCATGTGGATTACTCTGACTTTTCCACTTATCTCGGTTAAAGATATAGTCGCTTCTTTTCCTTTCTCAACTTCAAACACATTTACAACACTAGTCATACCTCAATTGTTTTGATAGGGGAAAAGGATAATAAGTATACCAGACTTTTGATAATAAGATTTAAGCACATTACTCGATTTTGATCCACTTCTAGCGAGATTTTTTAGTACCCCAATGGAGTCACCTCAAGGAATCACAAGCATTTCTTCGCTGCGAGTAGGCATGTTCAGTACCTTGATGACATTGCTTGAAGCCTTTCTCTTCTACACCTCTCTGCACATGAATAATTTATCTTCTTAAACTCTTTATTTAGCTACTAATAGAATGTGCAAAGGCACTTATTTATTTTGAAGGTGGAAGAGGGATCTTTACTTACTTAATTTGCAAGAGAGGTTGTTCCTTGCTTCAAGGATTTGAAATATAACTGAATTTAATAAGCTCGTTTAAATATCTTCTCCTTTCCCTTCTCTACTTGATTGAGTAGATAGGTAAAAACACTATTCAATATAAGAAAGAGTCAGGAATGAATATCCTAATAGAGATATGAGCTTCATAGTTTTACCAAAGTATTTTTATAGAACGAATCATATTTTCCATTCAAATATCATAGACTTTAAATATATATAAACAAAAAGAAAAGAAGCTGATAATAGATTATCCAATCATTTTCCACTGTCCCAATTTCCATTTTCAAGTTTTCCACATTGTCGTTTGAGCCAAAATGATCATCTTTAAAATAGAGTCTTATTAAAAAAACATAAAAGAAAAGACAAGACAAAACAAGGAAATAAGACCAAAGAAAATCAAATGGAAAATTGAGCTGAAAGGAAACATGTGACACATAAGTAAGAAAACAAAGGAAATACTAAAGAGAGCAAGTGTAGGATGAGTGTGAAAGGGAAACTAGCATGCGACTAGACCTACTCCTAACCTAACAAGGAAGAAGGTGAGGGCTGAGTGTAATGAAATTTCCAATGTAAACATCGTAATTTTTCTTGACCTACAAACACAAATATAAGAACAATTAAAACTGATATAAACCAATGTGCAACAAAGAAGCTAATAAATTGAACAATTTACATAACAGATTGAATTTCTTGAATGTCAATAGAAATATGTGTCATAACAACAAACCTTAACCAACCTGCAACCTTACCATTTCGATTAGAAGAACAATAAAACAAACCTGAAAGGCTTCCTGTGAATGTACCTTCATCTATGTTGTCCTTCTTAGAAAACATCAAGAAATATCAAAGCTTGTTGTTAACATAATGGCTTTCTAAGTAAGATTCTTGCAACCAATCATAAATTGGATCATGAAATTTAAACCCATCCTCTTGAAAACCATGAAACCTACGAGGAGATGAATTTTCAATTAATGACGTGGAATAAGGACGAGAATATTAAGAAATAAATTCGATCTGACCATGTTCAAAAGTATTGTTAAGATAGTGAGGACCTGACATAACCATCAACAGAGGCTAAATTTCCTCATCTACTTGACAAGTATCCAAATTGTGAGATGATAATCGATAAAGATCAATCGATGTAAAAAAAATATCATCAAATATACTGGTGGAAAAATGATCAAATGAATGAAATTATTGGAACCAAAATTATGATAAGATAGGTTGATTAAAGCATAAGACTCTCGATTAGTGAATAATAATGTTAGCTCAGTTTGAATAGCTTTTAATTTTTTTTGAAAAATGGAATAATCTCAATCGCATGTTGAATGTGGCAAAAATTTTCCTTGTACATGTTTACAAACTGAACCGGCATCACAATCATCGAAAAAATTGAAAATGAATGTTGGTATAGAAAATAGATGAAGCCAGTCAGGATACAATGGCTAAAAAAGAGGAATTTGATTCACCATTTAGCTCAAGAATTCACTAACACTCAAGAGGATATCTAGTGCCATAATGAAAATTATTAGCATCATGTCATTCAAAATAAGGACTAAGATAGTATTTTTTAAAAAGCATTTGATAGGTATGAGTCCTTAGGCCACTGATGATTTGTAGAATGACCAACTGTTACATGTCATTTTGTCACCATGACATTTGACTCTCAATATGGATCTATCACCATCCATACTTATGCTTCCTTAGAATTCAAAACATTTATATTGCTTAACCAAATGTTGGGAATTGGGAAAAACCTCTTAAAAACTATTACAATTTGATTGTGCGCTTTTTCAGTCACATCCTGTGCATTCACTGATATTCCTACCTTTATCCGTGGAAATTTGCACTATGTTTGCCCATAAAACCTACACACCCCATTTAAAAGAAATTAAAAGCGAAAAGTAACTTCTGGAAGCATAGTTTGGTGCATATTCTTCCAAATAAAAGCCTCTTGAGTCACGCCAGTTCAAGCTATATCCCTCCAATAATGGAACTTATCCCCTTGGATGAAGGAACCCTAATACCTTCATTAGAGGATTTCATCCCTTTATTGATGGATTTGAAAACTCCTCAATTTCTCCTATAAATTGTGATGAAACTTCAGGGTTAGGGTACTTGGGACTTTGTATTTCAAATATTGTACATTGTACATAAGAGTTCACTGAAGATAAACCTATGGTGGTCATTCTAGAGAGGAAATCTTGTCAAACCAAGGAGCATGATTATGAATGCATACAGGAGAAATTTGTACGAAATCAAGGCTTAGGTTGTAAGATTTCTCTTTATATTATTGATAATACATATGGATCCCTTTTTCTCGTTTTGTTGTTTTAGACTCGTTAAAAAAATGAAAATTATTAATCTCCTTGATCATTAAGATAAATTGGTGTTTGGATTATTATATACTACAGGTGCTTTTGATTCTTTTCATGTTTGTGATTGTAGGTTCTTCTCAGCATTGAAGGACTTCTTCAGGATGAAAGGCAAGGTCTACATCAGTCATCTCGTTGAAAGGTATGAGCATTACCTCCTTGTTTCTAAGTTTTGATAATCTGCATGCTAATAGTTTAGGGAAATAGATATCCAAATGGTTGTCTATTTCTAGTTATCTCTTGGGATACTAGGTGTTATCACATAGTAATTTCTCAAGGTTAAAGAAAGAAACCATCGAGGTAACCATAATCCTAGTTTTAAGATTAGGATCTAGACTTCCTAATGCTCAGAGAGGGCTCTGTCTTAATTATTTAACTTTGTTGTTTTTAATTGATTTTAGGCTAGCTATGTAAATTTGATTGGTTTTGATTTTGGTTTGATGGTGGAATTACTGATTTAGATGGATAGATGATTGTCTATTTTCCATTGGGCCATGGAGTCAATGTATCAAGAAAACAAGGCAAATAAAGGTCTAAAGGAAGTGTTCACAGGGAAAGGTAGCTGAGAAAAATCAAATCTTTTAGGTTGGATGGTGAAGTGGTTTTCAATCGGGATCAAGGAGTAGCTAAGGATTCCTTAAACTGGATAGTGAGGGAAGCAGAAAGAGGTCAATTGAGATGGAAGAGAAATTGAGGATTCTTGGATCTAGATATCAAAATAAAACATTAAAATGAATAACATTTCAGAACCGAGTGTACTTAAACAATTTCTACAATGATATTCCTATTATAACATTTAAATTGAAAAACATGCAAGTTTATGGAATAATTAAGAAAATAAAAATTGAACAATTGAAAGATACTTCACTAAAGTGGCTCAACACATAAATCCTGTAATGCAATGCCTTTATTACTCAGTCTTGTTTGTTGACTTGAAAATGGTACAATAAACCCTCAGGTATTTGGATCAATTACAACTATAGAAATGTTCAGGAATCCACACTCAATACTTCCAATGGAAGAAGTATTTATACAAAACTTAATACAAAATATCCTATCAACTAATTAGGATTTATTCTAGGAAATAAAATATATGGATGCAAAAAGGTTGTGACACATTTCTAACTAACTGAAATCTAACACTAATTTTCTAATTTTTGTTATCTGTTGGTTTATCTCATGCTAGCTTGTCTCTCACGCTTTCTTCTTCCTCTGTCTTTGCTTTATCTGTCTCTTATCTGTAATAAATCACATCATCTGGAATATTTATTTTCATAATCCTATGATAACTTTTATCCTGCTTTTATGTCTTTAGTAAAAGTGAATTTTACTCAAAAGGCATGTTTTAACTCTATGCAAAGTAAAAATGTGTTCTAGATAATGCTTTGAATAAACTTCATTGTTGCTAGTGAAAGTATTTTTATCTCTATTTTAACTCTTATTGTGTAAATTTTCGTATTATACTCTGTCTCTGGTCTAAACTTGATTTTCTTTCCGTGCGTAAATGTTTTCAGATGTATCTTCTACTGAGTCAAAAGAAACCTTCAAATTCAAATATCGAGAGTTTGGAGGAAACGGGTTTTTAACTAGTATTAAAATTGTTTCCTCAAGCTTTTGTTTTGCTAATAATCTGCAAAAATAAAACAATTTTTTAAATGAAAACACAGGTCTGCAGTGAGGTGAGCAAGGGTCTTATTGGACTGAGAAGTCTGTGGAAGAAATATGGACTATAAAGATTTCAATTTTGGTTGGAAATGGCCTTTTCTATCGCAAATTCGCAGGTAAATGAATGGACAAAAGAGCAGAGCTTCTTTTGGAAACTCTATGGACTTTTTCATGGCACAAGGGTGAATTTAGTGTTTTACCACAACGCTGAGTGAAATTATGGTTTATCAAAGTGAAAGTGTGATTTATCGCATTGGTGATTTACCTCATAGTGTAGGAGTGAACAAATGGTTTAACCCAGCACAGGACTAGTTTGGTGGTTTTATCATGCAAATAGAAAATGGTTTGGAAGTTTTTAGGATGTGGGTGCAATGAGTTATGGTAGTGCTTCTTGGCAGGGGAGGGGATGGGAAAAAATACCCACTTCGAAACCCCCGTGGCGTTAATCTATGATCTTTTGGGGGATGCGAAAGGGATTGGGGTTGTTGGTTCTGATATCTGAGATTGGATGGATGTTAGGAGTAGCGAGATTTTAAAGGTGGGACCGGGAGTTAATAGATGGACGGTTAAATGTAAACAGGGTCGGGATTTTATATATGAATGAGTTAATACATAAAGAGATGTGTTTAATGAACTATATATAAACTATATGTTAAAATAGTATAAGGGGGTCGGGATATACATATGTGGTAGGGGGATTAAAATGATATGGGGAGGGATTATAAAACTAGGAAAAGGGTTTTAAATTATGGAAATGAGTTATTTATCAAAAGGGAAAGGGTTTTTATGAGGGAAATCTGTTAGAATAAGGGAAATGAAGAGGGACGGGTTTTTTTGGAATTTAGGAAGGGGAAATTAGTAATATATTAGTGATAAGAAACAAACCAAGTGATACTTTCTAATGCTTGTGAAAGTAATATACCTACCCTTATTTTATCCTAACATTTTTATTTCCTTTATTGGGTGCATTTGAGCTTGCTGACCCTTTTATTTTATTTTAATAAGCAAACAAATCTACTTCTAACCTTATAACTTCCAATGGCTCAGATTAAACTAATAAGCTCATTTATTCTCTACCTAACTACTGATCTGCCAAGATTAAATGGTTTGGCCAGATATTTATTCACTAACTATCACGACATGAAATTTAAAGCATGAATACTCAAGATTAAATTGTATGATTATCATGAATTGTGGCATTTTGGACAAGCTGCACACAATTATATTGAAAAAATAAAGCAAACTAAAGTAGTGGCATTTTTTTTTTTTTTCTAAATAAGACTAAGTTCTATTACTGTAAGAAGATATGGTACATACAGAGGTGAGCCTTCTCAGGCCGGACGAGTTTCAGCAAAATAACAAAATAGGCGCTGCCCACAGGGGGAAACCAGCGTGATAAGAGTTTGATTGCTGCCTCACAGGAGGAAACCAGCATTACACAAAAGACATTAAAAGTGTAACATTTTGGACCCTCAGTAAACTGAGACCTAGGACGATAACAGTGAGTATATAGGCCCACAGGCCAGAAATTCTGAAGAGTCCATCTGGACCAAAACTCTGGCTTGAAAGAAACAAAAAAACTGAGAATTCTAAATACCATAATCGTCGGAGGGGGGTTCTTCTTCGATACGGCATCCAAATTCATAATCCTCATCATCCTGGGCGTGATTCGCTGTTGCAGCTCCGTCGTTCTACGCCATGTGCATGCTTGGGCGACCAGTGCTGCTGCCGCCATGCTTGTCTCCCTCTGCATCGCGTGAGCCTTTCTGCACAGCTGAGCGGAGAGCGCGGTTAGACTCAGGAGGGCGAAGCTGAGGACCCGGAGAAATTGAAGAAGAACCGAACTGAGGGAGCTCCTTGAACTTCACTGTGATTGTGGCGACCACCATGGGCTGAGAGGTGAGGCAGGGGAAGTGAAACAAAGCCGTGGCTGGATTAGCAAGGTGGGCAGATTCAGCAGTGCGAGGTTCAGTGGGTGGTGGAGGAAGAGGGACACCAGGCGGAGGAGAGGGAGGGCGATGGAGCGGCAAGGTTCGGCGCCTGTTCGAGGCTCGAGGGGAAGCACGCTGAGGAGAGACAAAGACCGGAGAGCTCGAATTGGAGGGAGACCGGCGCCTGGAGGCAGACCTGGCTCGGGTGCTGCCTCTGCGGCATCTGAGCCGGTGCCTGAGCCGAGGCATGATCAAACAAGGAGGATGCAACAGGGGCGGAGAGAAGCGCAGCGAATGTTGCAGAGACGGGCCAGGCGAGAAGTTCAGAGGCGGACCTGCAAAAAGGCATAAAGTACTCTGAGAGAAATGTGAGCTAGGTGTGAATTCTACACAGCAGTGGATGCTACATCTTCGACCCAAGGCAGTTCGAGTGCTGGCGATCGTGGCTTCCTGAGGACAGCCAGAGCCGAGAGGCGCAATGGAGTTATACATTGTGACAGCCCAGAAGTAAGGCAAAATGCAGCATCGAAACATCGAGAAGGCGGTTATGCTCCTGCAGGTGGAGGACGGCAGAGAGTAATGGGAGAGACCTCGGCTTCCCCACCGGCTTGAATGCCAGGTAGGGTGGTGTGCCTTGGAGTAAATACAACCATGGTGAATTGAATGCGGGTGGCCGGCGTCCATATGGGTTTGGCACGCGCCGACCCGATTTCCCTTGTCAACAGCATTCACCCGCATCCGGGTTAAAGTAGTGGCATTTGAATGTGCAACACTTTCTGAATTTATTCTTGTTTCGTTTTGTGGGGTTTATATTTTATATCCTTTTTTTGATCTTTTTCTTTTGGTCCTTTGATTGTTCTTTTAAGACTCACCCTCTTTTCATTTTTTTAAATATGGGAAAACATTTGCAGAAAGCAAAGGTATGTACAATATTACAAGGCTTACAATAGTCAATTCAAAATTATGAACCCTATTATAGGACCCTAATAGTGGCTCCACTTGGGGATGACATCTCCTTGTGAGATGTCAAGAACACCGTTGACTAGTGGCCTGATGCATTGGGCCGATCCCAAGCCTGCACATGCTTTGTTGTATAATCTCTGTGACTGAAAATATTGAACTGAAATCAAACCTTTTTGCAAACTGAAATTTGACATTTGCTGAACTGAAATCCGATCTGAAATAAACTAGTTGTTAAAAATGAAAATACAATCAAACTGAAATTCTACCTACTTAATCTAATGAGATGTACAACTGATGATCAGGTAAAATGAAACAACCAATGAAACCATTCTAGCATTTTATACATTGATGATTTTTGTTGCATTTTCTTGTTTGTGATCAAAATTGAAATTCTAAAATCCAATAGAAGCTTGTCAATAGATGTAAAGATAAGGAAATTTTTAATTTCTTTTGTTAACTCTACAAAATGTACAAATGGATCTTCCAAGGCATATGCACTAATGTTTAACTGATCCAAGCAATTGTACATATATTTTGGATGGCCTCCATGCCATTAAACTAAAATGTTATTTCCTTGCAGATTTTTAGATAAGCCTTGTGCTGATATTTCTATTGATAAAAATTTATGTCTGATGAAACCTTTATCTTCTTGATTCTAAAGCTCATAGATAGTTAAAGGAGAAAATTTTTGATTGCATTCATCATCTAACACATCAGCTATTGGATCATGAAAAACTTGGAAGGAAGGATTTCTGCAACCTATTACATATGGGTTTCAATGGGACTTCATGGATTTTTTCAGACTGCTCATCCTTTGCTTTAGTGATATTATACCAAATTTCCTTTAAAAACTGAAATGATTCAAAACATAGTGGTATGGAACTTTCCTATTTCATCTGATAAGGTATTTCAATGTATTTTGATAACTGTAATTGTGAAATTAAAGAATCCTGACAAAAGTTTTATTGTATTCTTTGTTGTCAATAACAATACCTAAAGACTGCTAGTTTTTTATTGCTTTAAAGCTATCTCTAATGAACTAAAATTAAGAAAAACATAGAGGCAAAGATATTTCAATTATTTCCAATTTTTTTGCATTTTATTCTTCACTCTCATAGCTTATATGTATTGGTTGATCACTGTATTCAAGATGTTGAAACTGAATTTCCTCATCCCACAAACTAGCTACTGATTACTCTGTAAAGTTAGCTTGAGTTTGGGTAACATATTTATCATCATAATAATAATACTTAGGCAAAGCATTAAAATAAGGAATTTCATCAAACATACACATTAGATAAGTAGATTGTTCTTCCACATATTGATCTGTAAATCCATTTTCTGGTCTATGGTAGTTGTGATTAACATGGAAGTGTTTATGACCAAAAACCTCTTCCTTTCTTGCAATAAGTGGGTCATGGTGATCTTTTGTATTATTTCCTCTATTTTTCTTCCCAAAATGTCGAGTTTTACCTCTGCAATGTTGTTCTTCTCTTCTTCTTCTTTCAAATTTTCCCTTCTAATCAGCAGATTAACTTCTACATCTACTGCAATGTTCTACACCTGTTCAAATGTTGAGGGGTTTCTTTCTCTTAGCTGAAATTCTATTTCTGGATCAAATGCCTTTGCATAATGCAAGAGAGCTGAATCAGGAGGAGGTCTTATATTTGATGGATTCGAATAATAAACTTGATTAAATCTAGCAGAAAATTGTTGTATTGTCTTCTTTGGATTTCTTTTCAACTGATTATATTCTTCTATGATCACAAAATGATTGAATTTTATTATCCATCTATCAAGGAAAAATTTGAAAAGATGTTGGAAATTTGAGACGCTTTCAATATGCAGATTTTTAAGCCAAATTTTTACTTTACTCTGCAAAGAAAGAGAAAAAATCATGATTCTAACACCATCTTCATCAATCTCAAATAAGTCCATATAATTCTCAAAACCTTGAATATGTTTTTGGGGATTGATGTTACAATTCTCTCCATCAAACTTAGGGAGATATTTGTAATAGTTATCAGGGAAATCATGGAGTATAGAAGGTAAGATGAGTGGCTTATATCTATCTGGAAATTTATAGGGTACAAGAATATGTACATGGATTGTAAGATTAGTCTTGATTATTTGAGGCTTATCAATCAGAAAATGATCATCATAAGTTTCAGAAGAAAGCTGCTCAAATTGATAAGAAGATTTTATATTTACAATTTTCAAAGGAAAATAATCAAATACTAATGTAAGATATTCTCTAAAATACAATATACATTGAAAAACTTTCTTGATGAGAAAGAACATGATGTCTTGGATGGTAATTCAAGTTAGAAACATGATCTTCCCATACTGTACTTTAAGGTTCATTCCTCCAGTTGAGTCTTGATTTTGAAATTGATTTGGAGTCACCAGGTGGATGATTTTAACCTTTGTGTGTCTGATCACTGTCCACCATCATAGATCAGATCCGATCTTCGTATAATCTTTCTGAAGAAAATATTATTTTCCCCAGTATGGTCACCAATATGTTATCAGTCAGTAATTTCTCAAGGTTAAAGAAATAAATCACCGAGTTAACCGAAAAACTAATTTTGAGATTAGGATCTAGCCTTCCTAACGCTCAGAAAGGACTCTCTCTTAATGATTTAACTTTGTTGTTTTTAATTGATTTTAGGCTAGTTATGTAATATTGATTGGTTTTGATTTTGGTTTGGTGGTGGAATTACTGATTTAGATGGATAGATGACAGTCTATTTTCCAATGGGATATGGAGTCAATGTATCAAGAAAACATGGCAGAATCAAGTTCTAAAGGAAGTGTTCACAGGGCAAGGTAGCTGAGAAAAATCATATCTTTTAGGCTGGATGGTGAAGTGGTTTTCAATCGGGATCAAGAAGCAGTTAAGGATTCCTTAAACCGGATAATGAGGGAAGGAGAAAGAGGTCCATCGAGATGGAAGAGCGATTGAGGATTCTCAGATCTAGATATCAGAAGAAAACATTAAAATGATTAACAGTTCAAAACAAAGTGTACTTAAACAATTTCTGCAATAATATTCTTGTTATAACATTTAAATTGGAAAACATGCAAGTTTATGGAATATTTAAGAAAATAAAAATTGAACAATTGAAAGATACTTTACTGAAGTGGCTCAACGCATGAATCCTATAATGCAATTCCTTTATTACTCATTCCTATCTGTTGACTTGAAAATGATACAATAAACCATCAGGTATTTGGATCAATTACAACTATAGAAATGTTTAGGAATCCACACTCAATACTTCAAATGGAAGAAGTATTTATACAAAACTTAATACAAAATATCCTATCAACTAATTAGGGTTTATTCTAGGAAATAAAATATCTCGATGCAAAAAGGTAGTGACACCTTTCTAAATAACTGAAATCTGGCACTAATTTTCTAATTGTTGTTATCAATTGGTTTATCTCATGCTATCTTTCCTCTCATGCTTTCTTCTTCCTCTGTATTTGATTTATCTGTCTATTATTTGTAGTAAATCACATCATCTGGAATCTTTATTTTCATGATCATGTGGTAAATTTTATCCTGCTTTTATGTCTTTAGTAAAAGTGAATTTTACTAAAAGACACGTTTTAACTTTATGCAAAGTAAAAATGTGTTCTGGAGAATGCTTTGAATAAACTTCGTTGTTGCTGGTGAAAGTATTTTTATCTCTATTTTAACCCTTACTGTGTAAATTTTCTTATTCTTCTCTGTCTCTAGTCTAAACTTGATTTTCTTTCTATTCGTAAATGTTTTTGGATGTATCTTCTGCTAAGTCAAAAGAAACCTTCAAATTCAAATACTGAGAGTCTGGAAGAAACATGTTTTTAACTAGTATTAACATTGTTTCCTCAAGCTTCTGTTTTGCTAATAACCTACAAAAATAAAACAATTTGTTAAATGAAAACATAGGTCTACAGTGAGGTGAGCAAGGGTTTTATTATACTAAGAATTCTGTGGAAGAAATCTAGACAATATAGATTTCAATTTTGGTTGGAAATGGACTTTTCTGTCACAAATTCACAGGTAAATGAATGGACAGAAGAGCAGAGCTTATTTTTAAAACTCTATGGATTTTTTCATGGCACAGGGGTGAATTTAGTGTTTTACCACAACTTTGGGTGAACTGATGGTTTATCACAGTGAAAGGGTGATTTATCGCATTGGTGATTTACCTCATAGTGTAGGAGTGAACAAATGGTTTAACCCAACACAGGACCTGTTTGGTGCTTTTATCGCGCAAATAGAAAATGGTTTGGAAGTTTTTAAGATGGGGGTGCGATGAGCTATAGTGGTGCCACATGGCAGGGGAGGGGATGGAAAAAGCTACCCACTTCGCAACCCCCTTGTGGTGTTAAACTTTGATCTGTTGGGGGATGCGAAAGGGATTGGGGTCGTTGGTTCCGATATTTGAGATCGGATGAATGTTAGGAGTAGCAAGATTTTAAAGGTGGGACTGGGAGTTAATAGACAGAGGCTTAAATGTAAATAGGGTTGGGGTTTTATATATGAATGGGTTAATATATAAACGGATGGTTTTAATGAACTATATATTAAACTATATGTTAAAATATCATAAGGGGGTCGGGATATACATATGTGGTAGGGGGATTAAAATGATATGGGGAGGGATTATAAAACTAGGAAAAGGGTTTTAACTTAGGGAAAGGAGTTATTTATCAAAAGGGAAAGGGTTTTTACAAGTGAAATGTGTTAGAATAAGGGAAAATGAAGAGGGAAGGGTTTTTTGGAATCTAGGAAGGAGAAATTAGTAAGATATTAGTGATAAGAAACAAACCAATTGATACTTTCCAATGCTTGTGAAAGTAATCTACCTACCCTTCTTTTATCCTAACATTTTTATTTCCTTTATTGGGTGCATTTGAGCTTGCCGACCCTTTTATTTTCTTTTAATAAGAAAAAAAATATACTTCTAACCTTATAACTTCTAATGGCTCAGATTAAACTAATGAGCTCATTTATTCTCTACCTAACTACTGATCTGCCAAGATTAAATGGTTTGGCCAGATCTTTACTCACTAACTATCATGACATGAAATTTAAAACATGAATAATCAAGATTAAACTGTATGATTATCATGAATTGTGGAATTTTGGACAACCTACACAAAATTTTATTGAAAAATTAAAGTAAACTAAAGTAGTGGCATTTGAATTTGCAACACTTTCTGAATTTATTCTTGTTTCTTTTTCTGGGGTTTATATTTTATATCCTTTTTTTGATCTTTTTCTTTTGGTCCTTTGATTTTTCTTTTAGGACTCACACTCTTTTCATTCTTTTTAAATATGGGAAAACATTTGCAGAAAAAAAAAAAGGTATGTACAATATTACAAGGCTTACAATAGTCAATTCAAAATTATGAGCCCTATTATTATAGGACCCTAACACTAGGGAGATTTCTCTTGTCCGCAACAGGGATTTATCCAGAAAACACCAACTTCATAGCTCTGTGCATCCATGAAAGATATAAACTCCAAACCTCAGTTTGATACAAGATATTTGCATGAAGATAAATTAACTGAAACAGACTCCTCAATCTGATAAAAAACCAAATCTTTGAAATTATAAAATTTATATCCAAAGTACTGAAAATATTTCAAGGAGTTTGCATCTAGTGAAACCATGCAAAGAAAAACCTTTTGCAAGAAAATCTAGATCTGACATGGTTCAATGATATTACTAGTATTGCAAGAACATGACATAACCATCAAAAAAAGTTGAAGTGCCTCGACTTCTTGGAAAGTTCCAGAACTTTAAAAAGTAGGATAACTACATTTTGAGAACTGGGTCAAACCGCAAATTGCATGTGTATTTCTACTATCAGTTAAATTAACAAGATCACTAATATTTGCATGGAAACAATATACATCATTGGTTTGATCATATTTTCCAACTTCAACAAACATATTACTCAAGGCATGAGTTTTTTCTAATTGCACATATAGATGTATAATTCAGAGAAATATAATGAGCAACCTGATTTGAAGATTTATCCTCATGCAAAAGAGGAAATTATAAGGAATGGAATGGATGGTTGATGATTTGATTCCCTTTTCCTTCATCATGGATAACCTCAATACCTTGTGTCAATTTAGAAATTTTCTCATTAGATGATGAACTTGAAGATGATGGAGTATCTCCATCACAAATTAATGCATTACAAATAGTATGTCATAAGGGATAGTGAGTT
Organism: Pinus albicaulis; assembly: GCA_034641835.2. NCBI lineage: Eukaryota > Viridiplantae > Streptophyta > Pinopsida > Pinales > Pinaceae > Pinus > Pinus albicaulis. The sequence continues at coordinate 1,045,288,951 of CM076581.1, forward strand.
TAAAAAGAAGTTTCCATAAGATAAACTTCTTTAACATAATCAAAATTAAGGCCTAAATGTTTCGAATCAAAAACTTCTTGAGAAATTGAAGATAAGTTCATGGAATTGGGAATTCATCATCATATAATTCAATGGATTCAACACTATAAGAATCATGGTTTCCCAAGACTTCATATTAATTAAAAAATTGATTTCATTTGATTGACTGCCAATATTACTATATTCAATATCATCCAAGAAAGGAGAAATACCATCTTCACATAGAGGAGCTTGAAAACGAGAAAATAAATCAAAATAATATTTACCTTTGTGCTCCTCTACCTGTGAAATGTGACTACCTTGAACCTGATTGTTATTTGGATTGGCAAGATGGAAATGAAAAGAGTTTGAAAGAGATTGTTTAAGTAGATCAAGGGACAAGGGGTTAAGAGAATGGGATGATAAAGGAGGGGAAAAAATCCCTTGAAGAGAACCATTCCAAATTTTCCTCCATCGAATCTAGATCATGAGAAGTGGATGAAGGTGGAATAGACAGATCAACAATTTTATTTGAAATTTTCCCAAATTCAAGGAGGCACCCAAATTGGTATTGAGAAAGGATGAGGATAAGGAACAAAAGGAATAGTAGGTTCCTCCTCTGAAATTAGAGGTGTCTAATGGTTTGAAAAAATTTGGGGAGGATAATCATCCGGGGACTCATATTTACCATGTTGTAAAGAGATTTGAACCAAATGTTGATATTTTGTTTTATAAACTCTCAATCTGTATCTTCTCCAGGAAACTCATAACATAAGTGAAGGAATAAATTATAAAAATCCTAAATAGACTCATCATGTTTCATTCTTAGTTGATTAATCGTTCTATGAACATCTCGGAATCATGCTTATCAAAGGCTTGATGAATATCCTTAAAGAATTGATCAAATGAATGAATGGAAGCAGATGGTAGGGAATGTTGCCATCTGTTAACTCAGCCCTCAAGTGTCAGTGTGAATAGTACGAAAATAACATCTTCACAATTGATTCCATGAGTTTAAAAAAACTTGAGAAAATGAGACATTTGTACAACTATGAATGTTCCATCCTCGCCATCAAAGTTAAATTGAGACAAGTTATAAAAATATTCCATGAGGATTGAAAGTTTAAAATTAAATATATTAGAAAAAAGTACTAGGAGTATGATTTGGGGATGATCCATTTAAAATAAGATATTTAAACAGACTCAACATGAACAAATTGTCATTTGGCCCTTTTAGCACTAGAATTTTGAAGGTGCTGGATTGCACAAACACATAGGGGCGTCTTCCCGATGTGAAGTCTCGATTAGAACTAACACTTTTTTGGAGTAGGAGATCCATTCAGAGAACCTTCCAAGCCACCATAACTCAAGGTTTTCCTTGGTTGCAACGAATAACATAAGAGAGTATGCACATAACCTTTGAAATCAGCAAGCAAGTCAACAATATGAAGCACCAATTACAATGTGTAAAATTAGGCCTTCACGAGAGGGGAGACAAGAGTGAGTCTCTCGAAGGAAAGTAATAGTACTATCTTAAGAGAGGCACACGATAGAAAGGAAAGATTTGTTAATTATCTAGTGAAATAGTTCACATAGACCCAATGATCATTAAGGAAATACAACACACATCCAACAAGATAAGCGCTAAATCCAATAAAGTAGTTCAATTTTTATTGTACATATGAACATAACATATAGCTCAAACATCTAAATAATAGTCTTACCACATTCACGATAAATACATGGAAATGTTTTGGTCAAAAATATTCTGATAATTAAGTGAAAGATACAAGTACACAGTTATAATGATGAGACACTAGCTCCAGTAGTGGAACATTAAGTCACTTCTTGGTTCTCCAAAGAATGATCTTCTCTCTTCTGCCAAGCTAGAGAAGCCAAAGCTAGCTCTCCAAAGTTTGTGACTCCAAAAATCCATTTGCTTGAGTTATGAGGTTTCTTTTATAACAAGATGAATGAAATTTCATATCCCCTTATGACTCTTGAGTTACTCTCATGACTCTTGGACTCCCAAATGACCATTTAACTTCTATTGACTCTTTGGTCCACGTGTGACTCTTGGAATTCCACACTTTATATTTTTTCATTTCCTTCAAAATACGTAATTGCATTCCACAAATGATGTGGCAAGAAACATTGGCACATATGACATTGTGATGACACTTATACAAGTCATAACTTGGCAATGATGACATAGAACTTCATGATGATGTGGAAATGCCAAGTTTCTCTCCTTGTTGTCGTGTCTTCGATTCTTGATGATTGATCTGATTTGTACTTCTTCTTCACCCTCCAAATTTTATTCGATTAGTATTTGTACCTTATTAGTCATCATGAAATGTATTCATTCTATCATGATCCAAGATCGCTTCATGTATTCATGATGAAACTTCTTTGTGTGTCTTCCCTGCAAGTGCTTCTTGTTCCTTCTCCTTGATATCTTCCTTGAGTATCACCTTGCCCCGTTGAGGTGGTAGACCTACCAATTGAGTTCACTCATGAAAAATCAATATCAGTCTAGAAATCATCTATTCTACCCCTACTTTTCTCATGGAAGAAGTTTCTTGTGATGGGCCTATGTAAGGGATGAAAGAGGAAGTTTTGTAGGGAATTGCATAGTTTAGATCAAAAGTGGCTAAGGGAAGGCACCATTGTCAACTAAAATTGTTCCATTTTCTATGAGGAGGGGCTCTTCAGGGTCCATTGCAGTGTGAAAGTGCTAGAGGAAGTGTGATGAGCTTGCTAACAAAAACTGCACAGTGCTCAAAGTTAAAGGGATGAGGATGCACAATTTGGCTTCATAATGATTGTGGGGAGGTATCATTGTGGATTAGAACTACACATTGTGCAATGTAATAGAGATAGGAAATTTTTTTTTGTAGTGGGGAGATCTAGTGGACAGGGGTTGATGATTTACTAACTAAGATTGTGAAATGCACTATGAAGGAATAGAAAGCTTAGTGTGTTGCACAATTTTCTTCAGCGGTGATCCAGGAGGGGTTTCCCTATCCACTATAACTGTGACATGCGCTAGGGAGGCAAGAAGAAAAAGGAATGGTATAGTGAGGGGTTCTATTCTGTAGAGAAGAAAATATTAGACACTGCACTTGTGAAATGTGCTATGCACTTAGGGAGACTCACTAGAAAAGAAGATTGTGTAGATGGCTAAGGCAAGCAATAAAATGTTAAGTCACTTTTCCCTTAAGGTGTTCATTTCACTCTAAATGAAGGAGGACCTTTGAATTTCACATTTTTCATTCGCAAGGGGATGAAGAAGGTCCTTGTTGTCAACTAGAATTTCTCTATGAACTATGTAAGGAAGAAGTGATCAAATCTTAGTGCAATGAGCCAATATAATCAACAAGGGATAGTGACTATGATTGGAAGGTTCTCAATGTGAGACCATATGAGATGGATTAAGAAACACTTAGTGCATAAGTTTGGGATGGAGATAATTCATCAATGAGGCTCATGAATAGGTAATTCTCATCACTTGGTGACAGGAGCAACGCTTTCATAACTTGTGCCTGGTAGGAGGACCAAGCAGATCTCCAGAATGGCTAAGTGTGAGACCAAAAGTGTAAGGGAGAGAAAAGAATCCGAACAAGAATTAAACATAGTGCACACACATGGATTTGATCAATACAAGATATGGGAATGCATAGGACTCATAATAAAAAATCACACCTTGAAACGATATCAAAGCAACACCCATTTCTAAGTGTGACAATTGAAACATAACATTGTGACACTTAGAACACAAGTTGTGACACAAGTGTTGATTGTGACCAAAAAGTGTGCTAATATGTAGGAATATGTATAGTGCATATTCTTATGATATATAGTACCCTATAATTTAGAAGAGTGTGTTAGAGCTACCTCTAGTGATGTGCAAAGGTGCGACACATACAAGAGTGAAAACGATTAGAAGCGACACTTAAGACAATACGAAAACATGAAAAAACACTTGCAAAAGCTAAAGAAATTGAAAGAGACACATGCCAGAGCGAAGGTAGCATGTAAATGAAACTTTTTGAACCAAAATAAAGTAAAAATGATAGTTGCAAAATTTAAAGTGACACTTATGAAAGAAAAGGTGTGAAAGGTGACATTTAAGAAAACTCACTGAAATAGACATTAGAGAACTTTTGAGGTCTAAAATGGCCCTCCTAAGAAAAATTTACAAAAAAAATAAACTTTATAAGAACCAATAGGATTCAAGATGATGATGTCAACCATGGGGGATGATTCACCATTTTTGGGGTAAACAAATAAAAATATTAAAAAATAATAAAATAATAAAACTAATTTTTCAACTTATCTCCCTAAGGTTTTACTCAAATTTAAAGTGAGAGTACTCGTTTTATGCAAAATGTAATTCCTCATCCAAGGAGTACCCATGTTGCATACTTTTGATGGACCTTTATACACGAAAAATGAGAAATGTATGAAAAAACATCGTTACAATCGTGTTTTTCATGTATTTCTCATTTTTCGTGTAGCTGGGTCCATTGAAAGTATGCAACATGGGTACTCCTTGGATGAGGAATAAAATTACGCATCCAATGAGTGTTCTCACTCAAAATTTGAGTAAACCCATAGGGATATAAGTTGAAAATACGAGATGAAAAAGTATTTTTTTTCCCTCTAAAATTTGATGATGTAACCAAATCTTTTTATTTATTTTTATTTCTAGTATTATTTTATAATTTCCTTAGGAGGCCCAATCTAGACCTCAAAATTCACCTAATGAGTATAATTGCAACCAAAGTGAGAGGGATACTGTTAGTGGAGAGTGCGCACTAAATTTCGACATAATTTTTGCAGTGCACTATCCTTGTGGACTGCTCAGTCATTGTCAATAGTGATTGCGCAAGCATTACTTCCAAAAGTTGTGAAATTTTTGTCTAAGCTTGTAGAAGAAAGGTGCACTTGTGAGTTTATCAAGGGATGAGCATATGTGAGCAAGTGACTTTGACACTTAGGATCTGAGAAAAAGACTAAACACTTCGCAAAGCATCAATCGACCATGAAGTGACCATGGAATGACAAATCACAAGATCCTTAGTAGGCTCCAAAATTCAAGTGCTTGAAAAATTTTGGAGGGTGTTTTTTGCAGCGACAACATGTTGATACAATTTATCAAAATGTTTAATATATAAGATATTTTTTTTAATATTTTTTTTTCAAATATTAAAAAATTAAAATTAAAATTAATAAATGATTAATATAATTTTAATGCTTATAAAAATATAGAAGTAGAAAAATGAATACATAGTTGTTATCATATTTTAACTTAGAGTTTTTAAGAATATTGCATGGCCCATCCTAATCATCATCTGTAGGACTTTCATCCAATAATTAGGACTTTCCAATATAAAAATCCCTTTGAATCATAGTATTTAGGACTTGCACCTACTAATTATGATTTTCCAAGAATATCACCATACCAATCATCATCCTTAACATTTACACCTAATAATTATGATTTCCAAAAAAGGTCACTCATCCAGAGATTCCTTCCTAATTATTCAATTAAATCTCACGTAACTCTTTATTTAAGCATTTGTTGTCTTTCACATGATTATGAATAGTCCACATAACACTTATTATATCCAATAATAATATATTTAGAACTCATTACATTAAGTAATGCTCATATATCAAACGGGTGCCAAACCTAGGTAAATTGAGGAGGAGAAGGGTATATTTTATGCACATTATATCAATACACAGATAGATGGAGAATCTTCTTCACATTATGCTATGAGATAAACAAGTAGATAGCTCAAAATTCTTTGGAGGCCAAGAGGAATTGAAAAGGATATTAAGGGATATCTGTTATAGTATGGATGACATTGTGTTTAGATTGAACAAAGTGGAACACCATATAATCTCAAATTCAAAATACTGATTCAAACACACCTCATAATGGGGAAACTCCATAGTGCTCAAAGCTCAAGGGATAAGGAGGAAGTGCTAACACAATTTGGCTTCATAGTGACTGTGCGAGGTCTCCCTATGGACTATAACTACAAATTGCAACATAGGAGATATAGGACATGTTTATGTGCAGTGGGAAGATCTAGTGGATAGGGGTTGATGGCTTACTAACTGAGATTGTGCAATCCACTATGAAGGAAGGTCAAAATTAGTGTGTTGTGTAGTTTTATTCAATAGTGATCCATGAGGGGTTGAATTGTCCACTAAAACTTCAACATCTGCTAGGGAGGCAAGCAAAACAAGGCATGGCGTAGTGAGGGGTTCTGGTCTGTAGAGAAGTAAAGACTAGACAATACAATAGTGTAATGCACTATGCACTTAGGGAGACTCACTATAATATAATATTTTGTAGTTGGCTAAGGCAAGAAATAAAAGGTCGAGTCACTTTTCCCATAATGTGTTCACTGCACTCTAAAGGAACGAGGACCTTTGCATTGCACATTTTTCTTTTGCAAGTGGCTGAAGAAGATCCTTGTTGTCAACTAGAAGTGCTCCATGCACTATGTAAGGAAGAAGCAATCAAAGCTTAGTGAAATGATTCATTATAAGAAACAACGATTAGTGACCATGCTTGAAAGGTTCTAAAAGTGCGACCATAGGAGATCGCTTAAGAAAAAATTAGTGTACAAGTATGGGAGGGAGAGACTTCACTAATGAGGCTCATGAATAGGCAGTGCTCATCACTTGGTGATAGGATCGATGCTTTCATAGGTTGCACCTGGCAAGAGGATGAAGTAGAGATCTAGAATGGATAAGTGTGAGATCAGTAGAGTAAGGGAGAGAAAAGCATCTGGAAAAGACTCAAACATAGATAACACACATGAATGTCATCAATACAAGTCAGGGGAATGCATAGGACTCATAATCAACAATCACACATTGAAACAACAACAAAGCGACACTTATTTATGAGTGCGACAATTCAAACGTAGCATCACGACACTTAGAACACAAGTTGTGACACAAGTGTCGATTATGACCATAAAGTGTGCTAAGATGTAGGAACGTGTCTATAATGAAAAAGAGTGCGCTAGAGCTACTTCTAGTGACGTGAAAAGGTGTGACACATATAAGAGTGAAAACGATTAGAAGCGGCACTTGCGATAGTAAGAAAACGTGAAAACAACACTTGAAAAAGATAAATAAATTGAAAGCGACACATGCCAGAGTGAAGGTAGGTGAAGGTAGCATGAAAATGACACTTTTTGAAGCGAAAGAAAGAAAAAAACGATATTTTTGAAACTGAAAGTGACACTTTTGAAAGAAAAGGCAAGCAAAGGGGACATTTGAGAAAACTCACTAAAATAGAAGTATAAATGCAACCAAAACGAGAGGGAAACTGTCAGTGGAGAGTGCGTAGTAACTTTTGACATAAGTTGTGCAATGCACTATCCTTATGGGATACCCAGTTAATTGCAATGGTGATTGGGCAAGCCTTACTTCCAAAAGTTGGAAATTCCTGTCTAAGCTTGCAGAAGAAAGGTGTGCTTGTGAATTTATCAAGGGTTGAGCATGTGTGAGCAAGTGACTTTGACACTTAGGATTTGAAAAGAAGGCTAAAAAATTAGCAAAGCATCGATCGACCATGAAGTGACCATGGAATGATAGATCACAAGATCCTCAGTAGGCTCCAAAGTCAAGTGTAGGCAAAATTTTGGAGGGTGTTTGTCGCAACGACAACATGTTGATCTACAATTTATCAAAATGTTTTATACATAAGATATTATTTTTGAATATTTTTTTCCAAATATTAAAATATTAAAATCAAAATTAATAAATTATTAATATAATTTTAGTTGTTATAAAAGTATAGAATTAGAAAATGAATACATAGTTGTTATCATCTTTTAATTTAGAGGTTTTAAGAATATTGAATGGCCCATCCTAATCATCATCTCTAGGACTTGCATTCAATAATTTGGACTTTCCAATACAAAAATCCCTTCAAATCATAGTCTTGGGGAATTGCAGTACTAATTAGGATTTTCCAATGATATCACCCATACCAATCATCATCAATATTTACACCCAATAATTAGGATTTCTAAAAAAGACCACCCATCTAGAGATTCCTTCCTCATTATTTAATTAAAGTTCACGTGACTCTTTACATAAGCATTGAGAGTCTTTCACATGATCATGAATAGTCCATGTATAACACTCATTACATCCAATGATAATCTATTTAGAACCCATTACATTGAGTAATGTTCATATACCAAATGGGTGCGAGACCCAGGTAAATTGAGGAAGAGAATGTTATATTTTCTTCACTCTATTTCAACACACATACAGATGAAGACTCTTCTTCACATGGTGCTATGAGATAGATAAAAATGTAGATAACTACATACTCTTTTTAGGCCAAGAGGAATTGAAAAGGATGCTTAGCGATATCTATTATGGTATGGATGACATTGTGGTTAGATCGAACAAAGTGGAACACTATATAATCTCATATTCAGATACTGATTCAAACACACCTTAGAATGAGGAATAAGTTATAAATGTTCCACCAATTAATATGGTCAATGCAAACTCTTCTCCAAATACTCGGTGATCATCTTGGATGAATGAGTCCATCTCTGATTTCGTTTATGTCTTATGGTTTTATAGTATGTGGTTATTTTTTTGTCCCTTTTTATGTCATATATATTTTTGTATGGTACTTGCTTCTAGTGGATAAAACACTCTTTTGCTAGCATCTATGGTTTTTGGTATGATTGGAAATCCACCACGTCAATTGTTCACAATTGGATGATTGTTGTTTTGTTCTATTTTCAACAAATTATTAGTCATTTGACAAGTCAACATTGGCTCCAAAAAATTTCCAATGTAATTTTGTTTTTTTTAAATACTAATGAAAATCAATAATCAAATATTAGTAAAAAAACTCATATAAATGAAGAAATAAGATTAAATCTAATAAAAACATTTACATATACTAAATCATTACCCAGCCTACTAGAATTTTCAAAAAAATAATTAATTCCAAAACTAAACTTCACAAAAAGATCACCTATCCTAAAATAAATTTTCCCAAAAATATCATCTATATCAAAACTTAGTGATTTATGGGCACTAATCAAAATAACAATCAAATCAATATTTTTAAGTTAATTTTAAAAAAGATCATTTACATTTATAAAATTATAAGAGTAAGATGTAAACAATCTTCAATTTAATATATTGAGTTATTGGAAAAAAAATACTTGTATTACATTCCACAATCGAGAAAAATATTTCTATCTAAATATTGGGTATTGTAAAGGTTTTGTATAATTGAAAGCCCCATTTGTATAGTTAATGTGCATATCGTCCACATATTACCATATGTTTAGTACAAACATTGTCGTATTACCAATTGGAAGTTGACATGTTATGGATGACAACACATAGTTACCAGTTTATACGCTGGTGGATAGTCTATGTGGATAGTCTATCATTAGATTTAAACAAATTTAAATTTAATGGTGAATATATACTGCCCACCAACATTTAATAGCTTATAGATTAGAAAATAATGTTAACCATTATAGATGATATAATCGACACTAAGATAAACACGTATTTGAAGTCCACGTGTGATACACAGATTAGAGAGTACAAACATAGGTAGCATGGCCAAATATGTGGGGCTGCCAATACCGAGGCACCAGTAAAATTATAGAGAAATTATGAATACAGATGGGTGTCCATTTTGTTGAAAATTAGATTTTGTATTATTTGGGTTTTTTTTACTATGTTTTGAATTTTTATTTTTATTTTTTATTGTTATATTTTTAAATCTTTTTAATAAAATTTAAATATTTTAAAACTAATTATTATAATGTTTTTACAAATATAAATATTCAATTTTTGTAAATATTTAAATTATTTCTATATATGTCATCAAAATGAATTATATATATATATATATAAAATTGAGATAAAGAAGGATTAGTTTTTATGTCAGTAATTACAAATTACATTTGTGAGTGGCAAAGATATAAAATTTTACTTAATAGATAACGATTAAATTACAAATAATAAGGACTAAAGTACTTTGTAATTGTGGCTTTGATTTATAAAATAAATTGCTTTGTAATTGTGGTTTTTTTTAATGTCCGTAACTCTTGGGTTTGTGAGGTTAGTAGTTTCTGGATTGGTTGACAAAGTTAACAACCTGATACAAAGAATATCATTATATTTTGGGTTTTTTAATATTAATTGAATTTTTGGTTGGATATTAAAAAAAATAATGATTTTAATTTACAAAAGAAATTTTAAAAAAATATAAAAATTTGTATATTAATGTAATGAATAAATTTCAAAAAAGATATAAAGATTTATAGTAAAGAAATAAGTGAGATTAAATCTAATTATAAAAATAAAAATTAAATTATTTAAAGTTTATTTGATTTATATATATATATATATATATATACATATATATATAAAATGATGGGTGAGTATTTTAAAATCAACACACATTATTATTTGAATGTTTTCGCATGTGGTGATCTCTCTTTATAATGGTTGGACATTGGATTTTTTCATGAAATTTTCATACCTTGCATATAATGAAGAGGGGTGATAGTTTCCATTTTGCATTTGGCTTGATTTAATTGTTGTTTCCTTCTTTCACCAACCATTATTGGAGACTTATCTCCTCACATGGTTCAAACATAACAATAATGGATACGACCACTAAGCTCATTGGTCGTAAAAACCCTAGTTCTTTGGCTTATCACTCTAATTTCCTTTTATTCTAGGTAAGTTTACTACTCTAGCCTTGCCTGATGCATCTTTCTGATGTATCTTTTGTGTGTGGGATTATTTAGTTGCGAAGTTAGGAAAGCCCTATCTCTTTATCCATCTTGGTTTTCTTTCCTTGGTTACTCTCCCCCTTAACCTGTCATTCCTTCTTCCCTTTTGTTGTATTTTTTCGTTACCTCTAGTATTTTGGAAACCTCAATGATTCTATGGTCTGTCCTTCTTAATTGTTGTTGTCATCTTTCTTGTCTTCTCTCCTTGTCATTCAGCGTGTTGCACCTTGGTGCCAACTTTGGATGAGGTTGGTGTTGTTTTATTCAAGGTTGTTGCAAACAAATTCGTTAATGTCTCATAGAAATGCAAAGGCCTCTACAACTCTCTATTGGTAGAATACTCCTCTAGTTGCTCAAGAAAAAAATAATATTATTGAGTCAAAGGTCAAAGTGGAAAAGCACTACCTCCACGATGATGGGATCGATGAGGACATGGGGCACTAGGTTCTAGACATAGGAAAGTCACATAGTCACACCACTAAATACTTCGAGATAGTCAATATTTAATAGCAAATCAAAACTATAAATGGAAAGGTGTTCATGGAAAACAACAAGTCTCAATAGAAAATTTTCTCTGCATTGATACCTTGCAACTCCAGGTTAAAAAATTAGACAAAAAATTCACTCCCCTAGCAAAGAAGATAGTAGGTATTGACTTTCTACCTTCAAATGAAGAGAATGGAAATCCAGAGACCATACCTATTAACTCCCTCTTCTCTCTCTCTATATATATATATAGTGTATGAGCAACATCTCTACCCCTTAGTCTAGGCATAGTATTAGACAAGTTAATAGTTTTTGGATAATATTAGTCTTATTATGCTTTGTTATAGTAACTTTGCAACTCATGTTATTATTTCAACATAAATTATTTATTTGTACCACTAGTCTAATTTCCCTAATGATAAATCAATAATCACAAATATGCATGTGTTATGTGTTTTTTAGTGTTATGTGTTTTTTAGTGATGATTAATAGAAAATGTTCACCCAATTTACCTAAAGGAAAATATATTATCAATAAATTTCTCAATTAACTTGAAGTTAGTTTACAATATTAAACAAAATTTATTAATTCTAAGTACAAAGGCTTTATTTATGAGATATTGTACGTAGCATTTGGTCTTCTAGCTTAATGATAACTCTTGAAGTTCTCAATTTTCCTACCAATTTAATTTTTCCTTATATGAAATTACAGAAAATAAAATATCTTTCCTAGTATGAAATTTCAAAAAATAACATTTATAATAATAATTTATTTGGTCATAAAAGTGAAAATTTATGATAGTAAAAAAGTGACTTATTCTCTAGCAATGGTCGAGTCAAGTGTTATATTTACTACTCGACACAACTCCTTAGTTGTGATGTAGATCTTAGCTTTGCAAATTTGGTCTTTTACTTTAGTTTATTTGATTGTTCACACTCAACGATGTCTGTACATTAATTTCTTTTTTTTCATTTTAATTACTTAATATTTTTTATTATATATACTAAAATTTTATAATATTCTGTATATATTATAGTCATCATCCTTCTTCTCTATGTTGACGATATTGTTCTTCTCGCAAGGTGCTCATATGACCTTGATAAGCAACTTAGACTTCTTAAGGATTTCTGCTCTACCATGGGTATGTCTGTTAACACTGACAAAACAAAAGTTATGATTATCAAATCCAAGAAGGACACTTAAGTTGGAGGAAGTGTCTTCTTACAAGTATCTAGGAATTGATATTCATCATAAGCTCAACTAGAACTATAGCATTCAGAAAAGGATTAATGGGGGGTGGAAAGCTTATTTTGGTCTTGAAAATAATTGTAAAATGGAAAACCTCGTAATGTGGGATAGAAAGAAGTTCCTCTTTGAAACTTTAGTCACTCTTGTTATCTTATATGGATGTGAGGTTTGGGGTTGCAGCATCTCTAGAGAATCCTGGAGAAAGATTGAGCAAATCCAGAAGCGTTTTATAATGTATAACCTTAAAATTAAAAGCAATACACCCTATCCTATTCTCCTTATAGAAGTGGGTCTTTCCCCTATCGAGAGCCTAGCTATGACTAGGCTTCTGTTGTACAAGCATGATCTCAATAGCATAGGAGACCATAGACTTCCTAAGCTAGCTTTAAATTCTAGCCAAAATCACCTAAGGCTTAAACAAGGTTGGTATAAAGACACCAAGGCCTGGTTAAACCATTGGGAGACCGACGATAATGTTGCATTACAAAACATCAATAACATTAAAAAAATTGTTACTTCTAAGTTCAAAGAAAAAATGTGGTGCGAGAAAGATCTAACAGCTAAAAGAAAATTAAAGTATTATAAGGAGGTCATCAACCCCACCTTAGAAGATCAAAAGTATCTCTCTGTTTTAACTAGCTCAAAGAAGAAAATTAATATAGCCAAGATTAGAATGAACTCTCATGAGCTCCATAGTGAAACAGGTCACTGGACAGTTCCTAAAACACCATGGATGGAAAGGATCTGCCATCTCTGTGAGAATATGAACATCGAGGATAAAAATCACTTCCTCTTAGAGTGCCCCACGTACAACCACATTAGAGCTCAATTTCATAATCTTTGTTGCAATACTGACCTTCCTAGACTTTTAAGATGTCAAAACTATAGTGAGCTCGAGAGGCTTCTCTCCAAGCTTTTTGAGCATAAGAATAAAAATTTAAATCAAATTAAATACCTCTTTTCTTTAGATCCGATAGACCAAAGATTAGTCTCAGTAAACATTAACCATCATCATCATCACCATTTATTTTCTTTAAAAATAATATTTTTATTCAATTTAAAAAAAATTGTTTAATTAAATTTTAATAATCATATTATATATATATATATATATATATATATATATATATATATATATAATAAAATAATAAAAAATCTTTCAAATTGACTTAAATGTGAAATATTAATCACTTTCAAACTAGTTGAAGTTAAAATTTTCCATATTATTTCAAAATTTTATTTAATTTTATTTTTTAAAATTATAATATTTTGTATTTTCAACTTTTACAAAAACGTAAACTCATTTATGAAAGGATAAAATCATAGATGAAGTTGGTTATAGTTGTTCATCCCCTTAAACAAAGTAAGAGAAAAATGGAATAAAATAAAGGTCATCCTTTAATAATAAGGGGGCTACGCTCTTTCGATGAGCTATATTTGTATTTATAATCAGATTTTGGAGGGTTAAGTTGTTAGGTTAGCCTCTCACAATTTGTTTTATTATCTTTCTACGATTAATTGTCTTAGTTTTGAAGCCTAATTGGTATAGTGTATTGTTTGGTCGAAACATTAATTGTTCTAAGTATTTGAATGATGTCTATATTGGGTAGCTTTCTCAGCTAGTTGCATCTTGGTTTGTGGTCATTGGGGGATTAATGTCGGGACCTTAATTAATCGTTTATTAAGAATTCTATTATGGGTTATTTCAAAATGTTTTTTTTTTTTTTTAAGGTGGGGCAATATATGTTTATTGTTAGATTTAAATGAAATTAAATTTAATGTTGGTCATATACTGTCCCACTACATTTATATCATATAGTTTATGATTTATTAGTTGTCGTTATAGGTTTTATGACACTATGATAACGATTTATTAGTTGTAGAGAGGCTCATTTGCGACGTCTTCATCTCGACAATGCCATCTTTTTGGTTGGGAATTAGCGACAAATTTGTTTGATGTTGTGCTTAGGGAGGTTTGAAGAGAAATTCAATCCTTGGAAGTACGCAAATTTGGTGAAAAACTATCCGATTATGAAATATGTGAAAAAAAAAAGTGAATATCAAATAAATAGATAAAATGGAAATTATTTTCTTGCACTCAATATTTTCACATATACAAACATGAATTTAAATACATATACAAATTTCATAGCACCTCAAAATGAAGAAGCGATCATCAATACTACATAAGTCGATATGGTCAAAATGTATCATCAGAACAACCAGTAATCATTCTTGATGAATGATTCCACCTATGTTTTTCTCCTATCCGAAGTTTCTTTCATGTGTTTTCAGGTTCTCTTGCTACTTTATGTTGTGTTTGTTCTATCACCATAACATGTTTATGTTGATATATCAAATTGTGTGTAACTATGGTATTTTTTGTATGTTTGGAAAATCGTTAAGGCTATACGTACATTACAGTCTTGTTGTTTGATGACAAAGTATGTCAGTAACTTTTGGATTTGTGAGGTTAATAGTTTTTTAACTAGTTAACAAAATCAACATAATGTTATGAAAAGCATCAATTTTATTTTTGTTTTTTTTAATATCAATAAAAATCCAGGTCGAATATCCCAAAAGAAAAATTGTTTTATTATGAAAGTTCACGTTTATGTTATATCTGAACTTGCACTACGATTGTGTAGGGTGAGAGTTAGAGAGTAGATTAACACGTGAAGTTTTCTTACATTTTCTTTTTTGAAAAAACAAAATGGGTAGATTAACATGTGAAAATTTCTGAAATTTTCTTTTGAGAAAAAAAAAACCAGTTCAATTTTAACCTACACTAAGATTGTGGAGGGAGGCCTAGTTATATTTTAACTTATACTACGATCTAATACTACGATTGTGGAGGCTTAAGTTGGTAGGTTAACATGTGGAAATTTGTTTAATGAAAAAACATTTCAATTTTCAATAAAGATTGTGGTGTAGAGGTTAATATGAAAAAATTGTTAAAAAAAAATGTAATTTGGAAATATTATTTTTTTTAATTTCAAAAAATTAAAATTTACATTTTGAGAGATTGAAAATATAATATAAAATCAAATAATTATGGTATGAAAAAGTAAATGTAAATTATAATAAAATAAAATAATATAATTATTATGTATTATTTTTTTTTTATAAAAAAAATATATTATTATTTAAGTATAAGAGATGTAATATTTAATTATAGAGATATAATAATTAATTGTAAATTAGTTGATAATATGTTAGGATTCTTAAAAGAAAATGTTTATTTATTTGTATTAGATATATGAGTTTCTTTGTTCCTTTAACTATTATGACTTTTTATTGTTTTTTATCTGGTTTTTCTATATGTGGTTATTAATTAATTTTTTTTAATAAATGGCAATCTCTAAGCTCAATCTATTTTTTCTTTCGAGTGTGAGTTTGGGCATGAGGATGCATAGTTTGTAATTTTTCTAGAAGGTGATATATGTTGCAGTACATGTTATAATTCCTTAATCCAAGATTTATGTATATTTAAACTTTTTCCATATGAGAATCATTTTATCTAGAAGACTCTTACTAAGGTCTATCTCAACACAAAAATGTGTATACATACATAAAATCAACATCATATTTTCAAGATTGGTTTTTATGCAAGTGCCCAAATATACCCAATATCCTAAAAAATTGAGTATTACCAGAATTGTAATAACGAATTACGAAGACAAACCCAAATTGTCATTTTAGCAATATACATAATGTTAGGATCAAAATCTCAAAATCAAAGGGTGATCAAAAGTCCCACACTGCCCTGAAGGAAAGGACTCTCTTCAAACATTTATTGGTAATCAGCATGATCATATAACTAAACAATAAAAAACCTTTGGAACACAAAGAGATCTCACATTTCTTTGTTCGAGATGTATGGATTCATTGAAGCAATGTTGATGTAGAAGGCTAATACCCATTAAATCTACAATTTACAATATCTTTTTTTACATAACGAATGTCAATGTGAGACCTTTGATGTTGCCATATCCACCATGGACACCTTCTCAACATGCTCCACGATATAAAAGATATAAATACGAGAAGGCTTTGAATTTGGTAAAGAGGTCAAATTTTTTTTTGTGCATGTCCCTAAAAGACATGATCTCAATATCCACCACTTTTCCACACAATTGTAAAACCAATATAAAAATTAAATCTTTATGATGTAGGAGCATCTTTGGTCTAAATAAATATGCATCGATTGATTCGATTAGTAGTTTAGGGGATGAATTAAGAGTGTTGTGACTCTAATTCATTGTTATAAAGTTGCAACTCTTCCTTATCGTGATAGTACTATGACTTTTCCATTTCTACAATAGTGTTACAACTCCACCATTGTTGTTGCAGTGCTATGACTTTGCCATTGTTGTTATAGTGTTGCGACTCCACCTTGCTACTATAGTGTTGCAATCCATCATTGTTGCGATAATGTTGTTAGTCCACCCTTAATGCAATAATGTTGTGACTCTACCTTGTTGTGACAATGCCATGAATTTGTAATTGATTTTACAATGTTGTGACTTTTCATTGTGTGATAGTGTTGTGACTCTGTCATTGGTATTATAGTGCTATGAATTCATGTTGTTGTTACAATGTGCTAATCTGCCTTGTGGTTGTAGTGTGGTGACTCATCCATTGTTATTATAATGCTACAAATCTGTTGCACCATGGTGGTCATGCCTTCCTGCAATTCCATGTCTCTTACAAGACTTTATGGAAAATCGGTGTACCACCTATGTGAGGAAATGATGACTAGCTTGAGAAACATGTGAGGAAGTTGAACCAATATGATTGCTCAAATTCTAAAATGGAAGTTAAGAGAAACGAATGAATTGAGTGTGAGGAAATAATTATGAGAATGACAATAGATAAGGAAGTTGAACTACTTTGATTTTTCAATTTCTCAACCATCTGTTAGTGTCTCGTAATTTGGCAGATTGGTAAACCAAATGACAAGTTAAAATCAGACCAATCTTTGGAGTCCTAGGACCTAGCCTTCCTGGACTCAGAGAGGGCTCTCTTTATTATGCGAAGGATGTGAACTTGTTCGCTTAGTATGTTTGATTTTAGGCTAGTTGTTAAGTATATTTTGGTTTGTTTTGGGTTTTTGAGGTAAATTGATAAAAAAGGACAAATAGAAAGAGAGTTCATCAAATCAACAGGAGCTGATCGAGTCAGGATAAAGTCAAAGAAATCGGTCTCAAATGATGGATAAGGTGTCTTCGCAGTGGCTCGATTTACTGATCGAGGTAAATGGATTCTTTGGGTGAAAGTGAAGTGAAATGAACATTAAGTTTGTGAAATACAAAGAGATCTTAAACATACACAATTTTTAAAGAAGATACTCATGAAGGTCAGGGCAAACCATAAATCTCTATGAATAAAACTCAAATGCGATAAACATGAAAGATAAACAATCCAGATGATACATAGAAGCATAGAACTCCTAACTTTCTGGAAAATCACCTTCGACTGTAGGGAAAACAAATAAGATAAACAAACAACTCAATATATGAATAGGGAACTCCTAAACATCATATTGTATACAGAGCTATCGAGAACTACGAAATAAGTTTGCAAGCATGGAAAAAGTGCACATACGAACGATATCTCTTTGACTTTAACTAAAACAATCGATATTTCATAGAAAGATTTCATAAATGGAGTTTTGAGCAAACTCGTAAGTAAGTAGGGCATACCTTTAAATCATACTAGATAGCAAAACATACTCGACCATTAATGAAACAAATAACAATCTCTTGATGGACTTAAGAGGTGCGATTAGAGAATCCTTTAGAAATGATCAAGAGGAGGAAAAACATCAAAGTTTGTAATATGCGGGATGTTTGAGGTGCTTCCATGAGCATGTATCAACATATACTTTTCGATCTACAACGAAATAAGAAGTATGGAGCATCAATGAAAACGAGGGAAAACATAAACAAATCGGAAGGAAAACATCACTATTCACCAAGCCATGGAATCCTACACACAATACTACTCCACCATCAAGCCAAGCAAGACATCATCACTTCATAGACGAGTATTTCTTCCAAGCTCATAATGCTTATGTATTGCTCTCAATATATAAAGTAAAGTTTTGTCTCGTTTTTTACAATGAATCCTCTTGGTTTATATAAGCCAAAGAGGAGGAAACCCACCTAGAGCAACTAGAAGGCCATTGGCCAAAAATAAATATCTAAAAGCATCTTGAGGCCTAACTCGTTCAAGGCACACAAAATATCCTTCAAAAATATATTTTCTGGACTAAAATAGCAAAAAATTCACTTTTAAGGCTTCGACACATAAGATAAAATTTCTTAACGTACATTTGGCCCACCATCACTCGTAAAAGCTTGCTTTTTAGCAAAATCTACTGAGCGGCGTAAAGCACCGTAAAAAAAGTTTGTTTTGCGGTCTGTAACTTTTGGCGGACTTCTCGATGTCGAAATGAGTCTTGTGATGGCTCGTTGGAAAGCTATGGTTGTCTACTTTCCAAAACTACTTCAGTTTTTTCAATATGATGCCTAGAAGTTAGCCAAAAGGTAGAAACAATGAAAAAATCCAGGCGTGTAGCTCCTATCACGATATTAGGGGCGAAAAGGTAAAAAATGGTTGTTTTTGGCCTTTTTTTGAGGGACCAAAATAGCTTCATTTGATACTGAAAATTTGCAGGGCATGTTCCTTTGATTTCAAGGAATCCAAAATATAATTTTTCTTCGGCCTAAGGATGATACGAGAATTTTTTAAAGGCACCCATGATTTTATGCTTTTTTAGGCCTAAAATTCACAAAAAACAAGAATGTGTCCAAATTTGCCCAAATTTGATGAGTGGGTCCCTCAAGGGTTCTTAGAGACCTGTAGAAAATATTGGGCCAAAATATTAAGCCTAGATTGGTCTTTTCCATGTTTTCACGCCCGATGCCTCCTTTGGGCGGCTCGAAAAGATTTTCCTAGCAAAGTGGTTTTAGCTTTCACTCGTTTTTGATGGAGGATGAATAGCCCCTTGCCTTGGAGAGAGCAGATAAACACATGATCCTTACTTCGTTTGATGAGGAATGAGTAGTAGGGAGCTCACACTTGTGCTTATTCCGGCTTGGTCTCTTACATATTTAGGGTTATCCTTTTCACGTATTGCTTCGATATGCAGGGTAGCTCTCATTACTTTTGTTGTTTTCATCATTGTAATCCCTCGTTTTTGCTGTCCCTTTTTTTATTGCTGCCTCCTTCCTCACTTTCGTCCCTCACTGTACTTCCATTATCCTTGTGTTCTCGTGATTTCTTTCACCACTTTCACTCTCGACCTTGGGTCTTCAATGGTGTCACTGTTTTTGTTGTTTAGGATTTGACTATTTTGACTGTTTGGGCTGCCTCTTTCCTCATCAAATTTGTTATCTTTACTATCTTCTTATGCGCTACCTTCATCACTATCATTGCTTTCATTTTTCTCTTAAAATGCCATATATTCTTTCATCCTTCAAAGGCCTCTCCAAAACTTTAAAAACTGGGAAAAAAGTCATAAATCCATGAGGAATACCTTAAAAATCCTCTTAAGAGTGATCAAGAGTCGATTCTGGGCGAGAAATGGCAATTTAGGCCTTTTTCTATGTAAATTTGCAGGTGCTATGCTTTTTCCGCTCAGGAGCGTAGCGTCTACACACCGAGGTGGTGATGGGCGCCCGTGCGGTGTTTGCACGTTGGGCCGCTTTCTAATCGCGTAGCACCCAATGTAAAATTACACTGTGGGTTGCTACAGGCGCGTATCATCTGTATTTTTTTTGCACGTGCGTGCGAGCACCGCGTGCGCGTAGCGCGTAAGCGTCGTCTTTTGCAACAAGTTTTTGGAAGCCTTCCCGGTGTCAGAATTGGGCCTGGGATGGCTCGTTGGAAAGATACGGATGTATAATTTCCAAATATACTTGAGTTTTTTCATTTGGTGTTCATTTGGATGTCCAAAAACGGAATGTCCCAACACTGGTAAAAAATGGTGAATAATGTTTTCCAGCAAAGATGCGAGAAATTTTCTCGTGATGTGTATTTTGCAGCATTTCTCCCAAAACCATGATACTTGTGTAAAAGCCGAAGGAGGTTTTTGTTCTCTTGAGCTCATGATGGACAAACGCCTCTCTCAGCCGGGGTTGATCAATTTTCATCTTGTTTGATCAGAAACCCGGCTTGAAGTAAAAAGCTCGGCCTCAGGGGCGAGACATATGGCGCGTCTTCAAAAAAATCAAACGCCTTCTGGCTGCTTTCTTGACGAAGATGAAATGGCGATGAATAAGGTTGTTGGGGGAGTTTCATCGTACTTGATTTTTCCAAAACGAGAAAATCAGTTTGAAAGCTCTGCACTTTCTACTTATCATTGAAGGAAGACGTTCGCTCTCTTTGATACTTGCACATTCATTCAATTTTGGGTGAAAATCTGAAACATTTCCCATAATAGTTTATATAAACATTGTTTGGAAAACAAAAAGAAATGTAATCTTCAACTTTTTAACGTATGAATACAAATCTCCTTTTTTCAAACTATAAATCTGTGCCCCTCACCACTTATCACCGAAGGAGGTACTTATAAAAAGGTCGTGCTCTTCTTATCACCGAAGGAGAGCACTTCAAAATTGGTTATCCTTTATCCAACTCGAGCTTATAGGATATGTTCTTTGTAGAAATTTATTGTAGCTAAATGAACAGTGTAATGGATTCTCAAAAATCCAGCCTATCCGCTTTTTCTCTCTTAGGTGCAGCCTCTCCTGCGATAACTTTAGCTCCTTTTGTGATAATAAAGGTCTTTTGATGATTTAGGGTCTGAGCCATGGGGGATATAAAAAGGCCAAACTTTGATCCTTTTATGCTTTTCACTTTGATGCCTAGATCGCTTGGAGGTCCTCTTGCTACAAAAGCTTGCCATACCTGGCCTCATAAAGCTGATTTTCGTCGTAGTGCTGTAACGATGTTTGGGAAGAGCGGGAAAACAACATTTTGAATTGACATGGAGTGCTTGAGTGCGAGTAGTTTCCCAACTTTTGTACTTTTGTTGTCATGATGGATGGATTCTTTTGACACCTTTTGGTATCTCTCGAGTTTACAGGGATGAATCTCGTAGGTTTTCTTCTCTACGAACTCTCTCGTATTTTCTTTGGTCTCCCAACATGATCCACTGCTTTACGCTTGATGCCCTTTCCTTCGAAATGTTTCTTTGCTCAAACTTGATTAATTCCATTCATCCCGACACCCCCGGAGAGATGTCTTCGATAATATGGCTTTGATCATTGGAAACTCTTTACATCTTATCATGAGGATAATCCTTCTGAAATTCACTTGATCACTTTCTTTTTTTGGACATGATATCATTATTACCTTTCGTTTCTTCTGAGTTGACTTTCGGAAGCTTTCGCTTTGACATGAACATAATGTACAACTTGATGGTGCAAGACCTAGGGATAACTAATGGATTTTCTATGCTAGATTTAAGGAAAGGATAGTCGGCTCGATGTAAGAACGAGAGTTTTTTGACTAGGAAGACGATTTTCTCAAGATACTTACCCTCAAGCACCATCGCCTAAACCTAGACACTTTGTCATAATTTCTAAAGGGTTTCTTAGACATATTCGGAGTCATCAAATGGACATTCAAATAATGAGAGGGAGAAAGACAACTTGTCTTTTGCTTTGACAAAGAGCGTATAGTGAAAATAGAGATTTAGGGATATCGCAGATCAAAAAGGCTTACGTACGGTTATGGATAAGGTAGGGTTTGCCGATCTAGGGACAAGATTTGAAAGCCGATAACCACTTCGATCGCGATCTCTCGCCAAAAAGAGGGGGAAAAAGATAAAAAAAATTTCTGCGAGGGGTTTTCTAGAGGACAAATTGATTTGTTTGAAATTGGTTTCTAGAAAAACCTTGACAAGAGCATATAGTCATCAAAACAAGTGAAAAATACTGATGACTAACACCATCATTTAAGAACAAGAAACAAATAGAGGAAGAAAGGTAGAAGATACCATGAAGAGTTTCGGAAATGAACAAATAAATAGAAGGAAGATGAACAACTAGGTGCATTTGGTAATGAAACAGAAGGTGTATATGCAGTGTGTAGGGTAGATAAGAAACGTATATGAATTTTTGAATAAATGTATATGTGAATAAGAATTGAAAATCACGATGTTGTCTCTTATGTTTTTTTTCTTGTAATTCTCAATTCCTCATTTTATTTGTTAGTTTTTAAATCCTATTAATGCTAGCATAAAGGTTGTTGTGTACTCTATGGGTAGAGACCAAGTTCCTATAGTTGGTTGTGTACAAGATTATATGGTCACATGCATCAAGTGGTATCGGAGTTGGTTTAAGCTCTTGAGATTGGTTTCTTGTTAGTGCTTCTATAGTGCATGGTTGTGGAAGGACTTGAGCCTAGGTTGTTCAACTGAATTAATGGAAGGAAAGTTGTAAGAAACCAAGCCGAGACAAGATCTGTGAATGTTTAATGTTAGTTTGAGAGCCACTAGGAAACTTGTAGGAACTCCACCACAAAGAGAAGGAGTAACATGAAGAGGTACGATAAACTAAGATTTGGAGTAATTGAGAAGACAAATAGAGTTTTGGAAAATAGAAGACATGTGGATGTTTAAGAAGACTTAGAGTCCGAAGATGAGAATGAAGAAGAGATAAATGTTGAGGAAGTGGACCCAACAATACATTTAATATCCTTTATAAATGAGAGAGATAGTGCAAAGGTGGAAGTTTCATGCTATGATATTAGTTTAAAGGTCAAGACTCTCATTGATTAGATAGGGGAGATTGAAAGGTACTTTGGGTATAATAATGTTCAAGAGCCCAATCACATTTGATGATCCTTGATAAAGTTAAAAGAGCATGCTACACTTTGGTGAGATATGCTATTGAAAGATAAGGTAGGAAACTTCTAGGAAAAAATTGAAACCCGTAGAAAGGTGGTGAGAAAAATTAATGGGAAATTCCTACCTTTTAATTAACCACCAAACTTATTAAGTATAGAACTTAAGGCAGAAAAAGTTAAGTGTCCCAGGGTACATTGACAATTTTTTTAAATTGTCACTTAGTTTAGGGATTAAATAACTAGAATATCAAGGATTGGTAAGACGTGGATGTTTTAAAAATCAGATTAAAGCTGAGATGAGAACACACTTCTTTTATGACAAAGTATGCCATAACTTTCGGATTGGTGAGGTTAGTAGTTTTTGAACTCGTTAACTAAATCAACATAATGTTATAAAGAACATCCATTATAGTTTGTTTTTTGAATATCAATAGAAATAGGAATCCAGGTCGAATATCACAAAGGAAAAATTGTTTTATTATGAAAGGTTACGCTTTTTGTTATATTTGAACTTACACTACGATTGTGGAGGGTGACGGTTAGAGTTGCTAGATTAACATGAGAAAAAAAATAACCAGTTCAATTTCAACCGACACTAGGATTGTGGAGGGAGGCTCACGCTCTTTTAGCCTAGTTATATTTTAACTTATACTACAATCTAATACTACGATTGCGGAGGCATAAGTTGGTGGGGTAACATGTTGAAATTTGTTTAATGAAAAACATTTCAATTTGAATTTCAATAAAGATTGTGGAGTAGAGGTTAATATGAAAAAAATGTTATAAAAAAGTGCAACTTGAAAAACAAAAATCTTTGTATTTCATTATAAAATTAAAATTTACGTTTTGAGATGTTGAAAATATAATATAAAATCAAATAACTATGGTATGAAAAAATAAATGTAAATTATAGTAAAATAAAATTATATAATTATTATGTATTATTTTTTTTATATAAAAAATAATATATTATTATTTTATATTAATTGGTTACCATTTTATATCTATGAATGAAACATAGTACACAGATTTTCCTAGTGATGGAACTGACACAGGTCCAAACACATTACTGTGCACAAGTTCTAATATCTTGTTTGCCTCTCTAGCACCCGTAGAGGGAAAACTCACCCAGATTCTCCGCTTCCCATATACGCAATGTTCACTGTAAATCAAAATCCAAGAGCAATTAAGGACATACCTTCTACCATACCATTTTCGTACGTTAGATTCGAAGCGTCTTTCTCTCCAATATGTCCAAGCCTTTGATGCCATAACATGGTATTTTCTCCGTATATAGCCAGGCTGACACTGCCTCCACTTCTATGTGAACCATGTAACTATTACACCCATCAATAACAAGATTTCTAGCTCTGTAGCCAGGCTGACAGTTCCAGTCGCAACTCCCGCATTAATACTCAGCGTTGCTCCTCGAACCATCTTGTGCATCTTTCTCGAACACTATTTTTACACTTGCATCATCCATCTTGCTTACGTAGAATCAGATTTCCGGCCGACTGCGGGAATATGTAGAACACCAGGAAGTGTTCTAATCCTTCCACTCTTAGAGGCAACAGCTTTCGACCTTTCCACGCCCGTTGTTACACGAGTAATTTGTCACCGTCCCTACCATTCCCCATCCACGCACAATGGAGGACCCATTCAGTGACCCGTGAACATTGTATCGTAGCTTTGAAAAACATCATCAATGCATCCCTCTAAGCATGAGCTTTATTTTCCTCTTGTACATCTCCTTGCAAAAATCATGAAAAACATCCCTTTTTGCATCGTGGGCGCGCACGCCCAGCATCGGTACTCGCGCCAGTGAGGGAAAATCCTCGCAAAGAGGTCGCGCCACTTGGCTGCTACCGTCCATAGAGCAACAATCGCGCCACCCATTTTAGGGACTCATAAATATGGATCGGCGGAAGTTGAGTTCAAACAAACTCACAACCATTGCCTATCTTGAGTTGGGAGGTTTGTCGCATGAGTTCTATGGAAGGGAAGTGGTTTTGCCACCTTTCATGGAACCTTCCTTGTTGATAGGGCCAATCCCATAATAATAGGGATCCCAACTCCCTCCTTCCCCATCTATAAAAGCCTCGCTCAAATCCATGGCAAGCTAGTCTTGAAGTGCTTTGAAGCTTTGCATCTCCCTATTCCCAAAAGCCTTTGCTGTGTCTTGTAAAGAATCCCCTTCTTTCCCCTTAAGGCCAACTCAAGTGAGGAGACTATTGTTACTGGGAGACCTGCGGAGGGGTTTTCCCTTTCCTTGGCGAGCTTTGCGAGACGTTGGACGACCGGAGACCCGTTCGAGAGGAGGCTGCGGCAGTCGTAACTTGGTTGTAACCTCTATTCGTTTATTACTTAATAGATGAGACTATGATTATGGTTCCACTCCGTTTTCCATCATGTGATGCGAGTAATATATTTTTGCGGACCGATGTTTAGTTACGTATCTTTGGTTCTATGCTTAGTATCGTGTTCGTTTCTTCTGAGTGCGTGTGTTTCATCCACTGGGAGATCGTGGAAGGATTGTGATATCCGCCGGGGGCGGGTGGACGGGGACACGTCTTCTTCGGATCCATAGCGTTGGAATCTAGGTGGGCTTCTATTCTTAGTCTTTCATTCGTAACTAGGAGCTTGCGTCATAGCATCGTTTGTTTGTTGCTAGGGACCTACTTTCGAGGGCTAGTAGGGATCGCCTGCCGTCCGACGGAGGATTTACCTCCTCAACAGATTCGGGCGACCCACTGGGGAGATCGTCAGGTCTTCATTATCTCGTTTATGTTGTTTTGCTTTCGATCGTTTTTGCTCGCTCGATGAACCTTCAGGGTTGGATTCTTTCTTTGTTTTAGCTTCTTGGTCTTTGCTTAGCATCAGCTGTTAGTGCCGCTTCTGAGTAGCTTGTTTTTTAATTTTTATTGAGAAACTCGATTGTGCGGCGGTTTTGTAACGGCATCGGTCGCGCCACTTGGCGCACGTTGCCTTTGTCTAGCCCACGGTAACTGAACGCGCTAGTTTCACCCTCTCACTGTCGCGCCACCCCCGTGGAGGTTTTTTGAGTTTCTTCATTTTTTGGACTCTACGCGTATTTGATCAATACTTTTCTTCTTGATTTTATCGATGCTGAGTGTGTTGGAGTCTTGTTTGGTCGGAATTCACCTTCCGTCCTTTGGTTGTTTGCTTCTATCTACCGATTTCACGTTTGTGAGCTCCCTAGGGCATCTAGTGGCTTAGTGTATCGAGCCCTCACTTGGGAGTTTTGGTGTCTTCGATTGTCCCGTCAACTTGCTAGTTAATTCTCCACATCCTCTTGGCGGTCTTTTGATTGTTTTGTTGCGTTTTTTGGGTGATTGTTCATTCCTTCATTCGAAAATCGTTTGTTCTACTTGTTTTGGACCCCTGGAAATTCTGACACGGTCCATTGAAGCTTTGCTGAGTCTTTTCTTTGCTTTGAGAGACTTTGGGTCGATTTGAGGATACGATTGCTTGCATTGTTGAGTGAATTTTGTTTTTGTTTCGCTCTCTTGGATATCATTTCTCAAATTGTTCCTTTTTGTTTTCGCATGCACATTAGCTATTAAACATTGAAAATAAAAAAACTCTCTTTTGTTTTGTTAATTAGTGCAAATTGTGATCTTTTCCATATCGCTAGTGATTAGTGTTTTGAATGAAAAGCTTTCAACTTGCATTAGTTGCATTAGAGCTACATTGTTGTTAGTATCTATAGTTCATACTGCTTTGTATAAAAGCTCTCAACATCTTATTTAACTAGTTTTCATCGAACGAAATGTTGCTTGTGGCATATAGCTTTGCATTTAGGAGTCTTTCGAGACACTACATACGATAGGGGACGGAAATTGGAAAACTTAGTTGAAGATCAATTGTGAAAATCTATTCAATTAACCTAAGGCAACATTGGAACTTAACGAGACATATTTAGAAGGTCTAGGCTAGGGCATTCCAGGCGTCGTTAAACCTAGCGGTAATGGATTCGCTTTGTTGGCTTTGGGCGCTAGTGCGGACTCGCTCCGTGCGAGTCGCGTATATAAAGGGAAGCCCTCTGAGTTTTCAATCCTTTATCCCGGAAGAAAAAGTCTCGCCCCTATTACGTGATACCTTGGCGAACACGGCATTCGGGGAGACTACACACGTACGGAAAGTCCTTGAGTGATTTACATTTCTGTTATTTGAAAGCCAAGGTGTATATTGCGGTTCACGGATATTTGGTACCCTTTGTGCCTAGTTTTTCTACGAAGATCATTTGGTCTTTTACGGCTCCTAAACTTGAAAAAGGCAGTCAGCACTCCTTTGCGCTTGTATCAACTGCGAAAGAGATAGAGTCATCTTTTTTATCGTTTCTCGACTCTTAAAACATGAAACGGTAGAATTTCTTACTTTCCAATGTGGTAAAATTAATCGCCCACGATTACACACATTTAGACATTGCTTGTTATTTGTTTGATCGTGTGTCTTAACTCGTTTTCGGCCGTGTGTGTGTTTTTCTCTTTTCTTCCTAGACTTTTGCCACGGTGGCGGGACATCGGTTTCGTGCGGGTAGTCCTTACACGGACGATTCTTGAGAAGCTTCTCGGCCTTCGGTGAACCACAATGAACTGTTGTTTAGGAGTTTCTGACGGGGGACCGGTCTCGCCCGAGCAACCCTTTGGAGAACCGGTTGAGTTCAGCTGGCCCTTTTCGGACACGTATGCAGTTGAAGTTAGGAGGGCGGTTTCCTTTCTCTTACATCGGGTTCACGCGGTTGTTCTTTCTTGTTTTCCTCTAGTCCTCGCTAGTCTTTTCTAGTGATTTAACGGCGGATCCAACCATGAGTGATTAAATTTGAGGGGAGAATTGGGGGTACGATAGGCCCTATCGGCATCCCTCGTGGGTGTTTGAGGGGCTTGATTAGAAGTACAATACCCGTCATCGAGCGGTCCTTCTTTACGCGGGGATACGGATCTGGGTCGGATTATTTCGAGTTCTTGCCTCTATGGGAATATCATCTCACCTTCGGGCCAGGCTGCCACTACACCCAGGAGTGTCTCCTTCGACGCCGTCACCTCGTTCCGTCGGCCCACTGTCCACATTGTAGGCGCTTGCCTCTTCTTCTGTTGTCTCGGCTACCGAGGTTGGGCCAACTCCTGAAGATGTTTATCTAGCTGCGCTATGCGGAGAATATCTCTCCCGGAGGAATATCATTGTTTTACTTGACCGACTTGGGAGGCTTCAGACAGTTCACGAAGATCCTTGCAGTCTTTATTTTTCGCCTTATGCACGGGACGGCACTCACGGTGTATGGTTTTAGGAGATTCGACTTAGCCAGGCATGGGGGACATTCCTTCATCACGAGGCTTATTTGTATGCTCGGGTTTACAGTACAACCGGGCTCGTAACCGCGGGGGACGACCCTTTCCAAAGGCCAGCTTTGCGGAGGACGACACAGCTATCCCCCATGCGACCCACGGGGACAACCTGTCCAAGGCTACTGCGCCGGGCCAGCGAGGGCCATTGTACAATGCGCAAGGACAGCAGCCTGTCCCTGGCCGGTCCTTTTTTGCTCGGCCCTCGGCGGGGTATCAACGGGGCCGACTTTATGGTCAGGGGGCAAATCCGGCCTTCTCTCACAGGTACGCGCGATGTCACATTGTCTCTAACGTTTGCATATCGACGAGACCGCCTTTATTGTTACGCCGGGTCAGCGGTTTCCGGCAAGCACGAGTCCGGATTCCACCACCGGAGCCTTGGGGTCATCGGTACAGCTTTGTGTCCGCCTCCGAGCCGGCGGCTTATTCGCGCAACCTGGGGGCTCACTTACAACGGTCAGCACACTCGGCCCGGCGCGCGCGTTTATCCCGGGCCGACTGTTCATTGACCCGCCCCCTCACTCGGGTCAACTTTGTTCATTCGGGGCAACCCTCTCCTCTTGTTCACTGCGCTCAACGGCTTTGTTCATTCAATACCCATGACAAATCAACAGTCGCCCTGCGTACCAGGCTGCGCGGTGGTTCCACTTATCGACGGTCGCCTCATCCTCGAGTGGATTATCCTCATGGTCGATCTCAACCGAACTATAACCACCCACGAGGCTCTCGGTATCAACCTCCTCCACCCGGTTCTACCTACGCTCGTGCGACTCAAATCCCTAACGCCGCCTCTGCGAGACA
The DNA here is from genome assembly GCA_034641835.2 of Pinus albicaulis. Taxonomy (NCBI): domain Eukaryota; kingdom Viridiplantae; phylum Streptophyta; class Pinopsida; order Pinales; family Pinaceae; genus Pinus; species Pinus albicaulis. The sequence continues at coordinate 1,045,318,559 of CM076581.1, forward strand.
ACGCCATCAAATCGGAGCCTGAACTGCGGTTATCAAGCCCACACTATGGTTGCTCGAATCCAATCAGATTACAGCTATACGAATTATGCCCCTGCACGGTCGAGAATCCTACGACGAGAACCCATGGGGGCGAGGGATATTCACAACTGCATCGTGGAGCATGGGTGCCGGATCTGTCTCACCGCGTGCGCATGGCGATTAACCCTCCATTGTCGTTCCCTGGCTACGCTTGGACTCGCCGGACGTTTCAAAAGTTGACCCGAAATGATCCGATTTCACATAATCATATTGGCCTCCAGGTTCCCACCAAGATACGGATTGTCCCAAGTTTGAGGAGCAAAGGGCGGCGACGACCCCCTGCCGCATGTGATGACGCATCTGCCTGCGGTGTTCGTCTAACTCTTGGGTCGACTGATTACGATTCGTTTGCGTCTTTTCCAGGCCGTACTCTAACGAAACAGAGGCTGTCGCCCAAGTGGTACATAGAAACTGTCACGGTACAGTTTTTCAGATTTCAACCTGTTAGCCATGGCTTTCACTCACGCATTTCCGATGCTCGGGTGCGATATGAGGGTCGGGACGCGCATCACGACTTCCCTAAAGCGAGGACACCGCCACTCACATCTCGGATCACATACATGAGTGGCGGCGCCATCATCGGCCGATCCAAATTTCACATACACGATCGAGATTTTGACCCATTTGGTTCACCACCTCCTTTGTGAATAAAATCGCTCGGGATATTGCGATGGGAGCGTGTGTGATGGAGGAACGAGCTATCGCGCGTGCCTGCGCATGCTTGGATCTTGTCTATTCGCGGTACGGCGCGCTTTTATGACATCTTTCGGCGATGCTCCACGAGCCGGGTAACCACTAGGGCTCTGCCTACCCCTTCTGGGTGGATGGTGTCATTGGTTGCGCTCTCTCAAAAGTCGAAGAAGTCTTCGAATGGGAAGCGAAAAGGCTAATTCTTCCAACAATACTCTGCTAAACCCACCTCATTCGATTCACAGTAAAACCGCGGAGGTGAATGCCGTCCGGGCTAACTTCATGGAACAAATCCTCCAAAAGGGAAGAAGAAGGGACAGAGGAAAATCAAAATACGATGCCTCGAAACGGAATCCAAATCTCGAGCGAGGATGGCTCCCAACGTAAGGCGAAGATTCCCTTGCCTCATCTTTGAAGGTGACCATTACACTAAGGATTGTCCACGATGGTCCGAAGTTAGTCAACTTCTTATAGGCTCAAAAAAGGGACTCCGACTTTGTTTTTAAAAGAGCCATTTCCATCTCGAGCAGGACCCGGATAGTCGAACAAAGCGTCACCATCCGCACCATTTGGGTCTCAAGTTTTCATGATGAAGACTAATGCACCTATCACTATCGCTACGCGGGTCGAAAGATTACAATGAATCGCGGCAAGCGCCCGGAAGCGCGGCTTGCGGATGGGCCGCCTCGACTCTACGCTCGGGTGCATTTGGAAATCGAAAAGAGCGAGCTCTCGAACCCGTTGGCTGACAGCCATCCCCAAGGGTGTTCTTCGAAGATCCTCTTATAATCCAAATGCTCGTGCCGCTCAACATGCGGTATTGTTGGAGATTTGTACGGCGCCATGTGCTATGTCCGCACTCGAGGTTCTTCTGCAAAGTTGTCCTTCACAACGGGAAGGATTTACCGCTGCGATCGGTGGTATCGATCCCGGCAACCTCGACTGCATATCACCTTCGATGGGACCGAGAAATTTTACCCCAGGCCTCCAGCATCAAATCGCTTTGGTCATTCAAGTCGGGATTAATCTGCCTAAACATGTATTCATAGGGCCGTCAATAGATGAGGGTGCATCTACCTCGCGTTATGTCCCTCCCTCACGCTTAGCTGAAGGCCACTTCGGCTCTCGAGCCCTTGTCGCTCATCTCCTAATGCCCTCGAGGCATTTGATGGTCGAGGAATCTAAACCCCGCAGGGAGTTCTCGAGAAAGTCTTGCGATCACATTGCTGCAGGAAAGGCTTGTCAGACGTGGAAGTGGGAAGTGGTTGACGCTAAACTCAACTACAATATACTTCTTGGCCGCATACGAGGACCAATCGCCATGCTCTGCGTGCGCGTCTACAGTCTTTCGATTCATTGAGATTCCCTCACGAGGGGAAATATTGTCACGGTAGATCGGTTGTCATTTTTCACCTCTAGCCTACGAGAACAACGTGCCGTATGGGATCAGGTTCGAGATCCCCCGGACAGAGCATGGGACTTTGGTCTCTTCAAAGACCCGGCTCCTCATGGGTATTTTCTCTCGCACTGCCACCTTGGGAACACGCTGAGTCAACATGCGTTGTCCGGGGCCCGAAGTGACCCTCGGCTCATTCCTAAACACGAGCAGGTATATGAGTTTGGAGAATCCATGCCAGTCGAGCGCTAGTAGAAATCAGCCTCTTGTGAGATTGTTGCCGCATTGGACCCTCCACCTCCTCGGCATGCTCCGATGAGCATGGCTGCTCGACGATCTACTCGCGATCGCGGGCTTGGTCGTCGCTCGATTCACCCGATCCTCTCCGAGAGACTTTTCCTTCGAGATGAGGCTATCATTGAAACCAAGCATGTCTCTTGAGGAGGCCCTGCCAGGGGCGATGGACATCATCGACTCCCTCGTTCTGTGTCCCTGACTTGGGGGCAATGAGCGAGTGTCACGGAGCGCTATGCTACTCAGTTCCTTCTCCTCTTCAAACACCGATCTTGATGCACGAGGTGCTTTTTCGAGGGTAACCGAGTAACATTACTCAAAGCGTTTCCTATCAACATCTACTTTGTTAAACCAGAGGATTGTTGAGTACATGTCATGTGAGGTGTGACTTGTTCTCCAGGGAGATTCAAGTCTATCACGGGAAAGCTCTTGAAAAATTCGAGAGATGTTTTTGCATGGTCCTACGAGAAGCCTCGGGGAATTGATCCTAGTATTGTGGGTACGAGATTCCAACCTATCCGAGTGCGAAACCGAGTGCGCCAGCGCTACGTCCCATGCATCCTCGGAAAGCCACCGCTATCGAGGCGGTTGAAAAACTTCGAACGCGAGTTTATTTATCCTATCCTTACGGAATGGGTGTCCAATATCGTCCTGTCGATAAAAAGCGAGGGGTACCATTCGAGGTACGTAGCAGATTATCGCGATATCGATCGCGCTTTGTCCTAAGGATAATTATCACTACGTTTTATCGACCGAGATCATCGACGATTGTCTTGGGAGTGAGATCTCCTTAATGGACGGTTTCTCGAGTTACAACGAGATCAATGTTGCACAGGGATCAACATAAGACCACATTCATCTGTCCATGAGGCACTTTCGCGTACAAAAACTCTAGTTAGAAGCCTTAAGAAACGGTGCCACGTTCCGGCGCGCAATGTCATACGTTTTCATGATATTCGCCATATTGTCCGGCCTTATGCGGACGACTTGCCAGCCCATTCGGGTAGCGGGGACCATCACGAGCATCTTGGCTGGATGTTCTTCGTTCGCCGGACGCTACAGTATTGAACCGATTCTCATAGTGTGTCTTCTACGTTGATTCGCGGCGAGTCTTTTGGGCTTTATAGTCTCGAAGAGCGGAATTCGCCTTGACCCTACGAAGGTTGAGGCCATCGTAAATCTCCCATCACCCTCCTCCTGGCCATCGATTCTGAGTACGCACGAGGCAATTTTCTTAGGCGCTTTATCTAGAATACAGCACGAGGTGGCCCAGAAAAGGATTCACTCGTTTGTTAAGCGAATGTTCGCTTTCATTGGGACGAAATTGCTCGAGAATCCTTTGAGAAGCGAAGACATTGCTCGTCGTCTGCTCGGTTGCTTCGTCCTCTAGGTTCACCACCGCGACTTTACTTTGTATCTAGCGCCGCATTTGCTTTCATCGCCATGGTCTTGGTGCGGATAGCGAACGGTGATGAGCATGTTGTTTATTACTGTCTCGGAACCTTCTCGACCGGAAACGTGTTATGCACATGTTGAGAAGTTGGCCTTAGCAGTAGTACACGCGTACAACGCTTTCGCCATTACATCCTTTTTTGCGCACGATAACGGTGGTTTCGGTACCCTATGACGTATATTCTTTCTAGACAATTCTTTAGGGGACGTTCTCCCAAATGGATCGTCATCTGCGGGAGTTTGACTTGGGGATTCACCCTTTGCCCAGGTCAGCACGAATTCAACAGTCTTCGCCAGTTTGATATGTTCTCTCCCTACGGACTACGATTTCCTCACACTGCGAAAGATCATATCTTAGGACGACGGCGGCTGTATTGATACTCGTGATCCTTGATGCGGTGACATCCCGCAGTATCTTGAGACCAGACATTCGGTACGAGTTTTGGATAAAGCGCAGCGGTCGGATTCGGCACCCGGTCGGCCCTCACCTTGTATTAGGAGATACCTTATATCGTATTGGGGAGTAGATTCGGTCCTCAAGCCGATGCCTTACCTTGGAAGAAGGGCGAAAGTCTTAAATAGCGCACGGTGGGCTTTGTGGCGGACATGTCTAGGATGTACTCTTGCCCAAAAGATTCTGGAAGCGGGTTATTTACCGCTTCCTATGTTCAGGGACAACATCCTTGCAATCGAAAATGTCATCCATGCCGGATTTTTGTTTGTAAGATGCGTGCGCTTCCTGGTTGCCTTTGCATCCAGTTATTACCATTGGCCCCTTTTGCGAAATGGGGCGTGGATTTTTATGACGTGTAACCCTCACTCGGCGGAGAATAAGTATCATTGTCGCCGTCGACTGCTTCACTAAGTGGGCGGCGATGCCTACTATAGGCTGAAAGCGAGAAAGCATTTCCCTTCGTTTTTTTATTCAACCATGTTATTGCATGATTCGGGAGTTCCTCGGAGCTATCTTCATGATCACGGTACTCATTTCAAGTTATATGATGGTGAACGGGCACCCGAGCGTTAGACTGCGTCACGACGACAACGCCATACTACCCTCAAGCGAATGGTTGGGACGGAAAGCGATCGGAGCAAGGTTTTGGTCACTATGCTTCGGCGAACGATTGGGATTCATAAATCCGGTTAGCATCTCCGTTTGTTCTCGGCCCCTACGGGCGTACGAACATACGCACAAAGTGCTGCTTAGGATTCACACCATTCCAAGCTGGTGTACGGTACGGAAGCTACTCTGCTTGGGTTGAATGTGAAATTCCTTCGCTCAAATTAGACTGTGGGCTCTTGGGACTACTTCTCTGAGGAAGAACGTCTTGCAGCCCATCTCGACGGTTGGATGAAACCCGTCGTCTAGCTACTTTGATCATCGAAGCACAAAGAAAGAGGGTCGAGACTCATTTTGATCGATACGTTTCTCCACGGATTTCTTTCATCGCCGGAGACCTCGTCCTCTTGTATGAAGTCGGAGCACCGCCAATCGGCTTCGGAGCCGGTAAGCTCCGGCCCAGGTGTGGCACGGGCCCTATATAGTAAAGCGTGTTTTGAAAAATGGAGCCTGAGCTTATAGACTACGAAGGAGTTCCATTGGCGCGACGGAGATAATTTGTACCGCAAAAATACTATGCTGAATTGGATTTCTTGTGTGGTGTGTACATAGGTGTGTGATTGTCATTTGTGTGCATGGTGTGGTGTGCTTTGTAAACATCTTTATGCTGATCGGGTCTTCACAGTTTGTGCGGATGTCTATTTATCCATTTGTTGGTTCGCGGATGGTGCCTCATGATGCCGAAGGAATACGTCTTCAACGGCACAGGTAATCTACGATCTCTTTGGTGAGTTTGATTGACCTGCAAGGTGTGTCATTTAGGGCGTACTCACGAAAAAAATATCGCGGAATATGGCGACCGTATTGGAATTATTAACCGAGGCGTGAAACCTTGGTATCAGTGAATGCTCGTGTACCCAGATTCACAACTTGTAGTGTTACAGGCGACCCGGACACTATTCGGTAAGAAACCCCGTCCATCTACGTCCGTATTTGCGTATTCGATTACTTACGGAAAGGAATTTTGACTACATTACATATCATCATATACTGTAGGAATTTGAATACATTAATGTATCGCATTAGCAAATTTAGTATTAGATGAGGATGCATTTGCGCAATTTATAAATCATCATCATGTGTAAAGAAGACTCATACAGGAGAGATAGATATGCATATATAGATATCGAAATGTTTACATAAGTGTATCACATAAAACTCAAAAAATATACATAGTCATCTTAGTACATCCCAGGACGCCTTTATGTCTCTCAAAAAATAGGTGTAGCATAAATCCTAAGGACTAGTCACGCATGGTGCTCATGATAGCACATCACCGCACGCACTAGGCGCCTCGAGATCTCGGTGGATCAGATTCGGGAACTCACTTTCGTATGGTCGTCGGTATGCCATCGGTACGTCGATAGTCGGGCATAGTACTGGGATCCCATGGGCAATCCCCTCGAGGTTCTCGGGACCGGTCGCACTCTCCTCCGTGCCTTCCCCCTGGATCTCAAGGGCGAGTTGTGTCCTCTCGGGAGATGGGGGACATCCCCGGCGGTCTCTACGAGTCCTACATCCGCATGCATATATAATTGTGTTAAGACGAATGTGTGTTTACAAAAAAAATATATAAACATAAAATCAAAAAATATGAGGTCTTACCCGACTCTTCATCCCGGCGTCGATGCACCCTCGGGTAGTGGGGGAGATGCGGGTCCCATATGGTAGTTAGTTCACGAATAGCCAATCTTCCGCGACGGTCAGACCGGCGCTCGTAGCCACCTAAAGAACTGCGGGCTCCGGCAGACATCCGCGTTGGCCACCTCCCGGATCACGGGCACCGCGATGCTTGCCTACTGAGCGAGTCGTGCGGGCTCTCGTGGTATCGGACTCGCCATCGGGAGCCCCTTGGCCACCAGGAAGATTGGTATGCGTTCCCCGAGAATAAACAGATACCAAGATGGAACCATAGCCAGAACTATTTTCGATCTCCCGTTTGCACTTCGTGTGAGCTTTGCCTTTTTCCTATGTTAATCGTTACGAGTTTCGTTGCCCAATCATACGGTCAGGGGACCCATGCATTACGAGGCCGGCAGGAGTTGGGCCTTTGTAGCCTCATGCGGTGCCCGCGATCCGAAAGCACCCGTAATGGTGTGGAGTACTACTCTCTCGGTGCACAGATCGGGGGATAGTGTGGATGTCCACTTTCTTACTTCTCGATCCTGTGCGTATCCCCTCGGCTCTCGCACACCGGGTACCATTACTTCTTCCATCTTTTCCCCGCATGGTGCTCTGTCCGATCAATACGGGATGGACCCACTGCGGGACAATCCGAGTGATGAGACAAACATCCAGAGTGACCTCTAATTCTAACACACGGTCTCGTAGCTTAAACACACTCGTTGATCACTCATCCCGCATGCACGATTAGATATTGGAGGAGCTCGAGGTAGAGCTCGTAAACATGGCATGAGGAAGAACTTTTTCAAGCCACAGTACTCTAAGTGCATTCATGCAAGCTTGAGCTTTGCATGGCTCCGTTCGTCCTCTTTCTCCGTGCTCTCGTTCCCGCTTCCATTCAATCGCCATTTTGAGGTGATTCTCACGCATTCACATGCTCGAACTTGTACTTTCGTTTGGGTCGAGATGGAGCGCCAAGACCCCTGGATTGTGTCTGTTGTAATCCAAAGCTGCGAGTGTGGATTTTTATCATTATGTACATGACTCATTGACTTGGATGGAGGCTGCGACCATACTCCGAGTCTATTTGTTTATCTTAGTTGGATGGTCTTTGCGCCCATACCCCGGATCCGGATTATAGCATACTCTCGTTTTGGATGCACTTTGCGTCCATACCATATATATACATCATGTACTTGAGATTTCAGACTTTAGTATCATTCACGCCGAGTTTTCATCGAGCGGCGTAACTCGAGTTGAACATGTTACTCTTAAAGCATTTCACACCCTCTCTCTCGCCTCATACTTTGAGGGGCATCATACGCTGCTACGTAATTTGTCACCGTCCCTACCATTCCCCATCCCGCACAATGGAGGACCCATTCGACGTGACTTGTGAACATTGTCATGCTTTGAAAACATCATCAATGCATCCCTCTAAGCATGAGCTTTATTTTCCCTTGAGACATCTCCTTGCAAAAATCATGAAAAACATCCCTTTTGCACGGCATGGCAGATGGGCGATCGATTCGATGCTGCGCCAATGAGGGAAAAATCTGCCCGCAAAGAGGTCGCTCACATTTGGCGGCGCTCCGTCATAGAGCGGCAATCGCGCCACCCATTTTAGGGACTCGTTTTTTAAATATGGATGGCGGAAGTTGAGTTCAAACAAACTCACAACCATTGCCTATCTTGAGTTGGGAGGTTTAGTCATGGGAGTTCTATGGAAGAAGTGGTTTTGCCACCTTCCATGGACACCTCTCTATGATGGGGCCAATCCCATAATAATGAGGATCCCAACTCCCTCCCTTCCCCATCTATAAAAGCACACTTCGATCATCCATGGCAAGCTAGTCTTGGAGAAGTGTCGAAAGCTTTGCATCTCCCTATTCCCAAGAGCCTTTAGTCTGCTGTAAAGCATCCCTTCTTTCCCTTAAGGCCAACTCAAGTGAGGAGACTATGTTACGAGACTGCGGGAGAGGTTTTCCCTTTCCTTGGCGGTGCCTTTGCGAGACGTGGACGACCGGGAGACCCGGCTCCTCGAAGGAGAGGTACGCGACGTCGTAACTTGGTTGTAACCTCTATTCGTTTATTTACTTAATAGATGACTATGATTATGGTTCCACTCCATTTTCCATCATGTTAATGCGAGTAATATCTTTTTTCGGCCGATGTTTAGTTTTCACGTATGCGTCGGTTCCTATGCTTGTATCTCGTTCGTTTCTTCTATAGTGCGTGTGTTCATCCGCCGGAGATCGTGGAAGGGATTGTGCATGCGCGAAATATGAAGGGATCGAGGGACACTTCTTCTTCGGATCATAGCGTTGGAATCCAGGGTAGTCTTCTATTCTTCGATCTTTCATTCGTAATCTAGGAGCTTCGCGTCATAGCATTGTTGTTTGTTGCTAGACCCCCTGCTGGGCTAGTAGGGATCGCCCTCCGTCCCGCGAGTAGGGATTTACCTCCTCAACACACGTCCCAGATGATTTCGGCCCTCCTATCATCCCCTAGAAAGATATCACCACCATCATATTTCTCATACTCGCAGAACCACTCCCTATGGGGGACGAAGTGAAAGCGAGATGCACACCGAGTCGATCAACCATGACTCATGATCTACATGTGTTGAAGAAGAAGCCAGAAATACCCATCCCCGACCTTCATCACGAGGTGGCTTTTTGCCTCTATGCGAAGGACCTTCACTCGGATCCCTTTCCCTCTCTCGTGGAGCTTTAGATACGCATTCCTCTTTTGTAGTGCCCTTCCTTTCCTCGCATTTCCGACGACACCTTTACAAACTTTCCAGGGGAGATTTAGATCTCCCTCTGGATTTAGATCTCCCCACTCGAAACCTTATTCTTTTTTATCGTTACGGGACCTTCCTCGTACGCGATACGAGCATCTCCATTCCGACCCTCCATATTTCTCCAGTCTCATTTTCACTCCAAACGACAGAAGTACGAGACAATGTCATCAAAATTCAAGGTAGTTGTATTGCTACCTATTGCAATAACCGTAGTTGCTCCCAGCGAGTCACGGTAGAGAACACTTATATTAAATCGATGCACTTATCTTCATACGAGATTTTTAATATCAACGAGACGACGATCGACTTACCACTGAGTATTGAAGGCGTTCGGATGCTCATCCATCGAGTCTCCATCCTTCATCCTCGGGTTATACAAACTTTTCTCCACAGTGAACAACTTATTCACCGAGAGACTTAGATTGGTACAAAGTCTCAAGTTTTTCCCACAAATTCTTCGCCGTGGCTTCCCCCGGATACATTCAACAATCACCGGAATCTGACACACACAACAGTATTGTGCTCTTAGCCTTCCATCCGGGTTTCTTCCCGGTCTTCATCCGACATTACTAGTTGGTTTAGTACTCCGGATCTACCGCGATCACCGATCTTTATCCACCGGCGTATCCTCCATCTTGAACTTCCCACAACTCAAAACTGCGACCATTAAATTTCTTGATCTCTATCTTTCCGCCGCTTCGCCATATTCTTTCACCGCAAGAATCGATCCCGCGGATCTCCCCCATCGCGCGAGGGTCTACCATGAGCCCGAGCAAAAAACCCTCAACAACAAAGGCGTCCCCTTGGAGGCCGAAAGCAACTCGATACCACTAAAATGTAGGTTTTAAACCCACGAACGGAAATACCTACACACTCGCGATTCTTATAACGCGATGAAAATAAACAATAGCAAGAGCATAAAACATAAAACAGAGATAAATACAGTAGATTTTCCCCTAGATCCCAAATCGGGACGACCAGCTTGATTTTTTCATTATGTTCCTTTTAGTGTTACAACACATATATATACACGTCTCAGGAGCATACATAAACCCCAATCCATTAACCCCGGATTTAGAACATAACCGTAGTTCATGACCGGATCTACAAAAATACCGAGGGCCGAAAACAATCGAACCCCAAAACCATGTGCAAAACCATGCACGAAAACCATGCGGATCCGCCATGAGTGGGTGCGTACAAAAAAACAAATTTTGGCGGGAAGCTGGCACTCGAACCCCAACGCGTGGGGCCGCTTTCGCCCCTCGTGACCCCTACACTACGACGCAACATACGGCAAGCGTGGGGGCTAATCGTGGAAAGAATATAACACATACCCAACAGAAACCAAAGGGTTATCAGAAGTCCCACACTGCTCTAAAGGAAAGGACTCTCTTCAAACATTTATTGGTAATCAAGATGATCATAAAAATAAACAATAAAAAACCTTTGGAACACAAAGTGATCTCACATTTCTTTGTTCAAGATGTATGGATTCATTGAAACAATGCTGATGTAGAAGGCTAATACCCATTAAATCTACAAATTACAACATCTTTTTTTACATAACGAATGTCGATGTGAGACCCTTGATGTTGTCATATCCACCATGGATACCTTCTCAACATGCTCCACGATATAGAAGCTATAAATAGGAGGAGGCTTTGAATTTGGTAGAGAGGTCAATTTATTTTTGTCTGCGTCCCTAAAAGACATGATCTCAATATCCATCACTTTTCCACACAATTGTAAAACCAAGATAAAAAATAAAACTTTATGATGTGGGAGCATCTTTGCTCTAAATAAATATGCATCGGTTGATTCAATTAATAGTTTAGGGGATGAATTAAGAGTGTTGTGACTTTGTTTTATTGTTATAAATTTGCAGCTCTTCCTTGTCATGATAGTACTATGACTTTGCCATTGCTACAATAGTGTTACAACTCCACCATTGTTGTTGCAGTGCTATGACTTTGCCATTGTTGTTACAGTGTTGCGACTCCACCTTGCTGCTATAGTGTTGCAATCCAACATTGATGCGATAATGTTGTTAGTCCACCCTTAATGCAATAATTTTGTGACTCTACGTTGTTGTGACACTACTATGAATTTGCAATTGATTCTACAATGTCGTGAATTTTCCTTGTTTGATAGTGTTGTGACTCTTTCATTGCTATTATAGTGCTATGAATTCATGTTGTTGTTACAATATTTTGACCCGCTTTGTTGTTGCAATTTGGTGACTCCTCCATTGTGATTACAATGCTAAAAATATGTTGCAACATGGTGGTCATGCCTTCCTACAATTCCATGTCTCTTATAGGACTTTATGGAAAATTGGTGGACCACCTATGTGAGGAAATTATGACTATTTTGAGAAACATGTGAGGAAGTTGAACCAATATGACTACTCAAATTCTAAAATGTCGGTTAAGAGAAAGGAATGAATTGAGTGTGAGGAATAATGATGAGAATGGGAATAGATAATGAAGTTGAACTACTTTGATTTTTCAATTTCCCTACCATTATTTAAGAACAATAAACAAATAGAGGAAGAAAGCTAGAAGATCCCACGAAGCTGGAAAGGAATGAAGAAATAGAGGGAAGATGAAAAACTAGGTGCATTTGGTGATGAAACAGAAGGTGTATATGAAATGTATAGTGTAGATTATAAATGTACATAAATTTTTGAATAAATGAATATGTAAATAAGAAATGAAAATCAAGATGTTGTCGCTTATGATTTTTTTTCTTGTAACTCCCAATTCCTCATTTCATTTGTTAGTTTTTAAATCCTGTTAATGCTAGCATAAATGTAGTTGTGTACTCTACGAGTAGAGACCAAGTTCCAATAGTTGGTTGTGTACAATATTATATGGTCACATGCATCAAATGGTATCAGAGTTGGTTTAAGCTCTTGAGATTGGTTTCTTGTTAGTGGTTCTAGAGTGCATGGTTGTGGAAGGAATTGAGCCTAGGTTGTTCAACTCAATTAATGGAAGGAAATTTGTAAGAAACCAAACCCAGACAAGATCTGTGAATGTTTAATGTTAGTTTGAGAGCTACTAGACAACTTGTAGGAATTCCACCACGTAGAGAAGGAGTAACATGAAGAGGTACAATGAACTAAGATTTGGAGTAATTGAGAAGAAGCATAGAGGTTTCAAAAATAGAAGACATGTGGATGCTTAAGAAGACTTAGAGTCTGAAGATGAGATTGAAGAAGAGATAAAAGTTGAGGAAGTGGACCCAACACTACATTTAATATCCTTTCTAAATGAGAGAGGTAGTGCAAAGGTGGAATTTTCATGCTATGATATTAGTTTAAAGGTTAAGACTCTCATTGATTAGATAGGGGAGATTGAAAGGTACTTTGGGTACAAGAATGTTCAGGAGCCCATCACATTTGATGTTCCATGACAAAGTTAAAGGGGCGTGCTACACTTTGGTTGGATACACTACTGAAAGATATGGTAGGAAAATTGCAGGAGAATATTGAAACCCATAGGAAGGTGGCGAGAAAAATTAAAGGGAAATTCCTACCTTCTAATTAACAACAAAACTTATTTAAGTATATAACTTAAGGCAAAAAGAGCTAATTGTCCAAGAGTATATTGACAATTTTTTTAAATTGTCACTTAGATTAGGGATTAAATAAATAGAATATCAAGGATTGGTAAGATACGTGGACGTTTTAAAAAATCAGATTAGAGATGAGACGAGAACACACTTCTTTGGGAATGTATAAGAATCCTACCAAGTTGCCTTAAAGGTGGAAGAAAATATTGTTAGAAAAGTACAAAAAAAATTTGATGAAAAGAACCCAAAACCAAGGGCATAGAAAGTATTGCTAGAGGAAATTGAAGGAAAAATGAATCCACTAGTAGCCAAAGTAATAAAAGGAAGAAATGGCACTAGAAGAGGCAAAGGATTCAAAATAGTTAAAAATAAGTATATTATTACTTTTTATAAATGTAGAATAGAGGGGAATAAAGCATGTGAATCTCAAGAAAAACATAAGGTAGGAATAAGTGAATCTTGAGCATAGGTCATATAGGCATAAGAGGCAACTGATGTTGGTGAAATTGTAATGGTCCTTCAACGGGAACAAGGAAAGAACTTAGTGTTTCAGAGGGTGTTGCTTAAACCTAGTAAAAATAAGATAATATAAGAACATGAACAAAGAAAGAATTTTTTAAGAATAAATGTAAAATTTAGGGAAAATGTTGTAATCTAGTCACTAAATATGGAAGTACAATTTTTTTTTTCTGTATCCATCGAAGTCATAGAAAAAATAAATTTAAAATGTATTTTCCATCCTAATCCATACCAAGTTTTGCAATTATAAAAGCGACACCAAGTGATTGGGACATATTAATGCTTGTTATATTTGCAGATTGGAAGTTTCAGTGAACATGTCTTATGTGATGTAGTAGAGATGGATGTATGTCATGTTCTTCTTCGAAGATCAAAGTTGTTTGATAGGAATGTTTTCCATTATGGAAAGAAGAATACTTATGAATTTACAAAGGCCGGGAAATGATACAAGTTGGAAACAATGTTTGAAAATGCAATTATCACGATAAGAAGTAGTATAAACTATGATGTGAGTAGCAATAACTTTTTTATTGTGTTGTGTTAAACTAAGGAATTTTTAAACGAAAAATGAACTCTATAATGCTGAAACAAATTCAGGGTGGGAAAATGAACTCTATACCACTAGATATTCAACCTTTTCTGAAATAATTTGAGGAAATTGTGACAAATGCTTTTCCAACAAGTTTACCTCCCATGAGAAGTACACTAGGGTTAAGTTTTCCTATCAAAACTCCATATAGGATGACTCCACTAGAAATTGAAGAATTTAATAGGCATGCACAATAATTGCTTGAAAAAGGACTAATCAAAGAGATTTTATGTCCCTGTGTTGTACCACCATTTTTGCCACCCAAGAAAGGAGGTGAACAGAAAATGTGTACAGATTCATGGGCTATCAATAAGGCCACTATCGATTATACATTTCCCTTCACAAGAATATGTAAACATAAGGATGTTTTGAGTGGATCCAAGTACTTTACAAAGATTGATTTTAAGAGTGGATCATCATATTCAAATAAGGGAAGGCGACAAATGGAATGTAACATACCAGAGGGGGATTCACCGAAAGGGGCTGTCAGATGGAAGACATTGTTTAAGACAAAGGATGGATTGTTGAAATGACTAGTCACGCCATTTAGGTTAAAAATGTCCTAGCACATTCATGAGACTTATGAATAAATTCTAGAGACCATTTTTGGGAAAACTTGTTTTTTCATACCCAGATGTCATTCTAATATTTACTAATACCAAGGAAGAACAATTGGAGCAAGTGAGAAAGGTGTTACAATAGTTGAGAGAATAAAAATTGCACTTTTTTGAAAGAAGAGTTAGTGTAATTGGGATTTACAATTTCCAAGGAATGCTTGAATATGGATTCCAAAGAGGTTAAGACCCATTTTTATTGGCCAATACCTTAGTAGCATCTTCTTTGATGTGAGAATATTTCATGGTTTAGTGACCTTCTATAGGAAATTTTTCTAAATATTCAATGATATTTGTGCACCACTTATAGAATGTATGAATAAAGGGATTTCTGAATGGACAACAATAACCATGAAATAGTTTGAAAACTTGAAGAAGAAGGTAACTGAACCTTTTTTTTTGTCACTTCTAGGTTTTAATAAGGTGTTTCAAGTATATTATGATGCTAGTGCTTCATTATTTGGACCCATTTTGAGTCAATAAGGAAGAGAAATTGCATTCTTTAGTGATAATTTGAATTATGATAAAAAGTAATTTGTTGATCATCAAGAGCTCTTTACTGTTGTGCAATATTTAAAGAAATGATGACATTTCTTGCTACAAAAGGAATTTATCTTATTTACTGGTAATAAAGCATTATAGTACATCAATAGTCAAGGTGAGATTAGTAAAAAACATTCCAAATGGATTTTTTTTTTGAAAAGTAACACATTAATTTTGAATTACATCTTTCAAAAATAAAATAAGCTTGTAATGTGTTAAGTCAAAGGATAATGTTATTGAATACAGGTTGTTAATTGAAGTTGTGAGCTTGGAATGTATGAAGGAGTTGTATGAAGAGGATATAGATTTTGTGGAATATTGGAAGGCATGCAAGGCACTTGGAGTATTTATATAAATCCATATTTGGTTTCCACGTTTTTTTTAAGAAACATAAATTGTGCATCCTGTGAAGCTCATTGCAACTTAATCTTGTTAAAGAGATACATAGTGGAGTTTTGGGTCGACATTTTGATGTTGACAAGATGACAACATTAGTGTAGAAAATATACTTTTTGCCTTACATTAATAAGGATGTTAAGGAATTTGTTAAATGTTGTAGGTTTGTTAATTAGCGAAAGGAAGGAGTCAAAACATAAGGGTATAAACAACATTTTGAGTACTTGAGAGGCCATGGGAAGATGTGAGTATGGAATTCACTTTGGGACTACCTAGAATACAAAGGAGTTGTGATTTTATGATGATTGTGGTTGATGTTATCACTCTAGTAAATTCTTAAGTTGTGGGATTTTGGATTTAAGTCAAAGAACTCTAGAGGTAACTAGAGCCTACTTCAAACTCTAGGATCTAGCCTTCCTAGGGGTTCGCAGAGTGCTCTCTCTTTAAAATTTATCTTTGTTTGATTTCTATGGATATTAGGCTAGTTATTAATGTGCAGTTTGGTTTTGATTGATTGTGTTGGTGAGAAAAAATCACTAGAAGGGATGAATAGAGGGAAATTTACTTGTACATTGCGCTATGGAGTCTAAGTCAAGCTACCAGAACTAGGATCAGGGTCTAAAGGGTCAAATTTCTTCAGGGCAAGGTAGATAACCCTTGGAGATCTTGGGAAAAATGGTTTTTGAGATGGTATGATCGGGATAAAGGGCACTTAAGGATCCTTTGATTCGGAAAAGGGAAGTATAAGGAAGAGGTCAAACGAGAGTGAGAGCAATTAAGAATTCTCAACACCGAAAATCAGAAGAAAACAAAGAAATGACAACTAATTAAAAACAGGGTGCTATTAACATGTCCTGTAGTAATACTCCTAGTTGCACATTCAGATTTAGAAGTCTAAAAACATAGATGGCAATACATGTAACAAAGCAAGATTACAAATGACAAGTTTAGAGAGTACTTCACTCGAGATTGCTTATCACAGGGATCCCGAAGTATGATGCCAAAGGTGATCCAGATTGCTACTCAAAGTCGAAACACACGACCTTCAAGTCGAAGCAATATATCTATAATGAACCTTCGTAAAGTATTCCACACTTAATACTTAGAGTTGAAGTATTTATACAAAATGTGGATTACAAATATCCTAGAGGAGCTTCTAGAAGTTTAACTTAGGAAAAATAAAATATCATTACATAAGTCAGGGATACGTACTTAACAAATCAACGAAGTTTTTTCCTCTTTTATCCAAAATAAATAAAATTGTTTTGATGACAAGGAGCTATTGGTTGCCTATGTGTCCTTCTAGTTCTGTCGCTAGAGTATTATCTTGCACAATCCTATTTGCCAACTATGCTGATACTTCTTTCACAATGATACTCTTTAACTATACTACTTTAACACTTATACTCTCTGAATTACATAGTTTCTTTGATCTTCTTTTACTTTCATCGTAAAATATATCCTTTTAGCAATAGAAAATCGGTAAAATTGTTTTTTCTTTTTCTTTTGCTTTTCTTTTTGACCATCTTGGGGCAAACTATTTTACTATTTTTTATCTTCAATGTTTTACTTCAGAATCTATGAAAGTGTACATACTCTTACTCGTCTTTTAGGGATTTTGCACATTCTTCAACTTCTTTGAAATTCTCATCAGCCCTTAGTATATCTTGCAAAGATAGGGCTTGATGACAAAGAGATACTTAATTTCATGATGTAAGAAGAATAAATCCTCAAAATATTGAAGTAAAACTTCTACTCGTAGGAGTGCCTTGTGCTAGTGGCTTGTTTACTTTCTCTTTAGCAAACTCCCCGATATTTTTGTCATAGTCCTTCTTATTACATAAACTTTTCATTGAAAACATGTATATCGAGTAAGCTCTTTACGTACTAAGATTTTTATACTTTACCATAAATCTAGTTATGACAAGGTTCATGGCTTCACACTTTTCTTCAAGATTCTTCATCAAGTTCTTTTTCAGTGATAACCTTCTTGATTTGTAGGATTGTCTCTGTCATGTCTAATACTTGAAGTTCCTCAAGTTCTTCTCTGTTATTGCTATTGAGAAATGTTATGAGCTTTAATGCCTGTTCAGGTTTATCAATCAATTCATCCTTGGTCTTTTGTATCTCTGCTTGAGCTTCCAATAAAAATTCTTTCTGCTCAAATATTACTTGAATTGAAGGCCATTGATTATGAATGGCTTCAATAGTGTTGGTCCAGAGATGATTTTTGATGTAGGAGATATGCTCTGTGAAAGTCAATTCCTTTTGTAGGTTTTTGAGTTGCTCCCCTAATATGATAGCTTTATGTTCATGAGTTTTGGCATTAATATGAGCTGTTTTATTGGCACTCTCAAGATTTTCAATCATTTTGTTTAATATGTTTATTTCATTTTTCTTCAAGGACATATCTTCCATTGCTTTTTCTATCTGGATAGATTCATGTGTATGTTGTACAACTGTGGTAGAAGATTCTGTAGCTGAAATGGTGGCAGAAGTCACTGGTACTACAGTTTCTAGTGGGCCCTTTGGTGCTAACTTTTCTCCTAAAGTAGAAGGCACTGTTGTAGTAATCACTAGGATGACTGTAGGAATTGTAGGAAATTCTGGCTCTTTTACAGTCTCTCTTTCTTGGACCAGCTTGTCCATTTGTGTTTCCATCTCCTTGATTTGAGTTGTCAATTGAAGTATTAGTTTCATCATTTCCTCTTTTTCACTTTGATCTTGGAGGACTTATTTTGTTTGTGGATGCTCACTTTGAGGAAGTTTGAGTTGTTTCCTCAAAGCTTTTATATCTTCATTCTTTTTCTTAATCAATAATTCTATTGCTTTGATGTTTGAGGGATAATATCCCACCTATAATACTAGTTCCTCTAAGGCTTTTATCCTTAGGTCCTTGGCATATAGTGAAGCTTAGTCCATCTTCATCTGGTCTTGCATGTTTAGGATGGTATTTTGGAGTTTATTAGCACTCATTGCTTTACTTGCCACTGTAGAATATAACATTTCAAAGATCTACCTATGGAACTCAATTTGGTCCAACTCATGGATTTTTTCTATGTCTACCTTAAGATCAACCTTTTTATAGTCTAATACTATTTTTGTTACTGAGGTAGTAGGCTGTAGAAATGACATCATCATTTTATTGTTGGAATAATCAAATGCTGGTAATAATATATTCTGATTGCCAGGCTTCTATTTCAAGAATTGAGAGTATATTTCTGTCTTTATCTCTTCATTTTTCTACTTAATTTGCTTGTACTTCTCTTTGATGTCCAAGTCCTTTTCCTCAGTTGGTTGTGAGGAAGAGGCTTACATGCTGTGTTGTTTCTTAATCATCTATGTGTCATCCTGTTTACTGGTTTTTCCTTTTTAATTTCCACAAGTATTTCATTGATTATGGTTGTTGCTCTATCATCATTGGTCACTCGAGCATCTGTCTCATCAATATCAATTGTTACTTTCTCCTTATCAACTAAACTGAGCTTAGGCCTTTTGTTATATATTATTTTAAATTTAGTCTCAGTTGTTGTCTTTGCTGTGTACGCTCCTTCTTCCCTGACTCTTTTACTTGATGTTTCTGGCTGCTTGGCAACTTCCAATGCTAGTGTTGTATCTTTTTGGATTGCTGCCTCTGTCAAGGTGTTTTCAATCCATTCATCTTGATTGGAAATTTTTTCTATTTCAGGCTTTGACTCATGGATAAAAGGTATTAATTTACATTTCACTCTTAGTTGGCTTAAGATCCCTTGTGGGTCGTAATTCCATGGAAAAATCTATTCAAATCTGAATTCTGATAACATCTTTGTCACTTCCTTTTCAGCGTCTCTATGGTTGCATATAAATGAACCAATTTGATTTTTTAAGTTAAATTGAGTCTTTTTCTTGGCTACCATAAAGTTAATTGAATCTGAATTGAGAATTTTTCTAAGATATTCTAATGCAAAAAATCTCATACACACATGCTTGGGAAACTTGTAGGGTAACAAGTTTGACCCAAAAATCCTTAATTCAGTGTGTTTTTCATAGAGGTAGAAATCTCCAACCTTGTTCTGCTCTGAAAGCTATAAAATTCTTTTCATTTCATCACTGATCCTTGGCTACTCAGATTTATTAAATATGGTCATTGCTGGATGCAAAAATAGCTCTAAAAACTCCGAATAGGTGAAATCATTAAATTCTTTTCTCAGCAATGAAGTTCAAAAAATAATTGATAGAGGTTTTCCCTCTATATCCATTTTTTGCAAAGTGACTGGAAATTTGTCTGCTTGAAAGAATAGGAACAAATGAAAAAGATAAGAAGTATATCTAAATAATCCTTCCGTGGGTAATTCAGTCAACTGGTAGTGGATGGCATCTGCTATGAAACCAACATAGTAAAAAATGAATGATGAAGGTTGACCAGGAGACATGGTGGATAAGAAACCAAGAACAGATTCATCAGTATGCTCATCTGTAAAATATTCAAGGATAAAAGAGAGCATAAAGATAATCTGTCTAGAACCTTCAGAAAATTTAGCTGTGGGGTATGGAGGATTTATCTTTGGAATATCAACATGAGAAGGCATAAAATTTTGAAAGATCATGAACCTTTTAGGGAAATCTAGGCCAAGGTATAGCTGAGTTAAGGCCTCTATAGACAAGGGAACTACTTGGAGATCAGGATGAAATTGTATCATTTGATTAATAGATTGGGCTATAATAGTGAAAAGGATCTCTTTATCAGCATTTACTACAACCCTTTGATCTAGTTCATAATATTTTTGACACAGTCTTATGATTTCTTAACCTGGGTGAGTTAAGGGAACTATATACTTGGGTAAATATGTTTCCCAAATAGGAATTTCATCTTTGTCTATAATACTTTTCATAACACCAGTTGTGTATATCTAACAAATTGAATTCAACAACAGGATCAACAATTTTATAATCAATATCAGTTAAAGGAAGGCTTTCAATAGCAACCACAGGTGGTTGAAGGGGGTTTACTGATATAGAAGATTTGGCAGTGATGACTGCAGTAGACTTAGGGGCTTTGGATCCCTTAGGTTTGGGAGCTTTGGATCCTTTAGGTTTTCTGGTACTCTTTTTTTTAATAATTTTTAGGTTACTTTTGCAAGATTAAATAGTTTGAAAGAGTAATTTTCTTTTAACAGAGGGAAAACTAGGCAAATTTAGGCTAAGGATAGTCTCTTTTAGGTTTTATACTCAATCAATTTATCTAAGGATATAACAACTAGTATAAAACAGAAAACAGGGGTTTTCTGAGTTTGTTTGGCTGAGAAAATAGGAATTCAAGGTATTTCAGAGGTTTTTTGGCTTTCGAAATCTTTGAGATTGATCTTTAAATTGTAAAAATTGAGGAAAATTGCTTGAAAGGCGCGCAGAGGATAAATGGGGTTTTGGGAAAATTTTGCCAGATTTTGGCCTGTTTTTTGTGTTTTTAGGTTGTTCAATTTCATCAATTTTCTTTTGGTTCTCTTCAAGATAATTTAAACTCAATTTGCAGGTTTGATTTCTTCAGAAAATACCTTTTTTATGCAAGTATTTGGCTCTGAAAGGGTTCTGAGGTTTTCCGTTGACTTTGAAGACTTCAACAGCTTTCTGGAGCGGTGAATAGTTCCTAAATTAGTCCTAAATGGTAAATTTTGATGAAATTCAGAGAATCTAGGCATAAAAGGGCAAGCAGGGGCTTAAAAATTGTTTATACAGTCAGGAGTGATAACTCAGAGGTTTAAAACGCACAGATAAACTGATAAAACGAAGGTTTTAAAAGGTTTTAACATATATTTTGTTCGTATTTATCAGTATTTAATGCAGGTCGTGTCATGGAGGGAGGCGGTTTCAGATTTTAAATGGAAAACTAGGCAGTGGTTATCGGGCAGTGTTTGGGTGGTAAGCGGATTTGGAAAAAACACACACAATCCAGTGAAAAAACGACATGTCAAGGAGAGATAAATGAGCAAACCTGCCCATTTCGCGTCCATTTTACATTTGGTCGATCAATTACTTTTTGTATGTGATATTGAGTATTGGCCGTCGGATCCGAAGCTTGGATGCAAAGGGTTGAGATATAATGGAAAATAGCGGCTAAATGAAATGGTGGGACCAAGATTTCTTTATATGCGAGGATAGTTAAAACATATAATTAAACCTTTATGTTTTGTTGCGGGTAAAGGCTTTAATCACATATCGAGGTGAGGTTTATTAGGCGGCAAGGCTTAGCAACTTTATACATTGGTTTATATAATAATAGAGGCACAATGTTTTAAAACATAGGATAATGCTTTAACCAATGCAAAAGTGTGGGATTTTATGTATAAGAGGGGATAAAGCGTTTGTAACTTTATTAGATTCGAAACTTTGGAATGCTGGGTTAATATGTTTCACTCAAAACATTTGTAATATGTCTTAATAAAAACACAAACGGTGCGGTATTTAGTTTACTATATAGTATTTAAACCTTTTTTGAATGGTTTAACGACCATGGGGGCGGGATATTTATTTAATGATAATTTAGACCAAACGGCTTTGTAATTGGGGTTTTTTATTTTAGCACATGGGTAATAACTTTAGTCTAAAACTTTATAATAGTGGGTTTTGGGGGTATTTAGATATAGGGAGTTAAATAAGTAGGATAAGGTAATTAGTTAGGGATTTAATACAATAGGTTAAAAGGTAATATGAAAGGGAAATGGAATATAACACAAAATACATAAAATCACTAAGTAAAGTGTGAGAGTAAAGCATAGCTTATCTTTTTATCATTTCACCAATACTTAGGATAAATGTATTTTTGAGCATTTTATGCATGTTTCTGAAGGGATGACGTTAATTACATGGGGTTTTATGCTTCATTAAGTAAGAATGAATCTTTACTTATGAAAGGGAGTTATAATGTATGAATGAGGGATGAATAATGATAAATGGGGATTTTAAAATAAGAACTCAACATTTTCAACTAACCATTCATTAAGCCTTGGATCCAGTCCCAACAAAAGTTAGAGAAATGCTCTAAGCCTGTTTGACTAATAGCTTAGAATATTGAATACTTATAGGGGAGGGGAAATTAGTGATTTTGCTCAATGATCAATATTACATGCTTTCTCCACTTCATTCTACACACTCAGCCTTATTCTAACATTTTTTTCTTCATTTGACAGGTGTATTTAGACTTGCAACTTTGAAACATTTATTCTTTTAAAGCATAAACTATCTAATTTTCTTATTTCATCCGAGGGCTCAGATTAAACTGTTGAGCTCCTCATTATTCTCTACCTATCTACTGATTTGTCAGAATTAAACTGTCTGACAAACCTTTATTCACTATCTAAAACTTGAAATTGAAAATATGACAAGTTAAGTTTAAACTGTTTAACTCATCAAGGATTATGGCATTTAATGACACTCTGCACATAATCATTATTCTTGCAGTAAAAGTAAAAAGTAGTGGCATTTGGACTTGCTCACTTTCAAGTCTTATTTTTATCTCTTTTTCCTTTTGGGGTATATATTTTTTCTAAGTGTTTTAGGAATTTTTAACCTCTTTTTGAGTTTTTTATTATTTTTTCATTTTTTCAAATATGGGAAAATAACTTGCAGAAAGCAAGGTATGTACATATTTACAAGACTATCAAGCTCAATTAAAAATTTTATGAACCCTATTATTATAGGACCCTAACAGTGGCTCCACTTGGAGATGGCATTTCCTGGTGAAATGTCAAGAACTTTGAGATCCAGTAGCCTTTGACTTTTGACTATGATGTTCCTGTAAGTGTCTCCTACTTTCTGTAATAAATCATATTTATGACATTTTACCCTTCAAAGCTTAGGGCCTTCTCTCCGGGCTTCAACTCTATAAGGCAAACATCCAATCCAATCTAAACTTTTCAATGTATATGTACAATGATCGAAGTGAATAAAAACTAACTATTTTTTAACTCAGGGGAGTAGTAGTGCTTCAACATTCTGCCATTGACTAGTCCTTCTTGTAGATCTGATCCATCTAATTCTTTCAAAAATAAAGCAATATTTACTCTATATCCATAAATTACATAAGGTCCTTTCCATAGGAAATCAAATTTCCCATGTTTACCTTTGTCTTCTCTCCTAGAATCCCACTTTAACACTTGATCTCCATTGTAAAATTCATCCCCTTTGGTCTTTTTATCATATATTTTCTTGATTTTATCTTGGATAACTTGGGATTTAACATAAAATTCTTCCCTTGTTTGTTGCAAGTGAATAGTTTGGTTGATCCTTCTCTGAATATCATTAGTTTCAACCTGTAATTCTTGGATAATTTTCATCACTGGCACTCCTAAGGAGGACGGAAAAACAACATCCATTCCATAAAAAAGATGGTAAGGAGATATACCAATGGAATTCTTAGTTGTAAGTCTATCTGCCCATAGGGCATTAACTAAATTTCTATTCAAAGATTTCTTGTTATCTTCCAGTAGTTTTTTAATGATATTTACAAGACTTTTGTTTGAGGATTCAGCTAGGCCATTACCAGGGTAATATGCAGTAGAATGGCCTAGGGTAATATGGTATTTGTGGCAAAAGTCAATCATATTTTTGGATTTGAATGATGCTGCATTATCAGTAATAGTATTTTGTGGGCATCCAAATCTTGAAAGAATGTTATTTTCTAGGAAGGCTATAATGACTGTGTCAGTGGCTTGTCTGGAGGGTATGGCTTCAATCCAATTTGTAAAATAATCAATGGCAGTTAAAATCCACTTATGTTGGCTTGAGGATGGAGGGTGAATTTCACCAATGAAGTTTAAACCCCATTGTTGAAATGGCATCTTAGTTGAAATAGGCTTTAGAGGTAGGGGTAACAATTTTTTCTTGCCTTAAAAAATTTGGCACTTGTGACAAGAACTCACAAACTTTTTAACATCAGTGAACAAAGTAGGCTAGTAGAAACCAGTTGTAAGGATCTTATCAGCAGTAGTTTTCCAATATAAATGCCCTCCACAGTCACCTGCATGAAACTCTTCAAGAATTTTATTAGCTTCTTCCTTTAGTAAACAATTCAACAAAATCCCACTATGATCTCTCCAAAAGAGTACATTATCTTAGATACAAACTCCTGCTGCTGTAAGTTTAAGAAATCTAGCTTTAGTTCTTGACAATCGAGGAGGAGCTTGTAAGTTTGATAGTACAAAGATGATATCTGAGTACCAAGGTGAATCTAAGAAGGCTTCACTGATCGTTGGAGTCACCATCTCTTCTTGGTCATCAACCTGAGCAATAAAATTTATATCTAAGGCATTGCAGTTGGATTTAGCCATAAGTCTGGCTAATCCTTGACCCTTGATGAGTTTTGTGGGTTTAATTTCTATGTCATATTCTAGGATAGTGGCAATCCACTTACCATTTCTTCCATCAGGACCATCTTGAGTAAGAATGTCTTTTAGTATAGAATTATGGACATAGGCAATTATGTGTGAATAGAGAATATACACCCTGAAGTATTTTATAGCCTTTACCAAAGCTAAGGCTTGTTTGTCCATTATTTTATATTTCAAAGGGGCATCTCTAAGAGTTTTACTGAAGAAAGCTATTGGATATTCAAATCCTTGGTCATTTTTCTGCAGTAAAACTGCAACAATGGTATGTTCTGAAGCAAATGAAAATATTATGAACTCTTTCTTAAAATAAGGACTTATCAGGACTGGAGTTTTGGTTAAGGCTAGTTTGATGGATTCAAAAGATTGTTTAGCCTCAACAATCCATTTAAGAACTAAATCTTTTTTTAGCATGTTATTCAATTCTCTAATTATTTCTGCTAAGTTTGAAATGAATCTTCTTAAAAAAATTATCTTACCTAAGAAAGGTTGTAACTCTTTGATATTTCTAGGTGGACTGATGTTTAGAATTGCTTCTATCCTAGCAGGATCAATTATAACTCCTTATTTTGAGATTATATGCCCCAGTAACTTACCTTCTTCTAGTCCAAATAGAATTTTCTTGGGATTTAGAGAGATGCCAAATTTCCTACATTTAATGAAAACTTGTCTCAAATGATCCAAATGTTCATTATTTGTTTTGGAAAAAACAATGATGTCATCTAAATAAATTACCAAAAAATCATGAATCTCCTTTGCAAAGGCTATGTCCATAGCCCTTTGAAAGGTTGCCCCTGCATTCATCAGTCCAAAAGGCATTTTTACATACACAAAAGTTCCCCAAGGAGTGGTGAAAGTTGTTTTAGCCTGATCTTCTTCTTGGACTAGCATCTGGTTATATCCTGAAAAGCCATCTAACAAAGAAATCTTAGAAGAACCTACTACCCTTTGTAATATATGGTCCATCTTAGGTAAAGAGTAATTATCCTTTAAGGATACTTTGTTAAGATTTCTAAAGTCAACACATAGCTAATTTCACCTATTTTCTTTCTAGTGGGAACTAGGTTTGAAACCCAATCAGAGTATCTGATTGGTGCAATGATCTAGGCATCATACATTCTTTTTACTTCCTTTTCTATCAAAGGTAATAATACAGGGTTAATTCTCCTCAACTTTTGTTTGAATGGTTTTTGATCCTCTTTTATTGGAATTTTGAGTTGGATTATGTTTGTATCATAAGATTTTAAATCTTCATAACTCCAAGAAAACACATCTTGATATTCCTTTAAAATTTCAATATATTTATCCTTTTCTTCTTGAGGCAAATTTTTGGAAAGTTTTAACATTTTAGGTTTCAATTCTGTACCAATATTACACTCTTCTATGTCAGATATTATTGGCTCCATTTTTGGTTTTCTAGCTACATCATTGGAGTCAAAAAGATCTTCTAAAGGTGTTAATCCTTTAGGTAAGAAATTGTCTTTGAGGTTTAAAATGTCAGATTCATTATCCATAACTTCTTCAATTTCTACTTTCTCTAAGCTATCTATGTCAGCTTGAGTAAATCTAGTTGGTTTATCAAACTTTATTCTATTTACATCTAGGTTATTTGAATCTATTTCACAATCCAAATCATTATCTATTGTAAAATCAGTATCTATCATACAGTTTTGAAACTCTCCTTCATTGTTCAAAAATCTGTAAATCTGTTCATCTTGAGAAAAATTCTGCCAATACTTAAGATTATCTGGAATTATTGGCCTATGCTTGACTTCAGCAGTATATCTGTGATTTGGTTGGAATGGTAAATTGCATGTACTAGCAAAGGTAGCTAAACAATGAGCTTGTAAATTTTGTCTTCTAGGTATAGTAGCAAATTTACATTCCAATAAATCATCAATTAAATCTAGCACAGTGTCTCTGTATCGACCTAGTCTTGGATTATGAACAGAATAATCTTTGTTTATTTGTTTTATGATTAATTCAGAATCTCCCATGATTAAAATTCATTGTCCTCCTGAATTTATAATGATTTGAAGTCCTAGAATTAAGGCTTCATACTCAGCCATGTTGTTTGTACATTTGAAATTAAGCCTGAAAGCATGGCCTTCTGAGTGATTATTTTCCATGTTTGTTATCCAAACTCCTGCTCTTGCTCCTAATTTGTTAACTGAGCCATCAAAGTCTAAATGCCATAGGGATTGATGAAATATATTATCATTGTTTGGTTCTTTCTTTTTTTCAATTAGTTCAATTTGGATTTTATCAGTTTCAGAGTTACACAGGATAAAAGAATCAAGATCAGTTGGTGTAGTGTAAATTGGAAAATTTATAGATCTTTCAGCACTACTGACCATATACTTCATCAATGTTTCTCTATATAACTTTTTAGGTTGACCAAACACTGAGATAGTAGCATAACTCATGTCCAATTGTAGAGATCCCTGTAACTTTGCTCCCCATGAGTGAGAAAGTAACATTCCATATTTAGGGGGAATATCAGCTACTACAATGTCCATTAATATGCTCTTATCAAGGTACTGAACTAATGTTACACATAAGTCTTTGATTAATCCCAAACATTTAACCTTACTTGAGTCAAAAGAAAACAAATCTTTGTAAGGCCTTGTTATTTCTAGATTTAGAGTTTCCAAAATGGCTTTAGGCATTAAATTGTGGGAAGCTCCAGAATCTAGCATAGCGTTATGTAGAATTTGATCATGAATGGTAAGACTGATATAAAAAGGAGGAACTACTCCATCTGCATGTTTTCCATTCACATCTGGGCCAAAGATCAACTCTGGTTGATCATCATTCAAATTAATAGAATCTTCACCATCATTCATATTCAATGTTTCAGTTATAGTTGATTTGTATAAGTCATGTTTTACCAATTCAGTTAATGGAATTGGTATTTTCAACTTAGCAATTTCTGTTTGAATATTAAATGTAGGTTGAGACTTATTGATTTGAATCAATTCTTCTTTATTAACTATAGTTTGGCTTGGTTTATTTTGAGTTTCTACAATTATGTTTTTATTTTCAATTGATTTAATAGTCTCTGTCTGAATTTCCTGTGTTTTATTGCTTCTAATTTTCTTTTCAGGTGTTGTTTGAGATGCAGAAATTTTTTCAGAATTAGAACTATCAGAAGGTGTTTTTGAATTATCAGTTTTTTAATCCATTGATTTAGGATCAGCAAAAGGTGTTTTAGGATCTAAATTTTCTGATTTAACTGAATTAGAGGCTTTTTCTACAGCATATTTCTGTGTGTCTTTTGAGGCTTGAGCCAATTCATCAGTAATATCAACAATTTTAGGAATTGATGTTTTTTTAGGACTGGAAATATTTTGGGGAGAATTGGAGCTTTGCTTGTTTTCCCTTGGGAGAATTTGCAAAATTTTTGTTTTTGGAGCTTCTATTGTTTTCTTATTCTGATTTTGGGAAGTTTTTTTAGTAGAAGATTCATTATTTTTCTTATTTTTGAGGTTATACTGACTATGTATTTCATTTATGGCAAAGTCATAACCCTGTTTATAATCAAAAGATTCACTGGATTCTAATTTAAGTTGTTAAAGCTCAAACAATTCCTGATCTTCCTGAGTAAGGAAAATAGTATTGTCATCATCTATTCCCATTAAATGATTCATTTAATCCTCATCTTCATCATTATTCTGAGAAGTTTCAGCATAGTTCTCTTGGAATGGTGGCCTTATTGTTTGGTTTGGCCCTGTTTCTTTTGTTTTTCATTGATTTATGTTTTTTCTAAAGTTGGGATTTATGATCTGTTGTTGATTGTCCCAATGAGGTATTTTCTCTATATTATCTAGTCTATCCATCATTCTTTCTAAGGTTTTAGCTAAACTATCTATTTTTGCATCTGAATTTGAATTTTCTTGTTTGATAGTCACTCTTCTTTCATTTCTGAGTCTAGATTTTTGAGCTAATATGTTTATTTATACACTAACAACATCTAATTGCATTTTTTCTAAGGTTTCTGCATCTCTTTCCCTTAATTGATAAGCCAGATCTGCATCAAATCCATCAGGGAATTTGAGCAGAACAGAATAAGGAGTGGGTTTAAGAGTTGCATGAATAGAATTATAGACACTATTATACCTAGTGCAGTAATCTTGAACTGATTCATTTGGGGCTCTTTTTAATGCATCAAATTCAGATAATATTTGAAGGTGGTTCTTTTTATTTTCCCATTTATTCAAAAACTTTGTAAAAAATACAGCTAAATCAGTTATGCTACCAACAGCTTGATCTTTAAACCATTTCTTTACTTCTCCAGTCAAAGTTTGAGCAAACAATCTCATTTGAACATCTGAGTAAACTATTTCATAAATTTCAAAGAAGTCTGTCATTTTAGTTATGTGTTGCTGAGTAGTATATTGTGTAGTACCATCAAACAGTGGTATTTTGTTTTGATAATCTTGAGGCATGTCATGCAACTGTTGAGGTAAGACAAGGGGAGCATATATAGCAGCCATGGCTAAAAGCTTAGTTTGACTAGGAGATCTAGTAGAAAAACTTGGAGTTGTGCTAGAAATAATAGTTGATGAACTAAAAACTGTACCAGAAGTGCTGGGAAGTGATATTGGGATATGAGTGGAACTAAAAGGAAATGAGAATGATGAATTTGCAAAATAAGAAGGTAAACTAGTGGGTATAGTGGATGAAGTGGATGGTGGAAAAAATATTCTAGGTTGCAAAGGCAGTCTAGGGATAAATGAATCTGTGGATGAGTTGGTAGTAGTATTTATATATGATGTAACAACATATAGAGATGAATCTGCAACTGGTATTATTTTGGTGTGTAACTGAGAAACTGGGGGTTTGTTTGTATAAGTCAAAAATTTAGCTAATTCAATAGCCTCATCAATATCCTTAAGAATTGTAACATTAATTTCTTCGATTTTAGTCTGATATTCAGTTTTCTTTGATTTAGATCTTGCTGTAATAATTTTCTATTTTGTATTCAAGAATGAAACAAAAGAAGGGTCTAAAACAGTATTTTTTTAAATCATTTTCAGATTTACTTTTAAATAAGGAATGCTCAAATTTCAGATCAAAATCAATATCTTGGAGACTAACTAATTCTTGAGGTAATTAATTGACTCTTATTAATGATACTTCAGCTTCTAATTTTTCTCTTTGTTTTTTCTTTTTTCCAATTCGGTCTGGGTTATCTACAATGACAACAGGGTTAGGATCCGAGTTAGACATGGTATAGTAGGTTTTCCTAGAAGCTAGAATTACAATTTTTCAATACCCACAACCTATAAAAATAATCTTGAAATAAAAATATGAATAAAATAATTTTCCTTCAAGACAAATTTTATGACTGAGGATTGGTTAAGTCCCCAGTATGGTCGCCGGTATTTTATCACTCTAGTAAACTCTTAAGTTGTGGGATTTTGGATTTAAGTCAAAGAACTCTAGAGGTAACCACAAACCTACTTCAAACTCTAGGATCTAGCCTTCCTAGGGTTCAGAGAGGGCTCTCTCTTTAAAATTTATC
Source organism: Pinus albicaulis (assembly GCA_034641835.2). NCBI lineage: Eukaryota > Viridiplantae > Streptophyta > Pinopsida > Pinales > Pinaceae > Pinus > Pinus albicaulis. The sequence continues at coordinate 1,045,349,144 of CM076581.1, forward strand.
TTTGTTTGATTTGTAGATATTAGGCTAGTTATTAATGGGCATTTTGGTTTTGATTGATTGTGTTGGTGAGAAAAAATCACTAGAAGGGATGAATAGAGGGAAATTTAGTTGTCCATTGGGCTATGGAGTCTAAATCAAGCTAGCAGAACTAAGATTAGGGCATAAAAGGTCAAATGTCTTCAGGACAAGGTAGATAACCCTTGGAGATCTTGGGAAAAATGGTTTTTGAGATGATATGATCGAGATAAAGGGCACTTAAGGATCCTTTGATCCGGAAAAGGGAAGTAGAAGGCAGAGGTAAAACGAGAGTGAGAGAAATTAAGAATTCTCAACACCGGAAAGCAGAAGAAAACAAATAAATGACAACTAGTTAAAAACATGGTGCTATTAACAGGTCCTGTAGTAATACTCCTAGTTGCACATTCATGTTTAGAATTAAAACACAGATGTATGCATGTAAAAAAGCAAGATTAAAAATGACAAGTTTAGAGAGTACTTCACTCCAGATTGCTTATCACAGCGATCCTAAAGTATGATGCCAAAAAAGGTGATCCAGTCTGCTACTCAAAGTCGAAACACATAGCCTTCAAGTCAACAATATGTCTATAATAACCTTCAACAATTTTATTCCACACTTAATACTTCTGAAGTTGAAGTATTTATACAAAATGTATTACAAATATCCTAGAAGACTTCTAGGATTTAGCTTAGGAAAATAAAATATCATTACATAATAAAAGGGACAACTGCTTAACAAATCAGCAAGTTGTCCTCTTTTATCCAAAATAAATAGAACTGTTTTGATGACAAGGAGCTATTGGCTGCCTATGTGTCCTGCTTGCTGGTTGCTAGATAATATCTTGCAGTCTACTTACCTTCGTTGATACTCTTTCCTACTAATACTCTTTAACTTTATACTCTTTAACACTTATACTCTTTGACCATCAATTTTACTATCTTACTACTGTAAAATATATCTTTTAGCAGTAAAAATCAGCAAACTGTTTTTTCTTTTCTTTTGATTTTCTTTTGACCGTCTTGAGGCAAATTGTTTTACTGTTTTTATCTTCAATTTTTACGTCAAGTCTGTGAAAGTCTGCCACTCTTCTGCTTTAGGGATCTACACATTCTTCAACTTCCTAAAATTTTCATCAGCCTCAGTATATCTTTCAAAAGTAGGCTTGATGACAAAGAGATACTTAATTTCATGCTGTAAGAATAATAAATCCTCAAAATACTAAAGTAAAACTTTCCCTGTAGGAGTGCCTTGTGCTGGTGGCTTGCTTACTTGCTCTTTAGCAAACTCCCTGAACTTTTTGTCATATTCCTTCTATGGCATAAGCTTTTCATTGAAAACATGTATATCAGGTAAGCCTTTCTGTCTAAGATTTTTATACTTTACCATAAATCTAGTTATGGCAAGGTTCATGGCTTCAAACTTTTCTTCAAGATTCTTCATCAAGTTCTTTTTAGTGACAACCTTCTTGATTTGTAGGATTGTCTCTGTCCTGTCTAATACTTGAAGTTCCTCAAGTTCTTCTCTTTTCTTGCTATTGAGAAATGTTATGAGCTTTAATGTCTGTTCAGGTTTATCAGTCAATTCATCCTTGGTCTTCTGTATCTTTGCTTGAGCTACCAATAAAAATTCTTTCTGCTCAAATATTACTTGAATTTAAGGCCATTGATTATGAATGGCTTCAATGGTGTTGGTCCAGAGATGATTTTTGATGTAGGAGATTTTCTCTGTGAAAGTCAATTCCTTTTGTAGATTTTTGAGTTGCTCCCGTAATCTGATAGATTTCTGTTCATTAGTTTTGGAATTAATCTGAGTTGTTTTATTGGAACTCTCAAGATTTTCAATCATTTTGTTTAATATGTTTATTGCATTGGTCTTCAAGGAAATATCTTCCATTTCTTTTACTATCTGGCTGGCTTCATCTGTATGCTATACAATTGTGGTAGAAGATTCTGTAGCTGAAATGGTGGCATAAGTCACTGGTACTGCAGTTGCCAGTGGGCCCTTTGGTGCTAACTTTTCTCCTAAAGTAGAAGGCACTGTTGTAGTAATCACTGGGATGGCTATAGGAATTGTAGGAATTTTTGGCTCTTTTGCAGTCTCTCTTTCTTGGACCAGCTTGTCCATTTGTGTTTCCATCTCCTTGATTTGAGCTGTAAATTGAAGTATTAGTTTCATCATTTCCTCTTTTTCACTTTGATCTTGGAGGACTTATTTTGTTTGTACCAGGATCAACAATTTTATAATCAATATAAGTTAAAGGAAGGCTTTCAAAAGCAACCACAAGTGGTTGAAGGGGGTTTACTGATATAGCAGATTTGACAGTGATGACTGCAGTAGAATTAGGGGCTTTGGATCCCCTAGGTTTGGGAGCTTTGGATCCTTCATGTTTTCTGGTACTCTGCTTTTTAAGCTTTTTTATGTTACTTTTGCAAGATTAAACAATTTGCAACAGTAATTTTCTTTTAACAGAGGGAAAATTGGGAAAATTTAGGCTAAGGATAGTCTCTTTTAGGTTTTATACTCAATCAATTTATCTGAGGATATAACAACTGGTATAAAACAGAAAACATGGGTTTTCTGAGTTTGTTTGGCTGAGAAAATAGGAATTCAGGGTATTTCAGAGGTTTTTTGGCCTTCCAAATCTTTGAGATTGATCTTTAAATTGTAAAAATTGAGGAAAATTGCTTGAAAGGCGTGCAGAGGATAAACGGGGTTTTGGGAAAAATTTTCCAGAGTTTGGCTTGTTTTTTGTGTTTTTAGGCTGTTCAATTTGATCAATTTTCTTAAAAAAGGGATTGGTTCTCTTCAAGATAATTTAAACTCAATTTGCAAGTTTGATTTCTTCGGAAAATACCTTTTTTATGCAGGTAGTTGGCTTTGAAAGGGTTCTGAGGTTTTTCGTTGACTTTGAAGACTTCAACAACTTTCTGGAGCAGTGAATAGTTCCTCAATTAGTCTTCGATTGTAAATTTTGATGAAATTCAGAGGTTCTGGGCATAAAAGGGCAAGCAGGGGCTTAAAAATTGTTTATACAACCGGGAGCGGAAACTCAGAGGTTTAAAACACGCAGATAAACGTTTAACATATATTTCGTTCGTATTTATCAGTATTAAATGCAAGTCACGTCATGGCAGGAGGCAATTTCAGATTTTAAATGGAAAAATAGGCAGTGGTTATCGCACAACGTTTGGGTGGTAAGCGGATTTGGACAAAACGCACGCGATCGAGTGAAAAAATGACACGTCAAGGAGAGAGAAATGAGCAAAACTACCCATTTCGCGTCCATTTTACATTTGGTCAATTGATTGCTTTTTGTATGCGATATTGAGTATTGGTCGTTGGATCTGAAGCTTGGATGCGAAGCACTGAGATTGAATGGAAAGTAGCGGCTAAATGAAATGGTGGGACCGAGATTTATTTGTATGCGAGGATAGTTAAAACATATAATTAAACCTTTATATTTTGTTGTGGGTAAAGGCTTTAATCATATATCGAGGTGGGGTTTATTAGGAGGCAAGGTTTAGCAACTTTATACATTGGTTTATATAATAATAGAGGGATAATGTTTTAAAACATAGGATAATGCTTTAACCAATGCAAAAGTGCGGACTTTTATGTATAAGCGGGGATAAAGCTTTTGTAACTTTATTAGATTCGAAATTTTGGAATGTGGGGTTAATATGTTTCACTCAAAACATTTGTAATATGTCTTAATAAAAACATGTCACATGTCACATGCAACATAAAAACCTTGTGGGCACAATTGGAAAGGACAACCATGGTAGTGCCACTATCATTAATAGTTCCTCCGAGATGAATTGCAAACATTCCAGGATGAATTGGAAAAATTTGACCATCGAACCTAGTTCCCGTCACATCTAGGTAATATGAGAAATGTGAAGCTATGAAAGGCTATGGACCACATGTTTTCCCTGGAGATCTGCAGTACCTAAGAGCATTGAGTTGTCATGTTCATAACCAAATAAAGTGACGTAGTAAGAAAACATGTAACCTATCGTGGGGACTAACTGAAAAACCAATGAATATGAACCCCTATCAAGCCCTATCAATCCATGAAAAGGAAACTGTGATACTCCATTTAGGGTCTATGATAGGGAGCACCCGAATGCAAAATCCTATCCATTAAAAGGAAACTGTGAAACCCCATTTAGGGTCTGGAGCACCCGAATGAAAAATCCTTGAAAATTTTCATGCTGAGTCCAAGAGTTTGCAAACAAAGGTTATCCACCGCCATCAAACCAGAGGAAATTGTTTTTTCCAAATATCCGGACTTGTATCTACACTGAGAAGAGGATGAGACATTCTTGCACTGAGAACTTGTGTGGGATAGTTTTTCTTCAAAACTTGTATTACTCGAAATTGTATTGAATAGTTTTAAACTAAATCTAAAAAGAAAAATTAAAGTAAATGTAACATGTTTGGAATGAAATAAATGTAATTTAAATTCAACATGTTCAATTCTTCAAGCATGACTGCGATTTTTATTTCTTCCTTGAATCTGTCACATGCTAGGCCTTTACCGTTGCAAACTGATGCAGGAGCATCGGACCATAATTCAAATTCAATGTTGTGAAGAAATGAGCACATATCGCCATCGGAGCTTATTATGTTTATGTTTAAGACTTTGCAAGTTAAACCAAATAACTTGAGAAGCGAAGACCATGTGCCGTCGGAGGTCCGGGTGCATACCGCACTTCGTAGGTGATACGATATAGTCGCTAATGGTGTAGACTTAAGTTTTGAAAATGGCGATCTGCGATGGATTAATTTCTGCGACATGCGAAAAGGGAACAATAAGAGATGGATGGATGAGCGCATATCACCATCAGAGTTTATTATGTTTATGTTTAAGACTTCGCAAGTTATGGAGGTTTGGGTGCATACCATACTTCTCAGGCGATACGATATAGTTGCTAATGGCATAGACTTAAGTTTTGAAAATGACAATCTGCAATGGATTAAGTTCTGTGACATGCGAAAAGGGATTTCGATTTATTTGCGATAAGATGTGGGAAGTGCGATGTGGTGATGCGATATCACCATCGCAACTTCGCATCTACACCTTTATTGTTTACGGTAAAGGGAAACCTGCGATATTGTTTTGGAAGTCGATTGCGATCGGGTTAAAAAATGCTAAAGTCGTTAAGTTGCGAGATGGAGGTATTATGTGGGCCATAACCCACAGGTCAACATTTTTCGTGGGTATTTTGTGTAAGATTCCGCGTTGTATGTTAACTGCAGTTTCATCCTGCATCACAAATTGTTTGCGAGTTTTCATCTATGATTTGGTTTTTCTTTCGCTGATCTCATGGATCTTCTTAACAATACTGTGCCATTATTTTCTGGAAAATCACAACCAATCTTTACTCTAACTGGCATTCCTTCCCATTACTGCAAACTAACTTTGCAATAGTGGACTGCTGTCATTTCTCCAATTTCGACATATTGTTCATATTAGTTTTGTTGAATAGAAACCAAATCCCTTGATCTATTGTATTGTGCCCTTATCGTTTTGCTCCAACTTTACCAATTATCATAAGGTAGAGTTGCGTCATCTCTTATTTCACTGTCTCAACTATGATCTCTGTACGTAAATAGAGGGCAAGCACATATCAGAATTATAATAGATCCTTCTCTATCTCTTATTGAATAATTTGGAAACTAACACAACAAAGTTGTACAACAAACGTCATATTTGGTGGTTGCAACTACGTGATCTAATTGGATTAAAATCAATTATGCCATAAACGTCATATTTGGTGGTTGCAACTACATCTTTCCATTCCTTCAATCTGAGCCTCAAGCAAATGGCTTTGTTGGCATGGAGTTTAGTGCAGATTTTGGGCTAGATCTTCCTTCCACTCCCATGCTCTTCCTGCAATCAATGATACATAATTATTTTAAGCACTAGAAAATATGCAAAGTCATGTAATCTTAACAAATTGTTAGTACTCAACATTCGACGTTCAGACACAGAGTTTGTAATCATCGTGGTTGAAATTAAATTGGAATTTTATTAATTGGATTATGTGACTTGGTTGTGTCGAATTCCTCGTGGATTCAAGGATTTTAGCTGCAAATCTAGGTAGTTTGATTCAGATTGTCTTCGTGCCCTTATTGGAAACGTGCCATACCTTGATTATCTAGCATCAAAATCCAGAAAAGTACGCCAATTTCACGCCATATGAACAGAATCTTTGTACCTGCAAACCAAAAGCGAATCAATAATTAAATTCATAAAAAAAGATCACGGAACAATAATTTTATTTTTGGAAATATCGATGACCCAACAATCTGGGCATTATCCCACATCCTTCGTGTGAATACGTTCGGATTTGAGCCTCTTCTTGAACATAAAATGTTCACGTGTTGCGCTTTGGGATGAATAGAAAATATGGTTTTATCGTTGCGCTCATGGGCCAATTTATTATACAGCTACATCGCAAATTTTACCTTTGCATTGTGCCCTCGCGAGTTAGAGAAGCATCATAAATAGGTGAAAGACGTGAGTCCTTGTGAAACAACAGGAGCTTTGATACAATGCGTTCTTCCGAATGGCTCACTGACCAAAGAACGGGAAAAAACAATAAGATTAAAGGTAGTAGACAGAACAAAGCACATCTGAGGTCAAACAAACGACACAGTAAGTTTTTTACAAGACAAAAATGGGATACTCCTATTGGATTGTCGGTGGAAAAATGAAGGAAGGCCAAAACGATTTAAATGAACGACTTAAACTCACCCACATGTCAATATATTATTCGTGAAAAAGGCGATACGGAAATTTTGTGATTCGCTAAGATGAACAATGTTTGCTTACCCCATGCCCACAAAAATAATACCTCTAGCTTAATTATTTTTAGATTTTAATTTTGTTAAAAACCTTCATCGTTGCTAAAAAATAAAAAATAAAAAAATAAAAAAAATAAAAAAAAATAAAAATCACCTTATCCCATCGTACCAGCATAGATCACTAACATGGGCACACGTCACTAACATAGCCAAACATGGCCAAAAAGTAGCTCACATGGCCAAACATTTTGATGGTGCACGTCATGGACATAGCAGAGGGTACAACCATAACTAACATGACCCAATATGCGGGGTTGACAATAGCTAGGCGCCAAAAAGATTATAATGCAATGGTAGCTGACCAACGTGTTCATATATATATCCAAACGATGAGTCAAAGTGGAGACGGTTAGTTCGACCATTTTGTCGTGAAGTAGCTTCTAATTATTGATTCAGAAAATGAGTTCCAACTTTGAATCTAATTTTCAAATAATGGAGAAGGAAAACGAATCCTCTTAATGCCCCGTCTAACATTCCTTTTGTCGTTGTAAAGTTTTTTTCTTTTATTAAATAGTGTGATTAAAATTTTACACCTTTTTATAGATTTTTTTAATATATCAAAACAATTTCCAAAAAGAATGTGCATAATAATTTTAAAAAAGAATGTGACTTTTTGTTATTTAAAATATTTTTTAAATGCATAAATGAATTAAGCACTTTCAAAAACTCTTTGGAATATTTTAATTTTATAGATTAAATAACTTACATTTAAGTTTTTTAAAATCTCTCCCAGATTTTGGTTAAAATTAATCAGAAAAAATATCTTGAAAATATCATTTCAAAATGGGGTTGCAAGCTAAGTGGACTTGATTGTGGGGAAAACTCCACAGTTAAGCGTGCTTGAGCCAGAGGCGCTCTGGGATGGGTGACCTCCCTAGAAGTCCTAGTTACCAGGTGCAAGCCTAGGAAGTAATGATTGACATTGTATGATTCATTTCACTAGTTTCAATCCCACTTCTTCACCCTTGTTAGGATCACCTGATGCAATGAGTGCTAAGTGGACTATTCAAAAATCATGAGAAATTAGTTAGTGACTACTATCTCTCATGGAAATGATCATAGATGAATGAATTACTTAAAGCAGTTGAATCCCAAAAATTGATATCTAAAGACAATTTCATTTATAAGTTAGAATATTTAAGTATGAGGGGTTTCTGCAGTGCATTATATTAGATATCATTTTTGGGATTCAAGTGCGTTAAGTAAGTCGTTCATCTATGACCATTTCCATGAGAAGTAGTTGCAACTGACTAATTTTTCATGATTTTTGAATAGTCCACTTAGCACTCATTGCATCGGGTGATGCTCACAGGGATGAAGAAGTGGGATTGAAACTAGTGAAATAAATCATATAGCGTCAATCATCACTTCTGGGGCTTACACCCGGTAACCAAGACTTCTCGAGAGGCCACTCATCCCAGAACTCCTCTGGCTCAAGTGTGTTTAACAGTGGAATTTTTCCCCACAATCACGCCCACTTAGCCTCCATTTGCAAAATCTTAGCAAGTATTGTACCTCATGACTTAGCAAGTTAGACTATGCCAAAATTTTATAATATTTTTTAAATATAAAATAATATATGAAATTATTATATTATTTTTCAAAAATATATTTAAAGAAATTAATTAGTTAATATTAATATAGAACAATAATTTTAAATTTTTTAAATTTATATATTATTTTTTCCATATTTTAATTTTTTTATTTTAATTGGGAAAATAATTTCAATCCTATTATGTTTTATAAAAAATATTATTTATTTTTTAATAATTAATAATTAATCTAAGAATTAGTTTTTTGGTCACACTTTAAGTTTTTGTGATTTTTCTTGTTATTTGAAGTAATGATAGGAAATCTCTTAGATTTCGTTACTTTGTGCTTCTACAATAAAATTCTCTTCAAATCGAAAATTTTACATGTTCGATTAGTGAACATGGCCAATTAGACCTTCCTCGATTTGATATGGTGAAATCTTTCAAGTTATGGTTTAGCTACCATCATTATTTGTTTGGATTTCAATTTAAAGTGCCAAATGCAATTTGTCCAAACTAATCTAATAAAAAACTTAAATACATAGAACTAATAAAAAAACACTGCAAGAAATAAAAATGAATTTACATTAAATTGAAATGAATCTGCAATTAAAACCGAAAGTTATAACTCCTAACAAATATAAAAAAAAAAACCTACAATTGTTATCTAATTTTATAACGGTTCTAGAAGATATGGATATCATAAAATAATCCAAACTTATACAAACACTAAAATTCTTCTCCAAAATGTATGGCCGAGACGCCTCTCCGTTAATTTGAGGTTAGCTCACAATATGGCCAAGAGGCCTCTCCATTATTTGAGGTTAGCTCACAACATAAAGCAAAAATCCTTTGATTTTGATTAAAAGAGGTCTATATGAGAGATTATTGATTTCTCTTAACCTTCTAACTTCCTCTAACCTTTTAATACCTCCTTCCTCTAAACTTTTGATATTTATTTTTTAAACTCTTTAATTTACCTTATAATAATTTTAATAATAACACATAGATAATCATAATTTGAAAAAAAAAATATACAATTAAAAAAAATAAAAATAAAAACCCAAATTATCTTTTTAAACCATAATGAACCTCTAACTCTTTTGACTTAGAGTGCTATTATACACATATAAACTCCTTTTGTTATGGACTTCAAATACTAAATCTGGAATTTTGATTTTCTATTTGTATTCTTTAAAATCTTTTGATCAATATTAATCGCATACATCTTCTTTTCTTATTAGTCATTGTCGTCACAACATTGGACTATAGTGATTAGAAGTGTTCTATTAACATTACATGGTATTAATATTTACTATATTATTTACTGTGTTTTTAGTAGTATGTGGTCGACTGAGCATACGAAAGCATACTCTAAGTTATTTCGTGGTCTTATTTGGCCTCTTCCCAAGGTGGAGAGGCTGTAAGTATATGTTATATTGGTTTCTTCCATTCATGTTTTTCGAGCTGTAGACAAATGCTAGCATTAGTTTGGGAGTATTGAATGCTAGTGAAGGGTTAAGAATGAGATGTGATGTACCATGAAAGGTTGACACTTGTCGATGCATGTGGATGTCATGTCTACTCCTACCAGAATGGGAGGTTTTTTTTTCTCCTAGTGATATTGGATGGGCTGCGAGGGCTCGAGGGAGTAAGGGAGGGGCTCCTATTATGCGTGTAAAGGGGAGACTTCAGTTGGGCTCGGGTATGGAGGAGTTTATGTTGTTCAGGTTTGCGTTTAGTTTCCAAGATGTCTACAATGGGTGGGCTTGATTGTTGGGTCAAACTCTTGGCAAAGTCTGCTTCCTCATCTGTGAACATCAAACATTTCTCGCTTGCGATGTTCCCTGGCCTTCCTTCTTTTCTATGCGAAGCCGAAAAATATGGTAACTACCAATGTGGTAAATCAAACAAGCCCTACCTAAATTGGTGCCACTTGTCCATTTCTGGCTATAATTTGTTCACACATGACATGAACACCTACCTCCTCGGCATGAGGGATTGATAAATAGTTCCCGCACAATTTAGCTCATGCACAAAGCTACTCAACTTGGATACTTACCCGGCAGGGCTGCTTGGCTTGGCTTGGCTTGTCTTAGAGATGTTGGTTTGATTTGATTGCTTGATTAGATTGAATGCACACTAGGGTAGTGCAAGAATAAGGATAGATATATCTAATGTAAAACCTCACCAGATTAAGAAGGAAACACTAGGACCAGTTTAATGGTACAAAATAAAGGTACTTCTGCCAAGATTACAAGGGTTTTTTGAATTGATAGAAGAGGATTTGATGATGCGCATTGGCATTGGCAATTAACAATGGCTCTATATGTTAGTTGTAGATAGTTCAATTAGTACTAAAACTATAGTCAAGAATATTAAATTTTGTCTCCGCTAGAGCTTTTAAGGAAGGCGATAAGATGTGTACGAACCAGAGCTATTGGGATTAGATGTTGTCACACAAGAGAATATAATTGGTGGGCTTATAAGCTCTTATCGACTCATCTATAATATTCCCAAAAGGGTAAAGTAGGAATATAGTGCAAAACCATGGAAATAGAAGTCTAAATCAATACATCAACAAATGAAACCAATATGGGGCCATAACATTATGTATAAGAACAACAAATCAATACAAAATAGTGAGGCACAAGTCATATGATATGAGGAAAAAATCCTCCCATTAACAATCACTTCCAAAGTGAGATGTTGCTGCAATACAAAATGCCGGAGAGCTGCTACATCGCAGTCATAATGTGCATAAATACAGCTGGAGATCGTACAATAATACAATAATAATAATATAGGCCTCAAGATATTCTACACATACAGATCTAGGCACTATATCACCTTCCCAAGACAACCCAAGAGGGTTTTCGGAAAATGCATACAATATGCAAATGTAAGTTGTAGCCCTAGGGCTGAAGGAATGTTGCAACAATAGAAATGAGAAGATTTGGCTGAAGCTGATGTAGAATACTACAACTCTTTTCCAATAGATCCTCCAGATGAAAGAATGTCTCCTCCACTTAAGAAATCTCCCCCCAAAAGATACATTGCAACCACCCCTGCAACTCCTCCCTAAAATAACGCAGATCTGGAATGAAACCACATTGTAGGGGATAAATACTCCTTTGCATAATGCCAAATATGTAAAATAATCCCAAGGGGCTTCTTTACTGGCCTCCCAATGGAAGGAAACCTTCCTCCACTACAAAACTAGCTCTGAAGACACCCAATGAAAACCTCCACTGTTGCACCCTGCAACACAACACAACTCTAAGCAGAAACTGTGTTGTTGAAGAAATATGTAGCTTGGCCTGATGCCATATAGTGGAAAATGTAGTGTAATACTCTTCCAAGAGGCATATCAAGGAAAGAGGTGGGATTCCCGACTGGGAACACCCTATGCTAAACAACACTGCAATCTTAGCTAAACAACTGAAGAGAGCACAAGTCTAAACAGACCATATACAAAATAATAATCTAAACATGAATGAATATGGCTGCCATTATCTTCCTTATATAAGTGATGAGCTTCCTCATCCTTGGCCCCACTCATTTAGCTCACTACTTCCATGCAAAGTTTCTCCAACCAAAACTGCGATGTCCCTCAATGAATGCCACTCCTCCATAACAGTGTTGTTGATTTGGTCAAGGTTGACCCAGTCTTCATGCTCCAACCCCTTTTCACACCTAAGCGTCTTCAATCCAGCTTTATAGATGACCTCCATTGACATTAGGAGTGTCTTTATTCCTACTAAGGAGATTTATGGGTCTCCATACCCTCTTATTCCTCTATCTAAGAAAAAAATAAAATTTAATATTCCAATCAGCTGTATGCTAATTTAGGAATATTATATCATCTTACCTCTAGAATGATTTGATGCTGCTTTGCGGGTTTTTATGAACTGATAGAAGAGTATTTGTTGTGCATTAGCATTGGCTATTAACAATGGCTTGTAGGTCAACCTACTCAGATACAAGGACTTATAAGCATATCATTTTAGCTATGCCACCAAATTCAATATTGATTGATAGATTGATAGATGTTGTGGGTTCGCATAGTTATATCGGCGGGTTCCTTGAAGAGTAGGAGCGAAAGAAAGAGAAGCCCTAAGTTTTCAAGGAAATTCAAGCTTCCTGGGGATGCCAATGTCGGGGGAATTTCTACATCATGTGTGCATGCGATTTTGACTGTTACTGTGCCTAGCATTCGGTTCGAACAGAAACCAAGGAGGTGAACTAAGGCATATATGATCGGAAGGTGAGAGGCTTGATCATAAGAGGTTAGAGCTAGTTTGATAGGAGTAAAAACAAGTAATACTAGTACAAGTGGGAAGGCTGAAAGTAGAGATGGATAATCAAGAAGAATTCTTATTTTGGACAGAGAAGCCGTGTTAGTAGGCTCATAGGAACAAAATTCTTATTTTGGACAAATAATTCCAGTTAGCGAGCTCATGGGAATTGTAGTGGGTAAATCGATTCATGAACTATAAGGATATGTTTCAAAGATATGACATCGGTTTCAAACATATGACATCTCTTGAGCTAATTAAAACACATAAGAGGGAAGAATGGGGCACATGTGAACAAATGTGACATTAGCGAAGGAGATTTGACATAGGTAAACATAAATCACATCATATATTGATATTTAACAATGTTAAGTATGTGTTGCTTGGTAATATTCTTGTCAACACATTTCACTTAGTTAAATTTCATATGTGTAAGTTTCTTGTTATTATATAGTATAATGCAATGATCAAAGTGCATATCACATATTGGATGAATCAAGTTCTACCATGTGTGCTTTGTTTTGATGTGAATTAAATTGTCCCTCGTGTTCGTGAATGCTCAAAATCAGGAGGCATTCTATTGGTAAGAAGAATTCTTCTCATCCAACCAATATTTGTTGGTAAGAAGAATTCTTCTCATCCAACCAGTATTTGAAATTAGGTTATCTTATTGTTCTTGAATATGCTACTTAAATATTTTCAATCTATGCACTTTTTATTTCATGCTCCTTGTCTTTGTTTTTATTTCAATGTCTTTTGATTCAAATAGATTTATGGCGATGTTTATTGGAGCCTTATTTCTATGTTTAAACGATTTTTTCATTGTTTCCAACCATGCCACCCTGAACCCATATGGATGAGAAAACTTGCAAGTCCAATGGAGGTTATTGGCATGAAAAAAAAAACTTAGAAGCTAAACGAATTTAGATAATCTATTGTTTGATTGGTATCCATTAGAAGCTATTAGAAAGAGAGAAAGTTCCCTATGAAAGCTAATAACCTGTATACCAAGTTTGTACAATGAAGCTTGATCATCCTTACTTATGAAGCGTTATTTGTCTAATTGTATTTATGGTGTTAGGTGGTGTATCTCCATTGCTAAAGCTAACTGATCATATGCCATAGGTATGCATCCTTCATAGATTTCTAGTTCACATTTTTGATGATTAACAACCTGTTTCCTAACAGACTTATGATGCTCATGGGTTCAATAAAACCAATGAGAAAGGGCCCGAAACTGGAAATTTATATCTTCAGAAATTTTAAATTCACACAAATCATAGAGCATAATATTTTCCATCAAACATTAATGGCCTATGCCTGCTTCACCCATTGAAAAAAAATATCTTATTAATCCTTGGAATGTGAGGCACAAAGCTCACCTATGTTCCTCTTTTGCAAACTTCGCTTCCTCCCTTTGATATTTCTTTGGTTTCATTGAAAATTTTAATGGGATACGCTTGCATTTTGATGTCAACATATGATACGCCTTGTAATTCAATCGCGCGTTAAAGAATAGGGTTTTACATTTGAAATAAAACATGGTTTTCCCATGACAAAACCGCATAACGTAAATAATTGTCCTATTTGTGATATTATTTCCAATGATTCTTCATAAAGAATTATAATTCAAAGTTATAGAAACTCTCTTTTTCAACTAGCTTATTGGACCAAATATCTTTCTCTATTTTGTTCGGTAAACAAAAGTTTAGATGACGTCATTCTTTGTCTAGTGAGTGCAATTTTATTTATTTGAATTGTCGTTAGTATGCCCTTATAGATACATTCTATTTTTCGGCTTTACCTTGGTTTTGAGAACATGGTTAAGATGGATGTTTTTAATATACCCCTTCTAGCCTTTGTTTATATAAAAAACCATAAGTGTTGGTGTAAATGAAATTTCCCCGATTGAAGTAATAATGTTGGTTATTGGTAGATTGGACTTGGTTTTGACATCAAAGGGAAAACTAAACAAGAACAACTTTTTTAAACCAAGAACGTTTTGTTTTTGTGTTGATTAGTTTAACATTTAAGGCTTTACCAGAAACCATAGCCTTCTTGTTAATGTTAACATTTTCATGGTACCAAAGTAGAAAACTCAACTAAAATCTCAAGGTTAGAGGGTTTCACTCCACTAATATATCCTTTCCTTTTGTCCCAACGAGAAGGGTTTGAAACTGGAAATTTCCGTCTTCAGGAATTTTAAGTTTACTAAAATCATAGAGCATAAACTTGTCCAACAGGATTTAATGGCCCGTGTCTACTTTAATGGCCCATTTCTACTTTATCCATTGAAAAAAATATTCCATTAATCCTTGGAATGTGAGGCACATATCTCACATATGTTACTCTTTTTCCAACTTCCTTGTCCAAAGTATAAAACTCAACTAAAAGCTCAAGGTTAGATGACTGGAATCCACTAATAGATCCTTTCTTTCTATCCCACTGAAACCCTAGGTATAAGGATCCGAAGTTCTAAATTATTTTGAATATATGCCTACCACTTACGTACTTCTAAGCATTCAAATATATTTATGGCAATGTTTATTGGAGGTTATTTCTATGTTTAAATGATTTGTTCATTGTTTCCAACCTTTCCACCCTGAACTTGTATGTATGAGAAAACATGCAAGTCCAATGGTGGTTATTGGCATACACAAAAAATAGAAGCTAAACAAATTTAGCTCGTGTACTGTTTGATCGATCTCCATTAGAATCTCTTAGAAAGAGAGAAAGTTACCTATGAAATTTGATAACCTGTATGCCAAGTTTGTACAATGAAACTTTATCATCCTTACTTATGAAGCTTAGTTATTTGTCTAATTGTATTTCTATTTTTGGGTGTTGTCTCTCCATTGTTGAAGCTAACTCATCATATGCCATAGGTACACATCCTTCATAGATTTCTAGTTCACATTTTTGTTGATTAACAACTTGTTTCCTGACAAAATTATGATTCTCATGGGTTCGATAAAACCAATCAGAAAGGGCTTGAAATTGGAAATTTCTATCTTCATGAATTTTAAGTTCACTCAAGTCATAGAGCATAAACCTGTCCAACAAATTTTAATTGCCTATGTCTGCTTCATCAATTGAAAAAAATATCCCATTAATCCTTATAATGTGAGGCACAAAGGTCACCTATGCTACTCTTTTGGAAAATTCCCTGTCCAAAGTAGAAAACTCAACTAAAATCTCAAGGTTAGAGGGTTTCACTCCACTAATAGATCCTTTCTTGTTGTCCCAGCGAAAAGGGCTCAAAATTGGAAATTTCTATCTTCGGGAATTTTAAGTTCACTCAAATCATAGAGCACAAACCTGTCCAACAGACTTTAATGGCCTATGTCTGCTTCATCCATTGAAAAAAATATCTCATTAATGTTTGGAATGTGAGGCACAAAGCTCACCTATTTTACTCTTTTTCCAACTTCCCTATCCAAAGTAGAAAATGGAACTAAAAGCTCAAGGTTAGAGGGTTGCACCCCAATAATAGATCATTTCTTACTGTCCCTAGGAAACCCCAAGTATAAGGATTTTCAGTTCCAAATCCTTTTAAATGTACGCCTGCCACTTGGTTGCTTCTAATCAAACTCCACATGGACATACAGGTCCAAAGTGATCAGATCCAAGGAAAATAATGGTAAAGCTACCATAATCACCAAAACCTCGTTTGTTATCTAGAGAAGCTATGTCCAAAGCCTCCTATGAGAAGGGTTGCACTCCACTAATAGATTTTTTCTTGTTTTCCAAGAGGAACCCCAGGTATAAGGATTTTCCATTCCTGTTATCACTCAGTAATTTCTCCAAGTTCAAGAGAAATAGTCCGAGATAACCACAAACCTACTTTGGAAATTTAGGATCTAGCCTTCCTAAATTTCAGACAGGGCTCTCTCTTTATGATTTAACTTTGTTTTTGTTTAATGTTTTAGGCTAGTTATGATAGAACAATTGGTTTTGGTTTTGAAATGTTTGGTGGAAAATAAGATTACTTAAAGACAAATTAAAGAGGGATCTACTAGTCCATTAGGCTATGGAGTCAAAGTCTAGCAAGTAAAACTAGAAGGCAAGGCCAAAAGGATGCTAATGTATTCAGGGCAAGGTAGAGAACCCTCATAGATTTGGATAGATTGTTTTGATGAGATGGCTTGCTTCGGGATAAAGGACAATGAAGAATCCTTTGATCCAGAAAAAGAGGAAGGAGGCAGAGGTCAAACGGGACTAGGAGAAATTAAGAATTCCTAAATCCAGAAATCAACAGAAAACATTTAAATGATTAAGTAGTTAAGATAGGGAGTTCTAACACTAATCCTGAAGTAATACTCCTATTTAATCATTAATATTGAACAACATATATGAAATGTATGGAACTTAGAAAGGAAACAATGAAAAGATAGATGCACTTTACTCTTCAAATTATCACATGAATCTTGAATTATGAAGTCCAATTGGCAATTGTCTAGATTGCTGCTTTGAAAGCAACACATATGAGCCTCCAACGTACCAACAAAATGTCTATAATGTTCTTAGCAATTTTATTCCACACAAAATACTTCAAAGAGTGAAGTATTTATACAAATTCTAAACTAAAATATCTTGAAAAATATCAAGATTGTTTTACAAATATCTCCAACTGTTTTACATAAATAGAACTTAATTAAAGGACACTCAAAACTAATGCATCTATTTGGCACTATTTTTTATGGATATGTGATGAAAAAGAGGAGACTTCAAATTTGATCCAACTCTTAGTTGATGATGAGGCATCCAAGTCACTAACTGTTTCCTTTCTTTGTGCATTATGCTCCAGCAATTCTGCAAACTTGGGGTCCAATGATACCTTTGTATTTCTCAATATGAAATATATATGTAACAAGTAAAAGAGATTATTGTGGATGAATATGTTGGTGAGATAAACCTCTTTCATTTTCCTAAAATTCCTCTCCAGCTATGCACCATAGGCTCTACAAACAGATGTGTAAAATAGAGTTTTACATAGTCCAAAAAATAGACTGCAAAGATGCGCATGTATCTCTCATTCTGTAATACCTGTGAAAAAAGGGAGATAGGTTTTTGTAGATGGATCTCTTAGGAACAAAAACTCCTTCAGTGTTTTAAGATGTATTTCTGATTGGCCACAATCGTCTCTGCAAAATAATGACTTAACATGAATTTTATGCAAATAGAGCTTTCAAATATTGTTTAATATTTCCAAATCCATAATGGATGTTAGAAAAGTGAGAGAGGTTTTTGTAGTAGAAGACCTTAATAATATAAACCTCCTTCAGTTTTTCAAAATTCATCTTGGATTGTTCACAATAGTTTCTGTAAAACAATGGCTTAAACATGAATTTCTGCAAAAATGTTCCTTCTTGTTATGTTTTCATCTTTTAACCTTTTTGTTCTTTTAGCTGTTTTTACTTTCACTTTGGCTAAACTTCATTGTTGTTGGTGAAATTATTTTCATCTCTATTAACCATAACTGACTCTGTAACTTTTTTTTAAAATTTCACTCTGATTTTTACCTGATACACTTTAACCACTGATACTCTTTGACTGTTATGTTTTCAGTGTCATTGTGAATTCTGATTTCACTTTTACCATTCACTGTGAAAATTTCATCATTCTGATCTCTCTCTGACTTGATTTTTTTTTCTTTGTATACAAACTGTTTGTTGAATGAAGCTTTTGATTTAAAATCTGAGAATTTGGAGCAAACAATTTTGTCAACTAGTATTGAAACTGTTGGCCCAATTCCTTTTATGATAATAACCTGCAAAAATCAAACAATTTGTTAATGAAACAGAGGTCTGCAAGGAGGTGATTGAAGGCTTTTGGAAGACCTGTGGAATGAGATCTGTCTATGGAGGTTTAACTCTGTTTCTAGGCATTCTGGCTTCTTCTATAAGATTAAATGGTTTACATAAGTAATTTACTTTAAACAGAGCGGTGATTGAATAATTTAGGCTAAAGATATCTTCTTTTGGGGCTTTTTGCTCAATTAGGTCTATCTGAGGATTGATACTGGGATAAGACAAGAAACAGGGTTTCCTGAATAGTTTAAATTGAAAAAGGAGTTTTTTAATAGATACGTAAGCTTTAAACTCCTTTTGTGTTTCGGAATTGATCTTCAAAGGTCGTAAGCGGATGATTGGCTTTAAAAGGCACACAGAGGAAATTAGGTTTCCTGGAAAAAATTGGCCAGGGTTTGGCCTGTTTTTGGGCAATTTACACAGTTAATTCTCCTATTTAACAGTTTGTCTTCTAATGGAAGGTTTCGAATTGACTGTGCAGGATGGTAATTTAATAAAAAAAAATACCTCAGATTGTAGGTATTTTGATGATTTTAAAAGGGTTTCTGAATCTTCTGGTTATTCCTATGGATGGATCTGGATCGCTGATGCAGAGAATGGATTTAATGATCTTCAAATAAGGAAAATTGTTGTTGAATTCAACTTTGGGACAAGAGATTAACAAATAGGGGCTTAGGGCTCTTTACACAGTCGGGCGGTGTTTTCTTACCAGTCGGGACTGCACAAATACATATCAATAATGATATATAAAAGGTTTTAAACTTTAATATGAATCAACATATAATGCATTAAATGCAAGTCTAATCCAAGGCGGGAGGTGGTTTGATTTTTCGAATGTGAAAACCACTGGTGGGTTTCGCGTCGGGATAGAGTGGTAAGTTGTTTTTTGCAAATCGAACACGATCGAATAATATGGCGCCACGTTGCATTAGGTGGTTTCATAAAACAACTCATTTCGCACGATTTTGAGCTCAGGGCCATCGATCAGTTTCGGAGTGCGAAACAAATCGTGTGCCATTGGATCTAAAAAGTGGGAGCGAATGGTCGGGATGTGATGGGAAGGTGTGGGAAGAGGTTATGGTGGGGCCTGAACGGCTTTATACGATGGCACATTATAAATATAACAAAACCTTTGTAAAAATAGGCTTTAGAACCAAGGTTTTAATATATGGAATGGTTTATATATAAGCAGGTATAACGCAAAAGGTTTTATTGGGCGATGTTATATATATAAACAAAGTTCATATATATGGTCAAAGAGTGCGTGAGGCGATTTTTAACCAAGGTTAGGATATGGTAAAGCTTAGAATGATAATAAGCTTTTTATAGTGGCGCGGATGAAAAAACTTTAGGATAAATGATATAAGAGAGGTGATGTGGTAAAGCTATATTTTTCTGATAGCTTTATTTATATTTTATTTTTATTATATAGTTATAGACCATGGAGGGGTCCAATAACTGTATGGGGTAGGATTATTTATATATGGTTAGTTTTAGACCAAAGGGGGTATTTTTTGGGTTTTTAATTTAACATGTGGATATTTAACTTTGGTCAAAAATCTTATAATAGTGGGTTTTGGGGTATAATTAGATAAAAGGGGTTATAATAATAGAATAAGGTTTATTTATAGGGATTTAATAAATAAATTAGAATTTAATATGACTAAGGACAATGAAAAAAACACCAAAATATAATTATATAACTAATTAAAGTGATAATGTGAAAGCCAAGCTTTATCATTTAAAATTTGACCACTTTGACCTAGAATATAATATTTTTGGAGGGCTTTTATGCTTTTATGAATGAAGGGAATTAATCAAAGGGAATTTTCTTTTCATTAAGTAAAAAGTATTTACTTATGAACTTGTAGTGCAATGGATGAATGTAGGGTTAAATGATGATAAATAGGGATTAACATAGGAATTCAACACTTTTTAACTTAACAGTCATTGAGCCCGGGTCCAGTCCCAACATAAGTCAGAGAAATGCTCTGAGCCTCTTTGACTGAAAGTTTAGAATGCAGAATAACTATAGGGGAGGGGAAATTAGTGATTTTTTCCTGGTGAAAAGTATTTACATGATTCTCCCACTTCTTTCTACCTACCCAACTTTTAATATAAAAATTTTTCTTCAATTTTGCAAGTGCATTTGAGCTGGCAACCTTGAACATTTTATTCTTTTGAAAGCAATAAAAACTATTTAAATCTACCTTATATCATCCGAGGGCTCAGATTAAACAGATGAGCTCCTCTTTATTCTCTACCTATCTAGTAACTAGTTAGGATTAAACTATCTGACTAATCTTTATTCACTATTCTACAACAATAAAATTGAAACATGACAATTCAAGATTGAGCAGTTCAACTCATCATGGGTTATGGCATTTATTGACACTCTGCCATAATCATCAGTAACAAATTAAAAAGTAGTGTCATTTGGACTTGCACACTTTCATGTTTTATTTCTTTTTTCTTTGGGGTATATTATTTTTTCTAAGTCCTTTGATCTTTCTTTTAGGACTTTACCCTCTTTTTGCTTTTCTATTTTTTTTTTTTTTAACAAAATATTGGAAAACAACTTGCAGAAAGCAAAGTATGTACATATTTACAAGACTATCATAATTCAATTCCAAATTATGAATCCTATATTTATAGGACCCTAACAGCGGCTTCACATGGGGATGGCATCTCCTTGTGAGATGTCAAGAACACCGTTGACTAGTAGCCTGTCCTTTGAGCCAATCCCAAACATGCATTTGCTGTGGCTGAAAATCTTGAACTGAATATAGTCCTTTTTCTGCAAACTGAAATATGATCTGAAACTAAAAAAAATACTGCAATTCTCAAACCAAATTGATTAGATCTTAAATATCTTTAGGACCTTCTCCTTAGCTTTAAATCTTAATGAATTATTCCAAAACTAGCTGAAAAATGAATACTGAAAAAAATTCTCATAGCTTTGAGCTTATTTGCACTCATCTACCTACTCTAATCTACTGTTAATTTTATTGAATCAAGTAATACAAAAATGCCAATGAAGCCAATCAAGTATTTGTAGCAATGAATGGATGATTTGACAGATTTTCATCAAACTTGGAAGTATAACTTGATCATGTGTCTTCATAATCAAAGATATGATGTGAAATGGAAATTTATGATATATTTGATCCTCATAGATAAAACATGTTTGCAGATTTGAGCTAAAAATATTCTCCATATAATTTGCTATAGGATCATTAAAAGCATAATGTATGATTTGTGCTTCTAGGCTTTCAATGACTAGTTTTTCAGTTGTATTCTGAATATTAAACCCTGAAAATATTTCTTTAGTCTTATGTTTGAAAGAATAATCATCCTCAATCTGCAAGTCAATAGATAGTACAATTTCCTCTTGCTTTGGAGAAGGAATATTTTCCAAGAATTCTTTAGGATCTCGGAAATTATATGACTGAATTTGAGAATGCAAAAGTTTAATTTCATTTTCATAATTTTCAGAATTTATCTCAACAACACATTTTTTAAGTTGAGGAGAATATTTTCTTAATTTCAAAATAAGAAAGACAACTCTTATAAATCCTCATCAAGCTGAAATTCTAATATCTCATCCCTCAAAATAGCTAGTGATTGTTCTGTGAAATTAGCTTGAATTTGGAGAACATAATTATCATCATACTGATCATACTTAGGCAAATCTTCAAAAGAAGGAATGTCATCAATCATAAACATTAGATCAACAAATTTCTCTTCCAACAATCCTAATATATCTTGATTACATTGGTTGCATTCTATTTGAAAGTCATTATTTTGCTCAATAGGAGTGCTATCAAGCAATGGGCCTTTTTGGGAAGGTAGAATAACATGAGCATCAACCTATTCGTCTGTCTCTTCATGGATAAAAACTTTAGTACATTCATCAACATTAGAATAAGTAGAAACAATTTCTTTATTATGTAAATATTTTGAGGATGGTTGCATGTTTAGAAGAAAATTGATTTCTTCTTCGGTGAGGGGGGGTGGGAATCTTTGAATTATTAGATTTGAATAACAATTGTTTTTTCTCTTATCTAAAAATTTATCATGAGGTTGAATATTTTCTTTAACTTCATTCAAAACATTAAATGAAACATCATTTGTTATCATAGAGGGGCTTTGTGGATCTTGATTCATCTCCTGATCTATTTCAACTTTGTTTAACTCCTCTTGATTATTATGACATTTAACTTGAGAATTAAATTTATGGACTTCTTCTAATAAATCTTCAGGATGCCAATTTCCAAAATCTTCATCAATATTTTTAAGGTAATGTATGAGATCTTCAGCTTGATCGCAATAATTTTCTGCTAATGATAAAGATGGAAAATCTTCTTTGTAATGCTCATAAAATACCTTATGAAAATCTTTTAGAGAAAATAAACTAGCAGGTTTGAGAGCTTCGTACCATTCCCTTGCTTTTCCTTCTAAGGTTGCCATGAATATTTTCATGAGGCAATCCTCATGCCAATCACCCTTCAATCTCGATGAGTGTATATGAAATTTAATGAGATGTAACAAAGGATCATCAATATTCTCATCTTGAAACATGGGCAGATTTTTACCCCAATTTACCTTTGGTAGTTTGTGTGGAAATCCAGGTATGTGATCTCTGCTCATGGGAGCATATCTTCGTTTTATTCTTGGATCATCTTGAAAATCAGCCATAATGAAAGGCTACGATATCTGTAAAACCAAGTTAGATCCTTATATAAAATACAATACATATTGAAAAATGTTCTTAACGAGAAAGAACATAATGTCTTGGATTAAGATCCAAGTTGAAAGCCTGATCTTTCCATATTGTTCTTCCAGGTTCATTCCTCCAGTGGACTCTTGATTGTGAAATTGATGTGGAGTCGCCAGGTGGATGATTTTAACCTTTGTGTGTCTGATCACTGTCCACTATCATAGATCAGATCTGAACCTATAAGATATTTATGAAGAAAAAGCTTAGTCTTCCCCAGTATGGTCGCCATTATGTTATCACTCAGTAACTTCTCCAAGTTCAAGAGAAATAGTCTAAGGTAACCACAAACCTACTTTGGAAATTTAGGATCTAACCTTCCTAAATTTCAGAGAGGGCTCTCTCTTTGTTTTTGTTTAATGTTTTAGGCTAGTTATGATAGAATAATTGGTTTTGGTCTTTAAATGTTTGGTGGAAAATAAGATTACTTAAAGACGAATTAAAGAGGGATCTACTAGTCCATTGGGCTATGGAGTCAAAGTCTAGCAAGCAGAACTAGAAGGCAAGGCCAAAATGATGCTAATGTATTCAGGGCAAGGTAGATAAACCTCAGAGATTTGGATAGATTGTTTTGATGAGATGGCTTGCTTCGGGATAAAGGGAAATGAAGGATCCTTTGATCCGAAAAAAGAGGAAGGAGGCAGAGGTCAAACGGGACTAGGAGAAATTAAGAATTCCTAAATCCAGAAATCAACAGAAAACATTTAACTAATTAATTAGTTAAGACAAGGAGTTATAACACTAGTCCTGAAGTAATGCTCATATTTAATCATTAAGACTTAACAACATATATGAAATGTATGGAACTTAGAAAGGAAACAATGACAAGATAGATGCACTTTACTCTTCAAATTATTGCATGAATCCTGAATTATGAAGTCCAATTGGCAATTGTCTAGATTGCTGCTTTGAAATCAACACATATGAGCCTCCAACGTACCAGAAAAATGTCTATAATGTTCTTAACAATTTTATTCCACACAAAATACTTCAAAGAGTGAAGTATTTATACAAATTCTAAACTAAAATATCATGAAAAATATCAAGATTGTTTTACAAATATCTCCAACTGTTTTACATAAATAGAACTTAATTAAAGGACACTAAAAACTAATGCATATATTTGGCACTATTTTTTATGGATAGGTGATGAAAAAGAGGAGAATTAGAATTTGATCCAACTCTTAGTTGATGATGAGGCATCCAAGTCACTCACCGTTTCCTTTCTTTGTGCATTCTGCTCCAGCAATTCTGGAAACTTGGGGTCCAATGATACCTTTGTATTTATCAATCCAAAATAGATATGTAAAATGTTAAAGAGGTTATTATGGATGAATATGTTGGTGAGACAAAAAAAAAATCAGTTTCCTAAAATGCCTCTCCAGCTGTGCAAAATAGGCTCTACAAAAAGATGTGTAAAACAGAGTTTTACAGAGTCTAAAAAATAGGCTGTAAATATGCACATGTATCTCTCATTATGTAATATTTGTGAAAAAAGTGAGATAGGTTTTTGTATATGGGTATCTTAGGAAAACAAACCTCCTTCGGTGTTTTAAGATGTATTTCTGATTGGCCAAAATATTCTCTGCAAAATGATGACTTAACAAGAATTTTCTGCAAAGAGAGCTTTCAAATATTGTTTAATATTTCCAAATCCATAATGGCTGTTAGAAAAGTGAGAGATGTTTTGTAGTAGAAGAACTTAAGAATATAAACCTCCTTCAGTTTTTCAAAATTCATCTTGGATTGGTCACAATATTTCCTACAAAACAATGGCTTAAACATGAATTTCCGCAAAAATGTTCCTTCTTGTTATGTTTTCATATTTTAACATTTTTGTTCTTTTAATTGTTTTTACTTTCACTTTGGCTAAACTTCATTGTTGTTGGTGAAAGGATTTTCATCTCTGTTAACTATTACTGACTCTGTAACTTTGTTTTAACTTTCACTCTGATTTTTACCTGATACACTTTAACAACTGATACTCTTTGACTGTTATGTTTTCAGTGTCATAGTGAATTTTGATTTCACTTTTACCATTCACTATGCAAATTTCATCATTCTGATCTCTCTCTAACTCGATTTTTTTTTTCTTTGTATACAAACTGTTTGTTGAATGAAGATTTTGATTTAAAATCTGAGAATTTGGAGCAAATAATTTTGTCAACTAGTATTGAAATTGTTGGCCCAATTTCTTTTCTGATAATAACCTGCAAAAATCAAACAATTTGTTAATGAAACAAAGGTCTAAAAGGAGGTGATTGAAGGCTTTTGAAAGACCTGTGGAATGAAATTTGTCTATGGAGGTTTAACTCTGTTTTTAGGCATTCTGGCTTTTTCTGTAAGATTAAATGATTTACAGAAGTAATTTACTTTAAACAGAGGGGTAACTGAGCAATTTAGGCTAAAGATATCTTCTTTTGGGGCTTTTTGCAAAATTAGGTTTATCTGAGAATTGATACTGGGATAAGACAGGAAACAGAGTTTCCTGAATAGTTTAAATTGTAAAAAGGAGATTTTTAATAGATATGTAGGCTTTAAACTCCTTTTGTGTTTCGGAATTGATATTCAGAGGTCGTAAGCGGATGATTGGATTTAAAAGGCACACAGAGGAAATTAGGTTTCCTGGAAAAAATTGGCCAGGGTTTGGCCTGTTTTTGGGAAATTTACACAGTTAATTCTCCTATTTAACAGTGTCTTCTAATGGAAAGTTTTGAAGTGACTGTGCAGGATGGTAATTTAATAAAAAATACCTCAGATTGTAGGTATTTTAATGCTTTTAAAAGGGTTTCTGAATCTTTTGGTTATTCCTGCTGATGGATCTGGATCGCTGATGCAGAGAATGGCTTTACTGATCTTCAAATAAGGAAATTGTGGTCGAATTCGGCTTTGGGACAAGAGATTAACAAATAGGAGCTTAGGGCTCTTTACACAGTTGGGCGAAGTTTTCTTACCAGTCGGGACTGCACAAATACATATCAATAATGATATATCAAAGGTTTTAAACTTTAATATGAATCAACATAGAATGCATTAAATGCAAGTCTAATCCAAGGCGGGAGGTGGTTTGATTTTTCAAATGCGAAAAACCACTGATGGGTTTTGCGTCGGGATAGAGTGGTAAGTTTTTTTTGCAAATCGAACACGATCGAATAATATGGCGCCATGTTGCATTGGGTGGTTTCATAAAACAACTTATTTCGCACGATTTTTAGCTCAAGGCCATCGATCAGTTTTGGAGCGCGAAATAGATCGTGTGCCTTTGGATCTAGAAAGTGGGAGCGAACGGTCGGGATGTGATGGGAAGGTGTGGGGAAAAGGTTATGGTGGGGCCCGGGTGGCTTGATACGATGGCGCATTATAAATGTAACAAAACCTTTGTAAAAATAGACTTTATAACCAAGGTTTTAATATATGGAATGGTTTATATATAAACGGGTATAATGCAAAAGGTTTTATTGGGAGATTTTTTTTTTTTTTTTTTGGTATCTAGAGGAATCGGCAACGGCGGAGGTATCGTACTCGCGTAACACGGGGTCGAATCCCTCCGGCTACCACTATAACCACTAGGGGAGAACGCGAGGCCCGCATGCACGCTTCTCGGGTAATCGACTCAACTTAATCACGTAAACACCTTTGGCATCACGGTCGGGGATTGAACTTATGACCCGCTTATCAGCACGAACGCCTTAACAGAACGTCCGTTGACCACTAGACCAAGCCCCACGGGCTTTTATTGGGAGATGTTATATATATAAACAAAGTTCATATATATGGTAAAAGAACACGTGAGGCGAGTTTTAACCAAGGTTAGGATATGGTAAAGCTTAGAATGATAATAAGCTTTTTATAGTGGCACAGATGAAAAAACTTTAGGATAAATTATATAAGAGAGGTGATGTGGTAAAGCTATATTTTTCCGATAGCTTTATTTATATTTATATTTTTATTATATAGTTATAGACCATGGAGGGGTCCAATAACTGTATGGGGCAGAATTATTTATATATGGTTAGTTTTAGACCAAAGGGGGTATTTTTTGGGTTTTTAATTTAACATGTGGATATTTAACTTTGGTGAAAAATCTTATAGTAGTGGGTTTTTGGGGATAATTAGATAAAAGGGGTTATAATAATAAGAAAATGTTTATTTATAGGGATTTAATAAATAAATTAGAAGTTAATATGACTAAGGACAATGAAAAAAACACCAAAATATAATTATATGACTAAGTAAAGTGATAATGTGAAAGCCAAGCTTTATCATTTAAAATTTGACCACTTTGATCTAGAATATAATATTTTTGGAGGGCTTTTATGCTTTTATGAATGAAGGGAATTAATCAAAGGGAATTTTATTTTCATTAAGTAAAAAGTATTTACTTATGAACTTGCAGTGCAATGGATGAATGTAGGGTTAAATGATGATAACTAGGGACTAACATAGGAATTCAACACTTTTCAACTTAACAATCTGTTGTAGCTTCTACAACACCCTCCAAAAATCCCACTTAAAATTTTTTTTGGAGCCCCTTGAAAGTAGAGAAAAACCAAGTGAAAATCCATAAGGTTAAGTCGCAAAGTCGCAGAATTCGTTTTTTAGAAAATTGCGACCCCGCGACCTAAGGGTCGCAAGGTCGCAAGGTCGTTGAGTCGCAAAGCCCAACTTTTAAAGAAAACTGCGACCTCGCGACCTTGCGACCCCGCGACCCCAGGTCGCCAGGTCGCCAGGTCGCGAAGTCGCAAATCGCAAATTTTAATGAAAACTGCGACCTCGCGACCTTGCGACCTCGCGACCTTGCGACCCCACGACCCTAGGTCGCCAGGTCGCAAGGTCGCGAGGTTGCGGATCCCCTAAATCACGAAAATTGCAACCTAGCGACCCCGCATTAATTTCCCGCACGTGTGACCTTTTATATAAAGGAGGTCGCCAGGTCGCATTTCTCACAGTCGGCGAATAGAAAGAAACAGCCTTGACAGGTCGACTGGTGCGATTTTCTCGGGTAAGTTGTCGTTTCTCTCCTACTTTTTCCTTTGTAGACATTTCTTGCCAAATTCATGCTTGCCCAGACCTTTAAATTCCCCTCTGCATGAACTATAATGTTTCTTTTCTAGTTTTTGAATGTTTTGTTTAACCCTGCTTCATCACAACTGCCCAAACTCACCACACTTCTGGTTCAACCTCTCATGGCCTTGTCCCTTGCTCCGAAAGCCATCCCTCAACTCTGCCTGGACCCAGCTAGCTTATAATTTTTCAGTAGGAGGGAGAAAACCTTCACGCCGTGCGCGCGCAAAACCCCTCGGCAAGCCCTAGCGCGACCTGTGACCCAGCGACCTAGTCGCAAGGTCGCAAGGTCGCATTCTCCTCGGGTTTTTGAAAATTGCGACCCAGCGACCCAGTGACCTAGTCGCAAGGTCGCAAGGTCGCATTTCCAAATTTTTCTGAGATCTGCGACCCAGCGACCCAGCAACCTGGTCGCGAGGTCGCAAAGTCGCGTTTTCCTCTGTTTTTAAAATTTGCGACCCAGCGACCCTGCGACCAAGTCGCAAGGTCGCAAGGTCACATCTGAGCTTATTCTTACACCCTGCGACCCAGTAAAACCAGTCACACAACTTTGCATATCTCAGCTAAAATTCATTGCTAAACTGTAATTGGCTTTATATCATCATGTCGTTCTTATCTTGGGATTCCTTTATGAATTTGACAGGTGAACTTCAAGGAGACATAGAGTGCATACCTGTTCTATCAGATTCTAGCGACATGGCACCCCCGCTGTCTCGGAAGAAGGACAAGCAAGTGGCGGAAGAAGTTGAGGAGTTTGACATGGTATCCCCACCCCCGATATACAGGGATACGCTATGTACGTTTGCAAAAGAAGATAATATGCGATGGTACCAAGTGTACCACGAGTTCGCCATACCTGAGGACGAATTCCCAGAAGATCTCCCAGACCGAGAAGTATATTTAAGAGTCAAAAGATCCAAACTGCATCTCGCAGGGGCGCATCCGGCCATATTTCCATGCCCAGAGGTTATAGACTGGATCATACAGAAAACGGATCCCAAGAAGTTCGTGATCCGAGACAGCGAAGGCAGGGCTTTCGATATGCTCGTAGGCTTGGATGCCCACCTTTATTACTCGTTGCCTCGCACAGAAGAGTACTTCACACCAGAATGGGCTATTGCTCATGCAGTTCCTGTAGTTGATACTATTAGACAATGGTGGGAGGAGCCCGAGAAATTTAAAGTCAAGAAAGACCAAGAATATCCGGTGGCTAGCCTGAGAAAGGTTTATAAATTAGTAGCCGCCATGCTTTGCAGACTTTACGGGCGCTCTGATTGCTCCACTTTCAGCGGTACTTGGGCTACTATCATGGAGCATGTAATGGCACATGGCACCCGTTTCAACTAGGCCGACATATTGATGACTTCGATGCAGACAAACTTGTCCGTGGCATTGGCCCCAGATGATGGAATGCCTTCCAAATTTTACATGGCCGCTTACCTACTGGATGTTGTCTGCGCAAGGTTACACTTTGAGGGATGGGCACACAACTGGGATTCCGCGCAGACTCGTGCAATTCATCTACAAATCAGGGTGTTTTGGGAGTCCAGGTATAAACAGGATATAGAGCAGATCTCCCAAGTATTTATCCCCGCTCTATATAGAAGACTATTTGGCCAAGACGCCCCCTGCATGTCTTGGCGAGCCAGAGAGACTCTAGGCCAAGTGGCACATTGGTTCCCTTTCGCTGGATATACTTTCATCCGAGTCTTTGGATCTTTTATGGCACCACATGCTATGCCTCGCTTTGTTATAGACAAAATGCTCATTCAGGAGGTATGATTTCAAATGTCTCAGGGCTTCTCCAGCGTCCTGTCTAAACGCAAAAAGAAGTCGTGGCCCACGCTACCCCTCACCATCGGCGCGTGCACAGTTAAAGACTTCAAAGAAGTAGCAGCAGAGGGAGAAGAGATGAAAAGCTATCAACTTGGGGCGCTAGAACACCGAACATATGACCCGGAGAGAATAGTTCCTGAACACTGCAAGAAAGCTAAATTCAAGTGGACTTATCAGCATATTGAGCGCCCGGCAAAAGACGAAAGAAGGAACTGGTACAATGCTGAGAGACAATTTGCTCCAGAGGTAGACTTTGGCCAAGAGGATCCGGATGATCAGAGCTTGGAAGACAGAAGCCGTCAGTTGGGAGGTGCCTCTTCCTCTTTACCCAAGAAGTCTCGGACCAACACAGGGCTTACTACATCTATCCAACAGAAAGAAGCAGAAGAAAAATCCCAGCAAGAAAGAGAAAAGAAGATAAAGGAGGATGAGGAAGAACGCCAGAAGAGTTTGAAGGCAACACAGAAGAAGAAGCAGGCCAAGGAGGTCAGGAAAGAAAAAGAGGAAAAGGAGGCACAGGCTGCAGCAGAACGGGCACTCAAGGTAGAGCTGGACAAAGCAGAAGCTGAGTGCCAAAAGAAGGCCGAACGGGCTGCTGCAGCTGAGCACCAGAGGAAGGCCGAAATAGAAGCAGCAGCAGAAACTAAACGCCGGCGAAAGGAAGAAGAGGAAAAGAATAGAGAAGAAAAGGAGGATGAAATGATAGAAGACATCGAGATGACTCCCCTCGAAATACCTCTGGGCAGTACCAAGCTCTCCGATGTTAGTTCCCCCCAGGGGCAAGAAGAGGAAGTATTCGACCTCACCATACTTACATTCGATCGATTCTCTTTCAAAATTCAGCAAGAGAAAAGAAGATCTCTGGCGCAAAGCCCCTCCGCCAAATCCACAGTTGCAACAGGTAAAGACATAGTCCTTGATACCAGGACTAATCTTGTGATGATAGCATCGGCAGGCACTGCTTTCACCGTAGCCACGGAAGAAAACGTAACCAGAATGAGTAGAGAAATAGTCTCTCTGCAAAATAGACTGCAAGCAGCCGAGCAGCGCGAGAAAAGAGCAGAACAGGAGAAATCAGAGTTGAGAGCAGAAGTTCAACAACTCTGAAACCAGACTCCCCCGGTAAATGAAGTCCCACTAGCCATTTTAAAAGAGTGTGATGTGTTAGAAGCAACCATGAGGCAGGTGTATGGAGAAATGTTCACCATCAAACAAACAGTCGCCCCACTGGTAAGAGCACGAGCAGAAACCAGGAAAAAGCATGAGTAGCTCAGGGAGGCCTCACAGGCCTTAGACAGAATGATGGACTGGACAGTGCGATACCCTCAGGCACCTGAGAATTTTCCCAAGAGGGATTGGATTCATACACAGGATGCTAAGGTTCAGCTCCGTATGGCAATACAATCTAAGGACAAAATATCTAAGGACCTGGACAAATTAATGTCTTCATACAACCACTTGATCAACAGCATCGACTCGATGCACACTTTGCACCACATTCCGTCGCTTGGGGC
This sequence comes from Pinus albicaulis, assembly GCA_034641835.2. NCBI lineage: Eukaryota > Viridiplantae > Streptophyta > Pinopsida > Pinales > Pinaceae > Pinus > Pinus albicaulis. Next base: position 1,045,380,867 of record CM076581.1, read on the forward strand.
ATTGGACAAAGAGAAAGCCTGGGAACAAGTGGATTAGGAGATCCAGTCATTTCTGCAGCCTATCAAGCAAGCCGCTGCTGCTCTCGAGCCCGCAGCATCTCAAGAACATCTGGGTCAGTTTCTTGCCACTCCAGTTCGGATTTATACCAAACTTGCTTCTCTTTCCAACCATATCTCACAGGAAAGGGAAACCCTAGTGCCAAATGCTTTGGAATGCATGCATCGGTTGAAAGAGGAGGTCCCTCTTGTTTCCCCCATAACGGCAGAGTACCAGACATGGCAAGATTTTCTCAAGGAGCAGCAGATTGACACCCCTGACCTCACCATTGCGCGTCCATCTTCGTAGCCCGGTAGCAACAAGGCATTGGGGACGGTTAGAAACAGGTCGCAGATTGCATCGCTCGGGCAAGTCGCAGGTCACACTTCCTATCCAGGTCACAAGTCGCATGCACTAGACATGTCGCAGGTCACAACCTCTTACAGGTCGCGAGGCAACTCAACAGACAGGCTGGATAAAAGTCGGGAAGCCCAAAGGGCAAGTTTTGTACTATAAATCTCCCTACGGGGAAAGAGATGGGGGCTTTTCTTTTTTGGAGACTCAAGAGCTACATTGCATTGTATTGAAAGATTATACTCTTGTGCATGTGAATACAGATACTTATTAAAACCCCTTTGTTTGGATGATGTGTTTTACTGCGTGAACACTAAGTGTTATTTCTTATACAGTTTCAGAACATCTTTTGATTAATGAAGCTGCCCTCTTTATAGCATCATTTATGCATCATGGCTATCTGTGTTTGTGTTGATGATGTTCAGTTTACCATTTGCTCTATTAATGAATGTTAATGAACTATTTTGTTAGCATTTCATTTTATCTTTCAGAAAGTAAAGGGACATCTCACCATAAAGAACTATTTCTGTTGTGGTCAGACTACCTTACAAGCAGTGCCCCAAAGACGTGTTGCTAACGACATCTCCTTAGGTGTACATGCTTTATTTATTGCCTCGCTACGCATAGTGTTTTATTCGTGTTTAATGCATCAGTCATGTATTCTGTATCATGTGAATAAGTGTGTGTCCGCAGGTTCAATCAGGTTCTTTTGAGACCGAAGGGAAGGCGTCTTAAGCGGTAGCCGGACCCACACCCCGGACGGGATCCCTATTCCAAACGGTTCAAGGTCTAATTGGGAATTTCTACCGGGGAGATCCCCTACTATTGGCCGGACATATTTTCCTGTCAACACAATCATTGAGCCCTAGGTCCGGTTCCAACAGAAGTCAGAGAAATGCTCTATTCCTCTTTGACTGAAAGTCTAGAATGCAGAATAACTATAGGGGAGGGGAAATTAGTGATTTTTTCCCAGTGAAAAGTATTTACATGATTCTCCCACTTCTTTCTACCTACCCAACTTTTAATCTAACATTTTTTCTTCCATTTTGCAAGTGCATTTGAGCTAGCAACCTTGAACATTTTATTCTATTGAAAGCAATAAAAACTATTTAAATCTACCTTATATCATTTGAGGGCTCAGATTAAACTGATGAGCTCCTCTTTATTCTCTACCTATCTAGTAACTAGTCAGGATTAAACTGTCTGACTAATCTTTATTCACTATTCTACAAAAATAAAATTGAAACATGACAAGTCAAGATTGAGCACTTCAACTCATCATGGATTATGGCATTTATTGACACTCTTCCATAATCATTAGTAACAAAGTAAAAAGTATTGGCATTTGGACTTGCACACTTTTATGTTTTATTTATTTTTTCTTTGGGGTATATTATTTTTTCTAAGTCCTTTGATCTTTCTTTTAGGACTTTACCCTCTTTTTATTTTTCTATTTTTTTTATTTTTTACAAAATATGGGAAAACAAATTGCAGAAGAAAAGTATGTACATATTTACAAGACTATCATAAGTCAATTCCAAATTATGAATCCTATATTTATAGGACCCTAACAATTCCAAATCCTTTTAAATGTATGGTATGCTAGGGAAAATGAACAGAGATATATCAACAAGTCTACCACTTGAGCTCTGCCAGATGTATGGGACATACCTCATTTTCTACCAAACTTGATTCTCCATTAAATTCGATCCCCTCCGGATAGATGAAATTATAATGCACTTTACCCCAAAAGTTCAAGAAGATCACCTGTTTTGAGTGTTAAACCTTTTGGTAGAATATCAACGAAGCAAGGATCCTTGAAATATGTCACCTCTCACATTGTAAATCCATAGAAATTGATATCAACTTGAAAATTTAACTGACCATATGCCATAGGTACAAATTCTTCATACATTTCTAGTTCACATTTTTGTTGATTAACAATCTATTCCCTAACAAACTTATGATACTCATGGGTTCGATAAAACCAATCAGAAAGGGATCGAAACTGGAATTTCTATATTCAAGAATTTTAATTTCAATCAAATCATAGAGAATAAACCTATCCAACATACTTTAACGGATTTTTTTCTGCTTCATCTATTGAAAAAATACCCCATTAATCCTTGGAATGTGAGGCACAAATCTCACCTATGTTACTCTTTTTCCAACTTCCCTGTCCAAAGTAAAAAACTCAACTAAAAGCTAAAAAGTTTCATAGGAATCAATTAGAACACCATGCATTGGTTGATGTCTCCAATCATATCTATTTCCTGAACTATACACTACAATAGTGCCAAGTTGCCTCTAACATTCATGATATTGTTTCAACACCAACAAACAAATACAAAAAATTTGAACCATTATTTCTTTTCAGTAGAGTTACTATTAGTTTCAAAATATTGAATGAAGGAATTATGATCTTCCACTAAACCACATCAAAATATTTTCTTCATAGGATTTGTTAAGTCTGTCGCTTCTTTCTCTCCTATTCGGCCAACCTATGTATGATGTCACAATATAGAATGTTGGTGAAGTATAACACAACTTCAAGGGTTTCTTAGGGACAAAAAAAATGTATTTATTAGTTTCAAACTGATTAAATTTTTAATTTTATACTTTCATATTTATTGAAGTTTAAAACATGAGAAATTAAATCATTGGTTTGTCAAACATTTTATCAATCAATCTATGTATCCATTTAAATATATATTTTGTTTTAAATTAGCTAGTTTAAGTAATGAGATATGGTATTGTTAAGAAAATGCACAAACTTAAAATGCCAGGTCAGACGACATGGAATTTGTAAAAATCCGCTTAAATCTTGGCACATTAAAAAATACATACAATATCAAAACTTCAAAAGAAAAAAAATCAAGTTTTTCTAGTTCATGGGAATCTGCCAAATTAGATTCTAGAACTGCAACATAGACATGATATTATATAGATATTGAGTAACTTTAGTTTTTGTAGACATAAACATTGATCAATTAACATTAAAATTTCAAATTGTTTAAATGTTCTAGAGTTCAAAGTTTATTAGCGAAGCACAATGACTGAATCTTGATTACTACTAGTCTAAACATATAGGTATTTCTATATTCTTTGTAGTCATTAATTTATGTACTAATTATTAACATCTTTGTTCTCATATGTCTTTTATTGAACCAGTTTACTGGACGCTCACATTTCAAATTTCAATAGCTCAGTTGACATTTCCACTTGCAATCTGAATAGTTGAATAGACATTTGCACTTCAAATTTTACAAGTACACAACAATTACTTCCTGTTCTACACCGGCTTTGTTCAACTTGCTGTAATGATACTATAATTTATAATTGCATTGAATTTCTAAGAATATATTTGCATGGAACTATTAAGCACCATCATGTCCGCCTCATCTAAAAAAGACAGATTGGCATTAGTCTTGGAAAAGCATAACTTGTTTCACGTGAACAATTTCTTATATTTGATTGGTGACTGTTTGTTTGATAGTTTAAAATTTTTACTACATTTTAGATACACGTTAGTAGAGGTAAGAAAAGGAACAATAAAGTATTTTAGAAAATTCCTAGAAAAAAGAGATAGAGAAATTTCTTCTTACGAACATGAACTCCATGAAGAGTCACTAAAAGAAATGCACAACATTAGAAACCATGAATTGTATTTAGACAAAATGTCTAGATCATCGTTAACTGATATACCACTAGAATCTATATGCTTATTGGGATATATTTTCCATATACATTGGCTATCAAATTGGTTAAAAAATCTAATCAAATTAGAGTTTGGCCAAAAACGAACATGAGAATTTATTTTCACTTTAATTCAAGTGTTGCAAAAAACACTTGTGACATATTATTCCATGACGAGGATCCTCTGAATGGCCACTTTGAACCTTTTCTTTGTAGAGGAGAATCTATGCTGAATTGTAATTTTCAACAACAAAGCAACACCTCATATGAACAAATGAACAAATCGACTAATTGGGAAAAGATAGAAACACATCATATTCAGAATAAAGATGATACAAGTCAAAGAGAAATATGTCCTTCTGAAACAGAAACATCTGATGCACCAATTGACACCAATTTTGAGGACATTGTGATGTTTCATTGAACACATTATTCAAAAAAAATACTGAAACACAACCTAAAGGAAAATCTCAACTAGTCAAAAGCCAATTCAAAACATGTCGGGCTCAGGTATGGAGGAGTTTATGTTTTTCAGGTTTGCGTTAAAGTTTCAAGATGTTTGCAATGGATGGGATCAATAATTGGGTCAAACTATGGGTGAAGTGTCCTTCCTCATTTGTGAACAACAAATCTTTCTTTCTTGCGATGTTTCCTGGCCTTCCTTCTTTTCTATGAGAAGTTGAAAAATATGGTAACTGCCAACGTGGTAAATCAAAAAGCCTTACCTAAATGGTTCCACTTGTCCATTGCTGACTATAATTCATTCACACATGACATGAACACCTACCTCCTGGGAATGGGGGATTGATAAATAGTTCTTGAATAGTATAGCTCATGCATGAAGCTACTCAACTTGGATACTTACTCGGCAGGGCCGCTTGGCCTAGATTGGCTTGGAGATGTTGGTTTGATTTGATTGCTTGATTAGATTGAATGAACACCTGGGTAGTTCAAGAACCGAGGCAGATATATCCAATGTAAAACCTCACTAGATCAAGAAGGCAGCACTAGGACCAATTTAATGGTACGAAAAAAAGGTATTTCTTCCAAGCTTGGCAGGGTTTTGTGAACTGATAGAAGAGGATTTATTGTGCAATGGAGTTGGTGATTAACAATGGCTCTGTATCGTAGATGTAGATATTTCAATTAGTACTAAAATTATAGTCAAGACTATTAGCTTCCATCTCTGCTAAAGCTTCCAAGTAAGGCGATAATATGTGTATGAACCATAGGTACCGGGGTCAGATGTTGTCACACTAGATAATAGAATTGGTGGGATTATAATATATTACCAACTCACCTTACCTCTAGACTGATTTGATAATGATTGGCATGGTTTTAAAGAGAAGCCTTAAGTTTCCTAGCAAAATTCATGTTTCCTGGGGATGCCAATGTCGAGGGAATTTTTGCATCATGTGTGCATGTGTTTTTGACTATTACTGTGCCCAAGATTCGGTTTGGACCAAAAAAAAGGAGCCAAACTAAGGCATATACGAGCAGAATGTGGGAGGCTTGATCATGACAGATTAGAGCTATTTTGAGAGGAGTAACAATAGGTAATACTAGTACAAGTGGGAAGACTAAAAGTAGAGATGGATAATTGAGCATAATTCTTATTTTGGACAAAGAAGTCGGGTTAGCGAGCTCATGGGAATTTAATTCTTATTTTGGACAAAGAAGTCGAGTTAGTGAGATCATGGGAACATAATTATTATTTTGGACAAATAAATCAGGTTAGCGAGCTCATGGGAATTGTAGTGGGAGTCCATGAATCAGTCCATTCATGGTAAGAAGAATTACTCTCCTCCAACTAGTATTTGAAATCAGGTTATCTTATTGTTCTTGAATATGCTGCTTAAATATTTGCAATCTCTGCATTTTTTATTTCATGCTCCTTGTCTTTGTTTTAATTTCAATGCCTTTTGATTCAAATATATTTATGGCGATGTTTATTGGAGGTTATCTCTATGTTTAAATGATTTTTTCATTGTTTCCAACCTTTCTACCTTGACCTCGTATGAATGAGATAACCTGCAAGTCCAATGGTGGTTATTGGCCTAAGAAAAAACTTAGAAGCTACACGAATTTAACTAATGTATTGTTTGATCGGTCTCCATTAGAAGCTCTTAGAAAGAGAGAAAGTGCACTATGAAAGTTGATAACATGTATGCCAAGTTTGTACAATGAAGCTTGATCATCCTTACTTATGAAGCTTGGCTATTTTTCTAATTGTACTTCTAGTTTTGGGTGTTGTCTCTCCATTGCTGAAGCTAACTCATCATATGCCATAGGTACACATCCTTCATTTTTTTCTAGTTCACATTTTTGCTAATTAACAACATGTTTCCTGAAAAACTTATGATGCTCATGGGTTCGATAAAACCAATCAGAAAGGGCTCGAAACTGGAAATTTCTTTCTTCAGGAATTTTAATTTCACTCAAATCATAGAGAATAAACTATCCAATAGAATTTAATGGCTTGTGTTTGCTTCACCCATTGAAAAAAATATCCCATTAATCCTTGGAATGTGAGGCACAGAGCTCACCAATCTTACTTTTTTTCCAACTTCTCTTACTCCCTTTGAGATTTCTTTGGTTTCATTGCATAATTTAATGGGATACGTTTTCTTCGTGATCTCAACATACACTACACCTTGTAATTCAATTGCGAGTTAAAGAATAGGGTTTTGAATTTGAAATAAAACATGGTTTTCCCATGACAAAATTGCATGACGTAAATAATTGTCCTATTTATGATATTTTTTCCAATGATTCTTCATAAATAATTATCATTCATAGTTATGGAAACTCTCCCTTTTCAACTAATTTATTAGACCAGGTATATTTCGTGAATTTTCTAAGTAAACGTAATTGTAAATGACATCATTCTTTGTCTAACGAGTGAAATTTTATTTATCTTAATTGTTGTTAGTCTGCCCTTATAGAGACATTCTATTTGTAGGCTTTACCCTAGTTTTGAAAACATGGTTAAGATAGGTGTTTTCAATATACCCCTTGTAGCCTTTGTTTATGTAAAAAAATAGAAGTGTTGGTGCAAATGCATTTTCCCCATATTGAAGTAATAATGTTGGTTATTGGTAGATTGGTCTTGGTTTTGACATCAAAGGGAAAACTAAACAGGACTAACTCTCTTAATCCAAACACATTTTGTTTTTTGTGCTGATTTGTTTAACATTTATGGCTTCAATAGAAACTAGAGTGTTCCTATTAATGTTAACATTTTGATGGTACCAAAGTAGAAAAATCAACTAAAAGCTCAAGGTTAGAGGGTTGCACTCTACTAACAATCATTTCTTGTTGTCCCAATGAAAATGGCTCGAAACTGGAAATTTCTATCTTCATGAATTTTAAGTTCACCCAAAACATTGAGCATAAACATGTCCAACATGATTTAATGGCTTGTGTCTACTTTAATGGCCTGTGTCTGCTTCATGCATTGTAAAAAATATCCCAATAATCCTTGGAATTTTAGGCACGAAGCTCACCTATGTTACTATTTTTCCAACTTCCCTGTCCAAAGTAGAAAACTCAACTAAGACCTCAAGTGTAGATGAATGGACTCCACTAATAGATCATTTCTTGCTATCCTAGTGAATCCCCAGATATAAGGACCTGTAGTTCCAAATTATTTTAAATGTATGCCTTCCATTTGGGTACCTCTAAGCATTCAAATAGATTTGTGGTGATGTTTATTGGAGGTAGTTCTATGTTTAAACATTTTTTTCATTGTTTCCAACCTTGCCACCCTGACCCCCTATGGATGAGAAAACCTTCAAGTCCAATGGTGGTTATTGGCCTAAAAAAAACTTAGAATATAAATGAATGTAGCTAATGAACTATTTGATCGGTCTCCATTAGAAGCTCTTAGAAAGAGAGAAAGTGCCCTATGAAAGATAATAACATGTATGCCAAGTTTGTACAATGAAGATTGATCATCCTTACTTATGAAGCTTGGTTATTTTTCTAATTGTATTTATGGTTTTGGGTTTTGTCTCTCCATTGCTGAAGCTAACTCATCATATGCCATAGGTACACATACTTTATACATTTCGAGTTCAAATTTTTGTTGATTAAAAACCTGTTTCCTAAAAAACTTATGATGATCATAGGTTCGATAAATCCAATTAGAAACTCAAATAATTGTCATAGAGCATAAACCTGTCAAAAAAACTTTAATGGCCTATGTTTGCTTCATCCACTGAAAACAATATCCCATTCATCCTTGGAATGTGAGACACAAAGCTCACCTATGTTAATATTTTTCCAACTTCACTATCCAAAGTATAAAAATCAACTAAAATATCAAGGCTATAGGGATGCAATCCACTAATAGATCCTTTCTTGTTGTCCCTGCGAAAAGGGTTCGAAATTGGAAATTTATATCTTCAGGAATTTTAAGTTCACTCAAAACATAGAGCATAAACCTTGTTAAACCAATTTTTGGTCATCTAACCTATTACTATTATATGGACCAAAGTACACCATGTAAGACCAATTTTACCCCAAGTAAAATTGCTTTCACTATGAAAAATAACTTAGCAATCCATAATTTATTAAGTTGTTTATGGTCTGAATAGGAAACCCCATGAAGAAATATTGAATAAGTAAATATTTGTTTGATTTTCCTCAAGGGATAATTAATTAAACAATAGTTTAATTAATATTCCTGGTCATATTTAACCCAAAATAGGAAAATTAATTAGATAAATCACTATTTATCTTATTATTTTCTAGGAAACATTATTTAAATAAAATTCACTAGTTAAATTTGACTAAATCATTAATAATAATTGAATAAATCACTATTTATTTAATTATTACTCAAACACACTCTTAAAATAATAAACAAATCATTTATTTATTTATTATTTACAAATAAAGGGATTTGACCAAATTCAAATTCTTTTTCCCTCCAACAAATATAATAAAATATTCCATAAAAGTTGGATCTAGATTTTGTTAATAATATTTTAACTATGCACCAATATCTAGACTAACTAAATATTTTGTTATATATAGAAGGGTTTTTCCATTCATTCACTACCTTTTGTTGCCTAAAGATCACTCTGGATCTATACTTTTGGTCTGACTTTGACCCTCCATCATTGTCATATTTGTCTACCTTTTTGCTTGTGAGCTCCCTTTGAGTTCCATTTTTTTCTGGGTTTTCTACACCATCAAGAGAGAGAGATCTTAGATCTGAAGCACTGAGGACATACAAGAACCCATCCCATTGAAGGGGACTAGTAACATCTTTCTATGTTTCGTTCCCAGGTGTCATAAATACAAAATTCTTTAAAAATATTCTTGTCTTGTCTATTCGATGCATGGAGCAACTCTTGCTTTTATTTGATATTTAATGTCTTTAACTGCATCGGTTTGGATTTTGTAGCATTTTTCTTGGTCAACTAACAGAAGATCTAAAGAAATTGACATCCATCTTTGATGTTAGGTTTGTTTGTTATGCAAAGATAAAGTAATATTTTTTCATACGCTTGCGATTAGAATTCATGTTAACAACTGGCGACTCCACTAGGGATTATAATTATGATCACTGTCATTTTTCAGATCCTTGCATGACCAACTGCTTCAAACCCTAGGGTTTTTCTTCAGCTTCTTGTTTTTCTTTTCTTGATGTTGTTTTTAACCTTTAAAACCCTAAAACAGTAAAAATTATAACTTTCGTGTGTTTTTGGGCCTATTGCATAGGTGCCAGGTATCAGTCGCAGCTGAGACGACACATTTTTCTAAAACCTGCTCCCGAGAGTGCCAAAAGTGCAGGTCACATTTTTTGGGACAAAACCTGCAACCTCAACCTTCAGGATGTAGAAAGCAACCTCAAACCTATGACCTCTACTGAAAATAGGTCAGAAACTGTGACTTGTACTTTTTGCGGGATTTTTTCTGTTATTTTTCTGGGTTTGTCTAGGCTACTGTTCAGGGTTTTTTGCCCTCCATCTCCACTTGTCTTGGACCTATACTTTCTCTATTTTACTTGTCGAAGTAGGAACCTAACACCTTAGTGCTTCAGTACGCTTCCACCTTTCTAGGAGGAGTTTAGCTGAAGTAGGTCGTCTAATATTTCAGTGTGTTCAGCCATTTTTCAGATCTGATCCTATACCTTCAGATCCATTTCAAATTGTTTATTCGTCCATCCAAAACACCTCTTTTCAATTTTGTTTGGTCCTCCTCTAGGGTCCCCTCCATTTCCCCTCAGGTTGTATCCTTTCGCCACCTCATTTGCAGCACTTTTTCCCCTGGTTTTCTGCTGTTTTCTGCACCTATTTCCAATAGATCTAACCTCTAGATCCCCGTCCCTCCCGAATTTAGATCCATTGGGCATTTTTTGTGTGTTTTGACTAGATTTTTCCCACCCATAAACTAGTAGTTTGGAAGCCTGCCTCCTTGGGTTTACATTGATGCATCTTTAGCTGTTTATTTTCTATCATATTCAGTTTACTTTACTATTATTTGAAAATTATTTATTGTTATACAACACCCTTTTTATTTTTTATCTACACATGTCTAGGTTTAAAAATTAAAATTAACACACTTAACACGCACACCCTAAGTGAAGCGGGCCTGGTTTACACCGCCATGCCAAGACTATAACATTGTAATCATTTTGATCCTGCACCTCTCTGCCCTTTTTTTTCCATTGTAATAATTTGATCCTACACCTCCTTGCCCTTGTTGGTCTCTCTTCCTTCTGTGATCCATGTCTGGTTTTTCATCATTGCACCCCCAAGGCGTTTATCCCAGAGACTTCTTGGACTTCATCCTCAGTTTCCGTTAGGAATACTTACTCCTCCACATAGGATTTGAGTTAGTCCTCCATCGAGTCCCCATTCTGACTCTGCTTTTGGTTCATCAAGTTCCCCTTCTAGTTCTATCCCTGGTTCTCCTCCTGTCACCTTCACCATGTCTAGTTCAGGACCTAACATTGGATGGTAGCCCTGACCCTAATGCTGGGAATACTACTAGTGGGACCGCAACAGGAACTATCTCAGCTGCTCCCTTGTTCCCTTATATGGCAGGTCTTAGTCTTCCCTATTTTAACCAATTGATTAATGACCCCATACACCATGATCTTGGTTGGCCTGCTATGCCAACCAAGCTCCCTTTCGACATCCCCAAGTTTGAAGGTCTTGCTGGAGAAGATCCTACAAACCATGTTCGATATTTCCACATGTAGTGTTTGTCTAACTCCATCACTGATGACTCTGTCCGTCTTTGGTTGTTCCAGCGTATGCTTATCGAGTAAGCTTCTAAGTGGTAAGTTAAATAGGCCTCCTCCTCTCATACTAATTTTGCGACTCTTGCCAGGGCATTTTTGTCTTACTTCCAGCTTCCCCTTCATTATGACACTGGTACCAAAATTTTGACCTCTTTTCGTCAATTATCTATGACCCGCTTATCCGATCATTTCCAGGAATGGCAGAGAAGAAAGAGCCTATGTCGAGCCCCTACCTTCAACGACCGTGTCTACATGGAATGGTTTCTCAAATCCCTTTTGCCTGCTATTAGAAAATATTTCGCATCTCATTTCCCTCAAATTGAAGAAGCTTCCCTCCAGATTACGTTGAAATATGACTTGATCTATGCATAGTCTGGTTATGTTTATACCATCTTACCTGATCTCCCTAGACTTGGTGGTGCCAACGCACCGGGGCAATTCCATGCCGCCGACGGTATCATTGGAGCCCTTTCTCATTTGTACACTCATCCTCCCATGGGTTATGGTTTCCCTTAGGGAGGGTCCAGCCCCTCCAGCACTTTTCCCCCTCCCGATAGCATGTATCCAGGATAGGGCATGCCTCCTCCTTTTTCCCAACCTATTTACCACAATGTTTCCAAACCTCCTTATCATATGTATTCACAGCCTGGTTCTCTAGCTCCTCCAGCATTAGCACCAGCCTCCCTTGCCTTCTCAACCCCCGCAACAGTAGCCACCACCTCCCCAAGGGCAGGTGTATGGACAGCAAGGCGCGACTAATCCTCATACTTCCAAAAATAAGAGGAAAGGAAACCAAAACCAATCTTCCCTGGGTAATCCAGGACCCAATCCCCAAGGGAATACACCTAACACTGCTAACTAGAAACAGGGCACTCAGCCCAAGAAGGATAGGCCTGTTCACATGAACAAACCTTTTTATTGTTGTGGTATCTATGGTCACTACACCCACGATTTTCCTCTTTTACCTCATATGTGGTAGATGTGGGAAGCTCAAGCAGCATCCCAAGGACAGCAAGCATCCGCTTCGGTTCCTCCCTGTTAAGTCCCTATATTAATAGTGTAGCCCCTTATTATGTTAATGTAGCCCCCCTTATTGTTATTATTGTACCCGTGTAACCCCCATATTGTTATTATTGTGCCCTTACATTATTATTGTTAGGTCGGCTAGGATTACATTGTGGCCCCACTAGGATTATATTGTGGCCCCATGGACTCCTATATATAGAAGGAGGTTTTGTTCATTTGTATCATCCAAGAATTGTCCATTTATGTAATGTATTGGAGGTTTCCCCCTCGAAATGGCTTATTTCTAAGGCGTTGAGATCTCTTTTCTTCTATTTTTGGAGCTAGTTACACAACATTTGGTATCAGAGCTTTGGATTCTAGGGTTTCGCTGCTCTAAACAGGTGATCGTGGCATTTTCACTATAAATTTTTTTCTACGAAGTTTCAGAAGCTAAAATTTTTAGGGTGTGAAGCTGAAATCCTGAGGAAGATTGTCTAAAAACTTCAGAGCTTGGTTCACAATATTTTCGGAGATATGATCTGTGGAAGTTAGGTCTTTTTTCAAGCTCCTAAACAGGTCATCGTGGCATTTTCGCTATAACTTGTTTTCTAAGAAGTTTCAGAAGCTAAAATTTTTAGGGTGCGAAGCCAAAATTCGAAGGAATATTTTCTGAAAATTTCAAAGCTTGGTTCACAATATTTTCGGACATATGATCTGTGGAAGTTAGGTCTTTTTTCAGGCTCCTAAATAGGTCATCGTGGCATTTTCGCTATAACGTTTTTTCTACAAAGGTTCAGAATCTGAAATTTGTATGGTGCGAAGCTGAAATCCTGAGGAATATTTTCTAGAAATGTTAGAGCTTGGTTCGCAATATTTTAGGAGATATCATCTGTGGAAGGTAGTTCTTTTTCAAGCTCCTGAATTTCATCTCAAAGAGGTGATCGTGGGAAAAGTTCAATAACTCTCTCTCTAGGCACCGGATTGGAGTGCCATAAAAAGTGGTTGCAAGTACATGGACTTTAGTTTCTTGGCTATCAATTTCAGAGAAAAAGGACGAAACAGTGACACGTGGCAAGTCGTACAAGTTCTCTCTACTGAACCAGTCCAGAATTAGGTCATTGTGGGAGATTGGACACAACTTTGCCTTGGAGAATCCAAATCAGGTCAGACCTGTGGCATTCGAAAGATAATTCAGAGGAATACGTTGGTACAAAAATTCAAATATTGAAGTGCTACAATCACAAAGATATTCCAATTTAAATATCGAGCTCCTCAAAAGCAAGGAAAAGCTATACTATGACGCATGAAGAGGAAGAGTTGCAGTATGAGATATCAAAATTACGGTACCAAGTGCAACAAGTTTCAATCTTACGAAGAGAAATTGAAGATGAAATGGATGGTTTAAAAGCAGAAATGGAGGCTAAGTTGGATGGTTTGAAGGATCAAATAATAGCAAATATGGATGATAAATTAGTGGAAGATCACATCGAGCATCAAGAACAAGTTCTCCAACTCTCAAAGGATAACCCAACTTTGGTGCAGAATCTAATGAAACAACAGGAATATCAACATCACATCGAAAGAATTTATGAAGCAGTCATAGAAACAAGAACTCGACAAGTACGATCAATTTCAGAGTATCTCAGCAAGTGGAAGAACTTTCCTGTAAAAGATTTCACATGGGAGGATGAGAATTTTATACAGAACCATCAAGAAATAATCAAGCGTTGAGGACAACACTTGTTTGAAGGAGAGGGGCATGTTAAGTCCCTATATTAATAGTGTAGCCCCTTATTATGTTAGTGTAGCCCCCCTTATTGTTATTATTTCACCCTTGTAACCCCCATATTGTTATTATCGTGCCCTTACATTATTATTGTTAGGTCGGCTAGGATTACATTATGGCCCCACTAGGATTATATTATGGCCCCATGGACTCCTATATATAGAAGGAGGTTTTGTTCATTTGTATCATCCAAGAATTGTTCATTTATGTAATGTATTGGAGGTTGCCCCCTCGAAGTGGCTTATTTCTAAGGCGTTGAGATCTCTTTTCTTCTATTTTTGGAGCTAGTTACACAACACTCCCCATGCTACACCTATCCAGCCAGTTGTGTTTACCAATCCTTTCCCCCAGCAAGGATTCATGGCTACCCAACCCCCTGAAGGTCAGGCGGCCACTCAACCTCCTCCATCTGGTACCTCTGATTACCAGATTCTCATGATGAACTCTGACCAACCCATTACCATTGACCTCAACCTTCAGACTCGGTCCCGTCAGTAGAACAAGCCTCTCGCTACGTCTGCCCCCTAGCCCCCCTCTTCAAGTTCCACAGAGCCTCTTTAGACAATCAATGGACCTTTACTGATCCCTCAGCCTAAGGCAGAGGTTCATACCAAGATCCCCAAGGGACCATTACACCGAAATGTTGCTTCTGGTAAAGCTGCCCATTCGTATATTATAGTAGATGATTTGGCGCAATCCCCTGCTACCATCTCAATGTTGGAACTCCTCTAGTCATGCACTTCACAACAAAAATCTCTACTAACTTCCATGGGCACTGTGTATCCTTTAGATGATCGTTTGATCGTCTTCAATGTTGACCGGTCAGAGCATCCCCCTCTTCCTACTTCCATCGCCTTCCAAATCCATGTCAAGATCCGGAATGCCAAAATCTCCCGTTGTATCATTGACGAGGGGGCATCCACCTGTGTGATGTTTGCTTCGGTTTGGAAGAAAATAAGATCTCCTAAGTTAGCCCCTTCCACTATCACCCTCTGAGCATGGGATGGCCACTCTTCCCAGCCCATATTGTCCTATTACTCTTGCAGGCAAGACTATTTGTGTTGACGTAGAAGTCATTGATGCCCCCCTATATTATAACATTTTATTGGGTCGTAGCTACACTTATGCGATGCTTTTTGTCCCATATGTGGTTCACCATAAGATGTGCTTTCCTCACAACGAAAATATTGTCACCATCGACCAGTTGACACATTACGAATTGAAGTTTCAGACCTCCCCTGAGTCCATCATCTCTTTGGTGGCCAATAAACAAATAGTCGAACCTTTGACCAATGTTTCACTCGAAGTCTACAATGACTCCTCTTTCCTTGGTTCATTCCCTGGTCTTTCTCCTCCTGTCTTTGATCCCAGCTCGTCGAACATTTGCATGATGAAATCGTCTAAGTCTGACCTCAAGCGGACTAGTTTGACTAGTCAGTAGCCCCGCCCTCGCAACTTGCTCCTATCAACTTGAGTTAGCCTTCAGGATCCCCTCCTCAAGTCCCCTCATCTGCAGCTGGTATCCATGAGCCTATCTACCCTCCTAGCATAGTTCCTCCTGGCCTTAACCATCTCAAAGCTATCCTGCCTGGCCATTACGCCTCTGGTCAGATGTCGTTTCTAGCTCCCCCTTCTAGAGTATTTTTGGTACTTGTTATGTCTAATTTATCCCTTCCTAACATGACCCTGGGGATCCCAGTCTTGTACATTGATCCCCCAGCCACTATCCCACCTGGTCAACCGAAACCTTATCTTGCTTTGACCCTAGTTCAACCGGTCCCCATGACCCCTCCCTTTGCTTCTGGCCTCAACCACCTCAACAGGAACCTACTCCTGTTGTGACAGCTTCAGGTGAGGGTGTAAAAGCTCACAAGAAGGAACCTAAAGACAAGGCCGCCCCGATGAACCCTACTCCTCCTCAGCCTCCAAAGCGTACCCCCCCATGTGCTTTGTGTGATTTTGTCGATCATGCCACCCATCATTGTCCTGAATTGCCTCGTATCAATCCCATGGTCAATGTCGCATTCCCTGAATATACGGTATCGGAAACCTGTGTTCCTTCCTCGATTACATCCAAGAACTCCATGACTATTCACACAAACCACCCTTGTGCTTTGTGTGATCTCTACGGCCATTATACCCATCGTTGTCCCCGCCTCACACATTACCGCATCTCTTTGGAGGTAGTTCGGGAGTACGAGATTGAAAAAAACTAGTTTGCCTCTACCATCCTCGTGCAGTATGCTTCAGGCCAACCTGAGGATACCTCTGCTCCCATTGAAATTCCCCCTCCCGATGTCGATATGATGGAGTCTTGGCCACCATCCTCTACCTGTCATCATCCATGAGATCCATGGTGGAAGCTCCCTCTGAGACTTCCCCTTCTTTTTCACTTGACCTCCCTTCAACGATCACCTTGGGCTCAACATCTGTGGATCCCTTATATGCTTGTTCTTACATCACCCCCCATGATGATGCGCATGTGAACCTTTCTTCTCATGATGATGAGTCATGTATATTTTCCGCGTCATGTGGTTATCCTTCCACTAGTCACCCCATATTTTACTGTGATGATGACATCATAGAAGCCTTTTCCACCCCTGATTTCATATTTCCTTCCCATAAGAGGAATGGCACCATCCGTGTCTATGGTGACTTTCGTGACCTGAGCATAACCTGCCCCCAAGGCAGCTCCCACACACCACCTACCCGTCGATGTGCGGGTGGTAGATATCCTGCTCAGAGCACTCCCTCTAGCAATGTTCGTTTGATTTCTACCTTGCATTCGGGTTTCCAGTATTGTTCATCATCCTCTCATTTGTTGTCTTGTGGTACCTTTTAGATGGACCTCCCATCTACACCGTATATTGGTTATGCCAATAGTGCAAGTCACTACTCTTGGAATCTAGCCTCGACAATTTGGGCCATTTTTACCCCCTTACATTCGCTTGTTCTCTCCAATGGCTTATGGATTAGTACTTCCACCAATAACCAGGTTGAATATTATGCAGTTTGAGTTTTATTAGCCGATGCCCTTTCCCATCGCATCCTTCACCTTCATGTTCGTTTAGATTCCCTGCTTCTTTTCATGCAATTGAATGGCGTCTATCGGGTGCATAATCCTATCCTTTTTAGAAGATATTTACGAGTGAAGCTTTTGATGCGTCAATTTGAAATCATTACATTCAATCATGTACCTAGAGAAAAAAAATAACTATATATATAGCATTGCAAAAAATATTCTAGATTGGCATTTATCACACGCATTTCACACAAGAGAATAACACTAAACCATAAAACGATGCATATCCATAATATTTGTCGTTCAAAATGTTTTAGAGTCCATAAGCTTTAATACATTAGACATGCCCATTGCATGTTACAAAAAACTCAAAAATGTGGGCACCACATGGCCCTACACCTAATCACTATCTGGAGGATCCCGGGCCAATGGGTCTGCTCCTACATCTCGTAGATCAACTTTAAAATGCACATGAAATATTAGCAACTTGTCACTTACCATCGGCCCCCCATACTTGACCAGGCGACAGCGGCAAGTCCGGGTCCCCACGATAACTCATCCTACTATAGGGATAGTCGTCTATGTATAGTGGTATATGATCCCAATGAGTGAAAAACTAGGGTTAGAACACCCGTCTGACTGCCCCACCTCCCCCTCTGCATAGTAGCCACCCCCAGCAGCACATCCTGGGCTCTCTCAAGCCCCCATCCTAGATCTTTATGCGAGGTTAGAGTGTCAGGATCTTCTCAAAGAAGAGCGAGCACAACATTGTGCCATATGCACAATCATGGCTCACTTGCCGCTTGCATAGCAAAAAATGTCATTTAAACGATGAAAACATCATTTGGGCGCACTCATAGTAGCTCCCACTCAACACACTCTCAAAAAGCATCATTGCCCCCTAGTGATGTGGTGGAGTTCCTGGTTTCCCAAGATTTGCAGCATTGTTGCGACCACAGCACGGGTCTCTAGCCTCTCTAGATCCCCAATTGGTATCAGTGTCCCCTTCACATGCAGACCTGGTTGGCAATGGTGCTCTACAAAATCCATGATGTTCTGCCCTCGTGGTAACACTGGCTATGTATTCCCCACCATCCCAAGTGGTGGGAGACTAGTCAGGAAATATATATCATGGACAGTCAACTCGATCTGGTGCCCCTGCACTATAAAGATCTCATGATCTAGATCCCAATAGTTGACAATTCAGGCCAACAAAGGCTCCCCAACTCTCATCAAAGGGTTATCCACAAAATTCAGAAACCCAAACATGGCCAATGCACTACAGACACCATGATCCTCTTAGATCTCCAACCGTAATGTGTCCAGGTTTCTCTCTCTCTAGTTGATCATAAATTCTACCATCTATGCACAAAACCATCATATTTTTTAGTGTATAGAAAGGAAAGACTGCATTCAACCATAAAAACCCAGCTCTCAGCGAAGAAACGACATCAAAATCCCCCTCTCTGACACATCGCACTTTTTAGGCGAATCCTGGGACAGGTCGCAGTTTTCTGCCCAAAACCTACTACCCAAGTCACAGATATTTCCCCAAAAATTGTGACCTGGCTGTGAAGAAGAGTAGGGTTTTGTTCCTGAGCTCTCGGTGCCTAAACTAAACTTTCAATCCACTAAAATGAAAAAGTAGGGTTAGGCCTCTTACTTGCAACTAATGGATCTCGATTCCAATGGTTGGTTTGTCTGCTACTATCACCTCAAGATTTAGGTCCTTTTCTCCTCTCTACATTCACCACAGTTACACTTGGAAATGAATTGAATTGAAGGGAAAATGCCCTATTAAAAGAGAAACCCCAAAATTTTCTTTCGCCAGCTGTGACCAAACCATAGGTCAGTTTGACAAACCGTCAAAACCGTTGGAAAGCTCTCATTGAGCTCTCAAATGGGTATCCTTTAATTTTTTGTGACTTGATACTTCACCTGGACACCTTTTTCCAAGAAGGGTCACTTCACCACTCCTCAAAACTGAATTTATTCACTTGCAACGCTTGTACTTGGGGCACCACTTCGCCTCCATAATTGTCCATGCTCGTGTCGATTTTCGTCATGAGTAACCATCTTATACTCATGTTTTTATGGTCCCCACTGGACCTTTTCTGTGTGGCAGCATCATCGAGTCTCCCTTGTTTAGAGTATCTGAGTTTAGTCATCATTGCATACATGTAGTCTATCCCTAGTCCCTTTGTATCCCGATATAGTTCTCCATCCTTCATTGCATGGTTCCTCTCTCGTGTTGCACATTGTGGCCTTCAGTCATATTGTCCCCTATATCCTTTTTCTATTGTGTCAGTTGTTGCTAGGTCATTCATGCCCTTCATGCTCTAACAAGGGAAGTTGTTAGCCCGCTACTCAGTACCCTCATTCCATCATCATCCCTGGTGTCAGTCTATCAGTCGCTTTACTATTATTTCTCATGCCTTAGTTGAGGATTCCTTATTGTCACACCTATGGCGGACCTCCTTCTATCTCCATCAGCTCATTCATTCTGGAAGATAGGTCTAGAGGGCGGTGTACCTTGGTTCCAGCTTCCATTCTTGTTTGGTGCCTTGGATCAAGCAAATGGACTCTTTATTTTCCTTAGACTTGATTTTTTCTCAGCTCTAGCTCCTTACGGCATGATCGACATCCGTATACTTGATGGTTCAGTGATGCAACAAATTGTACCAGTGATTCTCGGGTGTGTGTGAGATGTTTCAGACCTCATGAGGGGGTGGCCCATCAGGTAGCCCCCCACACACTTGGACGACTTCTCTATTACAGCCTTAGATGTAGCTCCATAGATTTGAGGGTTCCGACCTCAGCCGTTTGCAGCACCTTTTAGTTTGCATGTATCATTCATATTTTCAGAGCCCTTTCCTATTTTACAGAGCCTCTTTGGTTGTACTTATGTCTCATGTACTCAGATATTATTGTATACATCTTGGTTGTTGTCCCAGGCACAGTATGTATGTGGGATCCATTATCATGTTTTTATTTGGCGCATGTTTATGCCATCATGTACTATATAGTTCAGTCCCTTGTTTACTGGTCGCATTATTCTTTTTACTTTGTTATCTCGATGGGCGTAGGTATGCCTCCCCTGCCTCTTGTAGAACAGGTACTCACTCATAAAAGAGAATTTCCACACCTGTAAGTCTCACCTCCTCAAGGTCTTGTCCTCTAGTGCTTTAGTATACCTTATATTTCACTCTCTTTGACTCCCCCTTCGGTGTCTAGTGATTGAGTTCTTACAACGTACTTCGGTCATACGATTAGCTCCTAATGCTCACGCATTGGGGGCAACCTGTTACACCAATTTTTGGTCATCTAACCTGTTACTATTAAATGGACCAAAGTACACCATGTAAGACCAATTTTACCCTAAGTAAAATTGCTTTCACTATGAAAAATAACTTGGTAATCCATAATTTATTAATTTTTTTATTGTCTAAACAAGAAACCCCATGAGGAAAGTTTGAATAAATCCATATTTTTTTTTATTTTACTCAAGGGATAATTAGTTAAACAACAGTTTAATTAATATTCCAGGTCATATTTAACCCAAAATAGGTAAATTAATTAGATAAATCACTGTTTATCTTATTATTTTCTAGGAATAATTATTTAAACATTATTTAAATAATATTCATTGTTAAATTTGACTAAATCATTTATAATTAATTGACTAAATCACTATTTATTTAATTATTACTCAAACACACTCTTAAAATAATAAATAAATCATTTATTTATTTATTATTTACAAATAAAGGGATTTGACCAAATTCAAATTCTTTTTCTCTCCAACAAATATAATAAAATATTCCATAAAAGTTGGATCTAGATTTGGTTAACAATATTTTAATTATGTACCAATATCTAGACTAACTCAATATTTTGCTATAAATAGAAGGGTTTTTCCATTCATTTACTACCTTTTTTTGCCTAAATATTGCTACGGATCTATACTTTTGGTCTGACTTTGACCCTCCATCATTGTCATATTTTTCTACTTTTTTGCTTGTGAGCAGCCTTTGAGTTCCATTTTTGTCTGGGTTTTCTACACCATCAAGAGAGAGAGATATTAGATCTGAAGCATTGAGGGCATACAAGAACCCATCCCATTGAGGAGGACTGGTAACATCTTTATATGTTCCCTTCCCAGGTGTCATATATACAAAATTCTTTAAAAATATTCTTGTCTTGTCTATTGGATGCATGGAGCAACTCTTTCTTTTATTTTCTATTTAATGTCTTTAACTGCATAGATCTGGATTTTGTAACATTTTTCTTGGTCAACTAACTGCAGATCTAAGGAAATTGACAACCATATTTGATGTTAGGGTTGTTTGTTATGCACAACTAAAGTGAGCATTTTTCGTACTCTTGCGATTTGAATTCACACTAACAAACCTATCCAAAAAAAATTAATGGCCTGTGTCTACTTTAATATCTTGTGCCTACTTCATCCATTGAAAAAAATATCCCATTAATGCTTGTATTGTGAGGCACAAAGCTCACCTATGTTACTCTTTTTCTAACTTCGCTATCAAAAGTAGAAAAGTGAACTAAAATCTCAAGTTTAGGGGGTTGCACTCCATTAATAGATTCTTTCTTGATGTCCCAGTGAAACCCCAGATATAAAGATTTGCAGTTCCAAATCCTTTTAAATGTATGCCTGCCACTTTGGTGCTTCTAATCATCCTCCACATGGACATACAAGTCCACAGTGATCATATCCAAGGAAAAGAATGGTAAAGCTACTATAATCACAAACCCTCTTTTTCTATCTAGAGTAGTTATGTACAAAGCCTCCTATGAGAAGGGATGCACTCCACTAATAAATGATTTCTTTTTGTCCAAGAAAAACCCAGGTATAAGGATCTACAGTTCCAAATCCTTTTAAATGTATATTATGCTAGTGGAAACAAACATATATCTATCAATGAGTTTGCCACTTGAGCTCTGCCACATGTATGGAACAAACCTCAGTTTCTACCAATCTTGATTGACCATTAAATTTGATCCCTTCAGGATAGATGAAATTATAATTCAATTCAGCCCAAAAGTTCAATAATATCACTTGTTTTGAGTGTTAAACCTTTTGGTGGAATATCAACGAATCAAGGATATTTGAAGGATGTCACCTCTCACATCCTAAATCCATAACAATTTGTAGCAACCAACAAAGTTAACTTATCATATGCCATAGGTACACATTCTTCATACATTTCTAGTTCACATTTTTGACGATTAACAACTTGTTTCTTGACAAACTTATGATGCTCATGAGTTCGATGAAACCAACCAGAGAGGGCTTGACACTAGAGATTTCTATCTTCAGAAATTTTAAGTTCACTCAAATCATAGAGCATAAACCTTAGTTATAGATCAAAAAACCTTTCTCAACATAGATATTCATAAAAAATTAAGTAAAAGAAAAACACATTAAGATAAGATATATTTCTCAATGGTTATTTCATTACTAGCCAGATCCTTCTCATACATTCACTTTCCACTCTGCGCACACAGCTGAAGGGCCCTACGCACAGAGTTACAGTGGTCTGTGCACACAGCTGCAGACTTCCTAAGGTCTCTACGTACTCAACTGTAGGATCCTTTCCTCTAACCCAAAATACAAACCTTGACTTAAAACAATCTTACATCCAAATGCATCATTCAAGCCTTTCATGCCTATCTATGACTTTTCTCTAGACTACTTATATAGCTTTTTCATTTACAATACCATGGTATGAAACCCATGGGTGGATTCCAACGTTCACAAAATAATCCCATCCCTTTATATAATAAAGGGCTTTGACCCACCCCAAATACCCTAAGACTCAAAATAGACTCCACACTAGGTGCTCCACTCCTCGATCTACGTATCTTCTCTACTGCTTTCTTCAGGGGGATCTCATCTCCAACACTTTAGGTCAAGATGCTCAGTGTTGGAATGAAAAGTTAATGAATTAGCATGTTTATGCTTGATTTAACTGTTAGTTGTATGTGTCTGATGTCACATAAGAAGACACAATTTGTAGCAAAAAGTAGAGGAAGAGAGACGAGGGAGGATCCCCACAATATCTTTGAAATATTAAAGAGTTCCTTTTGAACTATTTAGGAAGATTTTTGGATCTTAAGTTTGTTATATATCTTAGGAAATACTTTGCTTAAATTTTTTTCTTGTGATAATATTTTAAGTACTTTTACTAAAGTAAATATAGAAGGTTTAATGTTCTACAAATGTTTAATATAAGTTTGCATGTTGAAGCCACGAATTCAAGAAATTAAATTGGTTGTGAAATTGAGATGTTGTGGCTCGTACATGAATCAATTAACCAACAAATTACGTGTGTATAATATGCATAGGAGTGAAAACTGGGAAATAATCCTAGGACTATTACGAGAAAGAGGTTTGGGTTACAAGCCTAGTAAAAATATGAGAAATTTAATATCAATGTGTAATAAAATTTATATGTTTATTTATGTGTTGAGATCCCTAATGAGCTTAGCTGGAGTTTGCCTTGCAGAACCACATTAGAAAGTAGAGGTAGATAAAGGATCAATCAAGGAGGGATTGACTGGATCAATATGAACCAGTTGGACAATGAAGTCACAAGTGAGAAAATATATTAATAAGGGAGTTCCCTTCACTGAAATTTGTGCTTCACTAATATATTTTATTCTTGAGATAATATGAATGTGTGAATGGTAAGAAAATGAGAATTTGGTGCTTGCTATGTTTTGGATAACACAATGAGGTTACCTAATGGGTTGCATATCACATGGAACATTCATACATCAAGTGCTCAAGAATGATCTATTGTTGTTAAAAATCGCTATTAATGTGCTTATTCATATGCTTATGACATTTGTTATGTGAATAAATAAAAACAATATCTACTAAAATTTGAATCTAAAAAAAACAACATATGAATAACATAATATATGTGCATGTCTGACACTTGATTGTTAAAATGAATATGCACAGGTTTGGGTGCATGGATGAAGACATGCTTGAATATGTAAATTGGATACATAAGGAAAATTCATTTATGAAATATCATTGAAAATTGTAAGCAAATATAAGTTTCTAACTAGGTTGAATTATATCAGCCTCTAACATTTCTGCAATCATACGTTCAATTTCTCTCTTTTGGACATAAGGATATCTGTAAGGCTTGATGTTTGAAGGAACACTTCCTAGAATCAAATGAATAGCGTGATCATGATCACGAGTAGGTGGGATTCCTTTGGGAGTTTCAATCACCTTGGAGTGATTGTCCAAGATTTTTTGGAGATTTGGAGAAATAGATGATTTTGATTTTGGAACTTCTAGTGAGAATAATTGTTCAATTACGCCTCATTTTTCTTTCTTCAGAAGCTTTTTCATGACATTAGAGCTTATTATATTTCTCGAATTCCTTGTGATACCCTGTAATTCAACTTCCTTTCCTTCTGAAATTTTTTTCAAGAAAAGTTCTTGAAAATTTAAAGTTGTCGTCCCCAAAGATTGTAACCATTGTACTCCTTGTACATCATCATCACCTACCATTGGAATGGAAAGCATTGGACTATTCAATACATATTCCCCCATGGCTAGCTTGATATTATGGAATTTTCCAGAGAAATTTATAGTTCCTCCATTTGCAACCATCACTTGACATTCTGGTGTTGGGTATAGGAAGGAATTCAATTCCTTGGCTACCTTACAATGAATAAAATTATGGGTACTACCTAAATCAATAAACATTATTACCTTTTTCTTCTTTATATGTCCTTCTATCTTGAGAGTTTGAGGAGTGGTAATTCCTACGAATGCATCACATGATATGGTCGGACTCATTTCTTCTTTCTCTAGGGTTGGTTCCTAGTGTATATCCTCTTCTTGTTCATTTTCTTCCTCCTCTTCACAATATATGTAAAATAATTTCTTCTCAGCACACTTATGACCTTTAGTGTATTTTCTATTACAACTATAGCAAAGCCCTTTTTCTCTTTTTTCTTCCAATTGTTGTGGTGTCAACCTTGTAGGTTGTGGAAGTCTAGGAGTAACAACACTTCCATATTTATATATGTGAGTGGTAGGCTTCCTTGTCGCCATAATTTTACATTCAATTTTTCTTGCCAACCTAAATTCCTTCTCCAATGAATCTTGTTCCCAAACTCGAACCTCATATTGGATGTTATCCTTTAAATTCACCATGAAGACATCAATCTTGTGTTCCTCTGGAATATCAGCTACCCTTATATTTAATTTTTGGAAGTCCTCAATGTGCTCCACCACTGAACCCTTTTGTTTTAGATTTATCAATTGACTAAATAAGGTGTTGCTCTTTGTATCCTCATAATGTGCTATCATTTCCAGTGTAAAAATTGACCAAGTGACAATTTTTTTACGAGAGAAAAGCCATCGATACCATACAAATGTATTTTGTTCTAAATATAAAGTTGCAATGCATACCTTTTGTGTGTTTTTCACACTATTGAGATCAAAATATTGCACCATCTGTAGTATCCATGCTACGGGATCCTTACCATCAAACTTCCTCATATCGATCTTTGGAATATGGTGGATCTTCAATCCAACATTAGAGTTCATGAAATCACAATTAACATTTATTTTGTTCTCATCATGAGTTTCATCTACTATCTTTCCGCCATTAGGAATCATTTCTTGTATCAACCTTCTCATCAAAGCTTCCATGTATACTTTTAGATCATTTTCCATGTCTTCCATGTTGTCTTTCATTTTTTCATCGATCTTAGCTTCCATGTCATCCATCTTAGCTTCCATGCCATCCATATTAGTTTCCATGCCATTCTTCAAACCATACATCTTAGTTTCTATGCCTTTCTTCAAACCATCCATCTCAGCTTCCACACCTTTCTTCAAAAATTCCATTTCATTTTTTGTTGGTATTTGCAAGAGTGAAATTTGGTGCACTTTCTCTTGTAATTTTGATATGTCATGTTGCGCTTCTTCCTTTTCATGAGTCATAGTAGAGCCTTTTGAAGGCTTAATGGGTGTTTAATTATTTTTATATGGAATTTTAGGACCCAATACTAATATTTATGCTCCAATATGCCCTTGGAATCACTTCAAACTAATTTTTCAAATAATACTTATGCAATTTGAAAAAAAAATACACATCTTTTTCTTGATTTTGAGGAGCTTGATATTGAAACTGAATTATCTCTGTGATTGTGGATCTTCAATATCTAAAATTTGGTCTTGTAGTAGACCTCTGAATCTTCTTTCCAATTCCATAGGTCTAACCTGCTTTGGATTCTTCAAGTCAAAGTTATTCCCAATCTCCCACAATGACCTAATTATGGACTGGTTCAGTAGAGCGAACTTGTACAACATGCCACGTATCATTGTTTCCTCCTTTGGCTCTGAAATTGATACATCGGAAACTAAAGTCCGTGTACCTATGGCCAATTTTTATAGAATCCCAATACGATGCTCAGAGAGAGAGAGAGTTATGATGATTTTCCCATGGTCACCTCTTTGAGATGAAATTCGGGAGCCTGAAAAAACCCTAACTTCCACAGATAATATCTCCGTAAATATTGCGAACCAAGATCTGAAATGTTTACATGAATTTCCTCGGGATTTTGGAGAAGCAAAATCCTAGAATCCAAAGCTCTGTTACCAAATTTTATGAAACCAGTGCCAAAAATAGAAGAAAAGAGAGATCAATGCCTTAGAAATATGCCACTTTGAGGGGGCAACCTCCTTTACATTACATAAATGAAAATTTATTGGATGATACAAATGAAAAAACCTCCTTCTATATATAGGAGTCCATGGGGTCACAATATAATCCTAGCCAACCTAACAATAATAATGTAAGGGCACAATAATAACAATATTGGGGTTATAGGGTACAACAATAAGAATAAGGGGGTTACACTAACAAAAATAAGGGACTATACTAGTAATATAGGGATGTAACAGAAATTTACAATACCATGGTCCCAAAACCATGGGCGGAGTTCAAAGTTCACAAAAAAATCCCATCCCTTTACATAATAAGGGGTGTTGACGCACTCCAAAGCCCCTAGGACTTAAAATATAAACCATAATGTACACTCATCTCCTTGATCTGTGAAGTCTTCTCTAGTGCTTTCTTCAGCGGGATCTCATGTCCAACAACCCCCAAACACAAAACTGTGACTCGTCTCGACTCAAAACAGTGGTGCGACATCGATCTTTGCTCTAATTCCGCTCAAGGAATCCTTCAATGGTGGAAGTAATTTGACGTATTGTTTTTCAAAATTCCGTAATTATCCGAGCATATTTTTTGCGACGGACTTAGCTACCTTCTACTCCAATCCTCTCAAGAGTTGTGCACAACGCTTTGAGCTTATTCTCAACAGTTTGGGAGAGTTGACTAGTTTTAGCTTCCCATTGCTTTATTCTAGCTACTAGTAGCTTCTCCTTCCTGTAGTGCCTCAACCTGTTCCTGTATTAATTTTACCTCTTGGATACGGGTAAGACACTGTATTGGTGCTAAGGTATTTTCAATGACCTTAATATGATCCATTTGTTCAATATTTTTGCGCACTTCGACCTCGATATTTTGTATCTGAGGGTCCTCCTGCAGTGAGGATCATACATCCAAAGCTTCTCCAAATATGTTCACACACATCTATATGTAGAAATAAATCTGTTCAATGGCAGATTTTAGCTTCGTTGTGCGTTGTTCCCGGACTTCTGGCAGACTGGCAGGCTACAATTGCATCTGCAGATCGACAATTTTCATTTTCATTTCCATACATACTTCGTCAAATTTATCCTTAGAGTCCTTGACAGTTGTGGCAATGGAACCATTTTTTGGTTTGCTGGGGCCTATACCAAGTTTCAAATGTGGTTTCACGAACTAACAAAACCCACTATTAGTGGCCCTTTCGGAAATGATCTGCTTGCGCATATTAAAGTCTCACCCGAGCAATATAGGGGAATGGTAGAACTAGGTTTCTGCATCTAGAGGGGAAATGAATTGTGGATTTAGGGATTCCCCCCTTTAACATTACTTCCCCAGTATGATCTATCAATAATACAAGCGTTGTTCAACACATATGTTGAACTTACCAAAAACTACGCGATCCTAACTATTCATGCATAAAACATAGTAAATAACCATAAATAGATCTTCACTATTTAATTACAGAAAAAAACCTTACTCATCACAGATATTTATAAATTGAAAGTAATGAAAACACATAATTAGAACTCAGATCTATTCAACAGTTCTTTCATTAATATCCAAATCCTTCTCATACATTCACTTTCCACCCTATGCACATAGTTGCAGGGGTCTGCACACACAACTGCAAACTTCCTAAGGTCTCCACGCATTCATATGGAGGAGCCTTTCCTCTAACCAAACACAAGCTCTGAATCAAACCAATTTTACACCCAAATTCATCTCATTAGATCTATCACTCAAGCCTTCTTGGGACCTCTATCTAGACTCCTTATATAGGTTTAGCATTTACAATACCATGCTCCTAAAGCCATGAGTAGAGTTCAACGTTCACAAAACAATCTTATCCCTTTACATAATAAGGGGCTTTGACCCACCCCAAAGCCCCTAAGACTTAAAATATACTATGTGTTGTGTGCTCTGCTCCTTGATCTATGGAGTCTTCTCTACTGCTTTCTTCGGGGGGATCCCATGTCCAATGGGAAACCGTGAATGGGAAAAATTACTAGGAATTTTGTAATGCATGCAAAACAAAATGGAGAGATTAATTTCCCATGAATTTAAAGATATGAAACTCTCAATTGTTTCTCTTTTGGATGCTAAAATAAAAATTTGATTGCATTGTGAAATAATTGGAATGAATGTGATGCACATATACAATGCAATGATAGTGTTATTTGAATTTATTTGAATTCATACATGGGTGTAATTATTTTGAGATGACCTTAGGATGTTGTGAAATCTTGCAATAAAGAGATTGTATGTATAAACACCAACATCAGTTTGGATAATTGAAAATTTTGATTATAGGTAGAGTGGTGGATGTTGGCATTATGACACATGTGTTGTCATTGATGGAAACCTACTTGATGTGTTGTCCTTGATGAAAACCTACTTGATGAATATGTCGACATATTGATAACAGGATAAGTATTTAGGCCAGTTCACATGCGATAGAGAGAGTAAACAAAGGTATAACAGTTCAGGGAAAGAAGAACGATGAAGGTGACATGTTGAAGAAATACACGCGGGTTCTGTGAATCAAAGCCACGTTCATACGCGAGTATGAAGAAAAGAAAGCACATAATTTTTCCGCATCATGGTATTATAAATACCAAGGGTCTTTACCATGGTATTAGCCCACAATATTGAGCGTTGTAAATATTATTTTATCTCGACAACAAATACCATCCGCATTAGTATGGGTTTGACCCATGGTATTGGGATAAGGCCTAAGCTATATAAGGAGATGGAGATCAAAGCATTTAGTATGCATGTTATGGGTTATTAATGAACTGTTTGATCTGAAATAAGTGTACACCTATGAGTATGATGATGGATCAGATCCAATAGATATGAAATGACTATACATTGATAATTAGCTTATTGATTGGTTTGATCTGTGATGATAATGTTTGACACATGTTTTTACTATGTGTGCCGATATATGGATTTATCTAATTTTTTTTTTTGTACAATGAAGTTATGAGTCAATAATTATAGATCTGTATGCATTTTTTATTTAGAAAAGGCGTGTACATCCGTAGGTCAAATGTTGGTTAGTCGCGTATCATTTCTACAGAATGGACAGATCTGTACGAGGGTATTATTCCTGAAATGTGTGTATACACACAGAAGTTTTTTGTGGGAAGCACATATATAAGCTATGGTTTTTCTCAATATAATTTCTAAGAAGACTAATCAGTCTGATTGTGTTTTCTATTTTTTGTCAATGAATCCTTACATGATGATATGGGTTTAACTATGATGATTGAAGTTGAATTGATTATGGATTGATATATTGAAGATTTATGATGCTGCTAGTTGTATGTGATTGAATATTTGTGATGGTTCTATGATTATTTCATAATGATTCAATGGTTATGTATCTCGGTCTTTATTTTAGAATGACAATGATTTAGTTTCAGGGTTTATTGCTTTGAGATATGTGCGCAAGTATACTTTAGGGAAGTTGTGTATACACACAGATGTGCTAAATAATAGTAGTGTATATATTTTGAAATTTTGTTGATCAGGGTTTTTAGTTGGTTCAGTGAGTTGATGAAGTTTTTATTTGAGCTTAAATGATGGTAGTGAGTCCAGTCTAAAAAATTGATGAAAAGTGGCCTACAGGTTGTAATGTTTTGATTGGGTGGATCTAGTATGAAAATTATAAAACGTGGTTCACGGTGGTGTTGAGGGTTAGAGCCTTCAGTGAGGGATTAAAAGTTTCCTTCCCGTGGTAGCTAGTAAATCAGATTAGGGGATAGGAGATCCCTTTCTGTGGGTTCCGGTAAAAGAGATTAGGGGTTTGGAGCTCCCTTTTGGTGGGTGTCGATAAACGATATTAGGGGGTTGGAGATCCCTTCCAGTGGGTGTTGGAGAATGAGAGAAGGTTGTAGCCTTTTGTAGGAGGGTGCCCGTGTACTGGTATGAGTTTTCGACGGTACAATATTGTAATTTTTTTTCATATAATAAAATATGAAGACAAATACAACAACAAAGGTGGTTTTCTCCCACAATAGGTTTCCACCGAAAAATCTTGGTGTTCATGTGTGTTGATATGTTGCTATTGTATGATGGTTTATTCTATTCTTATTTCACATGATTATTGTTTAATTAATTCCTAATTAATTACTAATAGACTGGTTCAAGTCAAACATATGATGAATTAGCTTAAAATTAAGTTAACTAGATAAACGCTAGTTGTATGCATAACAATATCGTACATATGAAAGTTTATTTCAATATAGTTTCATACATAAATATGAATAAGAAAAGAAAATTTTAAGTGAGTTTTAAATACTAATTCAGCCCCCCCCCCCCCCTTAGTATTTTTCCCAACATTGGAATGGTGTGTGAGATAAAATCCACAATGACATAATAACACCACTTTCAAGGGAGCCCAACAACATGACTAAAAGTATTATGCTTATGAAATATATCTTTTGAATGAAGCAAAGTTGGGAAGTTAAAAAATTTGTTTTGAAAATTTTGAGTATATCTCATGGAAACTAAATGTTGTGAAGTTGTTGAAATTAGGGAGAATGTAGCTCAATAAGAATATTGTTGTGGTGACATGGAAGCCCCGTGACACTTTGATTATCTCATGAGAACAAGTAAAAACAAATACCTTGACTGTAAGAATCCATAAGCAGTGCATTGGAGCACGCCAGACCGACAATTGGCCATAAGACTCCATGCACAATGTACTAGAGCATGCCAGACCAAAACTTGGCTATAAGACTCTAACAATGACCCATGCAACGAAACCCATGGACAAGTAGACTGCCTCAAATGGGGGTTACCTCGACTTGGAAGGGTTAGTATCTAATGGGGACCCATGCAAGAAAAAATTTGGATAGTTAGACTACTTGGAATGAGTTTTTTTTGGGTTTGGAAGAGTGAGTAGCTAATGGGGACCCATGTAGGAAAACGTTTTGAGAGGTAAAATACCTATAACGGGGGTTGCCTTGGCGTGGAAGGGTGAGTAACTGATGGGATAAGAAATATACCCAAAATTCATTAGGATTTGAGAATTATGGGGTTTTTTTAAATGAAGAAAATGATTTGGACCTATTGCTTATAGAGAAAAAGGAAACAAAGAGTAACCATACAGATAAGTATGAGTTTAAAGAATTTATTGGTGAAAACTTGATGTAAATTGATTTAAAATTATTATGACTAATGTCATAATAATTGTATTCTTATAATAGAGGTGTTCTAATAAATTATCTAGAAATTATATATGATAATAGTTACAAGAAACATTAGAGTGGCTTAGTGGAAGCGTAGTGGAGCTGAAGAGCTTAGGGACTAGACAATTGTGGTGACATTGGAAACCTGTGATATGCATTGATTTCCATGAGGTATGTTATAAAAAATGTGTTTTGTTATTAGAGCAAGCCATAAAGATGTTGTATCTATAAGACTCCATCAGTATTGAGACTCTTCCTATGTGAGGAATCATTTCCAAGTGATGGATCTCCCGAGGTACTTAGGAAGAAAAGAAGGGGATGTTTGAACTTGGAAGGTGTGTGACTGGAAGGAAAAGGGGAATTAATGAAATTCCTTTCAAATATCTTCATCCATAATCATTGGTATTAGGGATGCATTAGGTGTTTCCAACAAGATAATAATTTGGAATTGTTCCCTATGGATGCCTTGAGGAGCAATGGACAACCATGAAAGAATATGTCGGAATTCTAGATGGTTTAGAGGTGACTAGACCCTGACTTATGAATGACATGGAAACTAAGGACATGGAATATGTTGTTGATGTGATACATTTGATTTTAAATATTAGTTTTTGTTTATATAACATTTAGTATAATTTTCCCTTAAGTAGGTTGGGTTTGTAACATCCCTCACTTCACCCATGTTTTTTTCATGTTAAAATTATGACTATGCAATGATCGCATGGAGGCCATGGATGGCTGAGATAATATGTTGTAAACATAAAATTAATTAAATGTAAATTTAATTAGTGATTTTCCTGAATGGAGGGACACATGGATCTAATGTTCTTAGGGGGTTTCTTGTTGCATGATTTTTGGGTTACTTGTGGTGTGCCATGAGCAGGCCCATACTAGCTTCATTTATTTTCCTTAAATGCCACCTAACCTCATGACTATACTATTTTTTCTGGCAATGAATTTTAGAGTGGGAAGCCTATGTGGAGGAAAACACCCATAATTTCCCTTTCCTCTTGGAACATGGTGAGGAGAGGATGATAATATCGAGGAAAATATATTAGAAGGTGTGAAGGAAGAGGAATTTGGTGTAGTGTGAAGAGGAATATGAATGGCGTAGAGGATAAAAAAGAGCACACATAATGCAAAATGACACCAATCAGCATGGAATAGGAAGAATATATATGCAAAACCATTGGAGAGGAACTTTATCTCCAATAAATACCGTGATGACAAGTAGGAGAAATGTTAGTGGTGAATGAACCCTATCCTCTATGAATTGGGATAGTAGTATTCAACGTGAGTATGTTGAAGCCCTAGACTATGTGCCTAATTCGAAATAGCTAGTGGAGGACTTAGTGTATAATTAAACCACGTAGTGCTTGTTGAGTAAATTGATAAACCTAGCCTCAATGCTTGTTGAATAAGTTTATATACCACTTAGCACTTACTTAATGGGTTTATAAACCAATTGGGTGCTTGTTGTAAGGCTGATAAATCACTTAACAAGGTAAGATGAACCATTGTATTACTTCCTGGAATAGATGATAAACCACATAGATAGTGGAATAAAAGCTCTTGCAGTGCTTTTGTTGAAAACATAGGTGATAAATCACCTATATAGTAGACTTAGTCTCTTGGAACTATTCAATACCCCAATGGGCCCTTGGGTGCATCCCTATGATTGAGATTAGAGAGTAAGATAGTAATTTTGGTGCTTACTATTGGGAGGTAATTGACAAACCACATGGATAGTGGAATCCATCTCTTGAGTTATGCACTATACCTTGGGTGAATCCCTATGATTGAGCTTAGAGAGTACGAGAGAAACTATGATGTTTATTGTTAATAGGCAATTAAAAAACCACCTAGACAAAGGAATCCATTCCCTAAGTGATTGAATATGCCTTGGGTGAATTCCTATGATTGAGCTCAAAGAATATGACTCACTATGGTTCTTATTGATAGGAAGAAATTGAAAAACCACTTGGATAGTGGGCTCCATCTCTTAAATTATTAAACATGCCTTGGGTATAAAATTCCCAAGGCATCCCATCAGACTTTGGATTTGGCTCAGGGGTGGTGAGCTATAAGAAAGAGATTGCAATGTAGTTGGCATATGGTTGGGTGGAGAGCTAAATTATATAATTTAGTATCTATCCATGTTTAAAAACACATATAAGTGTAAATTGCTTATGCATATAATCTTTTTGACTATGATGATGCTTATGTTATGAATAGTGCAAGATCTTCTGTGTTTGTAAATGAGCATGAAGGACTATAAGGGACTCAGTATTATTATAAGAATTTATAAACTATCTCATATGTTTGTGGTTTAATTAATGCTTTCATTATGAAGCCCCATATCATAAATATGACCTAAATTTGTTTAGTATGTGTTTTCATTGTGACAAACACCCTCCAAAATTTTTCCTACACTCAAATTTTGGAGCTTACTATGGATCTTGTGATCAGTCGTTCAATAGACACTTCTTGGTCATTTGATGGTTTTTATCTCTCTTCTTGAGTTGGAAGTGTCAAAATCACTTGCTCATACATGCCCAGTCCACAACAAGTTCATGAGTGCATTTTTTCTATGCAAGCTTGAAAAAGCATAGCACGATCCATCAAGATTGTGCATTTGCAATGTCCAAATCATGCCGACAGTCAGTGTGCACTGAAATTGACTGTCCCTCACTTTATTTTCGATTTTACTTCTATTTTGGTGAATTTATCCAACTGTCGCTTTTGTGCACCTTCATCGTCACAAGTTTTGTTCTCATTTTCATGACTTTCGTTTTCGCTTTCTTTCCATTTAAATAGTGTCGTTTTCATATATCAAGTGTCATATTTTGGCATTAGAATTTTTTCTTATCATGTAAAGTGGGGTTTTGCTTTGTTTTAATGTGAAATATTTGTGATAATGAGTTGGTCTTGCTATGTAGACCTTTTTCGCACTGATTTCCAAAGTTTCACGTACCATTGCACAAGTGTCATCATTATTGTCATAAAGTGTATCTTTCGTGTCACACTTGGAATGGGATGTCGCAAAATTGTTTCATTGAGGAAAGTATGAATGTTCATGTGTTCTAAGTGTTTCATGTTGTTTCATCAAGTGAACTAAGTGTGTGATCATGTGCAAGTCTTGCTTTTATTTAACTTCCTCTCATTGATTAAATACTTAGTTAAGATTGAAAAAATTCATGACCAGGCCACTCAGCCTCATCCTGCCATCGTAAACTACACGTTTTGTAGTCTCAGTCCTCAAACAAAAAAAAATTCTCTTGAAACTGTGCAATTCATAGTATTTGTCTCCCTGAACTACACATTTCGCAATCTCAGTGCTCAAGCCCAACCCCTGAGTCCCAGAACTGCGCAATCATTCACTCCAGCCAAGCCAACACTACATATTATGCACTATCAGTCCTCAAGCCTCAGCCTTGAGCTCCTAAATTGTGCAGCTGTGCAATCACCTGGCTTCCTTTTTATTCAAGAACTGTGCAGTTGGAAAAATAATTTCTCAAGGCCCTCTCAATGATCTGAAAATGGTCTGGATAACTTGTATGTATTTCAAGAACCTACCACTCAGTTTAAATTAAATTATCTAGCTTGTACTTGACAATTTTACGAAATTATTTACTTGAAAGTGGTGTATGAATTTTTACTATTTATGTGTCTTAATTTCACTTGTTCTTGCTGAAATTTAACATGTATATCAGCAACATAATGCAAAAAATAAAGAATTTAAACAAAACAACAAACTTAATCTAGGAGTTCACCCGAAATCATGTGGGTTACGTCTCCTTTGAGCTTGGTCATCTTGACTCGGCTCTTTGGGATTATGGTAAGTTTTTTTACAAGTAAATACTTAACTCCAATTAATACAAAAATGATCCCTCTAATGGCTATCCAAATTCTGCAAACAACTTTAGGCTCTTGTTGACATGATTCCTTTTGTCGGTGCACTAAGCTACTCTAAGCTTCTAAATGGAAAAAAATCCCTCAGAATTATATTTATGTCACTGAAACCACTCCTGTTGTATCCAAAACACATCAAACACCAAATACCAACTGATAAATTGCTCAAATAGAGCACAACATCCCCAAACTAGGCTATCCTCCACGGTTTGCCCAGGGTTGCCCAAAACTTCACATCAGCTTCTAGAGCTCTATAAGTTCTCAAAATGTTATGAAACCACTTCCATTGGTTCCAAAATGTCTGAAATAGTCAATATAGACTTTTCATTCATCAAAAATGGCCTATGGATGCTCTAGTTTCGCCTCAATCACCTATCGGCATCCCCTAGCACTAATGTCAATGAAAACTTATCTGCTGCATTTTCGACCCCTATAAGTCTTCAAAACTTGCTAAAACCTCTGTCATTAGATTCAGAATGATTTTTTCAGTCAATAATTACCACTGGTTCACTGCATATGGTCTCAAGCAGCTCTGGCTAAGCCCTGCACTGTTGCTGGCAAAAGTTGGCACTAATGGCCCCTGGAACTTTACTGAAGCTTTTCGGTCTTCAAAAATTCTTTACAGGCTCTGAAAACCATCTCATCAGATTCATAACATCTTAATTATCCAATTTATACTATTGGAACTCTGGAAAAGGACTCTAGCTCCCCTGGCTAGGCCTTAAATTGATTTTGTCTCATGGCGGCCCTGATGGCCCCTTCATCTTCCTTAAAGAAAACACTACTGAAGATCACATTTTTTCGACCTAAAACCTATTCCCAACTCTTAAAAATGTCGAAGAGACCCAAAAATGACTATTTTTGCACTCAATTTGGTCCAATAATGAGGGAGTTATGACTTCTGCAAGAAAAATACCCAATGTCCCCCAAAAACCCCACTAAAAGTGGAATAACTCTAGTTAAACTCGACAAAAATGAGAAATAGTTGGAATTGGAAAAATCCACTCCAAATTCGGTTGAACCACTGGCAGTTATAATAAATGTCGGGTGGGTCATGTGACCACCCACATAGACCGCTGCATAAACTGCCTTCTTAACCTCCACATTTAATATTGAATAGTGGTCACATTTAAGTCGTTGACAACTAACAGTTAGGCGCTAATTGTTTCCATATCCGCCATGGCTAGCCTTCCCCCTGGTCACGCATAAGGGTCATATGGAGTTGGGCTAGCCCTAAGGGGCTAGCCCCTTTAGTTTTCCGCCATTCGATATTTTAAACGTGAAATACAAATTCTCCACCACTATAGTTAAGACTAATGTGTGTGGCACAATGGTATTGCGTGCGGCCTGTGGAATGGAGGTCCAGGTTTCGAACCTTGTTAGTTGCAAAAATTTTAACATATGCCCACTTCTCCTCTACCTAGGGCCACGTCGCAGCCTCCGGGCCTGCCATGTGGCAACCTCTAATTGGCCACTCCAAATGAAATCAAACCATCCTCAAATGAAGGCCTGACACTTGTCAGCATATGATACGCCTGACTAGAATATTCTAAAGAATATTTTGGGGAATATTCTCAAAATATTCCTTGGAATATTCTCAAAATATTCCTTGGAATATTCATTTTTTAATTTTTCCAAAGTTTGAAAGTCAAACTTGGTCAACTGAATTTTGGAGATTACTGGACGATTTCAAACCTCAATAAATTTTGCATACGACCTCAGTGTTGAGAACTGTTCACGGTGCCAGAATTTCAGTGACGAGGGCTTTATAGTCATTTAGATTGCAACCCTTTCTGAGGACTTTCACTTTTTGAGAAAATTTTTGAACATGGACCTGATCTCCCGATCACACCTCCCCACTGGGAAGCTTTTGGACCCCAAAAGCTCTCTGGACTACTGAAACTGATCTGTACAGTAAATAAGAGTACCACCCTCTTCTCTTCAGCCTCCAAACACTTTCCTTGCATGGCTAGTGACTTTGAACCACAACTAGAAAACAATTCACACTTCCCCTCCTCAATGTGTTTGTCCTCCTGTCAAGAACTGTCTTTCTTGCACTCACTCAGAAACTTTCTGGCAAGAAATTTGCAGAAGGAAACTAAACATCGCTGCCTTGATCAATGATCCAAGGTGGCTCAAACAAATGAGAGATTACAACATAAAATACATGCATAGAACGGAAATTTGCATATGTATAAAATGAGTACGTCTTACTATGCTAAGAAGTCCATCCACTTCTTACCAAGCCACTTCCATGGCGACTTTTGCTGCTGCAACTCTTCCTCATGTGAAACTTCCATTTTCACATCAATAATGGAATCCTTGGTTCCACTTGCGCCAATATTTCTGTCCTCTTGCTGTAGGTGCTTGGGACGACTAGTTGGATGCAAAGTCCAACAATGAGAGACAACATGTCCCCTCTTTTGACAATATGTGCAAATCTTATGCACCTTCTTTGAAAGTTGTCTTTGCTTCATCTGCTTCCTGTATGCTTTCTTCCTCATCCAGCATTTTGAAACATCATGGTTAAATTGACCATAATGTGTACATCAAATCTTTCTTCCATTTAAGCATGCAAAATTATCATGCCTTGCAAAAACACAATCAAATTGATCATGGGAATATTTATACCACTTGTGCTACTTTGAATGTTCATCCTTTTTGCCTTCTTGAGAAGATGAACTAATAGAGGCTACAACTTTCATTTGCAGACTAACGTCATTGTTCTTGTCTTGAAAACTGTATGAACTTGCATGCTCGCCATAAGCTGAATGTCTACCATCTTCTTGCTGCAACAAAGGCTTAAAGCAATGGAAATCATATTTGAAACAAATTTAACATATTTGCATCTTAGAACTTGGAATAAAGGTTCTCTTTGAAATAGCCTCACATGCCTTCATGGCTTTGGAGTCTTCGCCATTAAATTGCACATAACCAAGACCATGATTATTGGGTCATTCCTTAACCGAAACAGGTTCAACCATGCCTTGTGCATGCTTTCCTAACCCTTTGCCTTCATAGCCCATTTTAATCATTAATTTGGACCCTATACCTCTTGTATGTTTTTCGAAAGAACCAACACATCCTTCTAAAGAGGAAATTGAAGACAAATTAGAATGGATTACCTCTTCCTCACACATTTTCTTGGTCAAAACCTCTTGGGCTTGATGGAGCTGTATCTCCATATCATGAAATATTTGAAGCATTTATTCCTTCTCTTGTTTCATGTCAAACAATTTTTCATGAATTTCAGTGCTTTCTCTTTTATCCTCAAATAGAATCTGCACCATGTCCTTCAATATAATAAAGTCATGCTTCATATCATCATCGAAGAATCTTGTGAAGGAGGAAAATTCACTTGTAGAAGTTTTCATTCTGATGTCAATGAACAAATTAAGTTCAACAAATTTCTCAAAGCTTTTCAAAACAAATGACAAAGCTTTTTTAACCAAATGGCTGTAGAGAAAAACTCTTATTCAAGCAGCCAAACAACAAACAAACTCTACGAGATTCTTAACAAACAATCGTCAAGAGGGTTTGTTCCAAAAGTGACCTTGAGGTCCCTTGGGGTAAGGAAGATGCCTTCGTGCCTTTTATTCCTTTTTTTCCTCTCCAGTACTTAGCTAACAATAGCTATCGCTTCACCTCTAGCAAACTCAAACAACAGTCAGTTTGCAAATAGCAAAACAGTCAATCTTTTGCACTATTTAAACACCTTTCAAGCTATACAATCAAAATCTTACTCTTATCAATCAAGCAACCAAGTGCTCTGATACCAACCTGATCTGAAAATGGTCTGGATAACTTGTATGTATTACAAGAACCTACCACTCAGTTTAAATTAAATTATCTAGCTTGTACTTGACAATTTTGCAGAATTATTTACTTGAAAGTGGTGTAAAAATATGAATTTTTACTGTTTATGTGTCTTAAGTTCATTTTTTATTGCTGAAATTTAACATGTATATCAGCAACATAATTCAGCAAATAAATCATTTAAACACAAAAGCAAACTTAATCTAGGAGTTCACCCGAAATCTCGTAGGCTACGTCTCCTTTGAGCTTGGTCATCTTAACTTGGCTCTTTGTGATTATGGTAAGTTTTTTTACAAGTAAATACTTAACTCCAATGAATACAAAAATGATCCAAAGGACTTAAAATATCATCAATATCCCTCTAATGGCTGTCCAAATTCTACAAATAGATTTAGGCTCTTGTTGACACGATTCCTTTTGTCGGTGCACTAAGCTAATATGAGCTTATAAATGGCACAAACTCCCTCATAATTCTGTTTCTGTCACTCAAACCACTCCTTCTGTATCCAAAACACATCAGCCATCAAATACCAACTGATAAATTGCTCAAATAGAGCACAACATCCCCAAACTAGGTTATCCTCCACGTTTTGCCCAGGGCTGCCCAAAACTTCACATCAACTTCTAGAGTTCTATAAGTTCTCAAAATGTTCTAAAACCACTTCCATTGGTTCCAAAATGTCTGAAAAAGTCATGATATACTTTTCATTAATAAAAAATGGCCTCTGGCTGCTCCAGTTTTACCTCAATCACCTATCGGCATCCCCTAGCACTAGGGTCAATGAAAACTTCTCTTCTGAGTTTTTGACCTCTATAAGTCTTCAACACTTACCAAAACCTCTGTCATTATATTAAAAATTATTTTTTCAGTCAATAATGACCATTGGTTCACTACATATGGTCTCAAGCAGCTCTAGCTAAGCCCTGCACTACTGCTGGAAAAAGTTGGCACTAATGGCCCATGGAAATTTACTGAATCTTTTTGGCCTTAAAACGTTCTCTACAGGCTCTTCAAACCATCTCATCAGATTAAAAGCATCTTAATTATCCAATTTTGACTATTGGAACTATGGAAAAGTACTCTAGCTCCCCTGGCTAGGACTCAAACTGATTTTGTCTCATGGTGGCCCTGATGGCCCCTTCATCTTCCTTAAAGCAAAAAATACTGAAGGTCACCTCTGTTCAACCTGAAACCTATGCCCAACTCTTCATAATGTCAAAGAGACCCAAAAATGACTATTTTTGCACTCAATTTGGTCCAATGATGAGGGAGTTATGACTTCTGCAAGAAAAATGCCCAATGTCCCCCAAAAACCCCACTAAAATTGGAATAACTCTAGTTAAACTCGACAAAAATGGAAAATAGTTGGAATTGGTGGACTCTGCATCAAATTTGGTGGAACCACTGGCAGTTATAATAAATTTCGGGCAGGTCATGTGACCACCCGCATAGACCGCTGCATAAACCGCCTTCTTAACCTCCACATTTAATATTGAATAGTGGTCACATTTAAGTCGTTAACGGCTAACAGTTAGGCGCTAAATGTTTCCATATCCACCGCGGATAGCCTTCCCCCTGGTCACGCATAAGGGCCATATGGAGTCGAGTAGCCCAAGGGTCTAGCCCCTTTATTTTTCCACCATTCCATATTTTAAACGTGAAATACAAATTCTCCACCACTATAGTTAAGACTCATGTGTGTGGCACAATGGTATTGCGTGCGGCCTGTGCAATGGAGGTTCGGGTTCAAACCTTGTTAGTTGCAAAAATTTTAACATACACCCACGTCTCCTCGGCCTAGGGCCACGTGGCAGCCTCTGATTGGCCACTCTAAACGAAATCAAACCATCCTCAAATGATGGCCTGGCACTTGTCAGCATATGATATTCCCGACTGGAATATTATAGAGAATATTTTGGGGAATATTATGAGGAATTTTCCCGAAATATTCCTTGGAATATTCATTTTTTAATTTTTCTAAACTTTGAAAGTCAAACTTGGTCAAATGAATTTTGGAGATTACTGGACGATTTCAAACCTCAATAACTTTTGCATACGACCTCGGTTTTGAGAACCATTCACAACAACAGAATTGTAGTGACGATACCTTTCCGGTCGTTCAGATTGCAACCACTTATGAGGAATTTCATTTTTTGAGAAATTTTTTGAACATGGACCTAATCTCCTGATCACTCAACCTAGCTCCTTGAGCTCACCAACCACACAAACATTTTTCTAAGTCCAAGCCTCAACTTCACATTGCATAGTCTCAAGGCTCAAGCCTAAACCTTGACTTCCTGAGTTGCACAATTGCAAAGTCATTAGGCCTCTCCCTCAGTCTACCACCCAGTTCTAGCTCAATAAGTGGATCATCAAGCATCATCTTAGATTAGGGGTTTATCGGTCTGATTTCATCATGTAATGAGTGGATTGCAAATGCGGATACTCTATAATGCTATGGAAATATGTTGAATAAGGATATGGAGAAGGAGGACAGGTGAGAAGTACACCTAAGGAGCCAAGGAGATAATATGATCCTCAGGAAAGAAGATGAAGTAACATTGGACTATAATAGACGATAGAAGATCAGGACTACGTGAATAATCCATTTGATTCACAACCCTTTTGAGGTTGGATATGAAAAACAAAGCATATCTCTCATGAAGATGAAGTATTAGATATATCTCTTATTGAAGACAAAAAGAAAGAAGCAGCAAGTAGGAAAGTTTGGCACTGCCATATCATCATGCAGTCCATGTCATTAGTGGCATGTCATGTCCTATAACGAGTCATCATGTGACACATCATTTGTGGGTTATGTAAATTATATATTGGAAACTATAATGTAAAGTGGAAGTCCAAGAGTCATCCATGTAATGTGAAAATTCATGTGGGAGTCAAAAGGTCATAAAGAAGTCAAACAGTCGTGAGGGTAGTCTAAGAGTCACATGGGAGTTGAATGATGACCCCATTTGTTATATATGCACGCTAATTGTACATGAAAAGGAATTTTCAAATTGGCTCCTTCTACCAGGAATTAGAGAGGAAGGTAGTTTTTTTGGAGGAGCAAGTGACCACTCTAATCCTCCACTATTGAGGCTAGTAGTGTTCGTTGTCTTGATGTACCGTAGAAATTTTAATTAATTTAGAAGTTCGTTGAACCAACACAATTTCATGCATATGTCATGAATATCATAAGAATTTTCTTTGGATATCAGCAATGTATGTTGTTTCTCATTTGTACTAAGGAAATTGAACTATTTTAGTGGATTTGTACTTATCTTATTAAAAGTGTTTTTTATTTGTGCTAACAATCATTGCTTTATTGTGAACTATTTCATTGGTTGACCAACGATCCATTCTTATGTATGTGCTCATGTGACTTTTCTAGATTAGTACTATTATTTGTCTCTAAAGGTACCACTTTTCTCTCCCCTTTCGGTAGAAGGACCTTGATAATTTCTGTAGCTGAACATTTCACAAGTCATACTCACTTGCTAATCCGAAGATACCTATACATTAATCTCTTTTGTTGAAATTTTTGGCCAAGGAAAATATACAACAATACATGAAATTCGGGTCGATACTCAAAATGGGGCTCCTACTCCAAATAGTGTGAGGTCTAATTGGGACTTCATATCGGGGAGATGCCCTCGTTGGCGGATTTCCAGCACCATCAATAATGGTGCTAGAAGGAGAGCCAAATGAGAAGCTCAACTTGTTGAGTCTACTTTGAATCTCTTATTCGTAAATGACTTATCCACAATTCATACTCCCAGGGTGTTTTCCAACCTATCCCCTAGTGATATTTCAACCTTGATAAATTTCTTCATGACTTGTCTCAACTCAAGTTTGATGGGGAGGGTGACACATGCATTATCGAGCATGCATATATTTTACTTAAGTTCTGTGAATATTATGAAATTGGTTGTGAAGATGTGGCTTTAATTGTTTTCTATCTCACCCTTGAAGGTCGAGTTAGCTGATGGTGTGACACTCAGTTTCCTTCTTCCATTTATTCTCTTAAACAACTCTTCGATGAGATTTATTTATCATTCGATAGTTATGATTATTGAGGTGTTTATAAAAGAATCAATCAACCTAGAATGAGTCTTGATGAATTAGTTAAGGATTTCTCTAATCGATTCCTTCACCTTTGTTATGAATTTCTTGAAGAAGATACAGATTTGGATTTCTTGAAAAAGAATTTGAGTGTTTGCTTCATATCTCTTTTCATGGTGAATCCAGACCACCTGATATCTATTCTTACCCAACTCTTTTAAACCAAGAGACACCCCCAATTTTAGAGCAGGAATTTACTAATCCTTTTGTTCCTTGTCCTCCTCCTTTTCTAGTTCAGATGAGGGTGCCTCCCTGCGATGATAATGAAGTCGGGAAATTTGCGCATCAAATTCCTAATCCATCTTCTCATCCTCCTTCCACTTTTCATGATTCATATTCAATTGAGGAAATCCCAGAATGGCTCATGAAGCCTAGGGTGAAGACTAACTCCTTAATTCTACAAGATGATGTTACTGTTCATAA
This sequence comes from Pinus albicaulis, assembly GCA_034641835.2. Taxonomy (NCBI): domain Eukaryota; kingdom Viridiplantae; phylum Streptophyta; class Pinopsida; order Pinales; family Pinaceae; genus Pinus; species Pinus albicaulis. Next base: position 1,045,425,213 of record CM076581.1, read on the forward strand.
CTATAGTCTCAAATCTGATTTGGATTTCTATTATCCTCTATCAGCTACATGCCATGAACCTTTGTACCATTATTCACTTGATCAATCCGTTCCACCAGCTAGTTTTTCACACTCGCTTGATTTTCAAGTTGTTGACCCAAATTGTGATAAGGTTCAAGGTATTCACATTACACAAGTAGAGGAGCAGGAAGGCGAGGATTCTTTCAAAATCCTATGTGTGAAGATGATGTTTCCTCATTCTTGGCTAATATTAAATATTTTAATCTTGGTAGTGAATCTAATGAAACAAATTTGTTGATATTTGCAGTCTTGGGAAACAATCATTCTGATGATGATGATTCTATTGATGTATGTGATGATGAATTCCCAAGTGCATCAGCTGATCTTTCAGTTTCTCATGAAGATTTTAATTTATATATAGAAATTTATTCGGTCAAGGAAGATAGTCTTATCGAAACTTCCTCTTCATATCACTATCCCTTGTGATGTATCTAATTACAATGAAGATACTTCATGTTATTCAATTTATTCATCCTATGAGTTATCTTATCAATTGACACAAGGAAGTGAGATTCTCCATGATGAAAAATAAAACATTCAAATCATTGAGTATCCTTTCCATCCCATAGCATATCTTATTTTGCATGAAGAAAACTCTTCAAATCAACTTGCTCATGAAATTTCTCTCATTCTTACATCTCTAGATTTGCGATCAAAAGAATTTTTAAACTTGAGTAATCTCGTTGTCAAAGTTATAAAATCCGATCAAATCAGTGACAAATATGACTTCCACAGGTTGATATTGATCTCTATGTTGCAGGAATCTCGAACTTGGTGCAGGAATACATAACCAAAATGCGTGTTTCCTATTTTTAGCAAATGCACTTCATAATTGATTAGAGGCTAACTCAAGATAAAAGAAACCCTTAATATAACATCAAATTTAACATTAATTATAAAATTTCTAATCTACCAACCTTTCCAAAAATAAGCAATTCCATATCCATATTATTTAGGAATAAAATAGTAGAAACCAAAATATCTACATGAAGGTATACTTAAGGATTGTAAAAAAAAGGATAATATAAGATTAGGTATAAAAAAAATGGGACAATTTTAGAGCCTGACATTCCCCCAACTCGATATTTTGTGGTGTCCTCAAACAACAAAAAATACATCCAACTACAAAAAAAATAAATATATGAGCTCTGGATTCATCATTTTTAATTTGAATGATGATCTTAGACCATATGGCACGAGTCTTTTTCAACTGTATCCTATACTTTCTGACCTTGACTTACATGAATTTCTCTTGTATCCTCCATCTCTTAACATTTTATTTTAGGTATTCCACTTCTTTTACAAGCTCCATATCCTCATTCCTAAGTTTTAGATTCTATATTTTTAAATGACAATTTAATACTTCAAATTATGCACCTTTCTCCTATGGGGATTGAATATTTCTTTGTTTCTTCATTCTTTTTAGCCAAAACTAAAGAGAAATTGAATCCTCCTAACTTTATGGAATTGAGCCTTCGATACTATTAACAAATTTTTCTACAACAACTATTGGATTCATCAAAGCAGAAATATCCTCATTTCAATTATCGGTTGCTTCCCCAACACTGACACTTTGTTAGTAGGTAAATGTTTAACTTCTAACTCATTGTAGACTTCTTGTGGGAGATTCACGTCATCGCGAGCTTGTGGCTACTCATCGAAATGTAACCCCTATTTTGTACAACCTTTATGTATGGAAATTTTATCATCAAAGCTTTCATCTTGTTCAGCCACATGTAATTTTTATTTATGAGTATATAGAAAGGGACATACATTATCAAATTTCTAAACCTCATTATCCATATATGGATCTTACTCAAGATCTTGCTCATTATCAGACAAAGAAATCATAGGCTATTCACTTACCACAAGTACTTTCCCAAAAGATGAGGGACAATGTGTATTCTTCATCATACCTCTAGTAAAACTTCAGGTTGGTGCAAGCATGAGACTTTTAATCAATACATCCTTTTCTAATTTCTTTTGCCTTGATCTAGGCTCTTTTTTTCCTTTCTCAACATCACTTATCTTATTCTGGGAACTATCATTCTATCCCAATTTAGACCCTTCCTTTTCTTCCTAACATTGATATTTTTATCCAAGTCATGCATATCATCCTTCTTACCCTTAATGTAGATTTATTACTCTGAACAGTTTTAGAATTGGCCCTCTTATCTCAGGTGGACTTAGAAGTTCCCTCGATCTGAGAAATTTTCAATCTAGAGCCCTTAATTTTCACAGTAAGTCCCATTATTGATTGAGCTCAAACATCAATTTTCTACCTAAGGTTTCCAGATTGTTGGGTTTCTATAAAGTCTTCCCATGCAATCCATTTTTCTTTAATTATTCAACAATCAAGATCTTCACTAGCCCAGAATGACACAACTTATATCTAATTTTATTATCAGGACCCTTCAACGCTTCTCTAAACATTTTTTCTAAACTTTTAAGCAATAGATATGGAACATTACTTAACTGGCCCAACTCAAAGTGTAATAAGAGTCGAATATGGTATAAGTATGAGCTGGAGTATCGCCCCTCACATATTAGAATTTTTTTCAAAATATACAAGAGTTTATTCCACTTTTAAGCAATGCATCTCCTTGGAACTCCAACCTTCCACTCAATACTGTAATATTCCATATCAAGAAATTGTTGCCAAATCCCCTATTATACTTTACCCTTTTTAAATGATTGCTCACTAGTGCAGGGTAACCCAATTTCCTGTGAAATCACAAGTTCTGAAAATTCAAAGACTAATGTGCCCACTGTAGCAACCTTGTTAAACACCATGTTGAAGCACACACATGGTGTATGAGGAAGAAGAACACACACAAGAGAAACAACACACAATGAAAGATAAGCGTGAGGCTTTCTTATTTTCCATTATAAAAAGATGTACATTTATAGTACAATGGTGTGACTCTTGGTTTCATATTCCAAGGTCACTTGGACTCCATTGTGACTTTTCGCATTCCACACCTACCCATGTAGGATTAGGTGTTCCAACATCCCCCTTAATCCGAAGGGGTATGTGTGAGTCCAAGAAAAGAGTTGTAATACAAATCTGCAAAGTATACATGGCAGCACTTGGGCTGAATCAACTCTCTGAAATGTTGGAAAAAAGAGGTGGTTTTAGGATGACCACAAACACTGGAACGCAAAACTTGTTGCAGTTCCCGGAACTCTTCCAAAACTGGCAAGAAGCTGAAGGCTTCTGCTAGAGGAATTGTCCCTCATAAGAAAGGGAGACCTTCGACCTAAAAGAAGGGAGGTCTACGACCTGTGGTGGTTTTAGGTTGTCCACCAACCAAAGATGATGGTTTTAGGTTATCCACCAACCGAAAATGATGGTTTTAGGTTATCCACCAACCAAAAATGATGGTTTTAGGTTATCCACCAACCAAAGATGATGGTTTTAGGTTATCCACCAACCGAAGGTATGCTCATGGGCATCCGTATCTCTGGCTACATCTCTGAATCCGGAATGACGAATTGTGGCTCAGGCTCGCTTGAACTGCTGGCTACAACTCTGAACATGGAATAAGAGATTGTGGCTCAGGCTCGCTTGATCTGTCGTCGAAGCTTGTACATGACCACCATTTTCCCCCCTGTCAGGGACAAGGTGAGATGATGGCAAAAACTCAACTGCAAGTTTGCTCAATATGCGTGAACAAGTTCTAACATGTGTCGAAAACATCTTCTTGGCTGCTGATGCCCATTGCCAAGAAGCGATCCATCCAAGATGAATCTTGGTTCTTGCAGGAGGCTTGTGTCTGAAGCATCTGTCTGAAGAATGGGTGTGCCGACCACAGTGCTTGCATGGATGAAGATCAAAACAGTGATCTTTCATGTGGCCAACTCGATCACAGTGTTGGCATTTCTCAATCTGTTGTTGTGGAAGCGGAACAGGATCTGGAACAGCTGCAGGTGAACTGTCATACATGAATCCGACACTCTGAAATATGATGGGCTTTGTGTAGTCTGGAGTATGAAAGGACACATCCTTGTCATATCCAAGACCAGTTCGGTGCTTGTTGTGGACAAGCTCTTCCCAAGGTCTGATGATGGGCTTGAGAAGTGCAGGCTGGGCTGCTGCATCTGCATGTACATCTGCTCTATTACAAGGCACTGAATGTGAATCAACTGGAACTTTGCTGACTTGCTGCTGATGGGAGTCCTTCTCAATCTTCTGAACAGAAACAGGTTCAGAATGGTGACTCTTTTGCTGAAGTTCTTCTTGTTGGAGCTGAGATTCCAATTGCAAAAACTCAATCTTTTCATGTGCATCTAGCAAACAACTCTGAATGTTACATAGAGCATCCTTGCTCATTTTTATCATATCATCAACATTGGAATGAATGAGGTTATTCAACAACACTAATGCCTCATTGATTTTAGCCATTTTCAACAACTTAGGCTCAAAAAATGAAAGGGTGTCGGCTACAACCGAAAATGCACCCGTTTACAATGTGATTCAAAAACTACAATTGACTCAAGAAATTCTCAAAGTACAAAGTGTGCTCCTCAAATGATGGAGGGCAATCAACAATCCAACAACTCAAATTCACTGATTCCAACTATGAATGAAGAGGCAATATAATGTCAGTTCAATACAATATTTTCTGCAAAATATGTGCAGCTGAAAACACTATGCAGCTGAATTTTTCTTCAAAGAGTTGTTTTGAATGATAGCAAACTTGTCTTCAAATGTGAAATTCTTCAAAAAATCACCCTTCAAATCAATGCCACAAATCACAATGTAAATTTGCAAATTTCAGTCCATGCCATTTCTTCAATTTTTCTGTTCATTTACTCCTCTTTGCTCTTCCTCTCTTTCCTCTCTCTGCTGTTTTTTTTTGTTTTTTTGTTTTTTTTTTTTTTTTTAATTAAAAATTAATTAAAAAATAATTTAATGGAAATATTTAAAAATGGGAAAGAGGATTAAATAAAAGGGATGGGGAGTAATTAAAAAGTGGAGTAATTAAAAAATGGGGAAAAGGAGAAAGGAATTAATAATTAAAAAGGAGAGTAATTAAAAAATGGGGAAAATGACTTCTTATTAAAAAAAAGGGAAATGTTAATAAAAGGATCTTATTAAGAAAAGGAAGGGGAGTGATTTTTAAAAAAGGGTCGAATATTAAAAGGAGTGATAAGGGGAATATTAAAAAATGTTAATAAAAAATTATTAGAAAGGGAAGGGTATTATATGAAAGGGGGAAAGCGTATTATATGGAGGAGGGTGGCTATTAAGTATATGAGAGGGGGTGAGTAATTGTAAATGGGCGGTATTAAAAAGTTTTAAAATCGAAATATGAGAAGTGTAATAACTCGTGGGTAGAACTGTGTGAGAGGAGAGCGCTCTTGAGGTAGTGAGGGTAGAATAAGATGGGGACGACAGGGAGAGCCGTAGGGTGAGAAGGGGGCGTGGGTATGGCGCAGAGAGCAGGGCGGACGGTGGTATGAGGAGAGTGTGCAGGCGTGGAGAGATTTGGAGTGAGGGCGTATGGGAGGGTCGAAGTGTGAGGTCGAAGTGGGTATGGGATGGCCGTAAGGCTGGAGTGATATGTGAGGGATGGCCCAAAAAAAAATAAGGGTTGAGCGTGTGGGTAGATAGGTAGGGAGTGGGCCGATAGAAAGCCGCGTAAGGTGCTGTGTAGAACGAGAGATGGGAGCACAGCGCAGAGGGGTGAGCATATTGAAAGGAGAGTGTGAGGTGAGAGCGTATGGATAGAGTGGGGTGTATGCAAGGGAGCGTGGCTCGAGTGTCAGGGAGCAGAAGTTTGTGCAGGTGAGGGGAGTGTGCAGGGTAAGGAATGAGAACATGGAGGCCGTGAGGGCAGAGGGGCAAGTTGCCTAGAATTTATTTTTTTATTTATTTTTATTTTTATTTTTAAATGTTAAACAGCAGAGAAGAACAGAGAACAGAGAGTCTACAGCAGAATTTTCTTCCTTTTAAATATATAGCAGAATGGACAAAATCCAGAAATGAAGGCAACAATAGAATTTTTCCAGCAGCAGAGAAACCCAGAATTGCAGAATTTTCCAAATTATTTCAACAGTAAAACTCAGAAATCTTCCCAATAGCTCAGCAGCAGAAAAACTCAAAATTCTCATAAATTTCCAGCAGCTCAAAAATGCAGAGATGAAGAATTTTCCAACAGAAGAAACTCAGATTTCTTTTGCAATAAAAACCAGAAACTTCTTCTTCAAAAACCCTCTTTAAACAGTGTTTTCCAGCAACTCTTCAATGCAGAAATTAATAGAAATTGCAGGAAAAATGAGAATGAAAACCTTCAGATGGGCAGTGCTGCCTTTCTTCTGAATGCTGCTCCTTCTCCAAAACCACTTTCTGAATGTGGCAAAAAGACTACTACAAACACTTGAGTGCTACAAAAAAAACCAACAATTTTTGCAGATATGCATAGGCCATAAACACAAATGGCTCACTCAAAGTGGAGCAGGGCCAGAAATCGCCCGCTCTGATACCATGTTAAACACCATGTTGAAGCACACACATGGTGTATGAGGAAGAAGAACACACACAAGAGAAACAACACACAATGAAAGATAAGCGTGAGGCTTTCTTATTTTCCATTATAAAAAGATGTACATTTATAGTACAATGGTGTGACTCTTGGTTTCATATTCCAAGGTCACTTGGACTCCATTGTGACTTTTCATATTCCACACCTACCCATGTAGGATTAGGTGTTCCAACAAACCTTACCATCGAACCCTTGTGCAAAATATTTTGTCACTTCTGAATCAAATCCATCAAATTTGTATAAAAAGGGAAGCCACCCAACTTCCTGCAAGATATGGAGACTAGTTTCATATTCCATTGTTCCTCCCATCTCCTTCACCAACCAAAGTTATATTTGAACAAGAGCCATAAAAGCAGTCGTATGACTATCTCGGACAGAATCAGCAAAGACACAATCTCAAACCCAAATCTTCAACTTTCAATTATTTACAACTATAATTTAGTGAATGCAAAGGAATATTTAACACATAATGCATGCATCCAAAACCATATGCAATATTCGCAAATGGGGAACGCAGGAATATAAATGGAAATTTAAATAAACACATCAACAATGGAGACCAATATGGAGCCATTACATTAAGTATAAGAATATAAAATCAATACAAAATAGTGAGGCATCAATCATATGAAATGACAAAACAAGCCTCCCATAAATAATCACTCTCAAAGATGAGATGTTGCTATAATACAAAATGTCGGAGAGCTGCTACAACGCAGTCATAATAAGCATAACTACAATTGGAGATCATACAATGATACCAAAAATATTGATATATTCCAAAATAGATACTACACATACAGATCTAGGCACTAAATCAACTTTCCAAGACAACCTAAGAGGATTTCCAATAAATGCATACAATATGAAAACATAAGCTGCAACCCTAGGGCTGAAGGTTTGCTGTAACAATAGAAATGAGAAGATATGGCTGAATTTGATGTGCAATCCTACAGTTCTTCTCCAATAGATCCTTTGGATGAAAGGATGTCCCCTCCACTCAAGAAATCACCCCCCAAAACACATATTGCAACTACCCTTGCAACTCCTCCCTAAAATAACGCAGATCTGGACTGAAACTGCGCTGTAGGGGAAAAAATCACCTTGGAGTGATGCCAAATATATCAATAAAGCCCAAGGATGTTCTTTACTAGCCTCCTAATGGAAGGAAACCTTCCTCCATTGCAAAAATAGCTCAGAAAACACCCAACACAATCCTCCACTGTTGCACCTTGCAACACAACACAACTCTAAGCAGACATTGCATTGTTGAAGAAATATGTAGCTTGACCAAATGTCGGAATGTGGAAATGTAGTGCAAATACTTCTCCTGAGTAGGCACTTGAAGTCCCCCGAGAATGAAGGTGGGATTCCTGCTCGGGAACACCCTATGCTAAATAACACTGCAATCTTAACTAAACCGCTGAAGAGAGCCTCAAGTCTTAACAAACCATAAACATAATAATAATCCAATGATGCCCACAATGGATGTCATCCTCTTCCTTATATTCTTGGTGAGCTTCTTCACCCTTGGCCCCACTCATTAAAGGCACTACTTCCATACATGGAGTCTCCCTCGAAAACTGCATTGTCCCACAATGAATTCCACTCCTCCATAACAACATTGTTGATTTGGTCAAAGTTGACCCAGTCTACATGCTCCAGCCCCTTTTCACACATAAGGGTGCTTTATCAAACCACTAAAATGTTCTACTTTCACATTTAGCAGTGATTTTATTCCTACTAAGAAGATTTATGGATATCCATACCCTCTTATTCTTCTAACTAAAAGAAAAGAAAAAATTAATATTCCAATTAGCTGTATGCTAATTTAAGAATATTACACCATAACAATTCAAGTTAATGCATGCACCGCCACCCAATATTTTCGTATCCCAATTACCATCATAATGTTCACAATATTTTCGTATCCCAATTACCATCATAATGTTCACAATATTTATATATTGGTACAGGAATTATGTTTAGTTGGTGGAGTTCCCCAAAACAAAAAGGAATAATGATTGATATATGTGCGAAAGGATTTGAAAAATGATGATAGATAATGCATTTATCATATTAAGGTCTCGGGTTTTAAAAATGAAAAACGAAATCTCTACCTCTTTATGGTGATATAACATAGACATATAACATAGACATATCTCATCCTTAATGACCACATTTTAGTTCCACTTATTTAGTTACATTAGAATATGCTAGGAATATTGTTTTATTATGATAAAGGTAGGTTAGATTATATTCATATAACATGCTAACATCTAATTCATCACTAAGATTATTAGTCCCGGCCGTCAGGCCTGGGACTATAGTAATCGAAATATGTTATTTACCATTAATCTCCGCGACAATAACATGAGCTTTTATGATAAATACCTAACTTTTTCATTATTTTTCATTATTTTTCAGTTATTTTATTCGTGAAGGCCAATGAAAATTTTCTTCGTCTTATTGGCCTCTTCCCGAGGCGGGGAGGCCATAACCATTGATATTGTTTAAAATAAGCGATTGATATTTCAACACTGCAAACTAATGCTAGCATTAGTTCATCGTACTAAATGCTAGTGAGATAAAACGTAATCTCAAGCATGTTTCAAGGTGATGCATGTTGTTGTCGTGGCATGCAGGGACGCATTACGGAACAGAGTTGGATGCATGTTGTTGTCGTGGTGTTCAGATATGCATTAAGTAATAGAGCCTTAAGGCCCTTACGCTGTGCTTATGCAAGCTTCTGTTTCTTCTTTCTCCTCAGAACCGCCTTTGTTTCTTCTTGCAGTCTCTACATCAATATCAACCTCACATCAATACCGGCATCAACTAATCTAGTAGCACCCACAGGCAAAAAAAGAGTAGAGACAAGAGCATAAGAGCGTTCTGGCAGATGGAATTTGCTGCTGTGTAGGATGTGGCAGATGGAATTTGCTGCACCCACAGGGAAAGGAGTAGAGACAAGAGCATAAGAGCGTTCTGGCACATGGAATTTGCTGCTGTGTAGGATGTGGCAGATGGAATTTGCTGCTGTTCAGGATGTGAATTTTGTACGGCCGCTGCTTCTGCGCATAGTAGGAGCTTTATCTTCATTCACATAGGTGATAAGGTTATATGTATTTGAAATTATAATTTTTCACATCGATAGACAAGAAAAACGCTTTTGATAAAATTGGAATTATTAATTGAGCAATATATATATAAAAATACTAGATGGTTGTTTGGTAGAGTAAATTTAGAATTCATGCTTCTGTCTAAGTTCCTCAATTCCTAATTTCCTTACTTCGGTGAAGAGAGACTGAAAAAACGGACTGGCCAGAGACAGAGACATGGACTCAGTAGAGAGTTTGACACATTAGCAGTAACGCCTTCTATGAAAACAACATTTTCCTTTTTCAATTTTGAATTGACTGGTTTACCGAGAAAAAGCATAAGAAGCAGTGACATTTGCAATTGATTTCTATTTCAGTTCTTAGTTTTACTATGTTTTTCCATCTTGTGTAGTTCTGATAATTTTCCCATCCCCATATATCTAGATCTGTATATCCATTCACACTATGCTATACTATTTACACAATTTCTATCAACTAAGAACATCCCCATATTTACAGAAAGCAACTCGCATGCTTAAATTAATAAAATCAATAAGCAAGCAGCCATGGAAAAAATTTCAGTACCATCTCAGCTCAAATTATGATATATTAGACAAACCAGAGACCCTGGATACCTTGATTTTATCTTAATTTACAATGAGAGCTCAAATGGTATACCTTAGAGAGCATTGACCAGCTGCTTCAGGGATTCTTCACCAAGCACTGACGGGGTTGAGGTCAAGAACAATGCCCTCTTTCGCCGCGCGCTGGAATAGTGGAATAAGCCTCTCATGCACTAACCTCAAAGTGGTGTCAATAACGTCGTTGCGGGTACCAGCAGAGCCCAGTATCACCGACACAGTCGTCCTCAATTGCCTCCACGTCTCTCCGTCTTGAAGGAAATTGGCCATCTCGCCAAAAACGTCGCCAAACACCTGGCGGAAGTAGTCGCCCTTCAAAAAGTTATGGAACTTTATCTTCAGAATGTACTCCACGTTACTAGGATCTGCAGTCACCACCCAATTGGTGCATGCACCACCTTTAATATGTGTGATAGTTCCCCCGCTCAGGAGGAGCATATGCGTAATCCACTCGTAGAAATCATTGTAATTGTAAATCCACCCAGGAAGCAACCCCACCAGAGGCCACCTTCTGGAACCTTTCTGCCCACCGTAAAACCAGCTCGCCGCTGCAACAACAGTACCCAAAACAGAAAATAGTAGTGCAACAATGAGCCATCCCTCACTGATTCCAACTCCTACTCCCTCCATCGTTATTCTGTTAGATGCTCTCCAGCACAAAAGTTTCAAAAGACCAGACTTTTAGTGTGGAGGGGATACGTGGGGGCCATGCAACTTCCCATGTTCACATGCAAGTTTTATTTTTTTATTTTTAACTTTATATTAGTCATTATATTAATGTTTCATTTTTTTAATTAATTTTCTTTTCACAGATCCACCATTTAGTTTGATGCAATCAGGAATCAGTCTTTCAATTGTATTTATAATGACAACTGGTGACTAGTCTTCAGAGTTTTAATTAATTTTCTTTTCACAGATCCACCATTTAGTTTGATGCAATCAGGAATCAGTCTTTCAATTGTATTTATAATGACAACTTTAATTATGGACTCTGCTACCATGTGTTTGCAGGGACTGGAGCTGTATGGAACACAACAGACATCGAACCAGGATCAACAGTTGCTATCTTTGGCCTTGGCACTGTGGGCCTTGCAGTAAGTGATTTAGTTATCCATGCTATTTGACAGAATTGTTGTGCTGGCCATCTTTCTTCAGTTGGCTTCTCATCTATAGGCAAGTTACCCATACCCTCCTATTTAGTTATCTTTGTTTGAAGCAAGTTACCCATACCATCCTATTTATCAATAGGATCTTAATCGCATCCTGAGCTTAACTAACATGGTTGGTCTTAACTGATGAGCCCCAAATTATCAATTATAGGACTGGATACAGGCTGTTGACCATTGCTATGCAACAGATTTGGCTGGCGGCAGGGACTTGCTGCCCCGCAGCCCTTCTTGTTTTATTAATAATTAGCCATGCTATTTAATAAGTAAAGGAACCTAGAACAAATTCCTCGAAAAGTTTAAAATTTACATAGGCATATGAAAAATAATTTGAACTTTGATTCTCCCTTTTGTCGATAAAAACATTTATTCAAGACAGTTGTTCCCGCACTGAAAATAGTTCGTGTACTGGAAGCAATTCCTGCACACAGATTAAATTTAAAAGGAAAAGATAAAGTAATCATAACTTGACTACTCACTCCAAGAAGATAATTGTATTTTCCTTTCCAAAGCTTACTAACCCTTTTGAAACGGTCAATATGTGTTTCCATTTTTCCAATTTTTTAATGAGGTTGTGTGTTTCCATTTTTCTTTGAATCACATAGAGTTTCCAAAAAAATTGTTAGAGCTTGAGAACAAAGGGAACAAGAGTGGCTGCGTGGCAGCAAGTCCCTACTGCCAGCCAGATCATGTGCGGTATACATTATATACAAAGATTCATTGACCAGAGCTAGTAAGTTGGACATGGGGTGTCAGTATTCTAAATGTGGCAAACAAGTTGATTATTTTAACCCCTTGGTCATCCCAGAGTATCTTTATCTCTCCAAATAGTAACTACAATCTATTAATAGTTCGTTGAGATGATTCAAAAGGGAAAGAATGTTTTTAGTTTTTTAAATCCATCGTTGAATGAACAATAAAAGTTAATAATTTTGGTTTAACATTAAAAAGATAAACACTACTCTAATCACAATGTTTGATAGGTAATGAATTCAGCGTTAAAGTGATTCATAGGTAATTCTAATTCCAATGTTTTAAAAGCTCAACCTTAAAGCATACAATGAAAGATAGACGATGGATAATCACGTCATGTGACGGAGAAACACACGATGTTTATTGCAAATAGCAGACAAGCCAACACATTGAATGGAAAGAGACCATGCCGATGAAGAGAATAATGATGTTAGCAGGGTTTCTCATAGTAACATTTCTTCTTCCCAAACAGATGGGCGCGGTGGTAGCTGCCATGCTCAAATCCTCATAGTAACATGCGCGGTGGTAGCTGCCATGCTCAAAACATTCATGGGCGCGGTGGTAGCTGCCATGCGCGGTGGTTTCTCGTAGTAACATTTCTTATTCCTGAACAGATCGGTGCGGTGGTAGCTGCCATGCTCAAAACATTCATGGGCGCGGTGGTAGCTGCCATGCGCGGTGGTTTCTCGTAGTAACATTTCTTATTCCTGAACAGATAGGTGCGGTGGTAGCTGCCATGCTCAAAACATTCATATTTGCAAATCGTCTCCATATCTAGTACCAAACATGAGCTGAAACTTGGCTGTAAAAACTGCCACGAAACATTAAATTTAATAATTTTGTTTTAACATTAAAAAGATAAACACTACTCTAATCACAATGTTTGACAGGTAATGAATTTAGTGTTAAAGTGATTCATAGGTAATTCTAATTCCAATGTTTTAAAAGCTCAACCTTAAAGCATACAATAGAAGACAGACAGTGGATAATCACTTCACGTGACAAAGAAACACACGATGTTTATTGCAAATAGCGGACAAGCCAACACATTGAACGGAAAGAGACGATGCCGATGAAGAGAATAATGATGTTAGCAGGGTTTCTCACAGTAACATTTCTTCTTCCCAAACAGATGGGCGCGGTGGTAGCTGCCATGCTCAAATCCTCATATTTGCAAATCGTCTCCATATCTGGTACCAAACATGAGCTGAAACTTGGCTGTAAAAATTTTCGTGATAGATAAATGTGTGGGACAAGTGGTGAAAAACAAATCACTATGTGGGCCCATCTATGGACCACTTGTCTCATCAGTGATAGAATTCTTTTCACTGCATGAATGATCTCTACTCATCGAAGCTCTAGTCGGTGCATGAAGCTAGGGTCCGTCGATGCATGAATGATGCTCCTGTCAATGCAGATAGAAACTCTGGTCAGTGCAGCAGTTCCAGTTGTAAGTGCAACTTGCTCCAGTCTCATTGCCTAAAGGTCATTTCTTATAGCAACGATTGTCTATGATCCTATGGTTATGATTTATGACCTTATGACTATGATCAACTAGCTATGATTGGCACTTACTAGCTGCACTTACTGAGAAGATAATAGAAAAGAGTCTTCTTTGAGGGGAAAGATCTAGTCTTCTGGGAATAAAGATAGGGGCTTAATTTCGTTTTTCGGGAAGGGGCTAGAGGTATACATGTAGTGAAACCACTTCTATGCACAGCGGGTTAACAACTTCAGTGAATGGTTTACAGACACAGTGTTATATTATGAAAGTTTTTTTTTAAGTAGGGGGTGTGTGTCTAAAGGTCCTTCTCACTGGAAGGCGAACGTGCCAAGCTTGATGGGTGTCTTTTTTGCCAAATTTTCCCTACAGCAGCAGGTTTTATTTTGTAATTTTGCTTAATTTTTTTTTTTGGAATACAGGGGTATCTCTAAAATATGGGCTTGTGGTCAACCTGAAACCTGCACTGGGTTTGGCTGTACTAGGTATATAAAGCACATCAGATGTATTCATATATGAAATATTATTCATTATGTTATTATTTTCAACATGTAAAAGGATTATCAGAATGTTTGTGTTTTAATTGAATTTATAGTCATTTTCTCTCTTTTGGTTTGAGCCCAAGCCCAAGCGGCACCTGACTGTGAGATGTAGGTTAAAGCGTAGCAAATGCATTACTATATGAAATATTATTCATAGTGTTATTATTTTCAACATTGAAAAGAATTATTGGAATGTTTGTGTTTTAATTGAATTTACAGTCATTTTCTCTCTTTTGGTTTAAGCCCAAGCAGCACCTGAGTGTGAGATGTAGGTTAAAAAAAGGTGCAGTGTCATTTAATCGGACAACTAAATGGAAATTGTGTCTGTTCTTGAGGGTGAACGCTAAAGAAAAAATGGCAAATTTTAAGGGAATTTCCATCCTTTAGACACGTCCCTCTGCTTGTGCAGTGCGCAGATGATTGATCCCACCTCTGCATATTTCAGATTGGGGGGATTTGCAGTCTGGGGAGTACTTATTTTTCTGATTATTTTTTGTTTTCCTACTGTTACATACGTTGGATTGTCAAATGTTTATTTTTTTTCAGACGTTTCTACACTTTCATTTTCCTACTGTATGGTTCTTCTTTATGCTCTCAATATTGCATTCATGGGCTCGCGTAATGCTGGGAGAAGTATAGAGCTTAGTGTATCAAAATGGTATTTTGTCAATTCTGTCGTATTAGCAGCAGCCCATCATTTGAAGTGGCACACCATTGAAACCCACGCTGGATGGGAAGGAAGTGACACAAAGATGGAAGGACCGAGTTTCTACTTCACTTTCTGTGGCCATATTTAATGGTACTGCAGTTTGGTATCATAAAATTCAGACAAATTCCCTGAGAATGGTATTGTTACTATTCCCTATGGCATTTGCATACATAAATGTTTCTTTTTTTTACTTGATCTTTCCTATATGGTGATGCATTAAAAAAGTAATAGTAAGTTTAAAGATAAGGCTAGGATGTAGACGAGGTAGCTTAAGTTGAACAACCAGGAGGCTCTATAATAACTAAAAAAATAAAATTTTTCTCCTTTACCTGTTTTTTGTTGCGTTGTTTGCTCCTCCAGAATGATAGGAGAAAGGATCCTGAGAGAGCAGATAACAAGGAAAAGAAAATATTATTACAGACAACAAACTAAGAGAGGTATGTTTGGTTTAATTTTTTAAATACAAATTATAATGTGATTTGTTTTAATATTTCGAATAATGAAGTTAAAGATCTGTTAAATTTCGCAAAAAACCAGTGGGATCTTGCAGTTGCTGAAAATTAGTACCTGTGTATCTGTGTATATCACATCCAACCTCGTTTCTTCTAATGGCGGTAATGGCAGTTAATCTTCTGCTTTCTCTAACTCTGTCCCTTTTGCTGTCCCTTTTGCTTAGAGTTGAACCGTTATGAAAAGTGCAGTGCCTAAGGAGATGGGTTAAAGCGGTGGCTAATGAGATGGGTTAAAGCGGTGGAATATGTTGCTAGACAAGTGGAGTACTTTGCAACTGCACACATGTGTCTAAACACATATCACTTATTTTGCAAACCCTCGGCCAACAAAAAAATATGTTTTTAGAACGTAAAAATTTTGTGTTTACGAATTAATGCCAGCATTACTTTCACGGATCTTAAAATTGCGATATCATTTGGAGTTTAACCTATGTTTGAAAACACTTTGCCTCGATATGAGGCCAAATAAGACCTCAAAATTTCTTATTGGCTGAAATAACACCAGGATTGAGGCTCATTCGTTAAGCAAAAGGTGCTCCAAGATATTAAATTAAAAACATTGATTTAAATCAACTAATAAATTTCGATTACTGTGCAGCAACTAATCAAAATCTGGCTACCGATTACAATAGTCCCTGCAGCCCCGAAGGGGGCAGGGACTAATAATAATAAAGAAAAAGGGATATGAATACTAAAAAAAGAATGGGAGGGAATATTACTAGGGAAATTTATAAATATAATAGAGTAATCAATATAATAGGGGGAACGAGAAAAGGGACACGGGAAAAAAAATTCAAGGGAGTAAAAGGGGAAATAAAAGCGAGATCAAGAAATAAAATTAGAAGAATAGGAAGGACATATATATTCATAGAATAAATAATAATTTAGAAAAGGTAAAATAAAAAAGAAAAAGTACCCAATCATAAAAAGATGATGTCTCTATTAAATAATGTTGATATTTGTGAGAACAATTAACTGCAATGAGATTTCCATGTTGCTTACATGCAAACGAAGCATGTCACCTGCGCTAAACTTGATAAGGGTTGTATTTCCATTAGTTTTTTTCTACTGCCACCAGAAGTTGCTTGTAGAAATATGATTCTTCTCAGAGATAGGTTAGTCATAAATAAAAATCCAAGCAACATTCCCATTTTATTAAAAAGAGAGCCTACCCACCAGTGACCTAGTTTTTAGGTAAACCCTTACACAACTGCATTAGCAAGCTGGTTTTCATAGTTATGCATTATTATTATTATTTTTATTTTTAGTTTTTTTTGGAAAAGAAGAAAATCAAGGGATACTCATAACAGGTTGGAGATATAATTTTCCTAATATTCAAATTTTCTTATTGTTTAACTTTCTTGATAAATTCTTCCTTGGTAATGGGCTATTGATATATCCTAATTCTATTCCCATTTACCAAGAAGACAATCTCGTGCTAATCAATTGTTTTAATCTTTATAGCTCTATTTTCAAAAACTTTGATCACTTCATAATGCCCCAACCAGCGAGTGTGAAACTCCCCTTTAATTTTTTTTTAAATTTTAATCAAAGAGAACTACACAATCATTTAGCTGAAACTATTTTCTCCTGATCAACCTGTCAACACCAGAAAATTGTGCAGGAAAAAGACATTAGAAAATGTCAAGAAAATAGCACAAATAAAGATTTTCAAGGAGAAATACATTAGGAAGGACAAAATTTAATTATTTCCTAAGGTTTAGTCAGAAATTGGCAGAAAGCACACCAGTAGAAAATATGTTTTGTGCACAACATGCTTAATCCTTCGATAGTTGCGCGATCCTGGGGATGGCAAGAATTCACCATCCGAGACCACTTAACACACTTGGAAAAGATGATTCTCTGTCAATTGCAGTCAAGGATAACTGAATTCGAGCCACCTTGAGTAGGCATACAACCCACAAAGGAATCTCTTGTCCTACTCTTAGGTCATTATCAATCTTGAGCCAAGAGAGGGAAAAGAGTTCAAAAAAATTATATATAAACTACCCATGGGAATAGAAAAAGGAGACACATTTTTATGTTGGCCAAATTTATACCATAGAAAACCAGCTTGCAAGTGTTGTAATAGAAGGATTGGAGATACTAGCATGTTGGCCACCCAACATCTTAGTCAAGAAGAGAGCTCCAACATAAGAGAGTGATCACAATCCTTTTGAGAGAGGGAGGAGATATTTGCAGGGAAATTGAGCAAAGGAACCTCCCTTGTCTTAAGTATTTGAGTTCCATGGCTCAAAGGACTCATTGCAAGAGAGTTAGCATTGTATTCTTCATACCACAAGCACATAATAATCAGATATTTATCCATTTGTTTGTATTGGGTTGTTGCTCCATTTGAGCATTGTTATATTTATTTTTCTGTTTAAGTTCATGTTATTGTATGCATTACTTACCTTATGAGTATTTTATTACATTGTTTACTCTTTTCACTAATAATAACATCATCTTCTCTGCGACCTTATGCAGATAGAAAACGACTACTATAGAGGTGCATTTTGGTATACTTGTGTAGCAAAAACACCACCACAGGGTTGGCGACCATACTGGATTGCTTTTCTTGGTTATTGGTTGTCTTTTTAGGTAATTCTCCTTGCTCAAACAACTTCAAAGGATTCAAACACTCTCGAAGAATTATTTAGAACATTCAGTGTCTATTCTGACAGGCCAGAGAGCACAATTTTTCTTTTTTCTTTTTATCTTGTGCAACAGTGCACCTTTTTCTCTGACAGACGTGCACTCTACACTTGTAGGTCCAAAAACGGCGCTATATTTACAGAAAGAAAAAAAATTAGTGTATTTTTTTCAATTTTGCAAGTGATTGGCAACCCATAAATACTTGCCTTCACCACCATTTTGCATTTGATGTTTTAGATCATGAAATGTTGCACTAACCACAACTAGTATAGTGATTAAAGGTTCTTATTTACATTTGAAAAAAAAACATAGCTTAACTAAGAAAAGGAGTAAGTGGCCCCAATTCACGTATGTTTTCTTTTTCAAGCTAATTTTTGATAATTCTCAGTTGGAACACATATTTTAATTAGGAGGAGTAAGTGACCCATAATCCACAATTCTCTTTTCTATATTAACTATTTTTCCAAATTTTCTATTAGGCTTGGGACCTTGGTTGATTCTTTGGCTGCTGGAAGGTGTCTCTAGTTCTTTCGGGACATTGGCCCCAGTACCCATCAAAAGTTATCTCCACAAGGACCAATTACAATGAGAGAGTGAGGACGATTAGGTATATATAGGCTTTTGGTATCATACGCAAAACAAACAAAAACCTCATTTTTTGCTTCATTGATCACATAGTTTAAATTTAAAGAGAAAATTTACCTTTCCTTTTTTCGCTATGTTTTATGTATGTGATTATATTATTGCTTTGATAGAAATGATCCTTCCTCCAAAATAAAAAACACCAAAAATATTACACCAATTGACACCATAGGGGACTCAATGGGACCCCATCGATCTAGGCATTTCTTAAACCTCCCCCCATTAGAGGGAGGAGTCCCAAGCCTCCCTCCATTCAAGAGTAGAGGACGTCACGATACCGCTGTTATAGGATATTCCTTTATAGGGGCATATTTGATTAAAACCCCCCAAGGGACACCAACCACCACACCAGTGGAGACCCCCCATAGTCAACACACTCAACTCCTCTTACGACCCCTCGAAGTCAAAGGATCACTACCCCTCTAGGGAGTCAGCAAACCATCTCTCAGGGAACGCCACAAGGAAATATTTTTTAGGTACCCTCCCAAGGCCACCAAATACACATACCCGTGCACCATGATCATATGATGGTAGAAAATAATATGTTACCTTTCTTAGCATCATTAAATGTTCCACATATGGCCAAGCTAACAAATGACCCCATTACATATGGCCCTAAATCGCTACCCATATCCATGAACCTCCCTTCAGATATTCCAAAATTTGAAGGTAAGCAAGAAAAATACGTAGGAAATCATATTATGACTTTCCACCTATGGTGTTCGTCGAACAATATCATAGATGATACCATTTGGCTAAGACTATTTCAACGCACTCTTACAGGGCCATCAATGAAATGGTATGTCGACCAACCCTCTACATCACATGGAACCTTTAACGACCTTGCCATTGCATTCCTCACCTTCTTTAATCTCCCAATTCACCATGATTTGGGAATGGAAATCCTTACTCATTTTAGGCAAACACCCATCATTCACATATCAGACCATATCCATAAATGGAAGAGGTGTCATAGCTTATGCAAAGAAAATCTTGACGATAGAGTTATTCTGGACTTATTTTTGAAAATACTCACAAAATAAATTTGAAAAGACGTGGCAACACAAAAACCTTGCTTTGAGGAGGATGCCATCAGTAAAGCCCAACAACTTGAGTTCCTTTACACCCAATTTGGATATATCTACCATATAATTCCAAATTCCCCATAGCAGCAAAATTATAGAGAGTTACCAGGCACGTCGAATACTGCTGAAGGTTTGATAGGGTCCTTAGCCCAAAGTCAACCAAAAAACAGTTATTAGTACCCAAGATACTCTCACAGTACTACGCAGAATGTATCATAACAAGGGTACTATCATAGTCATCCTGCACCTCTGCAAAACATCAGTAATAGGGAAATTCCATACCATCAACCGCAAGGATGTCCATACCCTCCTTTGGAGGGGACTCAATATTAATCTAGAAATGTTGATACTAGAGAGGCACCCCAACATACATATTCCAACCAAGAACAAGGAAACCGATACTCCCATTTTACCTTGCAAAATCTACCATCGGTGCAGAACAATGCACTGGTTAACCTTCTGCAACCCTCATATAATTAGGAGAATAATATAGAGAATAATAATAATCCTCCAAACACTGCAAAGAAAAAACCAAAGAGAAAACCAAAGGGAGACTCTAGACACGGGGGTAACAATCAGCAGCGCCCCCCACGATCTCAGGTTGGGGGAAAATCCAACCAGAATTAGAACCAAGAATCAACCAATAATTCACAAAGGAAAAAAAAGACAACCAGTCCAAGGAAAAATAATTCTTGTGCCATACGTCTTGAATATGGAAATTACACCCAACACTATCCCAAACTCCCTGATTTGAAGCGACTTCAGGGTAACCGATGGCAAGGGGGAAAATACCAGTAGCCTGCAGTGATGGAGGAACCCTTCCCCCATCAAGCAGTGGTTAACGCCCAACAGCAACAACCACCCCAAAACAATGTCGGAGGAAACAACCGTGATATCTTCATGGCTGGAGAATAACTATTCTTCCAAACACGGAATACGAACTACGACACACCCTAGGACACCAAACCTTCATGTACAAGTATGAGAACACCTACTGTGATGTTAACCATCTCCATAGTACCTATTGAGTCCCTCCCAAAAATGGTCAAAGGACCAACAAGGCGCGTAGGACATCATTCCAAAGCTACTCATAGCTATAGTATAGTGGATGACTTAGCTCAATCTCTAGCAGCCATTTCAGCATTGGAAGTCCTGCAATCATGCCTAACATAGCAGAAAGCCTTACTTTATGCTTTAGGTGCAATCCACCATTCATATTGTTGCCTAATTTTTTTCGATATAGATAAGGCATGCCCTAGGCTTCCTTCTCTACTCGCTTTCCAAATATCAGTTTCGGTTCTAAATATAATCGTACACCATTGCATTATGAATGAAGGAGCATCCACATACATCATGTCCAATACAGTTTGGAGAAAAGTTAGGATCACCTGAATTAAAACCATTTGACATCATTCTCGGCGAATATGAAAATTGCACATCGACCCTCGTAGGTATTTTCCAAAATGTACCAATTCACTTGGCCAACAAAATAGTCCTCATAGACATTCAGGTCTTAAACGCACAATTAGACTATAATATCCTCCTCGGACTGAGTTACATGTACGCTAGGATAGCGGTAGCATCCTCTATTTTTATGGTGATGATGTTCCCTCATGAAGACATAATCGTCACCATCGACCAGCTCACATACAACAAAAAGAAACCCGTGTCTGCTCTACATTTTGTACTACTGTACATAGATATAACCACTGAACCAATCACAAGATATACAGAAATTGGCCCCGACCAATTCAAACCATCTTCAATCCTAGGAACACACCAAGAGACCCCCCTATAATACCAGGGGAACACCCGGAAAGCACGAAGGAAACGATGTGCATGGTGATTTCATCAAAAAATGAAACTAGTATGAATCCAAAAATTGACAAAACAGATGTTGTCGCCTCTGATTCGACATTCTTACCATATGATATCTCCCAAAACCCAATTTTTGTATCCCCCACCTAGTTTTGTTTCGCAACAACTCATGGAAACTCTTACATTTCCAAATATGGCTTTCACAATACCAATTTGGTATTTGGCCCCTCCGGCCACGTCGGGAAACCCAAGCATTACCTCTACAGGAATAATTCCTATCACCTCCCTACAAGTCGCAATAGCCAAAGAATACCCTGTAGTGATACCAGCTGGTACTACCACGAAGGATAATAAGAAATGGAAGAAGGTCGACACCCCTAGGTTACCTAGGGAATTGCAACCTTGTGCATTGTGCAATATCGTAGGCCATCCTACTAACATTTTCCTGGATTTAGATGAGTTAAAGGCTCTTGTACATGCCGAAATAAATTTTGCGACCTCAGCCACTCGTAAAAAGGAAAATTTCACAAATACCCAAGGTAAAGAATTATGCACCAACCATGCATATGCCATATGTGACCAATATGGGCATTACACCCATAATTTCCCAGAGATGCCTCGATATAGGGATGCATTGCAAGCCCTAGAGCAATCCAATATTGAGGACCCCTCTATAGCATCCATGCAAATGGAAAAATATGGGTCCAAAACCATCTTATATGTATGAGAAGAGCCTGCATCATGCTTGTACTAAACAAACCCAATGGCTCAAAGAAGGAAAATAGAGGCCACACCACATGTCCCAGTTTGCACGTTGTGTGATGAACCTGATCACTTGATCATGTAATGCCCCGAATTAAGGGCATTAAACTGTTGGTATCTAATCCCACATGTTTCCCAAAGAAACTTATCTCGTCACGGATGCCACACATGTCAAATATACCGAAGAAACCACCATGTGTGCCATTTTCCCCATATCCATCATTTCCAATCTACGTTAGATTTCATGCGATGCTTTATTGCTGAAAAACACGACTTAGAAAAATCGGACACAAAATCCACAGACGTCACCACAACTCAAGGGATTGGAGTGGCTAGGAACATTTTATATATCGAAAGAGATACAACCACCAAGATGACCACCTCCCCCCCATAACCATCCTGAGCCTCAGGTCCCGCTTTGTGCATTATGCCACCAACGTGATCATTTGATCTCTCAATGCAAAACTTTGGAGTTGTTTCAAAGATGGTACCCAATCACTCTGGTGGTCCAAAGAGATTTACTTTGACGTGATTGACACTCTTGTCAGATCTTCTAGGGAAACCACCATCTTCGTCATTGTTTCTATGTTCCCCGATTTCGCTTAGCTTTATATTCTCTACACTTGTTCATAGCCAATAACACCGACTTGGAAAGTTCGGATTTAGAGTCCGTAATAAGTGCCAAAACCCAGGAGAATGAAGAATCTAGGCCCATTCTATGTGTATCTGGAGAGAGGAGGCCACCACAAGGGCAGATTCCCACCAACAACCATCCTCAATGTCCAATCCCAGCCTGCGCATTGTGCAATGAACCTGATCATTTTATCACTCAGGCTCTAGATTTAGTATCATTTCAAAATTGGTACCTAATCACCCTAGTGGTCCAAAGTGATTGGAAGAAAAAATAACGACATTCTTATCTAATTTCCAAAGATAGCCACCATGCTCGGCATTGTCCCTGTGTCCCTCGATTTCGGCTAATTCTAGATGACATGCGCTCATTCATCACCATTAACTTGGACATAACTGGTTTCGAGTTACCAGAACATAGGCAATCAATAGCAATGAGGCCTTTCCCCCATTTTCACCAAGCCCTAGATATGTGAAGCCAACTCATCACCCTAGCAAGGTAAGAAGCCAATCACACATCTCTTGTGCCCTATGTGATAAACACGACCACATGACTAATCAATTTAGAGAGCTTAATACTGACATTATTCGCAGGGTCACCCCCATACCCAACCTTTACCTCTTTAATCAAGAGATATCACTCGCTTATATTGCCATAGTTTCTCAACATTTCACCACATGATCGATTGTAAACATATTTCAAGGTTAAGAGTGGTGAGAGAAACGTTAATCAAAGTTTCCTAAAGA
Organism: Pinus albicaulis; assembly: GCA_034641835.2. Taxonomy (NCBI): domain Eukaryota; kingdom Viridiplantae; phylum Streptophyta; class Pinopsida; order Pinales; family Pinaceae; genus Pinus; species Pinus albicaulis. The sequence continues at coordinate 1,045,449,082 of CM076581.1, forward strand.
ATCCATACCATCCAATACCCAATACTCGGAGGTGGAAGAAGCGCAAAAATGTAATAATGCACAATCATCCCCAATCATCAACATCTTGCATGGAGAGTAGTACAAGGTCGCATACCATCTACTCGCTAAGTAATTTTACTCTATGCAACATCTGCATGAGTCATGTCCATGATAAATAAGTATGGCATATGTTGCAAACATTTCGAAACCTCTGCATCCGAAAAAATCTTCAATTAAAGGAAGATACTTGTACCCCTTGTACATCGCCAAGAGAGCATGAACCTCCTCTCGCTAAAATAAAAACAAACATTGTGGAAATTCTTCCGCCATCTAATGTTGACAAAACACAACATTATATCTGATTCGTCTCATCTTCCATGGGAACCATGACTCGTGCTTTCTTCTAATCATTTCTTTATGTCGAGACTGCTACAACTATTGCACCGGTAGTAGTACCTTCGACAGTGCAAACCCATCCAATCTGCACTCTGTCAAACTTATCTGGTTCTACAACATAAACCACAGAATAATATTTGTGTAAGTTGACCTCCCTAGCATGAAAATGAAAAAATTGAAAAGAATAAGGTGCTAGCTCCTACCTGACACTCTCAATGTGAATACCTCGTGCTCTAGCTGACCGCAACGGTAAGAAATCCTCCAATATCAACCTCTAACCTCTCAATATTAGAAGACACAAATGACCTAAAAAGGGCCATCTTAGCCTTTATATCACCTTTTTCACCATTTTTGGGAGCCTATAACTGGATCTCAGGGTATCCAATTGCAAAAATGCAAGAGACATACTGATCAAAACTTCATCATCTTCAATATGGATCTCCTTGTTCCAATTTTTAGAAAAAAATCATTTTCAGGCCCAATACCCACCCCCTCCATACTAAATTTTAGGTATGTCCTCTCTTATTTATTTGAATTCTAGTTATTTTAAAATATTTTTATGTAAAATATTCTTTTACTTGGGTTATTCGCTGCAGATTTTGCAAACATGCCAAATCGCCATACTTCCCAGACAACAAAAGTACAAGAGTAGGTATCATTCTATTCTAAGCATGATAGGATTCCCTCTAAAAATATTTTCATATCATGACATCATTTCCTCAAAATAATAAAACCATAGGTTTGATTCAACTGACCATGGTTATCACCACCTCACCTTGTGCGTGATAAACACCCTTGTAGGTCTGTAGATCCACACCTTCCATGGCATCCCTCACTTATTTAGACCATACATCGCTACCTTATTTAGACCATATTTCACTACTTAGAGCCGTGGCCATAAATTCTGGCCTGGGAACCACTTCATATTCATGCATATATTATCAAACATCATTCCATTTTACTCATCGCATATCAAAACCCTGTTCCCGAGCCACCATTCTCTCTACAAGCGGAGAAACAAAAATGCATCACCGTGTTTCACATTTGGCCTACCTCACCCTCATAAGCATAGCCCATCTATGAAATTTCATCCACCTCATCACCCTCACAGCAAGACCAACCAATGGGGCCCCCACCCTCAAAAAAACATACTCCTCGCATCATCACGCAGGATCACACATCTTAATGGGGCACCTGTCTCCATTGGTGTACAACCAAACCACTTTCAGATTATTTTGGCAAGTGTACAAAGATATTTTAGGAGAAACATTCTACCCGTATACTTAAATTTCTTACCAGGAATCAGTCCCTCATCACCCTTGGTTAGAGCTGCGCATTCTTTACCACACCCAATCATGTAAGTTGTAGAAAACTTACACCCACCCTAGATGTCCAACCGACACCAAGAATTCCCCCATCAGAAGTTGTTATGACTGTCGCCACTCGCATTTGCAGCTCCAACCTCGAGCCATTTAACCATCATCATCAGTTATATCCATTTCTCTCCATCATGTCTCATTAATATATCACACTGCACCTTGCTTCATCAGAAACCCTGATCCCTTGGATCAGTACATGTTTCGATTGGTTGATGCTTCCTCTTGTGGACTTCAACAACCACTTTCCAAGAAGGAGGTAGTACCTTGGATGAGCCCTCCCCATAATAGGGGCATCCTCATATGGCACGATGGGAATTAACATTTCCCATTGATTTCATCTATCCTCTTGACATTCGACATCAACACTAGTTTCCATGTCAAGATGGTATCGTACTTCATGACTGTTGCACTCTGTTAGAATTTGTCGAAGACGCATATATTAGTAGGCATCTCTTTCAGCAATGCTTACATGGGAAGGTCCCCAACAATCAAATACCCATGCATACATTGATCACTTTCTCCAAAAGTTCCATTCCAAGACAATGCATGTTGGTGCCACGTTCGGTCCTTTTTTTTCAAAGAAAAAACACCCTCGAGGGCGTTGGAAACTGTCATCATCAACCAATAACAAGTCACCTACCACATTATGACATGAAATAACTAGTATATGTCAGATTAGCTTAACTAGTCAGCATCACGAGCATGGAACATGCCCGCCTCGTAGAAATATCTCTTATTTTATTACTTGTAGGTTTCCTACAGAGTATGGTTTCTTTTTTACTTTAGAAAAGGGGTTCTGCTACTTATTTTCACAATACGTTACTCTCTCTTTGTCTCTCAAATGGATCACATAGAAAATAAAACGTAATGTATTTCGGCTATAGGGTTCCTCCTAGACCTCATACATTAGGGGAAAATTGTTAACACCAGAAAATCGTACACAAAAAAGACATTAGAAAATTCAATAAAACAATACAAATAAATATTTTCAAGGAAAAATACATTAGGAAGGAAAAAAGTTTAATATTTACTAAGGTTCAGTCAGAAATTGGCAGACAATGCACCAACAACAAATAATTTTTGCACACATCACAATTAATCCTTCAATAGCCGCGCAGTCCAAGGGATGGTGAGAAGTCACCATCCGGGACCACTTGAGACACTTGGAAAAGATGATTATTTGTCAATTTTAGTCAAGGATAGCCGAATTCGAGCCACCTTGAGGAGGCATGCAGCCCACAAAGGAATCTCTTGTCCTACTCTTGGGTCATTATCAATCTTGGGCCAAGAGAGGGAAGAGAGTTCAAAAATGTTATATATAAACTGGATATGGGAAGAGAAAAAGGAGATATACATTGTTATCTTGGCCAAATTTCTACCATAGAAAACTAGCTTGCAAGTGTTGCAGCAAAAGGATTGGAGAACCTAGCGTGTTGGCCACCCAACATCTTAGTCAAGAAGAGAGCTACATCATAAGAGAGTGATCACCATCCTTTTGAGAGAGGGAGGAGATACTTGTAGGGAAACTGAGGAAAGGAATCCCCCTTGTCTTGAGTATTTGAGCTCCATATCTCAAAGGAATCATTGCAAGAGAGTTAGCATTGTATTCTTCATACCACCATCACCTTATAAATAGAGATTTCTCCATTTATTTCTATTGGGTTTTTGCTCCATTTGAGCATTTTTATATTGTGTTTTTCTATTTAATTTCATGTTATTATATGCATTACTTACCTTATGAGTTTTTTCTTACTTTGTTTAGTATGTTCACTAACAACAACATCATTGTCTCTATGACCTTTTGTAGGTAGCAACCGACTACTAGAGAGGTGGATTTTGGTACACTTGCATAGCAAAAACACCACCACACCACCTATCATGCCACTTACTATGTTGCTACTAAAGTAAGGTAGTATGCTGAATAACACCTCTTCTCATTTAAACCAATTCATCATATTACAAGAGATGTTTCTTTTGTGCCTCAGATAGAACTAAATGTAATTGAGGTGGAGTTTTATAGGTCTTGAGCTAAAATTCAATTGGTAGCAGAAATTTTTTCCCATAGACAAATTCATATGGAGTATGACCAATAACATTACTCCATGTAGTCTTATATGCCCACAATTCCTCTAGTAACTTTTTTTCCCAATCCTTTTTGTTCATGTTAACTATTTTAGTAAGGATTGTTTCAATGAATTTAGCTATGGATTCCACTTGACAGTTGGCCTGTCAGTGATACAGAGATCACTTCCTGTGGTGAATATTGTACTACTCCATTATTCCTTCCATAAGATTAGATGTGAATTGTGCTCCATTATTAGAGAATATTTCCTTGGGTACATCAAATATCATAAAAATTTCTTCAAATAGAAAATCAATCACATAATTTTTAGTAGCATATAAAATAGAATTTGCCTCTAAATATTTATTAAAAAATTCAATACAAACCATAATATACCTTTTATTTAGATATGGACATGAAATCGGTCGTACAAAATCAATTTCCTATTTTTCAAAGGGCCTAATCATCACCTATGGACATAAAGGCATCTCATCAGCTTGAACCACGCGACCCATTCACTTACAATTGTCACACTTGCTAACATATATTTTGGCATCCTTAAATAGAGATGGCCAAAAGAAGCATGTTCTAATCACTTTGTAAGTTGTCCTTTTGTGATCAAAGTGCCCCCCACAATGATCATCCTAGGTTGCTTTAATAATGTCAAACACATCTTCCTACCTCACACACCTGCGAATAATCAAGTTAGAACATGTGTAAAAGATTTCACATTGGATCCATCAATATGAAGCATTGTGATTAATAATATTTTACTTTTCTCTAGCAAAGAGGTGAGGTGGTGTCTTTCCTATCCAAAGATAATTTTCTCTCTCTGCAAACCATAGCAAGTTATTTGATAGAGAAAAAAAACGTTCATCAAGAAATGAATCATCTGTAAGAATATTTTGACCAAGATTATCTCATCAATAATTGTAACATTAAATCCCTATAGTAATAATAATCATCTAGTAACTATATCGCTAGTTAATGGTTTATTCATCAAATATCTAATTGAAAAGTGATAAGTATGAACAAAAAATTCATATCTAGTAATATAGTGTCTGAAATTATTTATGGAAACAAATACGACTAAGAATTATTTTTCCATTACCATGTAATTCGATTCAATAGGAGACAAGTTTTTATTGGAAAAATACATGGAATAGGATGCCTACTTTTCTTCCTGACCCAAATCTACACCAACAATAGTCTCTGAGGCATTTGAGGATATTTTAAATGGAAAAGAACAACTAGGTCCCTTCAGGACCGGTGCCTTTACTAATTTACACTTAAATTCCTCAAAGGCTCATTGGAAAGCTTCTATCCAAGAGAAATCATTATCCTTAGCCAACAACTAAAAAATTTGATAGGTTATCCTAGAAAAATTATTAGTGAATCTTCAGTAGTAACCCACATGACCCAAAAGTTTGCTCACTTCCCTTTGTGCTTTTAGTACTGGTAGGTGTATGATAACATATATTTTAGATGGATCTACCTATATACCCTTTTTAGAAATAAGATGTCCAAGTACCTCCCCTTATTTTCACATCAATCTTAACATTTTTTCACTCAAAGAAAGGCGGTCCTCTTGGCACCTAACTAGCACTTTATCTAAATTTTAGAGTGATTCCTTAAATGAATTACAAAATACTGAAAACCCATCCATATAAACCTCCACACACTTGAGGTCAACAAATTTATCCAAGACTGCCCTTTTGAAATAAGTAGGAGCATTACAAAGTTTGAAGAGAAGCACTCGATAAAATAATGTTCTCAAAGGACAAATAAAGGTGGTCTTGTCCTGATCCTCGGGTGAAATTTGTCTTTAGTTGTAACCACTGAAACCATCCACAAATGAGAAGCACTTTCTACCCATTAGGGTGTCTAATACTTTTCAATGACGGGAATGGGAAAGTAATCCACGAGGGTGGCTTTATTTAATTATCAATAATCGATGCAAATTTGACACCCCCAATATTTTTTTGGGACAACTACCAATGGAGAGACTCATTGTCTATCGAATATAGGACAGATGAAGTAGGAATCCAAGAGTTTATGAAGTTAATCCTTAACAATATCTGGGAGTGTAGGATTCATTCATCTTTGGGGTTGTCAAACAGGTCGTGAACCCTCTTGAATATAAATATATTGAGCACGGTTTTTAGGAGGGATGCCCTTCATGTCCTCGTAACTCCATGAAAAGGCATCAATATGGTCTCGAAGAAATCTCACAAGATGCTCTTGTTGGGATGAATCTAGGTTTTTACTAATGTGTAAGGATTTTCTTGGACTTACCTAAAAAAGAGTAGTGTCTGGCTCATGAATATCTATGGTGGCTAACAAAATCTATAGTGATGATGAGGATTGTGGATCACAACTTTCCTAGAAAATTGGATTGAAAATCTGACAAAGAAGTCCAAACTACTACATAGTATCCAAATTACCAAGAAATTCTTGGATCACATTCTCCTTAGTATACTCCGTGTAATGATGAATCTAATATATCATATAAATAGATCGAGTCTCCTCATCAATATTATAATAATCCAACCACAAGGTATCACATAGCTCTTCAATATATTTGGCAGGTAGATATAGGGTGAATTTCTTCCTAGCATCCCCATAGGACATTTACATGTCACTGGAGTTATAACCTATATAGGCATCAGTTGTAGCAAGCCATGGTCATCCCAAAATCAAAGGGCATGTCCAATAGGATTCTTTGGTTGCAAGACAATAAAATATGTGGGGTACTCCCAAGAATCAATAAATACAATCACATGATCTAACACACCCTCTAGCTTGATTTTGGATCTATTAGCAAGTTCAAGCATAATGGGGGTAGGACGTACGTGAGTTAGCCTAAGTTTCTCCATATGTTTCCTAGTCATTACATTAATGGTTTCTATAAGGTAAATTAACACATTTGGAACAAGGATGTCACCTATTTAGAGATAAATGACTGGGTTCCCATGATCAATATATTTTTCAACTTGAGCACATCCTATCATCAAATCAGTCGCTCTTGTAAACTATTGGATAGTGCGAGGTTCAATTATTTTACTACTCAGTTTTTTAAGACAAAGTGTTCAGAAAATTTTAGTATATATAGGAATATATTTTAAGGCCTTCAATAGAGGGACCTTTATACAAAGTTTTCTCAACTCGGAAACCAGGTCAAACTTACGGGTAGGGTTAAATTTCTCTAGAAGCAACCTTTCCAAGAAGGAAGGATGGTTTGAAGAAGAGGGTACGAACTTTGAGTGTATGGGAATAAGCTATGAAGCAATATCATTGTTTGAAGGATTAGGAGTTCCCTCCTTAATTTTTTCCTCAATGATTACTGTAATTTGTTTATGTTTTTTGTTTTCTTTATGGGTGTATCACCCTTCAATATGAGCTCGAGGTCATTGAACCCAACAAGAATGGTATGGTATGTAGATAAAGGGAGCAACCCAATGGAATGAATCACTTGTACCGCTTTATTATCTTGGTTGGGTAGAGGTCATGTGGGTAACTAGGGTGGCCTAAATGGTGGTGGCATAGACTATGTCTACTGAGGCAAAAAAACTGGTAATTTAGGTTGTGCCATAGGGTAAGGTGCATACTATGTAGGATATGTCTAGGTAGACATAGGATATGAGAAATGACAGTGTGGTGGTCCTCTCCATCCTTGTTTCCAAGAAGGAGGAGACTTTCCAAACTGTGGATGGTTCCCATGCTACCACGACTAAGGATAATTTATATTTTGAAAAGAATACTATAATGTGTTAGGAAAAATACTAAGATGGGGGGGGGGGGGGGGAGGGTGTGGAGGGGTGGGGGGTGAATAATTATTTTTCAACTCACTTCAATTTTTTTTTTTTTTTTTAATTTCTATATTCTATTGTTATTCTGGTAACCTACTTATGTATGTGACTGTGATGAATATAAAATGTGTATATCCAATTAACTAAATTTTTACATATTTCATCATTCGTTAATATTTAACCATCACATCATTACTTCATTATTCATTCTTTAAGAAGAAACAAAAAAAATTAAAGAACAGATAGATATGTTAGTGTCAGTATTTTCATACTTCCACCAGGGATAAAAACACATTTTTCATGTGCATCTCAGGTGTCCCACTCCAAAGAATTTTCAATCATTCCATTAGGTCATGATATAAAATTGTTCCACTGGTGGTTTTCCTTGTCAAAGTGTCCCATTTTCCTTCACAAGTATATGCCTGCTGACCCTCTTCCATGTCTTCATCATGCTAAAGACAGGTCTGCTCCCATTCCACTTTTAGTAAAAGTCACTCATTGAGTTATTTTATTTCATTTCTAATTGGGTCACTAGGGTTTCATTAGGTCAAATTATTGCATTGTCTCATTTTCAATAAAGGGCAACAGAAGGTGTGAAGATGACCCAGAATAAACTCATGATTTTCTTCAATCAGTTCAAATGTAATAAGTACTTAGTCTCCCAAGGATGCAAACTCATAAATCCACATGCGAACACATTAAATGTCAAAGGGAGTTGTCTTTTCCCAAGGGTGCCCAAGTCATCATTGTTCACAAGCACTAAACCCTAATTTCCTCTCCCACTGAACTAGGGTTTGCTATGAAAAAGAGGCATATGAGCAGAGGAGACATAAGGTAGGTCATATCAGTAATTATGAGGCCATTCCAACTCATAAGATCACGTCTCCATCATTTTTTAAGAAACCATTCCAAGAGTCAAGCCATTTGCCACTCATAGGGTCAGTTTCGCTTCAAAATATGTTTCTGACCAAACATAGATGAAATTAACAAACATGAGAGAGGTTTTTTTCCCTCATAGGTCAATAAAGAAAAAACTCCTTCCTTCACAGGTATCATGGTTTGGGAGAAATGTCAAAAATACAGGTGCTACAAGAGGTTTGATGCACTTCTGGAGTGACCTTGGGAAAATCATTTTTTCTCATAGCTGGAGTGTTCAAATTACTTCCTTGATAGGTCAATGAAAACTAATCTGGAATAGCTTTCCAATGAGATATCATGAGCTCAATTTGGAGATTACCAGTCTTGTAAAAATCAACTTTTGACAAGGCAAATGAACTCCAAACAGAAAAAAAAAGGTAGATTTGGAAAGTAGATAGGATAAGATTTCCAACGAGCTATCTTGGGCCCAATTTGGACACCAGGAAGGCCTCCAAATTTAGTCTTCAAAAAGGTGTTGCACTGGCACTACGCATTTTCCTTGGAGTTGCGCGTTTACCCAACGGCTCTGCGCATTTGACTGATAACTCTAGAGAAAAATACATTGGCGCTGCGCGTTTGCACAGAGGCGCTACACATTTGTCTTGGCACTGCTCGTTTGCACAGTGAAGGTTTCAAAAGGTTTCATCACCTCCAGCAAGCTAAATCTCCTCACCAATTTTATTCAGAAGACCTTGAATCAGTAAGTGGACCCTAAATCACCTCTCTTATCTTATATTTGGTGTTCCATAAAGATTTGAAATTATTGTTGCTATTATTCCCTAGTTTCCATTTCCTTCCCATTTTCATGCACTAAATCCATGTTTATGTCCCTAAACACATATCAATCATAAATATTGTTAAATTATAGGGTTTTCCTAGACCTAGGTTTCCATTTACATTCATTCCCTCCATTTTCCTAAGCTAGCCATCTCATCTCTCACTCCCCTCATCTCATTTCATTTACCCTAAGGTTTCAAAAACCTTCAAATTCAAAATGTCTGTGTTGGGCTTGTGTTATATTCTTTCCATGACTAGTCAAGCACGGGGGGGTAACAGGGGGGACGATAGCCCCCCCTGTACGTTGTGCTGGGCGCAACGTATGGGGGGGTCACAGGGGGGGGCGGTAGCCCCCCTTGTCGAGATCCAGGGCAATGCCCCATGAAATGTTTTTTGGTACTTATTTTCCGGTGGGCGGACCCGCCCATGGTTTTGTGCATGGGTTTGCACATGGTTTTGGGGCATTATGGTTTTCGGCCCCTGGTATTTTGTAGATCCGGTCAAGGGAACTCTGGTTATGTTCTAATCCAGGGTTAATGGATTGGGGTTTATGTATGCTTCGACATGTATATATATGTGTTGTAACACTAAAAGGAACATAATGAAAAATCAAGCTGGTCGTCCCAATTTGGGATCCAGGGGAAAATATTTGTGTTTATCCATTTTATGTTTTATGCTATCACTTTTGTTTTTTTTTCTGTTTTTAAGATTCATTTGCAGATAATTTCTGTACAGGCTTAAAACCTACATTTGGTATCAGAGAAATTTTGGCTTCAAGGGGACGCCTTTGCTGCTGAGGGGTTTTTTGCTCGGGCCTGAGGTAGACCTTGTTCAGTGGGAGATCTGTGGGATCGATTCTTATGGTGAAAGAAGATGGTGAGCAACAGGAAGATAGAGATCGAGAAATTTAATGGTCAGAGTTTTGAGTTGTGGAAGCTCAAGATGGAGGATCTGTTGGTGGATAAGGACCAGTGGATCGCGGTATATCCGGGTACTAAACCAACGGCAATGTTGGATGAAGACTGAAAGAAACTGGATCGGAAGTCAAAGAGCACATACAGTTGTGTGTCTTAGATTCAATATTGTTGAATGTATCTGGGGAAGCTACGACAAATACCTTGTGGGACAAGCTAGGGACTTTGTACCAATCTAAGTCTCTGGTGAATAAATTGTTCCTGCGGAAAAAAGTTGTATAACCTGAGGATGAAGGATGGAGACTCAGTGACAGAGCATCTGAATGCCTTAAATACTGTGGTAAGTCAGCTGTCATATGTTGATATTAGAATCTCAGATGAAGATAAGTGCATCAGTTTGTTGTGTTCTCTACCAGATTCGTGGGACAGTCTGGTTATTGCAATAGGTAGTAATACAACTACCTTGAATTTTGATGACATTGTCTCAGCCTTGCTGTCGGAGGAAATGAGACAGAGAAATATGGAGGGTCAGAATGGAGATGCCTTATCTGTATGTGGAAGGTCGCAGAACAGAAACAAGAATAATATTTTGAGTGGGAGATCTAAATCTCCTGGAAAGTTTGTAAAGGTGTACTGGAAATGCAGAAAGGAAGGGCACTACAAAAAGGATTGCAGATCTAAAGCTCCTGAGAAAGGAAAGGGATTTGATGATGCTCCTTCTGCAGAGGAAAAAACCACCTTGGATGAAGGTGGGGATGTGTATTTGGCTTCTTCTTCAAATACACATGTAGATCATGAGTCAGGGTTGATTGACTCGGGTGCATCCTTTCACTTCACTCCCCATAGGGAGTGGTTCTGCGAGTATGAGAAATATGATGGCGGTGATGTCTTCTTAGGTGATGATAGGAAGGCTAGAATCATTGAACGTGGAAAAGTCAAGCTGAATCTACAAGGTGGAAGGATTAGAACACTTCCTGGTGTTCTTCCGATTCCTGCATTGGCCAGAAATCTTATTTCTGTAAGCAAGGTGAATGATGCAGGTGTAAAAACAGTGTTCAAGAAAGATACCTGTAATATGGTTCAGGGAGCACTGGTATTAATGTGGGGATTTCGCATTGGAACTCTCTACAAGCTTTAGGGCAACATTATTATTGATGGGTGCAACAGTTCTGTGGTTCCCAAAAGTGGAGCAGAAAGCATAGCGGTCTCTGGAGAAAAGACCATGCTATGGCATCAAAGGCTTGGAAATATTAGAGAGAAGGGCCTTTGGATACTACATGGAAATGGTATGGTAGAAGGTATGTCTAATAACTCTCTGGATTTTAATGTTTTTTGAACATTGTGTATATGGGAAGCATAATCGGGTGAGTTTTCCTTCTGGTTCTAAGAGCGTGAACAAGATATTAGAGCTTGTGCACAATGTTTAGACCTGTGTAGGTTCCATAACTAGGTAAGTTTGTTTACTATGTTTCATTTATAGATGACTTCTCAAGGAATACATGGATATATTTCTTGAGGAAGAAATCTCAAGTCTTTGAAATATTTAAAGAATTTAAGTCTCTAGTGGAAAACTAGAAAGAGAAGAAGATAAAGGTGTTGAAGATAGATAATGGTGGGGAGTTCTGCAAGAAGAAATTTGAAGAGTTCTGTAAGAAGTGTGGTATAGCATGGCAGAAGACTACTCCATACACACCTCAACAAAATAGAGTTGCAAAAAGAATGAACAGAACGCTGATGGAAAAGGCAAGAAGCATGCTCAGTGGTACCGGGTTAGGACAAGAATTCTAGGCAAAGGCAGTGGAGACTGCATGTTACTTGTTTAACATATCACCTTCATCAGCGTTGGAGGATAAGACTCCACATGAGGTATGGACTGGTAAGAAACCCTCTCTTTCACATCTGATGGTATTTGGATGTGATGCATATGTACATGTTCCAAAGGAGAAAAGGAGAAAGTTGGATACTACATCTGAATGGTGCATCTTTATTGGGTATAAGGATGGTTTAAAGGGTTACAATCTTTGGAACCCGAAAGCAAGGAAGTTTGCGTACAGTCGAGATGTGGTGTTTAGAGAGGTGAAAGATATTTTTAAACATCAAGTCCTACCGAAGGAAACTGAGAAGATAGAGTTTGAGCTAAAGGAGGATGAATCAGACTCTACAACAGAAGAAGACTCAGAAGAGGAAGAGCCACAAACTACAGTTGTTAGAAGATCAGTTCGGGAAAGAAGAAAACCAGAAAGGTATAGTCCATCTTCTTTTTGTTCACATTTTTCTTTAAATATAACTGATGATGATCCCAGAACCGTCAGGGAGGCAGTAGATTCAGAGGATGGAAAACTCTGGAAGGAGGCCATGGTTGATGAAATGGCATCCTTGCATAAAAATGAGGCATGGGATCTGGTGGAGTTGTCAGTTGGAAGGAAGCCCATCGGGAGCAAATGGGTGTTTAAGAAGAAGATGAATGTAGAAGGTAAGGTAGAGAAATACAAAGCTCGGTTGGTAGCAAAAGGTTATTCCTAGGTGTCGGGAATTGATTTTGGTGATATTTTTTCTCCTGTTGCCAAAGTTACTTCTATTAGATTACTTTTATCTGTTGCTGCTGCATTTGATTTTGAGGTAGAATAGATGGATGTGAAGACAACATTTCTTCACGGAGATCTGGACCAAAGACGATCTACAAGTGGGTATGTGTTTAGCCTATTTGGAGGTGCAGTCAGTTGGATGATTAAAAGACAGTGTGTAGTGGCTCTTTCAGCTACAGAGGCAGAATACATGGCAGCCACTCATGCAAGCAAGGAAGCAGTTTGGTTGCAGAGATTGTGTTCAAGTATGGGGTTGGTGCAGCAAGCTATAAGGATAGACTGTGATAGCCAAAGTGCATTTTTCTTGGCTAAGAACCCTGCTTATCATTCAAAGACAAAGAACATTGATGTTCAATATCACTTTGTGAGATATATATTTTAAGCTAAAAGGGTGTTGCTGGTAAAGGTGGACACTTTGAAGAATGTTGCAGATGCATTGAAAAATTCTGTGAGCACTCAGAAGTTCCCTTGGTGTAGAGAAACAATGGGTGTTGCAAAGCTAGGCTAATGATTCAGCTCTCCTGTGGCCCCCTATGGAAAGAAAACAACAAGTGGGAGATTTTTGGGTTTGTGTTATATTCCTTCCACGACTAGTCACGCGCAGGGGGGTAACAGGGGGGCGATACCCCCCCCTGTTGGGGTCCGGGGCAGCACCCAAGGAAAAAAATTTTGGTCCTTATTTTCTGGTGGGTGGACCCGGCCATGGTTTTGTGCATGGCTTTGCACATGGTTTTGGGGCATGATGGTTTTCAGCCCTTGGTATTTTGTAGATCTAGTCAAGGGAACTATGGTTATGTTCTAATCCAGGGTTAATGGATTGGGGTTTATGTATGCTTCGGCATGTATATATATGTGTTGTAACACTAAAAGGAACATAATGAAAAATCAAGTTGGTCGTCTCGATTTGGGATCCGGGGGAAAATCTTTGTGTTTATATATTTTATGTTTTATGCTCTCGCTGTTGTTTATTTTATGTTTTTAAGATTCATTTGCAGACAATTTCTGTACAGAGTTAAAACCTACAGTCTGAAGAGGAGGACAAAGGTGTCACTGAGGAACAAAATTGCAAGGGCCAAGCTCAAACGAGCCCATGCAAAAATTCAAGCTTTGACCAAGAAAAAGGAGAAGCAGAGGTTAGACGTAATTTCTGAGGTGTCTCTTCATGCCTCAATCCATTGATCAGCAAGGAACTTCACAATCTTGGCAAGTTTTTGGCACATTTGGCACTTTGGTGCATTTTTTATTTTTTGAGCAATTTTGGTACACATAAATTTTTTTTGGAGCCTCCTATGGACAAATGGGCACCACCATCATGTTAAGAATGATGAAGACATAAACCCCAACAAGTTTCAGAAAATTTGGAGGAGAAATGGTCCCTCAAATGTGCAAAAAACCACCAAATTTTCATGTTTATGCCTCCTTTTTGACCTTGGCGCACGACTTTTACCAGTCTTGGGAGATTCACTTTTTGGCAGGGCCAATGAGCATCATTTTTGAAACTAGAGGAATATTTGGAAACTAGACTTAGAGATCTTTCCAATGAGCTATCTTGGAGCTGATTTGGACACCGCAAAGGCCTCCAAAATTTTCTTGTAAAAGAGGTTATTTTTCCTGTCATGGCGCTGCGCATTTGCCAGGAAAATTGCAATTTTCACAGTCTTCAACAATTTTTTGATTCTCACTCCAGTTTGAATTTTTATATTTGGAAATGAGAAATTAATAATGTAAAAGGTCAAGATAAATGTAAATGTCATGGTTTTATTGTTATCTAGGGTAGATACATTAGATAAGTCCTCTAGAGATCAAATGAATCAGTTTCCTCTCTTTTAGAGGCAAATTGTTGGGTCTTCCTAGTCTTCAGTTTCTTGTTTGGGAGTAGGTTAAACTGATCCCCATCTCATGGATTCGACTCCCTGAGGCTAGGAAGAGTGGTTTTGAGGTCTATGTTAGTCATCAGTAATTTGTGCTATTTGTAGATGACTAAATGTTTGTCTTAGATTTCTAAAAACAAGATTCCTGAATATTGTGAGTTTTAGAAATCTCACTGCCTTTATTATCCCTAAACCAAAATTTTCACTATTCTACTATTTTTTCATTCCATGGTCAACCTACCACTCCTGAAAGACCCCTCATGGGCTTATGCCACTTATCTACATCCTATTTTCCCACCTGTAACCTCAGCACTATGTTTTTCCTTTGCCTCACCCCTCCACTTTCCATCTAGGATTACCAAACTACCTTTTTCTTCCATGTTCACCAGGTTCGTTAAGCATTGATGGTCTCAAAACTATCTCTGTAGGCTCTTTAGTTAAATCAATTACATTGGATTTTGGATCTGCAATACATTAATTTGCCAAAAAAATCTGTTTTTACACTTAAAAACGCCAAACCAAGTTTCAGTCAAAGCGCAGGTCAAAGAACCCCCACTAGGTCAATCAGGGTTTTTCATCATTGAAGATCATCATGAGGTGTTTAAGGCACTACTTTCCTTTTCTATAAATTTTCCAAATAATTTTTTCTTATTAGATCATGAACTGCAAGTGAAGAAAGGGAAACAAGTTGTTCTTATAGGAGAACTAGGGTTTTTGAGATGATAGTCCAACAGTGTGCCAAGCAATGATCAATGCAGCAAAAAGACCTAAAGATGGCATACAAAGCCAAGAATGAATCAAAACCTGTAGAGAAAAGAGGTAAAGAGTATGAGTGATCAAGGTTTAAATTATCATTTATGGCACCTACAAAATCAAAAGTGGCCATAGAAGGTAAAAGGTATGAGTTCAACTCCATGTTGCAAACAAAGGAATGATTTTAAATATGCCACTATTGGATCAGATTCCATACTTATCAAAAGAGTCTATCATGCTAAAATGATAAAAAAAATTTGAGCCCCATAGTGCAGGTAAAAGAATATTTTCAAACTCCTACTCTGTGCAGCCCTCCCTATAGTTGTCAAAAGTCATGCTTCAAGGAGCAACAAGGAGGTCAAAATTATCATTTCAGTCATATTCAAAGTGGTAATGGAAAAAAAGATGAAAAACAGGATGATTGAGCTCCAAGGTTGAGGCTAAGGATGATTACAAAGTTGCTTCTATATCAAATAAAGGTGTCAAGTCTCCAAGATCATAAGAGAAGCAAAATTTCATAATTCCAGCTCACCTATAAGAAAAGGTATGAAGAAATATCAGTGAAAATGATGAAAAGGCTTAAACATTAGGGAGGGGGATTTTCAAAAGTTTAAATAAAACTCCCAAGTCTATAGGCCCATTTCACACTCCAGGGAGGATCAACATTGCCTTACAGAGAGTTAAACTTTTCAAGGAAAGAAGAAATTTGAGTTTTTAAGTCAAACTGGGCAAAATTTTGTGGCGCTGCGCATTCAGGTCGGTGCTACGTGTTCAAGGTCAAGCATTGCGTGTTCGGAGGAATTCGTTGTGCAAAATTGCATTGCGCTACGAGTTCACCGAGGAGGCCCGACAAGCTCGTGCAGAGGCATTTCGACAGGCACTACGCATTCGGCAAGGTATCCCGACAAGCACGAAACGCATGCAAGCGTTGTGCGTAGGAAGCCCGACAGGCTCGAAACACATGCAAGCGCTACACATAGGAAGCCCAACATGCCCAAAATGTGTGTAGGTGGTGGGCGTAGGAAGCTCGATAAGCTCGAAACGCGTGCAAGCATTGCGCATAGGAAGCCCGACAGGCCCGAATCTGCGTTCAGGCACTGCGCTTTCTCCTGAAGCTCCTCCAGCACCTGAAAATGCCCAAAAACATTAAAAAAAAACACTTCCAAGCTGCTATCAAGTGTCTTCAAGAGAATTTCTAAATTGATCAACAGGGAAGTGGCAGTGAACAAGAAAGTGACCATGAAGGAGAGGGTACTAATAAATCAAGCAATAAGGATGAACAAGTAGTAAGGAAGGAAAAGAAGAGGCAGATGACAGTGAAGATGAGGCAAATGATGAAGAGAGCAGCAATCATGATGTTGACACTGATCAAATTAACAAAGACAACAGTGGTAATATTGAACACATTGAGGCAAACATCAATGAGAATAAGGAGAATAAGCAAAAGAGGAACAAAACTTGGTGAATTTGGCTAATCCATCACCTACAAAGCATCACAAACTTAATGAGCAAGACAAATACAAGTTTTGGGAACTTTTTGTAAAAAATTGAGTTTTGACTTTTTTTAAGGGCCGAAAGCGCATCACCCTTGGCGCTACGATTTTCCTACAGGAATCCAATGGAGTTAAAGTTTATATTTTTAGATTCATCATCCAAAGGACATCATGCATACCAAATTTCAGAGCATTTGGAGCAGTTTTGGTCCTCCAAAAGGGTCAAAACACCCAAAATTTCACCTTTCTCCCTAGTTTTCAGGACTGGTGCTGCGCCTTTACTACACTTGGGATTTTCTCTTTTTGAATAGGTTAAAGGGGTCCAATAAGAAAACCAAGAGAATTTATGGAAATTAGACTCAACAGGCTTTCAAACTAGCCATCACGGAGCCCATTCCGACATCGGGAAGGCCTTCAAAACTTGGCTGCAAGGTGACCCAGTTTTCCTATGCATGTGTTGTGCCCTTGGCCTGGAAATGCATCCTTAAATCTCAGTGCTGTGCCCTGTCAGTGCAAAAGTCAAAAAATTACGCTAGGAAAATTTTTGGAAGCTTTAGGGAGTTTAAATGTCATTTTTCTTGCCAAATGTGGTTGAGAAGATATTTTGTGCCTTGGGCCTTGCATGGTCACAAAGGAAAAAATTGATATTTATGAACAATTAATGGCTTCTAGAAGCCTCTAGGCTTTTTTCACCTCGTCATTTGCATGATAAATACTGGATGGGGGCCTCATTGTTTATGTTGTCTATTGATTGGTTTTCACTTGTTGAACTAAGCATAGGCTCTGAGTTGTAAAGATTTTTTGGCCTTGGAGCCTTGTAATCCTTTTGGACTGAATGATAATGGAGCCAAGCACTTTGCAAGATTCATGAACATGGCTAATGGTGATGTTTTCTTATTTTGTTTTCATTCTCTTATGTTTTACATATTGTTTCATCCTTCTCTTACATTAGAACATAAGTCTTAGCTTAAGGTATGCTGTCAAAGTTCATTAAGTCTGTCTGCTTCTCTTGCTTTCATGTTTTCCTCTACTAGGTCAGTTTAGAGAATTCTTAGTTGCTCTCTAGACCCACTTATGCTTGTTTATCTTATGAATGATTCAATACAGTAGATATCAAAGTTTTTTTATGGTTAGTAATTCTTGTTTGATGTTACTTAAACATTTTTCTTAAGATCTTTCTTTGCAGTATCATTGATTAGGTTTAGCCAAAGAGGTTTATGTTTTGATCATTCCCTTTGTCCATTCTTGAAAAGTTGCCTTGGAGGTCTTTATAGCTCTAATCAATTATGTTTAGGATTTCCCTCTTCTTTGATCTCTGCTATGTTTTTATCTTATATGTGTTCTTTCTCTGAAGATAGATAACTGGGGAGGTTAGGAGTTCCCTACTCTCTAGGGTTTACTAGATTTTTACCTTGATGCTTATTTTCTTGAGTTCAATCAAAGATTTATTGGTTTTCCTTGTCTTATAATTACTTCTTTATGCTGAGTAGTGTTAAAGACCCTTCTTGTTTTAAAGTATTTGATAAAGGATTCTTAATTTCCCTTTGCCCTACTTTGTTCACAATTTAACGTTCACTTCACCCACCTAAGCTTTGAAGATCCATTCAGCCTCGTTAACTTGCCCTCTGAGGCATCCTTGACCTATTGTTGTACCTTTCTATACCTATTGCAAACTCCATAGCCCAATGGTCTAAACCTCTCCTACTCTATTTGTTTTCTTTGAAAACCTACCCAACCAATCAAAACAAATAAACAAACCCTAAACTTAATAACTAGCCTAAAATCAAAACCCTAAAAGCTATCAAGTTACATATTTTGCACAATTATAGAGAGAGCCCTCTCTGAGTCTAGGAAGGCTAGGTCCTAGGACTCCAAAGACTGGTTTGATGTTACCCTTGTACATTTTCCCTTGCCAATCTGACAAATTATGGGGACCTAACAATTTATATGATGTATTTCCTCAGTCATTGTAATGGTTCGATTCACTTGGAGCTTTGGCATCTCAAGAGACATATTTTTGTATCAGTTTTGGCCTGGATATTAATCAAATTTGCAGCTATTTTTATGGGATCCATGTGGTATTGTTTTTAGTTTCAGTTTCTTATTTTGTGCTGATATGTTAGGATGTTTTGTTACTTCATCAATCATTTCATTGCTATTAAATGAATGTTTTCAAGTTAGATGAACAAAATCCATAATTTCTATGCTTTGTTTTGGGTAAACATTCATAATTTGTAATTTCTTCAGTTTAGAAAGGAACCATGAATTCACCATGCTCTTTCTAACTCCTCACCTGTCTTAAATCATCCCACCATAGAAACCCTAAAGTGATAAACATTGTACCCACCTTGCCCCATAGAAGACCCTGCAAATTTTGACCTAATTTCCTTACCGTAGCTGCTTGACTCCTCTTGATCCAGCAAAACCCTACAAAATCAAAATCAAAAACTCTGAGCTACTATACCTAGCCTAATATCTTCTTTCCTCAGTCATTTTGGCTGTGATCCATATAGATAGAGCCCTCTCCTGGCCTAGTAGGGCTAGCTACTTGGCTAAGTGTGGTTTGAGGTTACCTCGGAAATTTCCTTTCTCAGCCTGAGGTTCAATCCGAGTGATAACATTTTGGTGACCATAATGGGGAAGTGAAAGATCATATCTTCCCTGGGAAAGAACAACAAAATTTAGATATGTTTGCTGATGGTATACAACAATCATATGCATATGAAGGCTGAACTCTTCACCTGGCTACTCCAACTTGATGTAAAGACTCCATTGGAGGATCAACCTTGGCAACAGGAAAATGGAAGGATATTACACAAAGTTAAGGTATTCAAAGTGGAATTGTATTCAATATCTAATCTTCTTTCTTGTAAATGACTTCTTTTCTTTTCCTAAAACTATCCTGAAATTTTTCCGGAGTTTATTGTATGATAAAGATGATCAAAATCTTGATTCTACCTATTCGAAAAGTGTAAATACCGAGTTTTCCTTTGATCTTGGTCCACATCATTTTTCTTTATCTTATCTTCAAATTGATGAGCCTAAAGAGATCAATATTGATCATACAACTTCTATACATACTCCTACACCTTTTCTAGTCCTGGATCGATACAAACCACTCATCTTACCTCCTATACTCCATGTTTTCCCTGAAAATAATTACGTATATCTACCGAGGTTTGATGGTGAATATGACAACATCAGTGCTGAGAGACATATGCAGAATTTTGAGACGTTCCTAGATATTTTTGAATTTTACAAAGACTATGTCAGTATCAGGCTATTCGCTCTTTCTTTGCAAGGAAAAGTCAAGAGTTGGTTCAAAAACTTGCCTGCCACGAGCATTTCAGATTTCTCGCAGTTCGTCAAAGTTTTCCTCGATAGGTGGGTGGTCAAACAAAACCCTTTCCTATTTCTAAAAGAGTATGACCAGCTGAAAAGATAGCTAGGGGAGATAGTACAACAATTTTCTGCCAGATTCAATCAAGTCTATTATTCGATACATGCTGATATAAGACTCCCTCATGGCTAAGATATTTTACATTACCCGGATGCCTTTGATCTAGAAATTGAGTTTCAACTGAGAGAAAGGAACCTTGGAACACTTGAAGAGATACAGAACAATGCAGTAGATGTAGAGGCTAATCTGCTAATCAGAAGGGAAAAGCTGAAGGAAGAAGAGAAGAAGAAAATTGCAGAGCACCTGACATCTTTAGAGGTAAAGCTTGACATTTTGGTAATTACAATAGAGGAAATGATGCAAAGGATCACCATGAGAGATGTATTTTTTGTTCAAGATCATCATGACCCACTTATCCTAGAAAAAGTAGATATTGCAAGCCCTAAATAATTTCCTACTAATCCCAGCCACCATAGATCATAAAATGGATTTGTAGATAAATCTGAGGAGAAAAAATCTGATAATATAATGTGTATGATTGGTGATATCACTTATATTGATGATTTGCCAAAATTTGATCAGTATGATGATGATTATGTTCTCCAAATAGAAGCTAATCTTACAGAGAAATCAACAATTGGTTTGTGGGAGGAAGTTCAGTTTCAGCAACTCGAAAATAGTGATCAACCGATGCATATTTATGATGATAGAGATGAGGAAAATGCTGAAAATTTTGAAATAAGTGAAGGATCTTTGCCTTTATGTTTTGCTTCATTTCAATTTCTGAAAGAAATTTTTTCCAAGATTAGAAATCAGCAGTCTTTCAGTTTTGATGTTGAGGTTGAGATAGATAATGAGCTTCTTGAGCAAGTTGTTAATGAGAAACCTTCTCCTGAAATGGTTGAGGAAATCATTTGCAACATTATATCTTCCCTAGCTCCATATTTGCAACCACTAAATGCCATTGAATGCCAGGTTGCAGATGAAGGATTCGAAGCTGAAACATATGATCAAATGATGCAAGATGATTCTGTACCATTATTTTTTAAAGCATTTCAGTTTTTAAAGGAAAATTTTCATAATATCTCTAAAGAAAAAGATGAGAAACCTATATAAAGTCATCCAATCCCATTAGAACCAATGGAAAATAGGTTGCAGCAGTCTTTTCAAGTTTTTCATGACCCTATAGCTGATGTGTTGGATGATATCTGCAATAAAATTCCTTCTCCATTAGCTAACTGTGAGCCTGAAAAGGGTGTTGATATAAACTTAATCCGATATACAACTTCATTGTCTTGTTCAACAAGTGTTTCATTACGAAGCTCATACCAAGATTTGTAGCCATATTAGGAGAGTAATGAAGAATATTTTTGTTTTGTTTTTGATCATCATGAAAAAATAGTCATTCACGAGTTTCAGGATGTTAGGAAAATTTTAAAACCTGTTGTAGTCATCAAAGAAAGAAAGCACAGATCTTAGGAAAATTTTAAAACCAAGGTACGAAGACTACCTAGATCAGAGTAGTAATGTATTAGATGGGTTGGAACTCAATATGTATTCCTATGAAGATCCTTTCGCAGAATTCTTGAGGTCAGTCAGTGGGCTCGTGATTTGCAATTTCATCAAGATTGAATCTGTTGGCAAGTTTTCATGGAAGTTGCCTTTCAGTAGTTCTTTCTTCTTTCTCATAAGCAATCACTTGTGGAGAATTCAAACAACAGCCATAATGCTTACATGGTTGCATTGGTTGTTCCTTTTCACTTGATCAGGTGATGAATGGATCAGTTAGAGTAGATTTTGTTGAATAAGCTCAATTATGAGCATTTTTTTCAGTTTGTCAGTTGTGCTTTAGTCTGAGTCAATTCAGTTTATTGAGTCCAGTTTCTTTCAGTATTCAGTTTTGTTTTTAGCTTTTGACTCCTTACCCAATGAATAGGCACTTGGTCTACAGTGTTCTTGGCACCTCCAAGAAGCTACCATCCCCAGCTGGAGCCAATGTTAGTGTCAGTATTTGCATACTTCCATCAGGGATCAAAACACATTTTGCATGTGCATCTTAGGTGTGCCACTCCAAATAATTTTCAATCATTCCATTAGGTCATGATATAAAATTGTTCCACTAGTGGTTGTCCTTTTCAAAGTGTCCCATTTTCATTCACAAGTATATGCCTGCTGACCCTCTTCGATGTCTTCATCATGATGAAGACAAGTCTGCTCTCATTATACTTTTAGTCAAAGTCACTCATTGAGTCATTTTCTTTCATTTCTGATTGGGTCACTAGGGTTTCATAAGGTAAAATCATTGCATTGTCTCATTTTCAATAAAGGGCAGCAGAAGGTGTGAAGGTGACCCAGAATAAACTCATGTTTTGCTTCAGTCAGTTCAAATTTAATAAGTACTCAGTCTCCCAAGGCTGCAAAATCATAAATCCACGTGCCAACACATCAAATGTCAAAGGGAGTTGTCTTTTCCCAAGGGTGCCCAAGTCATCATTGTTCACAAGCACTAAGCCCTAATTTCCTCTCCCACTGAGCTAGGGTTTTCTATGAAAAAGAGGCATATGAGCAGAGGAGCCATAAAATAGGTCATATCAGTAAGTATGAGGCCATTCCAACTCATAAGATCATATATCCATCATTTTTTAAGAAATCATTCCAAGAATCAAGCCATTTGCCACTCATAGGGTCAGTTTCGCTTCAAACTATGTTTTTGACCAAACAGAGATGAAATTAAAAAAAGTGAGAGAGGATTTTTTCCATCATAAATAAAAACAAAGTTCAAGCTAAATCTTAAGGAAATAAAACCTCACTCTTTTATCATGGTTTAATCAAGTTGCTAGTTTTAGAGGAGTTAAAGAGATTAGGTAGAGACTGGTCATCTTTTCTATTTGTCAGTGGTTTTTAAGTAGATGGAAACACTCCTAAAAGGACTCCCAAACCTAGAGATATCCCATCACCTTCAATGGTAGATCAAAGTGAGCCAGTGATCATGGAGACAGAGGCATTACAGAAAGCTGATACACCTGTTGTTACACCTGCAAAACAAAATCCAACAGTAAGCAAACATGGCAGCAAGAGGGTTACAAGTAGCCAAAAAGTGGCTAAGGGTAATTTATAAGACATTCTGCATGCTATTTATATTGAAGAAACTCCCATAGTCCAAGATGAAGATATAGATGAGGGAGGAAAGAAGCTCAAGAAATCTAAAACATCTAAAAAGTTAGAGTTTGAAGGTGAGGATGCAAGATTCATGTTTCAAGATAGGAAACCAATGATAATACATGATAGAAAGCTCTTGGAAAGAAGTAAAGAAGCTAAGAAGGTCACTGAAACTATCCAACCACCACCAAGTATCATTGACCTTTCATCACCTGCAAAATAAGAATCAGCCATTAAACAAAGGAAAGGAAAAGAGAAAATCATTGAAAAAATAGAGATTGAGGTCCTTAAGGAGTAGTTGAAGCTGGAAAATGATGAAATATCAATCTTGAAGAAAGAGGCAAGGAAGCACAAGATTCAGAAGGTACATTTTGAGAAAATGAAAGAAATTTGGGAAGAACAAGTTAATAGTGTGTCAAAGACCTTGGATAACACACAACAATTGATCAAATGGACTCAGCCATTGAGAGGAGAGGTGAAGCATATCAGAAAAATGAACTTGCACTTGAAATATAGGAATACGACACTGAAGGACCAATTCAAAGGCCTTCAAGAGAAATTAGAATTTATTCATGAAGAGCTGGAGAAAAGAGGCTTAAAGATGATTGTGGTTGAGGAGCCTATAGCTCAACTGATCGTTAATGAAGAGGAAACACCACAGGGGTCCTAAGTTGAGTTTGAATGTGTTTTAGAAGGTTCATGGCATGATGAAGACCAATTTTTTATAGCTGAAGGTTACATTTTTGAGATAGAGTTAAAATCTGGAAATTCTGCAAATTTTCACAGTTTCGTAGTGTTTCCTAAGCTTAAAGCTAGGAAAACACTACGAAAATTTCTGTAGCAGCTTGTTCGTTACCAAAATCATTTTTTGCAGTTTTCAAGGAGGAAATTTTATGGTGGTGAGGTGTCATGTCTTGGCGGACACCATGGAAAAACAAAGGAGAAAAAATTTTGGGTGCAAAAGCTATTTTTTGGATGCTACAAAAGCTCGCTATGAAACTGTCCTGTTTTCATAGCGAGTTGTTTTTGAAGGTTTTGAAGCAGTTTAAAGGTAGCTTTGGACATTTTTACTCCTCCAACATGTCAAGGGACCTTACCATCAAATATTTATGACTTGAAGAAAGTGTTTTGGAGACAACTCATCAGCTAAATATTTCGTTGAAGATAAAGGTCTTACATTCCTGAAAAATAGGGTTTTGTTCCACATGTTTAGGAGGATTTTAAATATGAAAAATGGTGATGAACTATGTCCTAGGTTATTCGAGCATGTGAGGCTTGTTGTAACTAACATGTAATTGTTTCAAAGATAAGGTAGACTGATGTAACAAATAGAAGTTTGAGTCCTATTAGGAAAAGTCATCTTTAGGGTGTAGTTGTCATTTTCTTGTTTAAAGAAATGTTTTTCTGTTATATGATGTGTCATATGAAGAATTCGATGAATCTAGCCAAGAGGCAGATCATCTCTATTGTAAGAATGTCTATTTAAAGGCAAATCATCGAAATAGTAAAGGGTTGGAGATTTTTTTCATCATACTATTTCTTTATGTAATTTGACTTATATCAGTAATACATAGGATTTTCTTCTTGATAGACCTGAGATTCTCATGGGGTTTCTAATGTTTTTCTGATCTATATATTTATGTTTACCACTTGCAGTAGATTTCATCTATATTATTCAAAATTCATATGTTTATGCTCTGACTTCCTTTATTGATGAAATGACTGTGTTGACCTATGTTCTATGTGTGATTTTCCTCTGTTAAAGACCCCTATCTGCCTCAGCTTCCATGTCAAGAAACCTTGCCACTGAATCTACTGATTTTTTGACTCCATAATCCCAATGGTAGAAAGCTTGCATTATTTCAACCTACAATCATAAAAAACAAATTAATTTTCAAACAGAGTTAGCCATCTAGTACTATCATTATCAAATATCATAAACCCCTTTGAGAGAGCCCTCTCAGACTGAAGAGGCTAAGCTTCAGTAAAAATTTGGTTTGAAATAGTTACATATATTTGTATGATCAGCAGCAAATCAAGTACAATTTTGTGATAACATTTTGGTGCGTATTTCGGGAGCCTGAAGATATACTTTTCCCAAAATTTTGAAGTTGAACTCTTGAAGGTAGTAGGAGCTCAGAAGTTGTTCGATGCTGCATCTACCTTGGTGACTCCATTAAAAATTCTCATTTTCAAAGGTGGCTTCGAAAAGGATATATGCAAGGACTAATCCTGACCCAGCTCCACCTACAGATGTGGATAATCCAAACACAATTTCCAGAGGCATTCAAGGCAGTTCTGCAATATCAGGTACTCCATTACACACAAAATCCTTGTCCTCAGAAGTTTTAATAAATCCCGGAGATAAAAATTTTGATGATAAAATTCAGGAAGCCTTGTTTAGGTCTGAAAATGAAAAAGAATTGACCGAAATTGTCTTATACCTACATAGAAGAGGTATTTATATCTCAGCCTTAGTGACTCAAAAATATAAAGAAGAGTTTTATGGGGGTTACAAGGGTACAATAATAACAATAAGGGGGTTACACTAACAACAATAAGGGACTATACTAGTAATATAGGGACCTAACATTTTGGAAGCAGTTACATCTGAGTTACTGTTAGAAAGGGAATCTTTGGATAGGTTGAAGGAACTAGACCCATTTGAAATATTGTTAAGAAGTAAATCTAGTGTCCCTCTACCTAATTGGAGTTCAATTGTAACTGGACAACAAAGACCAACCAACCCTCCTCCTAACATTTCCTCTTCCTCTATTGTTGTTGTCCCTGAAACTACCACAGTTCCAGCCATCATGGCAAGAAATGTACCACCTCCACCTGATGTTTCACCTTCTAGGTATGCCCCTCTTGTTCTTCTAGTTGTCCTTAATGCCCTTCCTAGCAAATATTCTTTTAGAATCCAAACTTGGGGAAGTGATGAAGAGATTATAGTTGAAGAGCATGTAGACTAGTTTAATGACTTCATAGACAGGGAGGAGGTTGACCATGCAGTGTTATAGCATCATTTCTCACCTTGACATGATTCATGATTGCTTCATGGCTTTATGGGCACCCATTCCTACAGACTTGGACAAATTCACTTAAAAACAGTGTAAAATACTCCATACGCGACTATGCCCGTGTTTTTCCGCGTGTATACGCGAGTACAGCTAGACTTTCCCGCGTATGCCATTTTAATGATTAAAAAATATATAAAAATCCCTAATTTCGCGCTGGGTTGATGGTTACTCAGGTAGTTCAACCACCCCAGCCCGTGGCCAACTGTTTCCAACTGCTGAAACTACTTGGAGGACTATAAAAAGACCTCATATGTATGGCCTAAGGGAGAGAGAGAATTATTATTATTATACTCTGTTGGTTCCCTATCCAAGTCTGATTCCCCGTGCCTCCTGCACTTTCCCAGTTCATTTCAGGAAACCCTTGTTTCCTTGAGATACACATCCCTTTATATGTTATCTCGTATGCACTCATTTGGAAGGAGTCTTAGCGAGGCAAGGGCTGGACGGATCCGGACGACGGTCTGCGAAGGCCTTGAAAGGATCAGGTGATCTCTCCACTTACTTGTGTACGTACTATTTTTATAATACAGAAGTATCATGCTGTTCCCGAAATAAACGTGTTAGTGTATGCTTTAATGTATGAAGAATATTTGTTATACATGCATTCATGATAATTTGTTTAATGTTTTATATGAATCTCACTAACATATAGAGTAGAAATATATTGTACAACTTGTCCTTTGTGCTGGTTTCTTCTTGTATTTCAGGTGAAGGAGGAAGGACGGTTGCAGGGAGTTTGAACTCCACGTGGATCTACTTCAAACATAGGACCAACGGGTAAACCTCTCATTCTACTCGATTTCGTTTTTATGAATGTGCATGATCGTGTGAGTCTCTGTTAAGTAGTACGCCCCTGCTCTGTGGAGGTTGAATCCCAACCAACCTCTAGGGTGTTAAATCCCCGAAACATGCGGATGTCAAGATGATATTATTTTCTCAGAGCTTTATTGGTGAGGTCAGGAAGTGGTTCAAAGCCCTTACACAAGGCAACCTGCATAATTGGAATGAATTTGAAGATAACTTCTGGAGAAAGTGGGGAAACAAAACCAACCTTGTGCAAGCCCTCACTAAGTATAATAGTTTGAAAAGAGCTGTTGATGAAACTGTCCAAAATTTCTCCAAGAGATTTAACAATGTTTATGACTCCATCCATACCCATCTAAATCCTCCTCCAGGAGCATCTCAACTAAGATATGATGAGGATTTTGTCTATGGTGTTTCTATCCTACTCAGAGAAAGAGAATCCCCTTCATTAGCTGAAATGAAAAATGATGTTGTGAAGGTGGAGTTCAATATGATAACAACTAAAAATTCCAATATGGGAAAGACAAAAATGAAAGAAGAAGATAATCCTTCCACCTCAAATGATAAATTTGACTCCATGATTAAGACAATGGAAAAACTAATGGATAGGCTTGCCCTTGGGAATGCCTCTACTCCACCTGCACAACATGAACCTCAGTTTAGAAATACTCAGTTCAAAAGACCTCAAAACCACCAGAGACCGAGGGAAAACAGAAATCAACCCGACCCTAAAGTAAGGCCTCCTTTTCAGCAAAATTTAGTTGATGAAGAAGAACAACCTGAAATACAAGAAGATTCAATTCATTGCTTAGATGAAAACATGTTAGGGATTTTTTTGACTAAGGAGGAACATGATGAGTCAGATCATGATGTAAAAAAGGGTGAGGAACCTTCTGATTATCTTAAAGGATATCAACATGCAATCTTTGAGATGCAGAAACAATACAACCTCAGAAACATAAATGTTCCAATTACTACAAGTAAAATAAAACCCAAGAAAGATGCCCCTAAAAATGCTAAGGTTAGAAAATATACACCATCTCCTCCTCCTGTCAAAGAGACTGAAAAATCTGCTTTTGTTTTCAATTTGGAGAGTGAGATCTCTAAGATCAAAATCCCAGTTCCTTTTGGAGAAATTCTTAAGGTGAATGAATACAGAAGTAAAATTGTAAAAATGTTGAATTCCCAACTAGGAGTTGTTGATATCCTTAATGTTCAAGAAGGTCATCCAACCATATACTTGGGACCAAGATTGGAGGATGAGCAGAATGAAGAGGTGCCTCCTTTCTATGTCAGCCTTAGCATTCATGACATGACATTACACAATGCTATGTTAGACTCAGGGGCCTCTCATAACTTCATGCCCAAAGTGATCATGGAAAGGATGGGATTGGAAATTACTAGGCCATATAAGGACTTGTTTTCTTTTGATTCAAAAATAGTTAAGTGCATTGGTTTAGTAAAAGATGTTGTTGTTGGTCTTACACAAGTCCCTACCAAGACAGTGGTAATGGACATTGTGGTAGCATATATTCCACCTAAGTTTGGTATGTTGTTATCAAGGTCATGGGAAGCAAACATCAAAGGAACCATGCAGATGGACCTAACTTATGCCACGATTCTCGTTTTTGGTGAGCAAAGAAGACTATACAGAGAAACAAGGATGGCTTATATGGTAACTAGTAAGGAAAAAACTCAGAATTTTCCAATATATGTTGTTGATACTAAATTAAGATCTGTTATACTTTTTAATGAATTGACTGATGAAGCAGAATATGAAAATAAATAAGAAAATCAGCAAACAGAAATTCAGGAAACAGAAAATCAGCAAATTAGTGAAGAGAAGGCAAAAGGTTGGTGGTTGTTACACTTTGATGGATCAACACGAAGAGGGGGTTGGGGCAGGGATTTGGATCACAACTCCAGAGGATGAAAGTAAGTTCTTTTCTTACAAACTGAACTTTGATTGCACAAATAATATGACTGAGTATGAATCTCTATTTTTGGGTTTAGAAATTTTGAAAAGAATGGGTGCCCAGAAGATTTTTGTTTGTGGAGATTCTGAATAGTTATTAAGCAAGTTGAGGGTGTATATCAAACCAAGGATGTGAGAATGAGGGTGTTACACCATTTTTTGTTCATCTAACCTACTATCATTAGATGGACCCAAGTACACCATGTAAGACCAATTTTACCCTAAGTAAAATTGCTTTCACTATGTAAAATAACTTAATAAAACACATTTATTAGGTTGTTTATGGTCTAAACAGGAAACCCCAAAAGGAAATATTAAACAAACCTATATTGTTTGATTTTCCTGGTCATGTTTAACCCAAAACAAAGAAATTAATTAGATAAATCTTTATTTATCTTATTATTTTCTAGGAATAATGATTTAAATCTTATTTAAATAATATTCCTTGTTAAATATGACTAAATCACCCTTAAATAATTAAATAAATCATTATTTATTTGATTATCCTTCAAACCACTTCCTTAAAATGATAAATAAATCATTTATTTATTTATTATTCACAAATAAAGGGATTTGACCCAAGTCAAATACCCTTTCCCTCCAACAAATATAATAAAATATTCCATAAAAGGTGGATCTAGATTTGGTTAATGTTATTTTAATCATGCACCAAGATCTAGAATGACCCAATATTTTGTTATAAGTAGGAGGGTTTTTCCTATCATTCTTCACGTTTTGTTGCCTATTAGATCACTCTAGATCTATACACTTGGTCACATTCTTCATTATTTGTTGTGTGAGCTCCCTTTGAGTTCTATCTTTGTCTGGGTTTTCTACACCAACAAGAGAGAGAGATTCTAGATCTGAAGTGCTGAGGACTTCCAAGAACCCATCCCATTGAGGAGAATTGGATACACCTTCTTGTTTTCCTCCCAGGTGCCTTTAATACAAAAATTATTTCAAAAAACATTGTTCTTATCTTGTCTATTGGATGTATGGAGCAAACTCTTGATTTTACTGCTTAATGTCTTTCTATGCATAGATCTGGTTTTTTGCAGCACTTGTCTTGATCAACTAACTGCAGATCTGAAGATATTGGCAGCCATATTTGATGTTAGGGCTATAAGTTATGCGTAGCTAAAGTGGTATTTTTTTGTACACTTCGACAAAAGATTCATACTAACAACTGGCGACTCCACACGGGTTTTCAATTACGACCGCTGTCGTTTTTCATATTCCTGCATATCCAGCTACTTCAGACCCTAGGGTTTCTTTTCAGATTTTTGTTTTTCCTATTTTTTATGTTGTTTTTCTCACATAAAACCCTAAAACATTAAAATTTCTAACTTCCGCGTGTTTCTGGCCCTATTGTGCAGGTGACAGACATCAGCCGCAACTAAGATGGCAACTTTTCCAGAAATCTGCCGCCGGGACACCCGGAGCTTCAGGTCGCACTTTTCAGCCCAGAAACTACGACCTGGACCTCCAGGTCGCACTTTCCAGCCCATTATCTCCGACCTACATAGAAAACAGGTCAGAACCTGCGACCTGCCAATTTTTCTGCTATTTTTCTGCAATTTTTCTGGGTTTTTCTGAAGCTTCTGTTAGGGTTTTCCAGCCTCTGTCTCAGCCTGTTTCAACCTGTTTCTGATCTTTTGTGGGAAAATAGCCCCCTAGGGCTTCAGTACCCTCCACTTTTGGTGGAAGAGTTTTTATCTGTTTCAGGTGTCTATTTTTTTCAGAGTTTCAGCTCCCCCTTTTCCAGATCGGATACCTCCTTTGTAGATCTCTTTTAATCAGCTCTTCTCCCTTTCAAATCACCTCCTAAATATTTGTTTGGATCTACCTTTAGGGCCTCCTCCTTTCCCCATCTGCTTTTTGCTGATTTCCTCCTTCTTTCCAGCCACCTTGCCTCTGCCTCTTGGCTGTGTTCTGCCCCTCTTTTCAACAGTTTTCTCCTTTAGATCCCTGTCCCTTTCGACCCTAGATCTATTGGCCTCTTTGTAGTGTGTTTTGACTAGATTTTTTCCCTTTGTTAGACTAGTTTTGAGAGACCCGCCTTTTTGGGTTAGATTGATGCATTGTTAGCTGTTAATTTTCTGTCATTTCAGCATTATATACTGTTCTCTGCAGATTTATTTTTAGTTACACAACACACTTTTTCTCTTTCTCTCAAAATGAAAAGGGTTTAAAAATTAAAATTAACACACGCCACACACTCACCCTAAGCGAAGAAGAGCTTGGTTTACACCGCCAGGCAAAGAATTTAAAATCAATTGACATTGCACCTCTCTGCCCTTGTTTCGACATTGTAATCACTTGATTCTGCACCTCCCTGCCCTTGTTGGTCGTTCTTCTTCCCCTTGTGCCATGTTCGTGTTGTCATCATTGCGCCCCCAAGGTGCACCTCCCGGAGACTTCTTGGCCTTCACCCTCAGTTTCCGGTCGGTCGACCTACTCCGTCCCGCCGTCATCGAGTTAGTCCTCCTCCGAGTCCGCACTCCAACTCTTCTTCTGATTCATTGTGTTCTCATTTTACTTCTGGTTCTCCCCCTGTCACCTTCACTATGTCTGGTCCAGGGCCTAACGCTAGCGGGAATCCCAGCCCTAATGCCGGGACTACTACTAGCGGAACCGCCACAGGAACTACCTCGGCTGCACCCTTGCTCCCTTACATGGCAGGCCTCAGCCTCCCCGTTCTCAATCAGTTGATCAATGACCCTATCCGCCACGATGTTGGTTGGCTGGCTAGGCCAACTAAGCTCCCCTCCGACATCCCTAAGTTCGAAGGCCTTGCTGGAGAAGATCCAACCAATCACGTCCGATCTTTCCACATGTGGTGTTCCTCCAATTCCATTACCGATGATTCCATCCGTCTTTGGTTGTTCCAATGCACTCTTACGGGCGAAGCTTCTAAATGGTATGTTGACCAGGCCACCTCTTCCCATACCACCTTTGCGACCATTGCCCAAGCCTTTTTATCTTATTTCCAGCTCCTTCTCCGATACGACACTGGTACCGAGCTTTTGACCTCCTTCCGTCAAACCTCTTCAACCCGCCTTTCCCCTCATGTCCAGGAATGGCGGAGAAGACGAAGCTTATGTTGAGCTCCCACCTTTGAAGATCGGGTTTATATGGATTGGTTCCTTCACACTCTCTTACCTCCCATTGGCAAAGATGTCGCCTCCCATTTCCCTCAAACCGAAGAAGCCGCCCTCCAAATAGCCTTAAAGTATGACCTGATCTACGCTCAGTCTGGTTATGTCTATACTGCCCTTCCTGACCTCCCCAGGCCCGGTGGCGCTAATGCCCTGGGGGCATCTCACTCTGCCGATGGTATCGTTGGATCCCTTTCTCATCCATATGCTCAACCTCCTATGGGCTATGGTTCCCCTCTGAAAGGGGCCAACACCTCTAGCACTCTTCCCCCTCCAGGTAGCATGTATCCAGGATACGGCATGCCTTATCCTTTTTCCCAACCTCCTGCTTACCTCAATGTTGCCCAACCTAACCACTATCCTTATTTGCAGCCTGGTGCTTCAGCTCCTCCGGCATATGCACTTCCACCTCCCTTGCCTTCTCCACCCGAGCAACAGCACCTACAGCCCCCTCCAGGGCAAGTATTTGCACAGCAGGGCGCGACTAGTCCTCCTTCCTCTCAAAGAAGGCAGAGAGGAAATAAAAATAAATCTACCCCTGGTACTCGTGGACCCAATCCTCCAGGTACTGACCCTAACACTGCTAACCAGCAACAAGGCACTCAACCCAAGCCAGACAGGCCTATTCGTACAAATAAACCTTGTTCGTGTTGCGGTGTTTACGGTCATTACACTCACGATTGTCCCCTCTTACCACAGATGTGACAGATGTGGGAGTCTCAAGCCACATTGCGAGGACAGCATGCCTCCCCTCATGCTCCCCCTAATGTGACCACTACTCAACCGGCTGTGTTTACCGATCCTTTCCCCTAGCAAGGATTCGTGGCTGCCCAACCACCTGACAGACAGGTCGCCACTCAACCTTCCCCTTCTGGTTCCTCTGATTACCAGATCCTCATGATGAACTCTGATCCATCCCCAACCGTCGACCTTCACCTTCAAACTTGGTCTCGCCAGTACCCCAAGCCTCCCGCTTAGTCTATTTTCGAGTCCCCTTCTTTAGGTTCTACCGAGCCTCTTTCGACATCCAATGGTCCCTTACATATCCCTCAACACAAATTTGAGGTTCATACCAAGATTCCTAAGGGACCATTACGCCGAAATGCTGCTCCTGGTCGAGCTGCTCATTCGTATAGCATAGTAGATGATTTGGCGCAGTCTCCTGCTGCCATTTCCACGTTGGAACTCCTCCAATCGTGCCCTTCCCAAAAGAAGGCTCTACTATCTGCCATGGGCGATGTAGATCCTGCTAATGACCAAATGATTGTTTTAGATGCCCATCAATCAGAGCATCCTCCTCTTCCTGCTTCCGTAGCCTTCCAAATCCCAGTCAAAATCCGGAACGCTAATGTTTCTCGGTGTATAATTGATGAGGGGGCATCCACCTGTGTGATGTCCGCTTCGGTTTGGAAGCAACTCGGATCTCCTGAATTAGCCCCTTCCACGATCACCCTTCGAGTGTGGGATGGCCACGCCTCCCAGCCCATTGGCCTCTTCTGTAATTATCCTATCACTCTTGCGGGCAAGACTGTTTGCATTGACGTCGAAGTCATCGACGCCCCTCTAGACTACAACATTCTCTTGGGGTGAAGCTACACCTATGCCATGTCGGCTGTCCCATCCGCAGTTTTTCGCAAGATGTCTTTTCCTCACAATGGAAAGATAGTCACCATTGACCAGTTGACTTATGATGAGCCAAAGTCTCAGACCTCCCCTGAGATGACCATCTCTTCTGTAGCCAATAAGCAAACCGTCGATTCCTTGACCAGTGTCTCTCCCGGCGTCTACAAAGACTCCTCTTTGCTTGGAACTTTCTCTGGTCTTCCTCCTCCTCCTATCTCTAATCCAAGCTTATCGAATGTTTGCATGATGCAATCGTCTCGGGTTGCCCTTAAGCGACCCGCTTCGACTAGTCAACAACCTCCGACTCAACCTCTCCCACCGCAACCCGCTCCTAGCCCTTCATCTCAGCCAGCTGGACCTCCTCCTTCTGGCCCTTATCCTACAGCTGGCATCCCTGAACCCCTCTATCCTCCTGGGTTGGTTCCCCCAGGCCTCAACCACCTCAGAGCCATCCCTCCTGGTCATTATCCCGCTGGTCAGATACCCTTCCTGGCTCCCCCTCCTGGAGTCTATTCAGTCCCCGTCATGGCTACCCTCTCTCTCCCCAACCTGACCTTCGGCATACCCATCTGGTACCTTGACCCTCCAGCCGCTACCCCGCCTAGTCACCCCAAACCCTACCTTGCTTTGACACCGGTTCAACCGGTCCCCCTCGCTTCCCCCGTTGCCACTGTGCCCCCAGCACCTCCACAGGACCCTTCTCCTGTCGTGAAGGCTCCCAAGAAGAAAGGCAAAGCTTGCAAGGGGGCACCCAAAGACAAGGCCACCCCGACTGACCCGGCCCCTCCTCCGCCCGCAAAGCCTTGCGCCTTGTGTGATGTCGTCGGTCACGCCACCCATGCTTGTCCTGAATTGCCCCGTATTCAACCCATGGTTAAAGTCGTGTTCCCCGAGTCTACGGTCCCTGAAGCCTTCATTCCTTCTTCGTCCATAACCAAGAACCCCAAGACTATCCGCACCAACAAACCCTGTGCTCTGTGTGGTGTCCATGGCCATTATTCCCACCATTGTCCTCACCTCACACATTACCGCGCCTCTTTAGAGGTAGTTCGAGAGTATGAGGTTGAACAAAATCAATCTGCCTCTCCCATACTTGCGCAGTATGCTGCCGGTCAGTCTGAGGATCCACCCGCTCCCATCAACATCCCCCCCCTGATGTCCAAATGTCCGAGCCTACCACCACCATTTGCTACCTATCATCATCCATGAGACCCTCGGAGAACATTCCCTCGGATTCCTCCCCTGATGGTTCGCTCGACCCCCCTTTAGCGACCACCCTGGGCTTAACATCCTTTGACCATCTGTTTATCTGTTCCTCTGTCATCCCCCGTGACAATCTGTATGTTCACCTTTCTTCCCATACTGATGATCTAGGTAGCTTTTCCGCGTCATGTGGTTTCCCTTCCTCTCGTCATCCCCTCTGTTCCCGTCAGGATGTCCTCTTGGAAGCCCTCTCCACCCATGACCTCATCCTTCCCGCCCATAACCGGGATAACACCACCCCTATCCACGTTGACCTCCGCAGCCCGAGTCCCAACCATTCCTCCTATAGCCCTCATATACCACCATCTTGTTCGTATATGAGTCATAGCCATCCTTCCCATCGCACTCCCTCCCGCAGTTGCCACTCGATGTCTCTTATACACTCACGCTGCCGTCATTGTTCCTCCTCCTCCCATTTTTGTCTTGTACCACCATTCCGCAGGACCTCCTGTCCACACCCTATATCGGTTACGCTGATGGTGCAAGTCGTTATTCCCGAAATCTCGCCTCGGTAGGTTGGGCCATCTTCACCCCCTTGCATGCCCTTGTTCTCTCAAACGGGGTCTGCATTGGTCCTGCCCCCAACAATCAGGCCGAATACGATGCAGTGCTGGGTCTTTTAGTCGATGCCCTCTCTCATCGCATCCTCCATCTGCATGTTCGTATAGATTCCCTACTTCTTGTCATGCAACTAAATGGTGTCTATCGTGTGCATAATCATGTGCTGTTTAGACGATATTTACGAGTGAAACTCTTGATACGTGAATTTGAAACCATAACTTTCAACCATGTACCTTGAGAATAAAATCACTATGTAGATATCATTGCAAACCATGTTCTAGATTGGCATTTATCACACGCATTTTATACAAGACAATAACAATCATAATCATTAAAAAGATGCATATCCATAATATGTGTCGCAAAACATGTGTTTAGAGTCCATCTACTCTGATACATATGACATGCCCATAGCATGTTACAAAAAACTCAAAACTGGGGGAACCACTGGCCCCTACATACATACTTGGGGGCACCACATGCCCCACACCTAATCACTATTTGGCAGATCCCGAGCCAATGGCTCTACTCCTGCAGCTCGTAGATCACGTATCCCCTAACCGGCCATCGCCATGCGCCGCATGACCCCTTGCCATTCCGAGGGTAGACCAATACATGGCTCGATGTACTAGTTGTCTAAGTCTTGCCACCTGCGCTCTGAAACACCGGTCAGCAACCTCTCACATCTACGGCGGATGTCTTCCAGGAGGGCGGCTGCATCCTCATTATGCACTGCTCTCGCTCCACTCGGGCCTGCCGCTCCTGATGTTGCAGGTCGTCCCATATATCCGGCCGGTTTTACCGGAGCTATATCTGCATACCAAAAGTACATGAATCAGTACCCTATCTACTGTTCAATAACTTTAACATTCCAAAAAAAGAATAGTCACTTGTCACTTACCATCGGGCCCCCATACTCGACCAGGCGGAAGTGGCAGGTCTGAATCCCCACAATAACTCATCCCACTATAGGGATAGTCGTCTATGTATAACGGCATCTAATCCCAATGGGCAAAGAACTCTGGTCGAAACACCCGTCTGACCGCCCCTCCTCCTCCTCTACACAGTAGTCGCCCCCACTGGCGCATCTTGGGCTCTCTCGCGCCCCCATCTGGGAGCTGTATACGAGGTCGTAAGGTCGGGATCTTCTCAAAAAATAAGGAGCACAATAAAGTCCCATACGAGAAATCATGGTTCACTTGCCGCTTGCAAAGCGACAACTGTTGTTTTAATGACACCAGCATCATTTGGGCCCACCCATAGTAGGTCCCACTCAACACACTCTCTACGATCATCATCTGCCTCCCAGTGATGTGATGGAACGCCTAGTTGCCCAGGATCCGCAGCACCGCTGCGGCCACTGCACGGGTCTCTAATATCTCTAGGTCCCCAATCGGTATCCGCGTCCCTTTGACTTGGAGACCCAGTCGACAATGCCGCTCCACAAACTCCATGATATTCTGCCCCTGTGGTAACACTGGCTGCGTATTTCCCACCATCCCAAGTGGCGGGAGACCAGTCAGGAAATACACATCCTGGACTGTCAGTTCGATCCTGTGCCCCTGCACTACAAAGACCTCATGCTTTGGATCCCAATAACTAATAATCCGGGCCAACAAGGGCTCTCCAGCTCTCATCAAAGGGTTCTCCAAAAACTTTAGAACCCCAAACCTGGCCAACACACGATGGACACCCTGATCTGCCTGGATCTCTGCCCGTAATGTACCCAGGTCTCTGTCTCTCCAATTAACCCATATATCTGCCATATCTACACAAAAACATCATCTTTGTCAGCATACAGATAGGGAATACTGTAACCAAACACAAAAACCCAACTCTTAGCCATAAAACAACACTAAAACCCCCTCATCTTCCAGGTCACACTTTTCTGCCAAATCCTGGGATAGGTCGCACCTTTTTGCTCAAAACCTGCTTCCCAGGTTGCAGATTTTGGCCCAAAAAGTGTGACCCAGCCGAAAATATGCAAGAGGGTCTGTTCCTAAGATTCTGGGCCCTAATCTGAACTTTCACACCATCAAAATGAAAGAGTAAGGTTAGGCCTCTTACCTGCAACTGACAGATCTCGATTCCAATGGTCGGTTTGTCCGCTACACTCGCCGCAAGATTTAGGGCCTTCTCTCCTCTCTACCTTCACCACAGCAACACTAGCAAATGAGTGAATTTGGAGGGAAAAATGCCTTGTTAAAAGAGAACCCTGGTTTTTCTTTCGCCTGCTGCGACCACACCGTAACTCAGTTTGACAAACCATCCACATCGTTGGAAAGCTCTCACCGAGCCCTCTAATGGGTATCTGTTAGTTTTTTGTGATTTGATACTTCACCAGGACACATTTTTTCCAAGAAGGGTCACTTCACCTCCCCCAAAAATCGGATTTTCTCACTTACAACACTTGTACTTGGGGCACCACTTTGCCTCCATACTTGTCTTTGTTTGTGTCGATTTTCATCATGAGATACCATCTTGTACTCATGTTTTCATGGTCCACCATAGGACCTTTACTATGTGGCAGCACCATCGGGTCGCCCTTGTTTAGAGCATCCAAGTTGAGTCATCATCGCATTCATGGAGTCTATCCCGAGTCCCTTTGTACCCCTCTATAGTCCTCCATCCTTCATTGCTTGGTCTCTCTCTTGTGTCACATATTATGACCTTCAGTCCCACTGTCCCTTATCCCTTATGATATTGTGTCAGTCGCTGCCATGTCATTCATGTCCTTTATGCTCTAGCAAGGGAAGTCGTCCATTTGCTACTCAGTCCCCTCCATTCCATCATCATCATTGGTATTAGTCTGTTAGTCACTCTACTATTTTCTCTCGTGCCTTAGTTGAGGATATCTCATTGCCTCACCTACGGCGGATGTCCTTCTGTCGACATCAGCTCCTTCATTCTAGAGGACGGGTCTAGAGAGCGGTGTACCTTGGTTCCAGCTTCCACTCTTTTTCGGTGCCTCGGATCAGGCAAAATGATCTCTCATTTCCCTTTGACTTGATTGTTTCTCCACTTCAACTCCTTTCAGCATGATCGAGATCTGTATGCTTGATGGTCCAGTGATGCAGCAACAGCTCTTGGTGATGCCCGGGTGTGTGTGAGATGTCTCAGCCCTCATGAGGGGGTGGCCCTGCAGGTAGCCCCCCACATGCCCAGATGACCTCTTCATTTCAGCCTTCGATGCAGCTCCATATATTTGATTATGTCGGCCTTAGTCGCTTGCAGCGCCTCTTTGATTTGCATGTATCAGTCAGATTTTGTGAGCCCTTTCCCGCTTGTAGGGGGCATTTGGGTTGTATTTGTATCTCATGTACTCAGATATTATTGTATAAGTCCTGGCTGTTATCCCAGGCACAGCATGTATATGGGATACCTCATTGTATTTCTATCTGGCTCATGTTTATGCCGGTTGTACTTTATGGTTCGGTCCCTTGTTTACTGGACACACTATTCTTTTGTACTTTGTCTTGGCGGGCATAGGTATGCCTCCCCCACCGCCTTTAGCATAGGTACCCTCTCATAAAAAGAGACTTGTTGCACCTGTAAGTCTCGTCTCCTCACGGTCTAGTTATTCAGCACATTAGTCTACCTCACATTTCTCTCTCTGACTTCCCTTTTGATGTCTGGTGATTGAGTTCTTACAACGTACTTTGGTCATACGATTTTCTCCTAACACTCGCACGCTGGGGGGCAATCTGTTACACCATTTTTTGGTCATCCAACCTACTATCATTAGATGGACCCAAGTACACCACGTAAGACCAATTTTACCCTAAGTAAAATTGCTATCGCTATGTAAAATAACTTAATAAAACACATTTATTAGGTTGTTTATGGTCTAAACAGGAAACCCCAAAAGGAAATATTAAACAAACCTATATTTGTTTGATTTTCCTGGTCATGTTTAACCCAAAACAAAGAAATTAATTATATAAATCTTTATTTATCTTATTATTTTCTAGGAATAATTATTTAAACCTTATTTAAATAATATTCCTTGTTAAATATGACTAAATCACCCATAAATAATTAAATAAATCATTATTTATTTGATTATCTTTTAACCACCTCCTTAAAATGATAAATAAATCATTTATTTATTTATTATTCACGAATAAAGGGATTTGACCCAAGTCAAATACTTTTTCCCTCCAACAAATATAATAAAATATTCCATAAAAGGTGGATCTAGATTTGGTTAATGTTATTTTAATCATGCACCAAGATCTAGAATGACTCAATATTTTGTTATAAATAGGAGGGTTTTTCCTACCATTCTTCACCTTTTGTTGCCTATTAGATCACTCTGGATCTATACACTTGGTCACATTCTTCATTATTTGTTGTGTGAGCTCCCTTTGAGTTCTATCTTTATTTGGGTTTTCTACACCAACAAGAGAGAGAGATTCTAGATCTGAAGTGCTGAGGACTTCCAAGAACCCATCCCATTGAGGAGAATTGGATACACCTTCTTGTTTTCCTCCCAGGTGCCCTTAATAAAAAAATTCTTTCAAAAAACATTGTTCTTGTCTTGTCTATTCGATGTATGGAGCAAACTCTTGATTTTACTGCTTAATGTCTGTCTATGCATAGATCTGGTTTTTTGCAGCACTTGTCTTGATCAACTAACTGCAGATCTGAAGATATTGGCAGCCATATTTGATGTTAGGGCTATAAGTTATTCGTAGCTAAAGTGGTATTTTTTCGTACGCTTCGACAAAAGATTCATACTAACAACGTTGAAAGAGTACACAGAATAATTCTACAAAGTGAGCATAAGAGCTAGACAAATCCAGGACACAGCAGAGAAGATTTCCAGGTATGTAAATGGTCTCAGATTGGAGATCCAAGATGAAATCAGTATTTTGTCTCCTAAGTCAGTTGAAGAGGCTTATAAAATGGCCTTGAAAGCTGAAGAGAAACTGCTGAGAAAGCAGTCTGCCAAAGGAAGAGGTACTTTCCAAGGAAAGGGAAGTCAATGTGGTAGAGGGAGATCTACAACACCAAAGGATGGAGCTGGTAGCAACTCACCTCAGCATGCACAGACAGATGGTGATGCAAGTGGTAGAAGAAATTCCCACAGAGGAAGAGAGGTAATATGTTACCGATGTAACAAATTGGGACATAGAGCCTTTGAGTGCCCAGAGAAAGAGAATGTGGTACAAGTCAAAGAAATGAAATTGTTGCTCAGACTGAAGAAGCCACAAAGATGCCTGAAGCTGAGAGATAAATTGTGCCAGAGAAAGGATAATCTTTGGTTGTTAACAAAGTTTCGCTGAAGAAAGCAAAGAAAGTTGTTGAACCAGCACAGAGGAAAACTTTGTTCAGAAGTGTATGCAAAGTTCAAGGGAAATGTTGTCAACTAGTTATTGATAGTGGCAGCACAGACAATCTGGTCTCTACAGAGGTGATAGAGAATTTGAAATTGAAGACAAGGGAACATCCAACACCCTACAAGGTGTCATGGCTTCAGAAGGGCCATCAGCTGATTGTGAAAGAACAGTGTGAGATAGAGTTGCAGATGGGCAACTACAAAGATAAGGTAATGCGTGATGTGATGCCTATGGATTTGTGTCACATACTATTGGGTAGACCTTGGCAGTATGACAGAGGAGAAGTGCATGATGGTAAGCGAAATACTTACAAGTTCTTCAAGGATGGTATGTATCAAACATTGTTGCTAATTGAAGAAGGAGAAGCATCAAGCAAAAATTCTGATCCAAAGGCTTTATTGCTGAGTGGGAAGGAATACTTTCAGTAGATTGAAGAAGAAGAGGTAAATTTTTCTTTAGTTTGCAAGCCTAAATTAGTACTTACCTCTACAAAAATTTCTGATTTACCAATTGAAATTCAAGAAATGTTGGACAATTATTGTGATATAATTGTGGATGATTTGCCTAATGAGTTACCACCTATAAGAAAAATCAGCCATCAGATAGATTTGATTCCAGGATCAAATCTGCCAAACAAAGCAGCTTACAGAATGACTCCAGCAGAAAATGAAGAAATCAGAAAGCAAGTGTAGGAATTGGTTGACAAAGGTTTGGTTCGAGAAAGTTTGAGTCCTTGTGCAGTACCTACAGTGTTGAGCCCGAAGAAAGATGAAGGCTGGAGAATGTGCACCGATTCAAGAGCAATCAACAAAATAACAATCAGGTATAGATTTCCTTTGCCTAGAATTGAAGATTTAATGGACTGTTTGAGTGGAGCGAGATATTTTTCAAAACTTGATTTGAAAAGTGGGTATAATCAGATTAGGATAAGGGAAGGTGATGAATGGAAAACAGCCTTTAAGATAAATGAGGGATTGTACGAGTGGATGGTAATGCTTTTTGGCTTATCAAATGCACCCAGTACTTTTATGAGGCTCATGAATGAAGTGTTAAGAGAATTTATTGGTAAATTTGCAATAGTATATCTGGATGACATACTAATTTACAACAAAACAAAAGAAGAACATTTAAGGCATCTTAACTATGTCTTGAAGAAATTACATCAAGAGAAATTGCTGATAAATCTGAAAAAGTGTTCATTCTTGAAGGAAGAGCTGGTGTATCTGGGTTTTTTTGTTTCTGCTGAAGGATTAAAGATGGATCCAGAAAAGGTCAGAGCAATTGTGGAGTGGCCTTCACCAAAAAGTGTCTTTGAGATAAGGATTTTCCATGGACTTGCTAGTTTTTACAGAAAATTCATAAGGAATTTTAGCAAGATTAATGCACCAATCATTGAAACCATAAAGAAGGACAAACAACCATTCAAGTGGACTGTTGAAGCTGAAAAGAATTTTCAGTTTTTAAAACAGAAAATAACAGAGAAACCTGTATTAGTGTTGCCTGATTTTACTAAAACATTTCAAGTAAAGTGTGATGCCAGTGGAGAAGCTATTGGAGCTGTCTTAAGTCAAGAAGATAGGCCTGTAGCATATTTCAATGAGAAGCTGAATGACACAAGGAGAAAAGACTCTTCTTATGACAAAGAGTTTTATGCAATAGTACAATAATTGAAAAAGTGGAGACATTATTTAATGTCTAAAGAATTTTTACTATATTCAGATAATCATGATTTACAATACATTATGCAGCAGCCTAAGTTAAATCAAAAACATGCTAAATGGGTTGAATATCTTCAAAGTTTCAACTTTGTTTTAAAACACATAAGTGGCCAGGCAAACAAGGTAGCTAATGCCTTGAGTAGGAAGAACATTCTTGTCCAAGAAAGTCAAATTGAAGTGGTAGGTTTTGATTTTCTTAAGGAATTGTATAAAACAGATTTGGATTTCAAGGAAGTATTTGAAGCATGTTTGAATCCTGTTTTGATAGATATAAGTGAGTGGTTGGATTATTTCTTGCAAGAGGGTTTGTTTTTCAAGAGAAATTAATTATGTATACCAAATTGTTCCATGAGAGAAAATCTCATCAGAGAAAAGCATAGTGGTGGACTTGCTGGACATTTTGGTACTGATAAAACTTATGAGCAGCTGAGTCATTTTTATTATTGGCCAAAAATGAGATCTGAAGTGGAAAAGTATGTGAAGAATTGTAAAAATTTTCAGTATGCCAAAGGTAGAAGCCAGAATGCAGGTTTGTACATTCCATTGCCTATTCCAGACAGACCTTGGGATATGGTAAGTATGGATTTTGTTTTAGGACTGCCTAAGACACAGAGAGGGAATGATACAATTTTTGTTGTTGTTGACAGATTTTCAAAGATGGCACATTTTATTCCATGCTATAAAATCAGTGATGCTACTCATGTTGCTAATTTTTTTTTCAAATTAATTGTTAGATTACATGGGTTGCCTAAAAGCATTGTTTCTGATAGAGATACCAGGTTTGTTGGTCATTTTTGGA
Source organism: Pinus albicaulis (assembly GCA_034641835.2). Lineage (NCBI taxonomy): Eukaryota > Viridiplantae > Streptophyta > Pinopsida > Pinales > Pinaceae > Pinus > Pinus albicaulis. Next base: position 1,045,492,921 of record CM076581.1, read on the forward strand.
GGACATTATGGAATAAGCTCGGTACTAATCTGAGTTTCAGCTCAGCTTATCATCCTCAGACTGATGGGCAGACTGAGGTAGTAAATAGAAGTTTAGGTAATCTTTTGAGAAGTCTTGCAAGAGAACATCCTAAGCAGTGGGATCATATCTTACCACAGGCAGAATATGCACACAATGATTCACCAAACAGAAGTACAGGACAGAGTCCATTCCATATTATTTATGGGATGCACCCAAGAGGAGTTTCTGAATTGAGAAATTTGGGAAAAGAAGAATTGAGAAGCGCTGAAGGTGAAGAATTTTCTTCGAAGATTCAAGAAATTCACGAGCAGGTGAAGCAACAACTACAAGACAGCAATATCAAGTACAAAAGCAGAGCAGATTTGACCAGAAGAGAAGTTCAATTTGAAGTTGGTGATTTAGTTTTGGCTCATTTGAGGAAAGACAGATTTCCAAAAAGAGAGTATAACAAGCTGAAGTTTAAAAAGATAGGACCATGCAGAATCCTGAGAAAATTTTCTGCGAATGCCTATGAAATTGAATTTCCATTTGACATTGGAATATCTCCAATATTTAATGTTGCAGATTTGTACAGGTATGAAGATGGTGGCACAGATGAAAGACCAGAAGACAAAGAGCAGATTGATTGGGTAAAACAGTTACCTACAGCATAGCCATTACAACCAGAGATGATCTTAGACAAGAAGGTGTTTAAGAGAAATAGAGGATGAGAGTATTTCCAGTATTTGATCAAGTGGAAAGATCAACCAATTGAAGATGCTACATGGATGACAGAAGCTATGTCGCAGAAGCTGGGCAGTTCTGTGAAGGAGCTCATGGACAGGAGCCCATGAAGAATTTTGTCCTCGGGAGTCTAATGCAGGGGCATTAGATTCTAGCTAGCAATGTGAAAACTTGTTCACATGTTGTGGCTAGCTGAGTTAAAATTCATTCACTAATGGGTGAAAGTCAAATGTTTAATGAGAGGATTTAATTCCTCAAACAATTTATTATTATTATTTTTTGTAATAAATTAGGAGAGTATTTAGAGATAAGTAGTTTGAATAGGTGTGAGCTTGTTGAGCATATCTAGGCTACAGTTGATAGATTTTAGGAAGATATTTGGGCAAGTAGGATTTTGTCTCAATTTAGGAAATTTGATCCTAAATTGAGGAGTTCTTTGTTTGTAATAAAACTATAAATTAGAATCTTTGTAATGGAGAAAAGTGGAGTTGGTCGTGAGGAATTATTGTGAGGATTGGAATTAATAAAGATTGCAAAGTCTGAATTATTGTTTCATACTGGCAATCCCTGGAGATATTAATCTTCAAAATTTTATTGGGTTTGACATTTTTGTATAAAATATTGAGGCTAATCTAACTACTGTGGTCGCTATTAGAAGAGGAGAGTTTGATTCCTTTCAGAATTCTTGGTTTATATGCTCCAGTCTTGAATTAATTGCAACACAGTCTTTGTATGAGCTCTGTGTTTATAAATTGTTTATTATTACAAATCATATCAGGTTGAGTAATACGCTCTTATTTGTTGAAGGAATTCTATTTATATCAGATATCAATTCTGATATTAAATAGAGTTTGCATAAAGGGTTATTGGGGTTCGATTTGGGAAAAATCGATACTGATTCTAGTTTTTAAAATTGCCAAATAAGAGTTCATGATGTATGAAGGACGCACTGAGTGAAATCTTTGATTTTGAAAGTATATTGAAACATCTGTTTGCTGGAATGATATTTTTGGATCATAGTCTTAACACAGAGAAAGACAATTTTCCTTTTAAGGTCGGAATTCAGAGTCAATACAATTAAATCTCAGTTTTGAAAAAAATATCTTTGAATCATGGCAGCCTATAGCAACGCAGATCAGGAGGTTAACACTGTTGTTTGAATTATGCCGTGGAGTAATTTTGACTCCAATTAAATGGAAATCGATCCAAGGCTCGATGCAGAGGAGAAGTGTGCTTTGGAAGGATGAAAATATTTTGAATAAAATCGAATTAACTTCTGTTGAAACCGGCGTTCAAAGAAATCAATTTCCAGGTTTGAAGCAGCAGTTTGAAGATCTGAGCCAGCGCTGGAAATTTAATGCGTTGGAAACTTCAGGTATGAGCCAGCGTTTATTTTAAATTAAATGAATACGTTGGAGAATGTATGTACCAGCGTTGTTTGAAATGGAGATTGGTTTATTAAAGAAAAAAACTCGATGTGCGGGCTGAGTGAAAGCATAGACTAAGTGTTTATGCTAGAGATTTAATAGTTTTTAAATATTTGATTTAAATACTAGGTTGTTCATTCCAAAGGATTGGAAGATTGGTTCAAACTATTTTCTTTGATGCTATAATCAATATCAAAAAGGGGTTATAAGAGATTGATTGTAAGAGCTCTTAAAGTGATTTAGAAGGACTTATTTAAAGCCAAAGATCATATTGTGTAAATCTTATATAACTTTGGTAGATTTCATTAATAAAATTTTCAAAATTTGATGAATGAAAATGAAAGTGAAGAATTGAATCCGACTCCTCCGGAGTTAGAAATCATTGTTGATAAATTTGAAAGGCTCTCCTTAACGCCTGCAACTGCACTACCATCATTGATCTTCATCACATTCATTGGATTGGTGCCAAGAATCTATTGAGATATCTTCGGGGCACAATCAGTCATGGGCTGAGATACACTGCTAGGAGTTTAAGACTCCATGGATATACCGATCTTGATTGGGTTGGCAGTGTGGTGGATCGCAAGAGCACATCTAGATGTTGCTTCACCTTGGGTTCTGCTTCGATATCTTCAATGAGCAGGAAGGAGAAGTCGATGGCTTTGAGCACCACTGAGGCCGAATACATTTCAGCGAGTATGGCCTGTTGTGAAGTTGTTTGGTTACGAAAGCTCTTCAGTGTGTTGTTCGGGCATGTGATATATTCCACCGTTATATTTTGTGATAACTAGAGTGGGATTCTTCTTTCTGAGAATCCTATGTTCCACGATTGATCCAAGCATATTGATATTAGGTACCACTTTGTCCAGGACATGTTGCCCCAAGGGGGACATTCCGTGAAAGCAAGAAGCCGAAGAGATACCAAGGGTATCTAGCAACCATGAGTACGTTAATACAGTGTGAGCCTGGATCATTTTAAGAAGTCGTAAAACATCAAGTTTGGAAGGATGCTATGCACGAAGAATATGATTCCATTATGAAAAATGATGTCTGGGAAGTGGTCCTAAGACTGGAGGACAAATCTGTTGTCACCTTGAAATGGATCTATAAGATCAAGCATGGATCTGATGGAAGTGCTGAAAAGTACAAGGCAAGATTCGTTGCCCGAGGCTTCTCTCAAAAAGAAGGCATAGATTATGATGACATATTTTCACTTGTGGCCCGCTATACCACCATTCGATCTATTATTTCCCTTGCTGCTACGCAAAGATGGAGTCTACATCAGATGGATGTGAAGACTTCTTTTCTGCATGGATCTATAAAGGAAGAGGTGTATGTGGAGCAACCTCCGGGTTCAAAGTCTGAGATAGAAACACCCATGTATGCAGGTTGAAGAAATCCCTCTATGGGTTGAAACAAGCCCCCAGGGCTTGGTACGAGAGGATAGATAGCTACTTGATGAAGTTGGGCTTCACTCGAAGTAATGTTGATCAGAACCTTTATTTTAAGGTTGATAGAGAAAGACCTCTCATTTTGGTTTTCTATGTGGACAATCTCTTCGTGATAGGTGCTGACCCTCTCATTCATCAGTGTAAGAGGGAGCTAGCTTCCGAGTTTGAGATGAAGGACCTACGATTGATGCACTACTTCCTAGGCTTGGAGGTCTGGCAGAGGGCAGGCGAGATTTTCCTTTCTCAAGGAAAATATGTCATGAAGCTGCTGGAGATATTTGGTATGGTGGACTGTAAGTTTGTCTTGACACCGATGGAACTCAACTTTAAGAAGTCAAGTGGAAAAGTTGTTGGGCCCGTGCTAGCAAATCATACCAAGTATCAACTACTTGTGGGGGCCCTAATGTTCTTAGTGAACTCCCGTTCGAATGTATGTTTTGAAGTGAACACTTTGAGTCAACATATGGTTGATCTTCATCACATTCATTGGATTGTTGCCAAGAATCTATTGAGATATCTTCGGGGCACAATCAACCATGGGCTGAGATACATTGCTGGGAGTTTGAGACTCCATGGATATACTGATATTGATTGGGCTGGTAGTGTGGTGGATCGCAAGAGCACATCTAGATGCTGCTTCAACTTGGGTTCTGCTTCGATATCTTGGATGAGTAGGAAGCAGAAGTCGATGGCTTTGAGCACCGCTGAGGCTGAATACATTTCAGTGAGTATGGCATGTTGTGAAGATGTTTGGTTGCGAAAGCTATTCAATGAGTTGTTCGGGCATGTGATATATTCCACTTTTATCTTATGTGATAACTAGAGTGGGATTCTTCTTTCTGAGAATCTTGTGTTCCACGATTTATCCAAGCATATTGATATCAGGTACCATTTTGTCCAGGACATGGTACAGGGAGGCGCCGTAAGGCTCGATCATATAGGAATTGATGAGTAGGTCGCAGATATTCCCACACATCCCCTGGGGAAGGTCAAGTTCCTAACCTTCCGTGAGAAGCTTGGAATCGTGGAAAGACCCTATTCTGAGGCTCCTTCTCAAGTTGGACTATGAGCTCTGGGAGCTCCACGGGGCATGGGGATAGCTTCTTGGAGCTATAAGCACATACAAGGCTAGGCTTACCAAACCTTCTTGTGCTTCTGCCCCATCGTCATTATATTGAGTTGGTTCACCTCTCTTTGATCTATGCCTCGCACGCATCCTACCCATGGAGTTTCGGACTCATGGGAGTTAGCTCTCATTTGGCCAATGAGGTGGGAAATGTGGATAGAGACAAATAGCAAGATCGATGGACGCATCAAAGATTGTCATACTCTCTATGTCTAAGATGGCACGTGTCCAACACCTTGATCTGGGATCAAGTATGATGAGGTTCTTACATCTAAACTGACTTCGGGTCAGTAAACTGAATTTGGGTCAGCAAACTAACTTCGGGTTAGTAGGAGACTCTTTTTGAGTCCAAGAGAAGTTTTTACCTCTAAGTTGACTTCGGGTCAGCTGAGTGTGATGTCTTTGTGACTCACTTTTTTGTTATATCTGAGAAAGAGCCAGCAAATCAAGTTACGACAGGATGATGCACAATTTTTTGTGAAAAAACATAATGGTACTGATGGATTGCACTTATGGACAAATGGAGTTCTCCCTAGTTAAGAGGGAGTGTTAATTTTGGGCAACTAGGTCCAAAATCCATGTTGCACTGCTCATATGATGATGGTCATATTTTTGTTGGATTCCTCTTTCGGAGAGGTGCAAGATTGATCTAAAGATCATCTTGATCAGATGAGCAAAAAATTTATTTTGAATTTATTTTCCACATGTGCAAGGTCGGCCAGATTTGTCCCACATGCCTGATAGATGTGTTACACACCCTCATTGATGGACATAAATTGGAGAGACTTGGAGGTCATTTTCTCATCAAATCATCACACATTCTCTAATTGTGATCTGATTGGTTCGATAGCATTTGGAGGCCTTTTTCACCTCACATGTGTGGAGCAGAGGGCTTTTTACTGCAGTGTTGACCAGCGTTGACCATGGTCAACCCTTGGTCGTTTGACCTCTAACTTCTACCAGAAATCTGATTTTAGGAGACTGTACTACTGTGCACTAAAATCAAGGAATTCCAGGTTGTTTGACCGAAGCCCTAGTTTGCTACGTTGAATTTTTTGTTGCTACCTACGTTGAATCTTTTGTGTTGACTTTGGGTTGACTAGCATTGACTTGTGATGAGCTATCTTTGAGGGTTGTGGGTGTGACACATGGAAGATTGGCTGACTGAGAAAGACTTTGTTGGTTGAAACATCATTTTGAGTGTCATAACACAACAATATCTCATATCTTTGCTAGACAAAAGGAATTGTAAATCTGATCTATATTTGGCTTGTCTTCTATTGAGCTATTATTGTGTTCTATCAACATTTTACTTTCATGTTTATGTGATTGCTATTTATATCGGGCCTGAGAAATATTGAAGTAAAAGTGCATAAGCATAGAACACCATGGTTATCTAAATTTAACACATCATCATCTAAGAACTTAAGGGGTTTTTTGTTGTTCTCATATCTGTTGTTTTACCACTGTTATAACTGCTTCCAAAGTGAATTTTTAGATCTGCTTTATGTGTGATAATTTTCTCTGGAGGACTGGAACTTATGTTTTCCGTCGTTGTTTTATATTCTATTTCATGACAGCCCTAAGGCTGAAAATTCAGAGAATTGAGATCTGAGAAACCTCTAGTCAAAGAGATGAACTTTTATGTTTTGTACTAAAACTCCAATTTGGAAAATTTCTATAGTAAGTGGATTGGTAAGTTCAATTTGAGGCTCAAGCTATGTGAAGAGGTTGAAACTAATAAACCTTAATTAGTCCCTAAGTTCATATTAAACTTAGTTATACTATGTATTTTAATTGTATTTTACACATTACACTTTATTATTCTCTTATCTCATTGTTAAATGTGATTACTCTTATTTTATTGTATTTTATTAGAATATTTTTTCAAACTTCATCACTCCCCTATAATGTTGTACTCCCATATTGAGATAATACAAATGAGTGTACAACAAAGTGTAGAGTGCAATAATCTCCTTTCTACTTGCATGCTTCTTCTTTCTCTTGGGATTATTCTCTTGTACGAGAACATCTAATAATTGTCACGTGTTCATATCAAACACCCAAGGAGATAGTGTGCGTACATCCTTGGATAGGGTATATTAATGGGCTCTAAGGGTGTAGGTGGATTGGAAAACTAGGTTTGATATCCAAGCTATGTCATGAGGTTGAAACACATGTGGGTAGAGTGGGTGCTTTCCTAGAAATGTTATCAGAAGTAGACTAGTTATCAAATCAATCAACTCAACCAGAACCAAACAAATGCTAGAAAAACATAAATATGTATTAAACTACAAAACCGGCTGATAAAAAACTACATAAAATATTCAAATTTTGAAAGAAGAAATATTTTTGTAACATCCATGTGAATCCAAACCAAACAAAATTTTCGCAATGTAAAGATGTGTACTAACCTGTGATGTGCATTGTTAAGAGGAGAGGGGATCTGTAACTCCTATACATCTCCAAACGGAAACAGAATGATATATTACAATAAATTCATACAACACCAACCGAACAGATATGCTTAACTTTCTTGAGAAGCATACTGCGGGCACAATACGTGAAGATGATAGTAATAAGAGGGATAAAGTATGCAGTATAGAACGGGATTTCAATGTAAGCACAATACGTGAACATGATAGTAAAAAATACAAACTAAATCCAGGATTTCGATCCAGACGATGAGGATCTAACCCCAATAAGTGAACATGATAGTAATAACAACGACGAAGTGGCAGTTGGTTCGAGGGTGGACTTTTTCACAACCGAAAATGTAAAAATGCGTGTTTTTAGATAGAATGAATGGACTAAAAATAGTTTATGAGATTATTAGTTAGTGTTTTTTTGTTTTGTGTGTGTTTTGAAATTTGATCTTTTTCTTATTTAAATTGATGATGAGCTATTCAATTTTCTAACAGTTCTTTCTCTAAAAAGAGAATGTTACTAAATTGATGTTAACATATTACGGTAATTGTCCTGATATGAATGAAATTTTAACGTTTATTGACTAAAAATAGTCTATGAACTACTAGCTAGCTTTCTTGTTTTGTTTGTGTTTTTTAATTCGATATTTTTCTTATTCAAATTGATGATGAGCTGACCCAATTTTCTAAGAGTTTCCTCACTGAAAAGACAATGCCACGGAATTGATGTTAACATACTGCGATAACTGTCCGGATGTCTTTGAAAGCATCACAATCCAAAATGAAATGTTTTTCTTCCCAAACTTTTTTAAAATTTTCTTCCCAAACTTTTTTAAATTTACCTGCTTGACATTCCAAACTAATCCAATAATAAAAACTAAAGACTAAGTCCAGGAGTAAACAACGATGAAGCGGCGGTTGGTTTGAGCGTAGAAAAAAAAGATATATGAAGTAGATCAGAAGATTAATTTTTGTGAATGAATACTCCTATTATCTATTTTCATGTCCAATACCTTTTTACAAATTTTTTATATGATAACAAAATAAATAAATAAGGAGTTGTAGGAGAGGGAGGGGTATTCTATAGCCTCCAGGAAGGTAAAGTGTTCACGTACTTATAGGGGTATAGGTCATATGGAAAATAATAAAGCATATATATATAGGCTCTACTAGAAACTTTTTTGCGCCGAGAGGCGCTCTACAACCCAGTATATAGGGATGTGTAGATGTAACATGTGTCCTGTAAACTTTTGATATGTCAGGCCCAATATATAGAGATGTGTAGATGTAACGCGTGTCATGTAAAATTTTGATATGTCGGGCCCAATATATAGAGATGTGTAGATGTAATGTGTGTAATGTAAAATTATATAGAGATGTGTAGATGTAATGTGTGTAATGTAAACTTTTGATATGTCTGGTTGCGCCGAGAGGCGCATTCTACAGCCCAGTATGACCCCGATGTGTAAGTATGTCGAAAGCCAAAAAAAATGTCGGCTTGAACAATAACTTACATAAACATATAAATTCAAAATTCAAAATTTATTAAAAATAAATTTGAACGATATAAGCTTAAAATATGAAGAGTTTACTAACACTCAAAAAAGAGATATGGTAAAAAATAAAATATGGTAAATACGTAAAAATATAAATAAACCATAGGTATGGTAAATAAATAAAACCTCTTTTTATATTACTTTATGGTAAATAAATAAAAATATAAATAAACTAGAGGTATGGTAAATAAATAAAACCGATTTTTATATTTACTCAATAAACCACTTTATATTTACAAAAACTCAAAAACAAGTTTTATTTAGGTGAAGCCTATGGGACAAATTATTATTAATACCATGGGCCAAATACCATGGGCCAAATAATATATTTATAAAATATGTATGGTAAATAAGTAAATATAAAAGAGGTATAAAGAGGTAAGGTAAATAACTAAAAATATATCAAATACGACTAGAAATCAAGATCTAATTATATATGAAGTATAAGGGTCAAATACCATGGACCAAATTATTATTAATACCATGCAAAAAAAAACATTATTAACCCTAACATTAATATTAAAATATTAATATTATTAAATTTAATATGTTTAGATTAATACAATATTAATTTTATTATATTTTAATATATATTAATATATCATGATATATGATAGAGATGGAGAAATAGGGGGAGTGACAAGGGAGATATGGAAATAAATTGAAGGAGAAGAGAGAGAGAGTGAGAAGAGTGAGAGAGTTAGAGAAGGGAGGGAGAGGGAGAGGGAGACATAAATATGGACGTGGGAGAGAGATAAGGAGAGAGGCACGGAGAAGGAGAGAGGAATGGAGGGTAGAGAGTGAGAGAGAGAGAAATAAGGGGGAAGGGAGAGGGAGGTAGGAGAGAAAGGGAGAGAGAGAAAGGATGAGAGGAGGAGGAGAGAAGGAGGGATAGAGAGATGGAGCTAGAGGCGGAGTGAGGAACAGAAGAAGAAATACATACAGAGGGAGTGACAAGGGAGAGATGGAGAGAGAGTGTGTATGCTTATGGGTGGGATAAATATACATAGGAGTGATGGAGACAAGGGGGGAGAGAAGGATAAAGGGATATAAATATTAAGATAGTTGGAGAGTGAGATACAGTGATGGGGGAAGAGAAAGGATTGGAGGACAGAGAGAGAGAGAGAGAGAAAGAAAGAGAGGTAGGGGGTCAAATAGAAGGAGGCGAGAGAGGAAGGATGAGAGAGAGGAAGAGAGGATTGTAAGGGAGAGAGAGAGAGAGAGAGAGATGGGGGAAGATAAAGGGAGGTAGGAGATAAAGGGAGAGAGAGGAAGGAAAGGAGAGGGGACTTGAAAGAGAGGAGGAGAGAGACGAGGAGAGAGGGAGGGATAGAAATATGGATTTGGAGGGGGAGAGAGGGAGGGATTGAGAGATGGAGATGGATGAGGAGAGAGGGAGGGAAGAATAAATACATAGAGAGTGAGTAGTGGAGAGAGAGGGGGACTGACAAGGGAGAGATGAAGAGGGAGTGTGTATGATTTGGGGTGAGGTAAAGGGACAAATAAGGAGATATGGATAGAAGGGAGGAGAAAAGGAGAGAGAGAGACATATGGTAACAAAGTTGGAAGTTGAAGATAGAGAGAGAGGGGGGGAGATAAAGGAAGAGAGAGAGTGACGAGATGTAGGGAAAGAGATATGAAGATGGAGAGGGAGAGAGGGGGAGGTAAGAATAAAGACATAGAGGGTGAAAGGTGGAGAGAGAGAGAGAGGGAGTGATAAAGAAGATGGAGAGAGAGGGAGAAAGGGTAGCAAGAAGGAAGAGAGATAGAAGCGAGAGAGAGAGAGAGAGAGAGGAGGAGGAGGAGGAAGTGATAGATAGATAGATAGAGAGATTGGAGAAAGAGAGTTTATGTTTTGGAGTTGATATAGAGAGATAGAGTGAGATATAGATATAGATGTAAGGTGAAGAGAAAAAAAGATAGATGGAGAGAAGGAGGGAGGGACAAGTAAATTGATAGATATGGAGTGAGAGAGAGTGTGTGTATGGTGGGGTGAGATAAAGAGAAAAAGAAGGAGAGAAGGATGGATATATAGATATATATGGGGGAGAGAGGGAAGAAGGTTTCTTGCAGTAGATGGATTGATTTCAGTGTAGATGGTGATTTCTAATCCTATTTGATTTCTTGCACTAGATGAATTGATTTTGGTGTAGATCTTGATTTCTAATGATATTTGATTACTTACACTAGATGGATTGATTTTAATGTAGATGATTTCTAATCCTATTTGATTGCTTGCACTAAATGCATTAATTTCAGTGTAGATGATGATTTCTAATCCTATTTTATTGATTTCACCAGATGCATTAATTTTAATGTAGATTTTGATTTTTGGTTATATTTGATTTCTTTCACTAGATGAATTGATTTCAATGTAGATTATTTTTAATCCTATTTGTTTTCTTGCACTGAATGGATTTATTTGAATGTAGATGGTGATTTCTAATCCTATTTGATTTCTTTCACTAAATTCCTTGATTTCAGTGTAGATGGCGAATTCTAATCTTATTTGATTTCTTGCACTAGATGCATTAATTTCAATGTAGATGTTGATTTATAATTATATTTGATTGCTTGCACTAAATGTATTTGATTGCTTGCACTAAATGAATTGATTTAAATGTATATGATTTATAATCCTATTTGATTCTTTGCACTAAATGCATTTATTTAAGTGTAGATGGTGATTTCTAATCCTATTTGATTGCATGCACTAGATGCATTGATTTGAGTGTAGATGTTGGCTTTAAATCCTATTTTCCTACTTGCACTAGACTCATTTATTTGGGTGTAGATGTTGATTTCTAATCATATTTCATTACTTGCATTAGATGCATTGATTTTAGTGTAGATGTTGTTTTCTATTATTATTTGATTTATGGCATTAGTTGCATTGATTTTAGTGTATATGTTGATTTATAATTTGATGTAATTGGATGTATGATGGTACATTAATTTTAAAGTCATTGGATTAATAGTGTGTGTGCAATGATTTTAGTGTAAGCACAAAAAATTATTGACAATGTACATTGATTTTTGTGTTATAGTAATTCAACCTATTAATATTAGAGAGCAAGAGAGACAAGGTATGATGTTTACTAAAACAACTCGAGCTAAATATTTAAATGGTTTACGATTCAAACTATCCTTTTCAAATAATCAATATGAAAATATGACAAAACTAACATGGGTGAAAATAAGAATAGTAGAAGAAAATAGTTTGAAATCGATCACAATGAAGACTATTCGTAATTGACTACATTCTTATTATTCAAAGTTTCTATCATTCAATATTATTACATTGTCACTTTGCATTCAAAATTTTATTTCATCATTAAAGTTATTTTACAATATTTATCATCTCAATAAACTGAGGTAACTAATTAAATTTAAAATTAAAATGACTCAATAAATCTTAGATATATTTAACATATTTAAAATGGTTATGTTAATATTAGATGTATTTACATGTTATTGATAAAATTAAGCATACGTTCATCATATTATCTATAGATTTTCCTTAGTCGCACACGACTGAAACCAGCCTAGATCTATCTTAACTCCAGATCTATCAAGCGCCGAGAGGGATCAAATCTCTCGAGGTGAAAACCTTTCCTCAAGTTTTGCACTCAAAAAAGAGGTTTTCACCTCGAGAGATTTGATCTCTCTCGGTGCTTGATAGATCCGGAGTTAAGATGGATCTAGGCCTCATATTATCTATATATTTTCCTTGGTCACACATGACTAAAACTAGCCTAGATCCATCTTAACTCCGGATCTATCAAGCGTCGAGAGGGATCAAATCTCTCGAGGTGAAAACCTTTCCTCAAGTTTTGCACTCAAAAAAGAGGTTTTCACCTCGAGAGATTTGATCCCTCTCGGTGCTTGATAGATCCAGAGTTAAGATGGATCTAGGGTCGCATCAACTAATAATCCAACATATCTTAATATTAATTAAATCTCTACCTAATTTTATTTCAATCCATATTTTTTAATGAATGCATTATTCATGGTGTTGCCACCATCACATAACATGTAAGCATACCCATTTAAACCCATGAAAAGTTATTTTTTCATAGTATTATCTCATTGAAGTCATAATGGAGTCATGTAGATTCATATGTTTTCATTGGTAACTATTTATCACCGAGTGCATGTTTTTCTATAGTCACCTCATTGTTTTTCATCAATTGAACTATTTTAATGATGCAATAATGTATTTGAAAGTTAATTCGTTCTTTTAATATGGATCTAAGAATGTAAATGCAAGATCCCAATAATAATTTGTTGTAATAATCACTTGAACTCGGTGACTATTGATTTTATGGATGGATTCATTAATACATTAGCTTATTCTAAACGTAGATTCAAATCCATCTTTTTCACCTTCCTCTTGATTGGAAGTAGGACTATTTCTTCTGTCGATTAAGATAGATTATATATCTTATTTCACATTTTATTTTAAGATTGCATTTAGAATTTAGATTTATTTTATTTCAAACCAAAGGCTCTTTTTTAGGAGCAAATACCCTTGTAGCTTAGCTTAGCCCACATTTATGCTCACAAAAAATATTTCCTCTTTCAAGCACGTATAGGAAGGCATGTATTTTCATCTCGTCTCTTTGTAACCACACAAATCATCACATATGAACAATAGAAGTTTATATTTAGGGATAGTATAGTTTGGAATTTTATCATTTTAGGCTTTAGATTACATTAGGAATTTAATTTAAGCTAGATTTAAGCTGAGGCAACTAGGCTTTCATACTAGTTCAAATCACAACACCAAATGAAAAGGGTTCTAATTAGGGTGACTAGGTGATTTCCTTAACATTGAACATTGTTAGTTTTGGCCATCAATAGTAGGCTAGAACTTTTCATTGTCCCATTTTATTACAATTGTAACCTTTGTCTTATATATATATATATATTCTAAGGATACCTATTCTTAGGATAATCAAATGCTATCATGTACATTTTATTAATTGTAAAAGGATATTTCCCCTTGAATATGAACAAAAATTAATAGTTTTTTATCATTTTTAATGCACAATGTTCATAACTAAGTTAAGATTTCATTCACTATAGATGGAAAATTTCTCAGACCAAATTGGAACTTGACATTCTAATTAGATAATTTAGAGAAAATAGGATTGTATGCCTTGAATTATTTATTTTTCATCATTCTTTGTTTTCTTGATAATGAATTTCCTACATAATTAGATAATTATTATGTTTAGTTTTAAATATTTCTCATATATCACAAGGGTCACAAGCAACACAATACTTAGTTTCTATTAACGCTTTATTTTAAGTATCATAGATAAAAAATCTATGAGTATTAGATATTGTTGTGATTCTCTTGCAGTCTATGTTTTAGCACATGGATCATGAAATTTGTAATGAGTGGGTGTCCCCAAGTTCGAGATAGATGTTACCCACCCAAGTGGGTGACCCCTAGAGAATAATTTGATCTTGGCTATTCATCTTTCTAGCTAGAAGCCTTGCGATGATTTATAGATGTCTATCCCTCAAATCATTCCAAACCTGTTCTCATTAATGATTTTGACATTTAGCTTACTTCTTGAAGGAAGGTGCATCGTCTATCACAAGGTACTTTAAACATTTCTATAATCATTTTCTTTTATGTAATGTTAAGGGAACTCTTGTATAGATCACGAGTTGAGTTGGATGATTGACCACTCTTGATTGTATTCTTGTGCTCACACTTGACCTTGGTGGTTATGAGGGCAAATTTTAGGGGTTAATATATGTAGGTTGGCTAATTTTTCATGGTCTTTCCAAAAAACAAATTCTCCAATTTCCATTTTGTCTAAAACGGATTCACCCAAACTTTATAGTTTAAAATTATTTTGTGTAAAAAATCACCAACATTTGATATAGACTAATATAAAATAATTAGAAATAAAAATAATTTTACAAAAATATCGTTAAATATTTTACAATTTGCATAATAAGGACTAGTAAGATTCACCAAGGTTTCTAAAATTTAAGATACACTTCCATCCTTAAAATTTTCACTCTTGGTTATCCCTTTTCCCTAGTCCATTGTGACCTTCATTGATGCCTTTATTTCCATTCTCTAAGAAGGGCACATATAAGACACATTGATTGATGTAGTCTACCCATGAAAATCCATACAACCATTTTTTGTTTGTTCCTGATTATCCACCTCCATTCTTAGAGTTGATATATCTATGACGTGTATCAGATCCCATTTATTCTCATATTTGAGGAAGGGCTCATAAAATTTCCATTAATAGGTTGAAGCTACTCAAATAAAGTTAAAATAATATAGCGACAATGTAAGAAGCAGTCAAAAGGGAAAATATGGTTGGGGTAATTTTGTAGTGCATGAAAAGAATCCTATCCCGAGCTCTACCCCCTTCATTATCCTTCACCCAATTCTTGGCATATCATGATTTATCTAAATAAAAGTAACTTTTAATGTCACAACCTTGATGAAAAATGGAACACTACATATTTAAGGGATAATTGATGTATTTATTGAAGATTTTAACACATGCTATGTTATTGAAAAAAAAAATCATTAAAGTGAAAGGTGCACCAGAGGGGTGGTAAAACAAGATTGAGGAATGTAGTAATTAAAGTCCCAAAATTTCTCCCTATTAAAATTTTCACTCAGGATGTTGAAACTCCATAATTTAGTACCAATATTATGGAATTATTCCCAGAGGATTGTCCCATTCCATGACCACCTTTCACATGTACTTATTGATTGATGGGTTGGCCTAGGAAATTTTTTTCCCCTTAGAAATGGAAGTAATAGGGCCTTTAAATAACCCTCCATTATCTAAGTGTGGTAACTTTTTTCTAAAACATGACCTAAAAATACATTTGAAAATAATTCTTCTATGAAGTACTTTTGTGACTTTTGCATTAAATATGGTCTAGTATGATAAGTTTCTAGTTATTTTATGTATGATGATGACATCAATTTATCACGAGTGAATGTTTTAGATGTTTCTTCCTAGATACAATTTATGGTCCCTTGAGGGATGGTTGAGAGTTCTCTAAAAGCTTGATGAGGATGTACAAGCTAGTGTGATGACACTTTTACATCTTGTTGCCACAATGTTAACCACCTTGGGATGAGAATTGACATTGGGATGGATCCAACACAGATGCTATTACCTTCCCTTTCTCTCTCTCTATCCCTCGAAGTTCATACATTGCATAATGAATCCAAGACATTACTAGGATTAGTGATGTACATTAATTCACTCAAGGCACACATATGAAGGTGTTGCATCTACTTGACGAATATTTCCTTGTCCATTAACCTTGTTTATGATGAAGATTACTTTTCATCCATTTGGAGGGATGGTACTCTCCTTATTCATGATGACATCATATTCTAGGGATAATACATCACCCTTGCATGACCTAGAGTGATTTTTTGGGGATTATGGGTGATGATGTATGTTTAAGGAGAGATATGGCTTGATGATTCACCTTTATCATTAAAGAGAAGGATTGGGGCAAGGAGTACTTTTTGATCCATTGTTAACACCTTTCTTGAGGAATATCATCACCTATGGAGGATATTTCCATTCTTCGAGGAAATTCTACTCACATATGTGGGTGAAATGAAGGTTTAGGTTATGTTTTTACATTGAGATACCCATGTTTTCAGTGAACATGTAACCTATTGAACTTGTAAAATCTTGAAGTCATGTTTTTAGGATTTTTTAGTCTAAAATAAGAAAATATTGACTTGGATTCCCTTATATAAATAGAGAGAAGTCAAATTATCGTGGATCATTATCTCACACACACACACACACACACACACACACATTTTTCTCTATTGAGGAGTGCACACTAGTCATATTTCTATCTCTCTCTTGGACATAATGGATCATTAGGAAGCAAATTATATTGGGAAAGATAAAATTGAATGGATAAAATTTCTTTGGATTGATGAAGTGATTTTTTATTGAATGGTGCTAATTTATTGTGAAAATAATTCTTCCATTTTGCTAATGTTGTATTAATTTTTTTTACGAATCCTTCATGATATATTTTATCTTTATTGAATCTAAAATATCCATATGTAAGATTTATTACCAAGTATCCATCAAGAAAACTTATAATACCCTTAATTGACCTTAAATATGGTCTTTGTGATATTCAACGGGTTTATATAGAGAGGTTTCACTCTCTCTTTCTCTCTCCCTCCAAGTTATTCCACCTTTGACATCATTGTTTTGATTCCACATCCCAACTGACTGCAGGAATTAGTCATTGCGTGTTAATATTATTTAACTTTTTTTTAATCATAAATTAGGGTTAGTTTTTTTAATGTATGGATTTAAATATCATAAGAGACCTTAAATTTCATATAATTAAGGTTAAGGTTTGCATACATTAAGTTGAAAATGTGAATGATCATATTTTGTGAATTTTTAGACATAATTCTAGGGTTGATATCTAGGGTTTCCTAGCTATTTTGTGCATTTCAATGATTAAAATTTTTAATTTAGTATTTCTCTAGTTTACGTATTTAATAGCCTTTTATATTTTATTTCCATCATCATTTATAATATTTTTTTCATTATATTTATAATAGGAATTTTTTTTTGAATCTATTTGAATATATTCTATATTTATCGCATCCCTTTACAATTATCCATAGATTATTTGAACTCACCACCTTATTTTTACCCAGATCCCTACAATATTTAGTACATTTACAGAGTGTCTAATTAATTCGTTCCTAGGAGGGTATTTAGCCTATAATTCCTTGGGTTACTTAATATGTAAGTCATATTATGGAATACTCCCTTTTGGGGTTATTGTCCAACCACAAAACATGAAGATAATAACCACTAAGGTAACAATGGTGGCTAGTCTTATTTTTTCCCTAGACCTAGAGCTCCTAGTGAGACTTTTCACTAGGACACTAAATTTTGTGGTAACAAGCACAAAGGACGCCATTATGGACTCATAATGACCATATCTTATCCTGAATGGAATCTTATGGACATCCTCATCCTTGATCCTATCCCAAGTCAATTTTTGAAAGTATAGTATACCCTCTTAATTAGTACAATAGGTTCTTGATCCAAGGTAAAAATATTTATCGTTCACATTAACCTTATTTAGCTATATATATTCAATGCACAACATAAGGTTAATATATTTATTTTCACAAAAAAGGATGGTGCTCTACAAGGAGACATTTTTGGCTTGATATAACATTCCTCTACAATCTCTTACAACTACATTTTCAACATTATCAATTTAGTGATACTTTTTCTATAAGAAATTTTAAATACATGTGTAGCTACTATCATGAGGTCAATTAAGAAATCAATATCCCATTTGGGAGACAATTTCCTTATCTCATTTTGAAACACATCCTTTAATTCATAAAGTGTAGGGAAATTCTTGATTTTTTTTTTACTTTTGTCTTTTTCTTTGTTTGATACATGAATAACATACATTTTTCTACCCTTCCTCAAACTCTTATTCAAATTCACAATTGAGACTTGTCTTATGGAAACATAATTTGAAATTCCCTTCACCATTTTTAGATTTTTGTTACGATCCACATAATCAAAAGTTTAATTATAATTATATAGATTGATCTTGAGTTCTAAACCAATCCATACGAGTCAAAACATCATATGACCTAGCAGAAATATATTCATTGATTCCCACATATATAATCCATTCATTTCCAAGGGGCATTTCTTGACTAATTTGGCTACTTCCCTTTTTTTTGCCTTGTATTCAAAGACAATTGCATTAACAAATATTTCATATGAACATGAAACAAATTAATATATTAATTTTCAATATAAATAATCTTATATCTCAAGTAAATTAAAGTAGAAATAAATTTATTGGCAATATTACCTTCAACTTCCACCACTTATGCTTCTTGGTCTACTTTCTCTAAAAATGTATATTCAAGGAACAACTCTTGCTACATATTTGGTTATTGTAGCTTCATAAATATTGTGGACCATATTTTCATTTTCCTACCCATGGGGGAAATATTTGAGCAAGTGCTCTTCTCCACATCCCTAATATTTTAGTGGTTCCTTCCACTATTCCATCATCTTTTGTTCCTTTTTCCTTTATGGCCTTAGTGATAGTAAAAAATGGATAATTTTGATAGAACCTACTTTGTGCTAAATGTATCCTCTGAGGAGCTTTAGTTTGGTTCCTATTATGTTGAGGTTCAAATTCCTTCTTCCTTTTATTAGCCTTATATTTTCTCGTTTCCTTCTAGGACTTGTTAAATATTAATATGTTCTTGGATTGTTTATAGTGGTAATTTTTCCTTTAATGTTATTTATTCAAGTGTATTGGGTTCATTGAATTAAATCCTATATTCATAGGATTGAGGAAATCCACTCATAAATAATTATATTTTCAATTTCTCCTCTCTCATGTAGGGAAAATACCTTAACAAATACAAAAATATATTTGCATAATCATCCATTGTCACCAATCCCAATTCTAAAGTTATTTTTTCTAGAAGTGTTTATTTAACTTCTTCTAGGATAATTTATTCTCACTGATCCTTTTCACATTCTTAAGGTCTTCCAACAAAATTTAGGCATTAATAATTATGTCAAAATTAGTCACTCTTACCTTCATTTTTTAAATTAATCAGGAACATAAAAGTATTTCTTCATCTACAGAATCCATTCTTGCGTTATCACTATATGATTCATCAGAAGTAGGTGAATTTTTATTCAAGATATACGTCAATGTTTCATCGCTTCATATTTAAGCCTTGGTATTATGAATTATTTTTTTGGAGGTAATTT
Organism: Pinus albicaulis; assembly: GCA_034641835.2. Taxonomy (NCBI): domain Eukaryota; kingdom Viridiplantae; phylum Streptophyta; class Pinopsida; order Pinales; family Pinaceae; genus Pinus; species Pinus albicaulis. Next base: position 1,045,512,480 of record CM076581.1, read on the forward strand.
TTCTTGTGTTGCTCAATGTGATTCCCTGTTGTAGGTGTTTTTTAATTTTATAAAAGTTATGTAGTATAATAACATTCAAATAATTTTTTTTCTTGAGCTCTGATTAATTTTTTTTTTCCTATTCTACAACTATGTAGATTTTACTATCTACTTATCATGGTATCTACCATTTGTGGGCGAGTATCAAAATTTCTCCCTTCATTTGACATTACTTACCAAAAGTGTTATGATCCTTGCATGGAAAACAATTCACTGGACACTATTCACTTGAGTGGTTACTTCTCACATTCTTTGTGTTGAAACAAACAACTTAATATGTTACTCTTTTTAAACATAGCATTGGATTTTTTCATCAAATATTTTCATTAAGCTCATATAAGTCCTTTGCAACAATACACCTTTGGTTCTTGTCCCATAACAGTCCAACCTTTCCACTATAGATTTGATACCCCTCTATAAAGTACTTTACCCACTAATTGTCACTAAGAAGATGAGGTAATAACGTTTTCCACCAAATTCACTTCTATAACATGGCTCTAAATATAGTCCTACCGACATGGATTCATTCCAGTTATTAATATATTTCCAATGATTGTAATCTTACTCAATTCTAAGCTTCAAGTAAAAAGTTATGGCATTTTATGTTCTTTTCTTTCTTCTCATTTGAGGATGTCATCATGCCTACATGACACTCTAGACTAAATGGAATAACAATTTATGTATGTTTTTTCACTTTCATGTCCAAAATTGACCTCATCACGCCAGACAAATTTTCATGAAACTTGAATTTTGAAGTTCTTTTTCCTTTTGAAACATTTTTACCAAGTCTCAAAATTTTTGCTAGTGAAAAATCTTATCTCATCGTTATATATTTTCTCTACAATTTTTTTACCGTAATTCTTATAATGAAATAAAACATATTGCACATCCAATATTTTCTTCTCATGTCTCAAAAAACTTTCTTATTTGTAGTGTATTGTTCCATAATTTTTTACAGAACCATACACCACATCCCATGAAGATGAATTTTTCAAGATAAAGGGGACACATAAGATCATGAAATATTTTCCTTTGTGTGATGTGTCACACTATTAATACATTAGATTGTATGAAAATTATTTTCCCATGAAATCAAATTATTTTCAAATAAATTATAAGTATCCACCCCCTATTCTTGTTTCCTTTGTATATCACCAAGATTTTATTTTCTTTGTATAACAAAAAGAAATGTCTTTGTACCATATATATTGTATTGTATGAATATATATATATTTTTTTCATATGCATTATATCACAAGTATATTATTTTCATTTTATATGCAAACATTTTCTAAGCTTTCCTACAAAGAATAAGTGTTTTCCTTGACAGAAAAAACACTTCTTTGAGACCCACCTTTTAATTTTATGAGGCAAGAAAAAAATGGATTCCTAAACCTTAGGATTTATAATTTCCCCAAGTTGTAATAAATTTTACCATAATGTTTCTTAAGGTTGGCTAAGGATTTCTTTCGTGGTTAAAGGTTGGAATTCCAAGGTCTATCTTTCTTCTACCCTTCACAAGTAGGTATTAGAAGTCAAGGGTCCCAAGACCCTCACAGTTTCCTTATATTTAACCTTTAACAATATTAAATAGAGTGTTTAGGGACTTCTAATTATACATTCTAGTAGTATAATATTATGCGAAAGATGGATCCCTTTCTTTATTAAACCCAAAATGTCAAGTAGATTAGTTAGGATAAAATTTCTAGAATTTACACAAGCAATATGAGTCATTTTCAACATGGAAATAGATAATTTGTAACAAGGTGTATTTATAAATACATACCCAGATATATAACCGCGCGCACACACACACACACACACGAACATATATAGAAATATTACTGTAATATAATGTGAATTACATCCATAAGAACTACACGTGTTGAAAAATTAAAAAAGACATTATCAATTTGATTTTACCTTGAATAAATTAAGAAAAATTGAATTCCCACATCAACAGAGAACTTGGATGCAGTTAAATAAGGTGACATGGATCTTGTCACTCATTTAGCTTATTAAATTCAATTTAAAGGGTTTATAGTTCAGTTAAGCATTTGATTATTTCTAATTTTTAGCAATTATCTCAGGTTGTTTTCAATTAAACTAGTTCTAGATATTGGAGGAAATAGTGGAAGGTTAGTTGTGTAGTGAGAATTTAGTCAAACTTAGTGCTCATTAGGTTAAGTGATCAATCAACCAAAAATATCTAGTGCATGCAAATAATTGAGTTCCAAAACTGTGGAGATTCTAAGGTATTGTAACATTAGTTGTATACTAGTCTTGAGTGTATAGTTTTTGCATGCAGTCAAATGATTAGTCTAAGGAATTGCACAATCCATTTTGGATAAATTCCTAAATAATAGGGGCCTAATTTTTAAAGGAACAACACAAGGAAATAAGGGCTTAAGAAGAGGGAAAAATTGACTAATTATAGGTCAGAGCTTATAAGTTAGCAAAGAGATTGTTTATGCATTTGCAAGTTGTGCTTAGTTGAGAAAATAAATTGTAATACATATCTATGCATTAGATTAATGCACATAATCATTGGGTTTTTTAGAAGATTACCTTCCCTAGGAAAAATACCATTTCCTTACACACGATCTCTTATTGCATTTCTAAATTGTGAATTAATGTCCGCAAAGTAGTAGAGTAGGTTTGTGTCATATGATTTTGATTAAAAATTCATGAGAAGTTGCAAATATACATCATAATTTGTACATAATATTGGAGAATGATTCACATTAGAGTAGAAATTTTGAAGTTTTTTCTTAGAAGGTTCAAATTTAGAGTTCAGTGCAATAGGATCTCTTAATACCTAATAACATGACCTTCAGTGGACTAATGCTAGAGTATGACTTGGAAGGCACCTCTAGTTTTTTCTCACAGAAGGATCACATCAAAACAATATTTGATGGCAATGGATTGCAAGAATACATCAAGAAAAATGTTTCCAAACCACTAGAATTTGATGCCCAAAACCTTGCTCAGTGGAGAAAATAGGTATCCAAGGAGAGGAGAACAATCTTGGAGGGATTATGGGATCACATTGTCTCAAATATCCATGGAAAATAAACTTCATTTGTAATGTGTAAAGCAATGAATTTTTTTTTTGAGAATAATAGTGACCACACGAAGATGGCACTCAAAGATAAACTTCAAAGTATAAATATGCAGAAGAATGACATTATTTCAGAGTATCTGAGAAAGTTCACACAATGTTGTGATCAACTTAGCGAGGTTGGTGTAAATTTTCCTTAAGAGGACTTGGTAAGCATAAGATTTCTGGGCTTTCCCAAGAGCTAGCATAACTATCAATATTTGGTTAATGGGAGGGAAAAGCTATCGAATTGGGAGCAATGATGGTCTGATTTGGTACATGAGAAAATACGCTAGCATACCAAAGATGGAACTTCATCCAAAGAATAGGAAGAGGAATTGTATCTAGTATAAAAAAGACCGAAGGAGAAGGGATAGAAGTCCCAAGGTGAGGTTGAATCCATCCAAGAGGGAAAGAATAAATACCTATCCAAAATTAAATGCTTCAATTATCATGAATTTGGGATTTATGCTACTAAGTGTCCACACAAAAAGTATAACAAGAAGGAGTCTGCAATAAAAACAATAGGTGAAGCTTTGGATTCAAAATTTGAGATAAATTTCACCCTTATGACATGCATGAACAACACTATGACACAAATTATGTGGTACTTGAATTCGGGTGCCATGTTTCACATGACTGGATGTAGAGAGTTTTTCAATGACCTAGAGGAGAAAGATCACAAAATTATTATTGAGTTTGGAGATGACAAAAGGTACAAAACTATCGGGATTGGTATAGTCACCTTTCAGAGGGAGTTGGGATCCCCTCTAGGACTCAAGGTTGTCATGTTCATTCAAGGCCTAAAGAAAACTAGCATTTTTGTTGTAGTTTTGGAATATCGTTGTTATGATGTGATCTTCAGCAAAAGGAAAGCATTCCCGAGACACATAGCCAAGGGATAGGTGAAGCAGATCTAGGTTTGAGTCCAGAACATGCATTCACTTAAGGTAGAGGACACATGCATAGCCTTGAGGAGCAATAAATTGATTATAGATATGGTGGTTGAGATGAATCATGATTTACCAATCCAAGTTAAGCCTCAAATTTTTTTGGAGAAATCACAAATCGAGAGGTATACATGAGGAATTGTGGAGAAATCCACTCAACGAGATAGCTCCAGTGGAGGGAAATTTTTAGCTAAGTAGGTAGAGGGAGAACATGCAACCATACCTCTAGGTGTGAGGGGGGTGATATGAAGCCCTAGTCTCAGAATTGCAAAAATTTTGGCTGGGTACATTATGGTGTTCTCCTCATGGATGATTACCTTGATATAGGGGCCCAAAGTATTGAGTAGTAGGAGGATCAATTCGAGTCAAATATTGAGGATTTCAAAGAAGTGGTGACAAAAGAGAAAGAGGCTCAATAGCAAAGTTAGCAACAACACTGTTTTCCCAGTAGACAGTTGCATACATAGTTGATTCAATGTTTTTGTCTTGTTTTTGTAATGATTCTCACTTTCAGTTGTGGAAGTTGCAAAAATATTAGTGAGAGGTGGTTACATGTAGCATATTCCATAGGTGCATTACAGGGGTGGATGATAATCCCTTTCTTGCTGAGAGGGAGTATTGAAAAATGCGGCAAGAAATTCTCAATTTTATTTTGCCTTGATTAAATTGGGTAAATTAAAATTCCACATCAAAATATTACTTGCATGCATTTAATTGAGGCAACATAACTCTTTTCACTCATTTATATTAGTAAATTCTAGTTAGAGGAGTTAGAGTTCAGTTAAGCATGTGTTATTGCTAATTTTTAGCAATCAAGATGAGTTATCTTAGGTTTTTTTAAGTTAAACTAGTTCTAACTATTGGAGGAACTAGTGGAGGGTCAGTTTTGTAGTGAGACTTTAGTCAAACTAATTGATCATCTAGTTAACTGATTAATAAACCCAAAATAGCTAGTGCATGCAAAGAATTTGAGTTCCCCAAGTGTGGACGAGATTCCAAGGTAATGTAACATTATTTGTTAACTAGTCTTGATTGTACAGGTGTTGCATGCAGTTAGATGATAAACCGAAGGAATCACAACCATTTTGGAGAAATTCCTAAATAATATGGTCCTAGTTTGTCAAGTAACAACACAAGGAAATAAGGGCTCAAGAAGAAGCAAAAATTGACTAAGTCAGTGTCATAGCTTCTTAGTGAGCAGAGATATAGGTTATGCACTTGTAGTTTGTGCTCAATCGAACAAAGAAATTGTAATACATATCTATTCAGAAATTAATGCAAGAAGGTATAGGGGTTTTTAGTGGATTACTTTCCCCAGGAAAAATACCATTTTCATGTGTGTGATTTCTTATTGCATGTCTAAATTTTTTGTTCTAAATTGTGAATTAATATTTGTAGAGTAGTAAAGTAGGTTTTTATATTGTTATTTTGATTAAAAATTCATGAGAAGTTGGAAATATACATCATAATTGGTATCAGAGAAAGATTCACATTAGAGAAGAAATTTTGAACTTGTTTCGAAGGAGGTTCAAGTTTGGATTTCAATGCAGCAATGTCTCTTCAGAGCTAAGAATATGTTCTTCAATGGAATAAGGATAGAGTATGCCTTGGAAGGTACCTATAATTTTGTTACATGGAAGGATCACATGGAGGCGACATTGGATGAAAATGGATTGGTAGAATACACCAAGACAGATGTTGAAAAATCATCAGAATCTGATGCCTAGAACCTTGCTCGGTGGAAGAAATATGTAGCCATGGTGAGGATAATAATCATGGAGGGAATACAGGAACACATTGTCTCAAATATCCATATAAAATAAACTCTATTCACAGTGTGGAAAAAATTGGTATAATTATTTGAGAATAACAGTGACCACACGAAGCTGGTGCTCAATGATAAAATTCAAAATATGAAGATCTAGAAGAGTGACATTATTCCACAGTATTTGAGAATGTTCACACAATGTTAAGATGAACTTGGAGGGGTTGGTTTAAATGTTCTTAAATAAGAATGAGTAAGAATAGCCCTTTGGGCCTTCCCAAGAGCTACCATAACTATTAAGATTCAGTTAATGAGAGGAATAAACTACCAAATTGGGAGCGCTTATTGTCTGATTTGGTACAAGAGGAAATTAGGCAGAATACTAGAGATGAAACCTCATCTAAGGAAGAGGCAGAGGAATTTGCTCTAGTCAACAAAGAAATTAAGTACAAGGGAAATAAGTCCCAAGGTGAGGTTGTATCTATCCAAGAGGGAAAGAAGAAATACTTTTCGAAAATTAAATTCTTCAATTGTCATGAATTCGATCACTATGCTACTAAGCATCCACACAAAAAGTATAACAAGAGGGAGTGTGCAGTAATAATAATAGGTGAATATTTAGTTTCATAGTTTGACCTATATTTCACTGTTATCGCATGCATGGCCAACATCGTGATAGGGAGGCTATTTTTCTTGGATTGGGGTGCCTCATTTTATGTGAATGAGTGTAGAGAGTGTTTCAGTGACCTTAAGGAGAAAGATATCTAGATGCATATTGAGTTTGTAGATGACATAAGGTACAACATGAATGTGATTGGTATAGTCACTTTTTAGAGGGAGTTGGGATCCCATATCAAACTCAAGGATGCCACATTCATTCCAGGCCTAAAAAAATATCTCATCTTTGTTGCAGTTTTGGAATACCGTGGTTATGATGTGATCTTCAGCAAAGGGAAAACATTCCTGAGACACATAGCCACGAGACAGGTGAAGAAGATTGAGGTTCGAGTCAATACCGTGTACCCACTTCTGGTAGAATATGTATGCACAACCTTGAGTAGCAAAAAAGGTATTACACATATGGTGGTTTAGAGGGAGCATGATTTACCTCTCAAACTAGATCCCGAGAAGAAGCCTCAAGAAGTTATGGAGAAGCTACAAATGGAGACGAAAATAGGAGGCAGAGTGGAGGCATCCACTCAACTAGAGACCTCCATTCGAGGGAAAATTCCATCTAAGTGGGCAGAGGGAGTACATGTAATCATAGATCAACGGGGGAGGTGGGGTGATGTGAATCCATAGTCTTATAATTGCAGAAATTTGGTTAAGGTCACTAGAGTTGTTCTCCTCATAGATCATTACCTTGTTACAAGGGTCAAAAGTATTCAGTAGCAGGATGATCAATGTCAGTCATATGAGGAGTGCATATCAGTGGTGACAACAAAGGAAGAGTCTCATTAGCAGAGTCACGTGTAACGTAGTTTTCACGTTACACAGCTGCATACACAATTAATTCAATGTTTTTGTTTTTGTTTTTGTAATGCTTATGAGTCACAGTTGTTGAAGTTTCAACAAAAAGAGTGAGAGGTGGTTGCATGTAGTACATTCTGTATGTGCATGATAGGTGTAGATGATAATCCCTTTCTTGCTAAGAGGGATTGTTGAAAAATGAAGCAAGAAATTTTCAATTTGATTTTGCCTTGATTAAATTGAGAAAATTTCAATTTCCACATTAGCAGAGAACTTGGATGTAGCTAACTAAGGTGAAATGGATATTTTCACTCAGTTAGCTCAGTAAATTTGATTTATAGGAGTTAGAGTTCAGTTAAGCATGTGTGATTGCTAATTTGTAGTGATCAAGGTCAATTATCTCAGGTTTTTTTTTTTTTTTTTTTTTTCCAGTTAAACGAGTTCTAATTGTTGGAGGAACTAGAAGAACGTCACTTATGTAGTGATACTTTAGTCAAAATCAGTGATCATCTAGTTAACTAATCAATCAAACTAAAATATCTAGTGCATGCAAATAATTCAAGTTCCCGAGCTATGGTGGAGATTCCAAGGAACTGTAACAAGAAGAGAATTTGAGTTTCCTAGCTATGGTGGAGATTCCAAGGCAGTGTAACATTAGCTGTAGATTATTCATGAGTGCACAGGTGTCACATGCAATCAGATTATCAACCTAAGGAATTACTAAATCCATTTTGGATAAATTCCTAAATAATAGGGGTCTAATTTCTCAAGGAACAACACAAGGAAATAGGGCCTCAAGCAAAGGCATAAATTGACTAAGTATGGGTCAAAGCTTCTTAGTGAGTAGAGAGATAGGGTATGCACTTGTAGGTTGTGCTCAGTTGAACAAATAAATTGTAATACATCTATATTCATAATATTAATTCAAAAAATAATTGGGGTTTTTAGCATAATCCTTTCCCTAAGAAAAATACCATTCGCATGTGTGTGATTTCTTATTGCAGGTCTAAAATTTTTGTTCTAAATTATGAATTAATGCTCGTAGAGAAGTACAGTAAGTTTTTGTTTTGTGATTTTCATTAAAACTTCATGAGTGCAAATGTATATCATAATGTCTACATGTATGGATGAATATTAAGTCATCTATATTATTATGCAACATTTAATACGTAAAATGTTTAGCAACAATCTCATTGTTATATAATAGGAATAAGGAAGGTTCATAATTATCTATTTATCATGGAATTTAATCTATTGAAACCTTATAGCCTTAAAGTCATTTTCCAAATTCTAAATTCAATCCTTAGTAATTCACGGCTAATATAGAGACTCTAGAAATAATATCACACTACAATTATATTAACAAAAACTTGTATACAATGATAATTCAAAATAAATCACACTAGCATAATATCAACCCTCAAAGGAAAAAACCATAGCATGTCGAATTTCATGCACACACCCCAAAACAACCATATTTATATTAGTCATCTAAGATTCAATGTAATAGATGTTGTAATCTAACATAATAATATTGTAGAGAAATGACTAAAAATAGCTTCCATCATTAGTATTTCTCAAACACAAATTTTTGCAAAGTCACATGTAACCATCTCTTTCATGATATTTATTAACATAAGTTGGCACTCATATTTTAATTACAATGAAGTGTCGCATTATGAAATTGGTCAGGCTAGGCATTTTCTACCTTTTTAATCTCCTTTTGACATTTGTTCGTCTATTGCTTTGACATGGGTCAACTTTAATTTAAAAAAAGAAATAATTACACATCTTATTGTAAAATGGACCATTTTGCTAAATAATTTTTTCTTATATATAAATGAATGTTATAAATCATAATTAGAAAATTACGATGGAGGAACTTATGAGTGAGTAGTGTTTACTTATTATTTAAAATCAAGAGTGAGTAGTGTCTACTTATTATGTCAAATTAAAAATGGGGAAAATGTTTACTCACACATTATGAAAGAAAACTAAAGTATAATAAAAAAAATTATTAACAGTGTTAACATTCAAGTGATGGAAAAATTATCACATCAATTAAATAAGTGATTTTTATTTAAAAAAAATATTATAATATTTTTTTTACAAGTCGAAGTTTTTCATTACTCAAAAAACATATACAAAGATGTAAAAATGCATGTGGCATCACCCCGAGTAGGTTTGTTGACCAATGTTATTACCATTCTACACACGAAAAGACAAATTCCCAACAGAGAGATCCATAACTTTATAGGCCTTACATACCAGAAAATAAAAAGAAATAGAAAAACACGACTTACCATAATCAATAATCAAAATTGATTGAAGTGGGATTATCTGGCCCCATTCCTCGTGGATGAGGAGGACACTACATGAATTTGACATGTTTCTAAGAGTGAGCAAGCCAAGCTTCCAAATTTTCGATCTTCGCAGTCAACAACCTCTTCCTAGTCTAGCCAACCACAATTTGTTTGCGGGCACGACATTGAAAATAATGGATTTTCTCTAGTTTGGAAATAAATGCTTCGTCTTCCTCCCTCTAGACCCTATCATGAGATTCCAACATGTCTATGATATATTGGAACATTTCCTGGAGTGTCGTAGTTTTACCAGCACACCTAGTAGATGCATGACCAATTGAATCGACACCACCCAAATTTCTTTCTCCATGGATGCTCTTAACCATGATCCAACTACCCCTACCAACCACAGGACCAATGGAATAAATTATCCTACCACATGTGCCACGAACCCCATACCTAAATCCATACACAATTTTGACACCCTCGCTGCTGCTATCACAATCAGCTCTCACACCACCTCCTTAGACTCCATCCGACACAATTGAATCCTCCCCAACAAAGGACGATTTCGCCTTTGCCTCAACAGGGGAAAAGAAGGAAAATAGAGTTGGCTTCATGCTGGTGGTCATGTTGAAACCCATACCCTCGAGGCTAACCCCAATACACACTAAGGATCTCCTAATCAAACTGAACACCACACACCCATAAAAAATGCACACTACCAATCGGCCACCCTCCATGAGAAACCCAACATTCTAGTTAGTAGATAGACAAGGAAAGGTAACCAGTGTTGCTGGACACATCGACCCAAATTCTCTATGAAACAATCACAAATATAGGATATAACTTGCAGACAACCCCTCATCTTAAAAATCCAAAAGGAGACCTCCCATTTACACACAAGAGGAGCAAGAGATTTAGGCTCTCAGAAACCCAACCGACACCATAGCCACTGAGCTTCACCGAAGGGAATTCTTCCATCAGTGGGCCCATGAAGGAAAAGATAGGAAATGCCTACACAAGACAACCAAAAGAACACCAAAACTAAAACCTCCACTCGAGCAAAACAGCAACCACCAGAAGCTTGGATGCCACTCATAAAAGAAACAAACACCTTACATAGACAAAAGAAGAACCAACACCCGAAATGGTAAACAAAGAATCTGCGCAGTCCCGAAACATCAACACCAATAATTGAACAGATCTTCAAACAACACACCCTTCGTCCAAGGAATGGAATGGAAAGTCCCCCCAAGAGAAATAGGGAAATTCTTTTACCTTATGGAGCCCGTAGGAGGAGTGATAAATAGAATACCACCACCATGCCCACAAAACCCTAAGAAATGAGAACACAGGTAAATTGTATTTGTCAATGAGCCAAGAAACACCGAGAATTCTCCATGTTCCATACTACTTAACCACCATAAATCCAGCACCATTGATCCTAGAGACGGTACTATTCCTTTGCACGCAGGTGAAGGAAGACGTTTCACAAATTGGAATTCACAACAATTAACCACAGTGTGATGGAAGGGCTTAATGCCCTACTCATACATTATGCCAAATGTCATTAATCGCATGAAAGATGTTTCCAAGTGTCTCACAACCCCGTGTGTAATAATTATTTTATTTTTTTATATATAACTACATTATAAGTTATTTATAAAAAGTTTCGAGTTAATCAAATTCACTTTTAATCAGCATTATTTTAAAAATTGACATTTAAATCTTTATCTTAATAAAAACCTGATAGCCTTACTTTTTACAATTATATTACGTATTTAAATTACTAATAAATATGCATCACTATAATATGACATTGAAAATAAAATATTACCTAAGTGAGAAAAAGTTTTATAAGAAAATAGTTCTTGTTTTATTAAAATATAATGAATTATCTTCATCTTGGAACTAGGAAAGGTACAAGGGTTTTACATAGGTTGATTCTGATAAGTGTAATGTGTAGTTGAATATTTATTTATATATCATAAATAAAGACTAAATATATTCATTTTTAGGATGTGGTTATGGAGATTCATGTTCAAAATCCATGATACCTATGATGTAGTGGGGAACGATTTAAACAAGTCATTTTTGTGTAATATTCCTAATTAGCGACAGCTAATTGGAATATTTGACTTTGTATAGTTTTTCCATTTATGGTTTGTAAATAAATAAAAACTGAGAAGAGAGGGTCTAACTCATTTTAGTAGAATAAGACATCCGCCTAGTAGCAGAACGTTGTGACTCAAAGGGGGGGTCAAGGGGCCACACACCACGTAGTGGAGGGGAGACTATGTGTACTCTAGAAGCTTCTGCGCAGATAAGGATGAGTATGTGGAGGAGAGAGAGGCTATGACGGGTTTTGGAGGGAAGCTAATGCTATAAAAGATGAAGGAGCCTCCTCATTTGGATCATTCTGGATTTGTTGATTTTAGAGTGAGACTTTGGTCTTCTTTAGCACGCTGGCTGTTGAGCCTGTCTGCAGCACTGTTTAGTGCACCGAGTGTCTCCGTGCAGAGATCTCACCCTTAGCCCCGGGGGACTTCGAGTGCCTGCTCGCGCAAGGTTTGTTTCCTTGCATTTTGTGAGTCGTTTCATTATTTGGGTTTGTTGCAGAGCTAGAGCTGATAGAGACTACGCAGTCACTGGGGGAGAGGACACAGTCCATTGGGGAGGAGCTCCGGATTGGTGTTTCTGCAGATGATTTTGCCGAGATTTTGAGTGGAGGGTCAGCCTTTGCCCATCGGAGGTTTTGGCGGAGTTTTGTGGCAGTATTTCAGCTGTTTCTATCCAGCTACTGCGCTGTCCCTTGGAGGCCAACGTAATTCACTGGGGAGGCAGTTTCTGGTGTTTTCTGGGGTTGGCCATTCTTGGAGTAGTTTGTGGATCTTGTCAGAGTTGTTGAGGAGAGGAGGTTTACTGATTTTCATCTCATTCTAGCAAGGGGATCAGCCCCTATTCTTCAGTCGATTCCAGCAGTAGTAGCTACATGGCATTTCTCCAGTAGCTAGGACGCAGTTCATAGAGCAGCCATTTCCTGTCTTTTATGAGAGTGTTTTCTCACTTTCCTTGTGCAAGATTGCCTCTTTTATTTCATTACATTTCTCAGATTAATAAAATGGCTCAGTATTTTCTCTCTATGTTTTCTGGTTGAGTTTCCGTAGTTGTCGTTGTTGCCATAGTTGCTATATTCTCTTTCTATTATATGTCTGTTGTATTATTATTTTGAGCGCTCTAGTTCTATACCACGTGGTGTGTTGATCTCTCACTCTTAGAAAAAGTCTGGAAAGGGCTAGGTAGCCTCTGGATCTCATCCTCTTTTCAGAGGCGAAATATCCGGTAAATGCTCTCCCAGTTTATCTCTGGTTGGAGTTTGCTGTGTTTATGAGATATCCACGAAACAGGATATTACATTTTTCCATGGTGTTTTATACTATTCTTGATGATAGAATATTAATAAATATGATAAAATTTTCATTAAATTATGTATTTGTAAATATTTCCTTTAGATGTTTAAGGAATTTTTTAAGGTAGAATGAGTAAAATGTTTAATCGAAAAATTAAACGGGTTTAATTTTGATTGTTTTCAACCAATTTATAGCTATTTTTGCAACCAATTTATAGGTAGAACATAACCTAACCAATTTTTTTTAGATAACATAAAATTTTTAGTCGTTGGTATATAAATTCATTCTTTGCGGATTCTTAAAGTAACTCCCACACAAAATTGTTTTAACTAATTATTGGGTATTTTTTTTTAGGAATGACCATCCTTGACATAAATAATTCTTAACTATTGTTAACTTATATGGTCACTCATTATTGTGGGACCCACACGAGCTATGTAAAGGAAACCCGCTAAAGATAGCCTATGGGACCTCTTTAAGAGTGCAAAAATTGAAAAAAGTATGTACCTCAAGATATTTAATCTTCTTCAAATCATATCTATATTGGTTCTATATATGCATATAACATGTGTAACTTTTCATTTTTAAAACTTTATTTTTGAATACATAAATGGATACAATTCCTTGAAAATTTACTTGGATCCTTGGATTGTGTAAAATACACCACATAAATTTTCAATTCTAACAAATCTTTGGTAGACAAAAATTAAATTTAAATTTAAAACTAGAATTAGTGGCTCTAGGAAAATAATTATTTAAAAGGAGATAGCCAAAATTGTAAAACAAACCTCCTTCTTTATGTTGATTGAAAAATAACCTAGAATCTAAGGTCGAGTGAAATATGATTTTTTTTTAATCTCATTATGTAATTACATTTTTTGTGTGCAAGTGCCCACGAGATGATAATGTTTCTCCTCACTACCTTGCATGTTATAGCTTGGATATAATAGGTATATAAGATTTTGAAATAGTGGTATGATTGGAAAAAAATGATTTAGCAACATGCTTCGAGTCATACATGCATTGAAAAAAGTGAGACTATTGCAAACATGAACACATTTCCTCCCCTCCATCCTCAACCCTATAGGTTGTTATCTTTCCTTTGCTGCAACATTTTTGCATTAACATCATAGGCATATTCAATTCCTTCGGTGTACCTTTGCACCTTTAGGAGAAATTGCTAGTTAATACTTATTGTGATGAACCATTCCCAACAACATGGTTCTCTTACCCTATATAAGACATAGACACTAGGAAAAGTCCACATAGGCTCCTAGACACAATATAAAATTAAGGAGACATGTCCACATAGGGTCCTAGACACAATATAAAATTGAGGAGACATGTCAAATACTCTGTGTAATAGAGAAAGAGACCAAGCTCATTGCTTCATAGACTCATAATGTAATTCTAATTGTATTATTATAAAAAACTCAATGCTACCAAATTCTCATAGATGTTGTATCCCTTAGTTAATAAGTTAATATGAACATGAAATGAGTAACATGAACACTGCAAAATTGCATAAAACCATTTATCTTTCTCACTTTGTTTCCCTTCAATGAAACTTAATGACATAAGTTAACATGCATCTTTTAGTTAATAAATGTGAACTAAAAATTTGATGTTACATAATTTTGAAGACTTTTGGAGACTAATCATGATCAACCATTCTCAATAATATAATTATCTAACCTTATATGCTAAAATATGACACGACAATCACTGCATATACTAATTTTTTGAGACAACATTAAATTGAAAAACATATACAATATCCATTATAATAAAGAAATAGACCAAAATCTTTGTTTCTAAGACTCATAATATAGTTTTAGTTATACAACTAGAACAATTAGATTAATTATTTTATTTTATTTTATTTTTTATTATTTTATTTTTTTAATTTTCTATTCAATAATTCACTCCATTAATAAAGTAATATTAACATTAAAAAAAATATTATTAATATTAAAAACTGTAAAAAAAAAACCTTTATCACTGCCACTTCTTTTTTTAGAAACACCACTTAAAATTACAATAAGAAATAGCAAAATTTTCACGTTCAACAACGCCCACTTGTAGCACAACCTCTGCAAAGATATTAACACCAATAAAAAAAGAATTGAAGAAGCCTTTATTATTGTCATTTTAGATCCATCCCTTAAAACAATACTGACAAATAGTTCATTTTCAACAATACCAACTTGCTGTACCACCTATAATATCATCAGGGAAAAATGAAATAAAATATGAAAAATGAAATAAAATATTAACGAAAGGAAAAGGAAGATTGAATTATGAAGGCATAGAGAATGTTAAAGACAATTTTGGACTGATCCCACGAGCTACAGCTACTTTCTCCTCTGGTTACCATTGATTCCCTGCTAACATAGTTGGATTTCTTTTTGCTCCTCTCAAACTTTATTCAACATCCATAGCCTCCTCACCAGCACAATATATCTGCTGCACCAACTTTAAAAAGAAAGTTCATGTCAGTTTCACCGAAATTATTCTTGTGAACGAATGAGTGACTAGTAGTATAATAGAGACAAAGCCATCTCAACATGCAGCGAATCTCGACCGAAAATGCAGTTTCGAGTGCAGTTTCATTTACTCGGGTAACACGTTTATTCTCTTCACAAAATCATGGTTGTCATTTCAGTAAGTAATATTGATGGTTTTAACATTACAACTAATTTGTCTATTTTGAAATATGGTTTTTTTTTTTTTAATTAATTAATTAATTAATGATTATTACATGCAAGATAGAATTTAATTTTAAAATATTCTTAATATTATTAAATAATGTTATTTTTACTATTTTAATTAAATTAATTAATTAAAAAATACATTTTTTTGGGGTCATGTGTTAATAATTTATGATATTAACTATTATATTTTATGATTTATGAGAAATGTACTATTAAACAAATAATATAATATTACAAGTGTTTATTAATATAAATTGAAACCTATTAATATCTATAACCATTTAACTTATATAAGTATACTTTGATATATTAAAATTTTAGATAAATTGATTTTTGTTTTTGGAAACTGTTTATAGATTCTAGTTTTAATTTTAGTTTTCATCAACTATGTTAATTGTTTTTAGGTATGACACACTAATATATATTATCAACATTCATGGATGAATTAACTTACAGATGTTTTGTTCCCTTTGAGCACGGGTTCCTGTAGGATAACACGGTTTCAACTATGAATTCCTTGCGCGCCAGCTTTGAATAATATATCTTGAAGAGTCACTGATTATATGGGTCCCTGACAT